>JAUMHM010000031.1:42036376-42060786 GCA_032362435.1 Melikaiella ostensackeni | reverse complement strand
GCAAATAGTTGAATGTTCTACTAAAAAAGATCATTTCTCAACAAAAAATGTAATAGTTAAACTTTCAGTTAAAAAAAATTAAGTTTTGATTAAAATGATGAATGTTCAACCAAAAAATGAATGTTTAACAGAAGAGTTCAACTTTCAACTAAGTAATTGAATTTTTAACCAAAAAAAGTCATTTTTAACACAGAAGATTGATTTTCTTCCAAAAAAGACAAATCTTGAACAAAATACATGAATTTTCAACTAAAAAGGAGAAATTGCTAACCAAGTAGTTCAATCTTGAACTAAAGAATGTGAATTTTAAACCAAAAATGGAATAGTTAAATTTACAGTTGAAAAAATTTAATGTTTAACTAAAAAAAATGTAACAAAATAGTTAAGTCTTCAATGAAAAAGTAGAATTTTCTACCCAAATGATGAATCTTCCAGCAAAAAAATGAATTTTCAACAAAGTAGTTCAACTTTCAAACCAAGAAGACAAATTTTCAACAATATAATTTAATTTTAAACTAGAGAAATAAATTGGAAATTAAAATGATGAATTTTCTACCGAAAAGATTAATTTTCTACTAAAAAAGACGAATTTTCAACTAAAAAAGATAAACTTTCAATCAAAAACACCAAAATTTTCAACAAGGTGATTAAATTTTCTACTAAAAAGATGAATTTTCAAGCAAATAGTTGAATGTTCTACGAAAAAAAGATAATTTCTTAACAAAAAATGAAATAATTGAATTTTCCGTTGAAAAAATAAAGTTTTAATTGAAATGATAAATCTTCAACCTTAGAAAAATGATTTTTTAACCAAAGAGTTGAGTTTTTAACCAATAAGATGAATTTTCCACCAAAATGAATTTTCAACAAGATACATGAATTTTCAACCCAGAATAGAATAGTTAAATTTAGTTTAAAAAAAATTATTTTCAACAAAAGAAAACGAATTTTCAACAAAATTGCTAAGATTTCAACCAAAGAAATGAATTTTCAACCAAAAAGATTAACTTTTAACCACGAAGATTAATTTCCTACCAAAAAAACGAGTTTTCGACAAAATACATGAACTTTCCACCATTCAATTGAATTTTTATCTAAAAAAAGATAAATTTTCAAACCAAACAGTTGGATTTTCAACAAAAAAAGATCAATTCCTAACCGAAAATAAAATAATTAAATTGTTAGTTTAAAAATTAATGTTTAACCAAAAAAAATGAATTTTCAACAAAATAGTTAAATTTTCAACCAGAGATGATTTTTCAACCAAGATGATTAATAACCTCTTCAAACAAAAAGATTAATTTTCAACCAGGAAGATTAATTTTCTACTCAAAAAGACGATTTATCAATAAAATACATGAATCTTCTTCTAAAAAAGAGAAATTTTCATATTAGAAGATTAATTTTCTCAGTGGCTTATCTACGGAAAATAGCGCTCACGGCAAATATTAAAATTGCGCTTGTGCAACACACCTACCAAAACTTTTCCTCTCAAAATTTTGTTTTTTTGTTGTTCTATGCACCAATTTGGCGCCCCCGCTCAAGTGCGCCCATGGCAAGTGCCATGCCTGACATACCCTAGATACGCCTCTGAAGGGAAACTAGTTGCACTGTTTGTGGATTTCAAAGCAGAATTTGACTCCGCGAACAGGAGGATGCTATGGAAGATCATGAAAGAGAGAGGAGTAGATGAAGATTTGATAGGGAGGATAAAAGAGATATTTGTGGAGACTAAGATAAGGGTGAAGATAGGAGAAAAGAAAGGGGAGTAATTCTGAATAAGAAGGGAACTCAGGCAAGGGTGCCCATTGAGTCCTCTTCTGTTTAACATCCTATTAGCAGATGTGGAGGAAAAAATGGAAAGGAAAGAAAAAGGGAGGACAATATTAGGAACAGGCAAACTGTATTTACTAGCATACGCAGAAGATCTAGTTCTAGTAGAGGATGATGAAAGAGGGATAAATTTGATGATGAGAGCGTTTGAAGAGTATGAGAGAGAAAAAGATTTAAGGGTGAATGTGAGTAAGACTAAAATGATATGTTTTAGAAACAGAAATTGTAGAGTAGAGTACGAATGGAAGATGAATAGCAAGGTGGTGTTGCTGAAGGAGTTCTGCTACCTAGTTTTTTGGTTCGAAACAGGAAAAGGAAACGAGCTGCAGGTGAAAAAAAGATTGGAGTGTGCGAATAAAGTAATGAGACAAGTGTGGGGTATAGGGAAGAGAAGGTTCAAGGACTGGAGGTTGAGAGAGTGGATGTTCGACATGCTCTTCTGGTCAGTGTTAAGTTATGAAGTGGAAATTTGGGGATGGAAAGAGCATAAGAGTTTGGAGAGTCTGCATGAGAAATTTCTGTGATGGGTCATGGGGGTAAGTTAGAGCTTCCCAGGTTATATGCTGAGGGAAGAAATAGGATGAGAGAAAATGGTGGTCAGGCAACTGAAAAGATCGTGGAATTTTGAAGAGAAACTGAGAAGGGGGGAGAGAAGCAAGATTGCGTGTATTTGGGAGATTACGGACAGAGAGAGGAGAGGTAGTGTGGGACGTTCGAAATAGGAGGAAGAGATGCGAAATGAGGTTTGAATGTAGTGTGCAAGTTAGGGATAGAGAATGGCAGGGAATAGAGTAAGAGATGGTGGCAAAGCAAAGAGAGGAAAGGTGGGGAAAAATCGCGGAGTCATGGCACAACAGCTGGTATAGGATGGTAAAGAGTGAGGGGGAGCCAGAATACTTAAAAAAGATTAAAAAGGAGAGCAAATGGATGAGAGTGGTGAGGTTCAGAATGAGAGAGGGGGTAAGAGCATCTAGGTATTGGATGAATTAAGAGGAGAATTTGTGTAGAGTATGTATGTATGAACGGGAATCATGGTTACTTGTGTTGAGAGAGGTGTGGAGGTAGCGAAGGGGAAGGGAGGAGTATGGAAGAGAGAATAAAGTGGATTTTGAATGGGAATGGTCAGAGTGAGGAAGGGAAAACCAAAAAATGACTCCTAAAGAAGGAGAATAAGGAAGTGGTGTTGCGGAATTGAACTACAATATTTAGATTGATAGTGGTAAGAGGAAACGGAAGCCCAGAGCAAGGGCGTAAGTATATGGATTAGGAAAAATGGTTAAGACGATATTGTAAAAATAGTTGACGAAGTAGTATTTAAGGATTGTAGATAAAAAAATGTGTAATGAATCTGTAGAGACTCTTAAGCCCGTAAAAGTGAGTATGAACAAATAAATAAGACTGGTGCCTCTCCTTATGAATATTAAAAGGTTAAGTACAGAGAAAAGGAAAATAGAATTGGAATGTAAACGTATATTAAATTAGCAAAATGCAGACTACTTTAACGAGCAGTCTCGCCTTAACCCCCAGCCATGGTCTGGGCACTGGGGTCTGAGGTCTGGGCCTTAACGCACTTAAAAAAAATAAATAAAAATGTGGCACGCATAGCATTCCACGAGGAAGTGGGTTTCCTTGCCCTTCGTTATTTCTCTCGCTCTTATTCAGCACGATTCCAGAAAGAATTAAAACACGGCTGGAGAATGCTGATAACTGTGATATTCGCCTGTTCATGGGACTGAATTGCTGCCAGTTTTTTTCTGGGAACCAATTAAAATGTTGCGCGATCGTCAACGAATTCGAAGAAGCAGAAAAAATGCACCAGTGTTTTGTATAATTATTTGATTAAAAAGTAAATTAATTCATATGCAAAGTCAACCTTATCTCATAATTAAGCAGATTTGTATTCCCTGACACAGTTCAGTATACAGTGATGGAAAGTAACTAGTTTCTTTCAACTAGTTACTGTAACTATTTACTTTTTTTGTTGACGATAGTGGTAACGACGTTGCTTTTGTAAATAAGTAACGAATTGGTAACTTGTTACATTTTTTTCAGTAACAGTTACTATAAAAATCGTTACTTTTTTAGACACTTTCGAAATGTATTTCACAAGTTTTTTTTTACGACAATCAATAAATTTTATTGCTTTTGCAACTTTTTTGTCATTTTCACTATTCAAATTGTGGCGGCAGATAGCCGTAGAGATTTATAGCCCAATATGCGAAAATTACAATTTCTCTACCGCCCTGGAATTCCAAATTTTCGAAAATCTATGGAAGAACTTGAAGAAGGAAGAAAATAATTATTTCAGAGTTGAATATTCATTTTTTTGTAGAAAATTAATTTCTTTTTGCTGGAAATGTAACTATTCTAGTTGAAGATTCATCTGTTTAGTTGAAAATTCATCTTCTTTGGTAAAAAAATTGATTATTTGGTTGAAAATTTAATTATTTTCTTCAAAATGCAACAATTTTGATAGAAAATCATTCTATTCGGTTGAAAAATCAACTCTTTTGTTGAAAATTCGTCTGTTTTGGTTAAAAATCTAAGTATTTTGTTAGAAAATTCAACTATTTGATTGAAAATTAACTTTTTTGTTGAAAATTCATATTTAAAAGTTCAAAATTTAACATTTTTGTAGAAAATTCGCCTTTTTGGCTTGAAATTTTAATAATTTGATTGATTTTTTTTCATGACTGAAAAATCAACTATTTTGTTGAAAATTCGTCTTTGGTTTGAATTCAACTGTTTTTGTTTTAAATTCAAAATCTTTCTCCTGGTTGAAATATCAACTATTACATTTTTTATTGAGAACTCATCGTTTTTCGTTAAAAATTAATTTTTTTAACTGAAAATTTAACTATTCCATTTTTCGTTGGAAATTCATCTTTTTCAGTTGAATATTCATGTGTCTTGTTCAAAATTCATCTTTTTCGCTTAAAATTCAACTATTTCGTCGAAAAATCGTCTTTTTTGGTTAATTTAAACTTTTTTAAATTTAAAACTATCATCGTTTTTAATTGATGTATACATTATTATATTTTTCATTGGGAATTCATCTCTTTTTCTTGGAAGAAAGTTCAATTATTTGGTTGAAAATTCAATTATTTTCTTCAAAGTTCAACAATTTCGACAGAAAATCTCTCTATCTCGTTGCAAATTCAACTGTTTTGTTGAAAAGTCGTTTTTTTGGTTGAATTTAATTGTTTTTTATTAAAAATTGAAATATTCCTTTGTTAGAAACTCAACTATCGCATTTTTCATTGAAAATTCATCTTTTTTAGATAAAAATTTAATTATTTGGTTGAAATTTTAATTATTTTGTTCAAAATTCACCAACTTTCGTAGAAAAATCATTTTATTTGGTTAAAAATTCAACTGTTTTGTTGAAAATCCGTCTTTATGGGTTGAAAGCTTAATTATTTTTGGTAGAAAATCAACTGTTTTGTACAAAATTTGCCTCTTTGGCTTGAAATTTCAACTCTTTCGTTGAAAATACATTTTTTGGTTGAATTCAGTTGCTTTTATTCAAAGCTAAAATCTTTGTTTTTTTGGAATATCAACTATTACGTTTTTCGTTGAGATTCATTTTTTTTAAGAATTCCGGTAAAATAATGAAAATTCGTCTTTTTATCACGAAAAAATAATCTTCTTGGGTGAAAATTTATCTCTTTGGTTTAAAACTTAACTATTTTGTTGGAAATTCGTCTTTTTGGTTGAGTTAAAATGTTTTTTATGTAAAATTAAAATCTTTTTTGGTTGAAAATTCAACTATTTGGTTGAAAGCTTTTTTTTAGTAGAAAATTTATGTACTTTGTTGAAGATTCGTCTTTTTTGATTGAAAATTAATCTTTTTAGGAGAAAATTCATCTTTTCTTTCAGAATTAAAAAAAAATTAATTTCCAGATCCATAGAGATTTACAGCCCAACACAGGAAAATTTAAATTTTCCTGACACCCTGAAATTCTAAAATTTTTAAAACATTCCTTGTTTTAGAAATATTATGTCGGTCATAATTAATCTAAGATTTTCAATAAAAAGTGTAACAAATATCACTTGACGGATATGAATAAAGTTGTGTAAAAATTTAATTTGAATATATACATTTCCATAATACAAAAGTAACTGAAGAAGTAACGATAATTACTTTTGTTTTGCAAAAGTAACTAAGAAAAAGTTACATTTTAAATCGGTAACGACAACGATGACTAGTTACACTTTTTGTGATGTAACAGTAACGATAACTAGTTCCTTTTGAAAAATAAACAAAATTACAAAATGGCGGCTCTTTTTATAAAATTATTAAAAGTGGACTTGTTCAAAAACCCCACTTAAAATCTTTTTTCAAAAATAGATGACAATATGTACTACATGTATTGTGAGTTTCTTTCTTAGTAAACTACTGCTTCATGCAGTAAAATATTATTTTTGAAAATTCAAATTTTCGTATTTTTCTTGGAAACAATGGCCAGTACAAAAAAATGTTCAGATATAAGTTTGCACATCTAGAAAAATTCTACAAAAATATCTGTTGCCCTTTTGTGATATCTTGCATCATTCAAGAGAAAAAATAAAAAATTAGATTTAAAAAAAAATCCTGGCCTCAAAAATGGTTAAACTTCCATAAAACTGATAGTATGTCTTCCTTATATAAGCAGAAACTGTAAACAAATATGGGAAACAATAAAAAAAGTGGGGCTTCCCAGAAAATATTTTTTTCATCGAATTTTAAAAACATGAAAAGAAGATTTTCAGGAGAACCCCACCTTTTTATTTTTTCCAATTTCTTTGAAAAGTTTCTGTTAATATAAAAAGGGCATTCTATCAGTTCTATGCGGGCTAAAACATTTTTGAGGCCGGGAAATTGAATTTTTTTTAACTTTTAATTATTTCTGGTAAATGATGCAAAATATCACAAAAGAGCAAGAGATGTATTTTGTAGAACTTTTGGAGATGTGGAAACTTTTACTCGAACATTTTCTTGTATCTTTTGTTGTTTCCGAGAAAAATGCGGAAACTCGATTCTTCAAAAATGATATTTTTCAATATGAAGGACTGATTTACCAAGAACGAAACTCAGAAGACATGTAGTGCATATTACCACGTATTTCTCAAACGTATATAAAAGTGTAAAAAAGTGGGGTTTTTGAAATAATACACTTTAAAAAATTTAAATTTTTTGCGATTAATTGAAAGAGCAAGAATTCTTACGTCGAATAAAAATAATAAATCTTGAATACCTACGCTCATTCAAAAAATAATGCATTTTTAGAAAAAATATCAGTCTTTGTTGGGAATCCGCAAGTAATCTTCAAATGATTATAAAAAGAAAATAGTGTGTCAAACTTTACATGATTTAAAATACAGGTTTTTATAATCTTTCAAAAATTTTAAATTTTCAGTTGAAATCTTCGATAGTCAATTTTAAGTATGAAGCGTTCTAAATTGATTAATTTCAACCTGAAATCGTTTCAAATTAAAAATTTTTATATTGAAATTGAGGAATATCAAATTGAAAGTGTTAATATAGTGTTATATAATTTTGAATTAAAAGCTTCAAAAGCGGAATAAATTTAAATTCGATGCCTTCGAAGTTAGACAATTTACAAATGAAAAACATTTAACATTGACACTTCCCAAAGTTTACTGGTAGAACGTAAATTTATTTGTTTATTTTTTCAGGTTTTCCTGCAATTCACGTTGCAGATAATTTTGAGCCGGAACCCTGACTTAAAATCCTGGTTGAAGAATAAACAGAAAATCTGGCTGAATACCAAAATAAATTTTGCGACTTAGCAAAAACTTTCTTCTTACAATTAGTGTGAAGCAAAAAAAACGATGGTTTGGATTCAAACTGTTTCTAGCTGAAACTTGTACGGAATGAATTTTAGAAGGACATGCCAAATTTTCGTAAGGCTCCGAAGGAGCTGGAACAATGAATAGAAACATTAAAACTAACCCAAAAATATTACAATAAATCTAACTAAAAATCATTCGACATAAATTCATTCGTACATAAAAAATAAAAATGAACAATTAAGCTGGAAATGTTTAAATTCTCATCATTTATGACTGAGAAAATATTAGAATCGTCCAAAATTTTATACCTCAATTTTTCAACGGATCTCCACGTTTTGAGACCCCTTGAAGCCAAAAATCAAGTTTTGGCCTTTTTTGGTACCTGAAGGAAAAAGCGAGTTCTTAAAGCAAGCCTTTCTTAACCAACGGTTCTGATTTTATCCATCAAAAATTCTATACAAAAACCGAAAAGTTAAATTTTATGTCAAACGACGCAAGAGTTTTTAAAAAGTCTAAAGGAAGAATTGTAATTTCTTAAGAGAACTACAAACTTTCCCTTAACTATTTTTTGACAGGACTCGTCATTTTTGTTTTATTTATCGAAAATATTATGTAAAGATCGAAAAGTAAAGAGGAATTGTAGCTTTTAAAATCCCCTACAAAATTGCTTTTAACCATTTTTCGACAGGACTCGCAGTTTTTATTTTATTAAAAGAAAATGCTATAAAAATCGAATTTTCCGGTTTTTAGCCTAACAACGCGAGATATGGAAGAAAGTCTTAAG
The DNA here is from genome assembly GCA_032362435.1 of Melikaiella ostensackeni. NCBI lineage: Eukaryota > Metazoa > Arthropoda > Insecta > Hymenoptera > Cynipidae > Melikaiella > Melikaiella ostensackeni. The sequence goes on along the minus strand of JAUMHM010000031.1, from coordinate 42,052,373 downwards.
AAAGAATTTCAGCTTTTCAACATACCTACAAATTTTCCTTTAACAACTTTTTGAATTGACTCCGATTTTTTGTTTAATCTATCCAAAATGCTGTCAAAAAGTCGAAAAATTCAATTTTTAAGCAAACGGTGCATTTGATTTTTATTTCAAGGTAGCTTAGAAAATAGATATACATTTAGAAATATCTGTCGAAAATCGAGCGTGAGTGTCTCGATTTGAATGTGTGCCTCAAAGCCTACAGAGATTTGAGAAATTATTCTTTACTTGTACTTAATTACGCTGAATATTCAAAATATGAAAATGCATGGAAAAATTGGGATTTAAAAGATATTTTTTTGCTTTAAAGTTTCATTCAAGTCTGCATAATTAAGAAAATAAACAGTTGGGTAAGATTTCCGAGTATAAGGAATAAATATTCAAGCACGAGATCGAACAGACGCGCGTCCTAGTTTTCTATGAAATATTGGAAATATCTGATCAAAAAACGTGTATTTTGAATCTCAAACTTTATTTTCTTTAAAAATATTACTTTCCACAGAAATTAGGGTTTTATTAATCCAATAGCATAATTTTCAAAAATAAATTTATGGATAATTTTCAACTATACATTTTCTACAAGTATTTTCATTTTTTCATTATGATCTAAAAGCTATTCATTTCGGGAACTTAATCTACTTTAAACGAGGAGTAAATGGATATAAATGGATATGTAAGTCTATTTTTTATCAATTGAGATAAGCATAGATTTTATATATTCAGCCAAAAACACTATGTAAGATATTATTGTCTTTTTTCTTTTACGTCTGGGAAGATTCAGAAAATTATGGAAAAATTAAAATATATACTTTGACAATTTCCAGACCATTATTCAGGTCCTCAGGAATACATCTGCCACAGTTGTATTTAGAAAAAAAGTTATTAATTAAAAAGTTATTTTAAGACATTGTAGTTTGTCAAAATGGAATAAGTCCAGTTTATAATTCAGAATTATTCTTACTCGAAAAAATCACCAAAACGTTACAAGTCCAACTTTGCTTGTAACCATAATACACCAAAATGAAATAAGTTAAAAAGCCTCCACATAATTTACTGTATCTTCATTATTTTTAAATTATTTTAAGGCTAAACGTTAACAATAATTGAATAATTTAGTGGTTTTTTAATGTCAAAGAAGAATTATATTTATTCTCTCACTCTTGCAAAATATGTATTTAAAAAGTGCCCTGAAATTCGATTTTTTCAATACACATTTAATTGCTTGACCTATTTTATTTACTCAAGCTCTATAAAATATTAAAAAAAGATTACGTTTTCATGAAAAATGAAATAAAAGGTCAAATTAATTAATAATCGATCAAAAATACGGATCCAAGGTGTCAGAAAGGAAGATGCCGAAAGAACGAAGACGGAAACTTATGCTTTTTTTCTTCTTAAATTGGTGTTTTTATTTTAGTGAATACCACGGATTATTATAAAATGCAGTTTGATATTTATATGATTTTTTTCATATTTTTAATTGATTTTCGTTAGTTAAATGACATTTATTTTTAAAAAACTAAATTGGAATACTTAAACTTTTCTAAAAGTTGATAAGTCCACCATAATTTATCAATACATCATAAGTCCATACTTCTTTCAATAATTACTCAGAAATGAAGCAATATAAAATTTATTTCCAAATCGGATTTTTATTTTGAAGAGACATTTAACATAATAACGTTTTCCAAATTTAATGACCTCTAGTGGTTTCTCAGATACACCATTTGCCTGAGTTTCTTGAAAAAACGAAACATGGACTTACCCATTTATGGCCACTTACTCCACAAATTTTGTATATAAGACAAACAATTATTAAAAACACTTCTGTTTCACTATTTGACGAAAGAACTTATAAATGTAAAGAAAATAATAATTAAAATAAGTTTTCAAACCTGAAACTCATTTCTTAAAATCAAGAATGAGGCAACATTTCCTTTACATTCAGAAACAAATATAGCTTCACAAAAAACTTCGTGTTTTTTTTATCCTAACTTGAGATATAGTTTCGTTGCAGAGTTTTGTTCCGCGCGAAAAATCTCGCAGTTTTTGTCTGATCTTTTTCGAAAACTTTCTCAAGCAGATTCAGACGTTCTTTTGAGTTTTTGGTTGAGTGAAAATTTTTCCCACCGAATGGCCTGAAAATCTGGAAAAAAATTTCTTAAAATTCATGTTGTTTGCTTTTCCTCGAAAGTCTCTCGACCCATGGCGAAATTCGTCCCATCTCTTGTAGTTAGATCTAGAGAAGCGGTCTTTGTACAAAGCGGGTGGCGGATAATTAAGCGGCTAAAGATGTCTTGAAAAATGATTCTGAAAACAGGATGGACCATCGTTCGCTAAATGCTAAAATTTGAAACCACGTTTTTCAGCGGAGGCCTTCAGAGTTGAGTAACAGCGGCGTATAGGTATTTATTACCTGTCTACTCACAATGGGCATGATTTCACAGATTTACGTCTACCTGACTCTCCAAGCTGTCGAGTCTTCAAGATAGGTAGGCTTTAAACATTCCTCGGAAGAAACCACTATTTAAATTATTTTTATAAGGCAATAACTTCTAATATCATTTTCGATACCTTCTTCGTTATTTTCAATTTTAATTATTACTTTAACGACCTAGCCTCGGGACATATCTGTTTCTGAAGTCAAACTCACTATCTCACACCGATCACCAAGATGGAAAAAGTTTAATGAAAATAGTTGCAAAACCTGGTTTCATGGGATGTTTCTCTATCGTTTGCAGGTTTCAAAATCGCAATCCGCGAAATCGTAACTGCTCCTTTTCTCGAAATATTCACATTTTTGTGTAGAGTCGACTAAAGACTAGTAAAAAAAAGGATCATTTTTGTTGCAGAGCATTTTGCTACAGCGATCATTTGACTATCAAGATAATAATGATCAGTTCATTTGGGTAATTTTGATCTTCTTTCAGGGTTATGTGTTGGACTAAACAAAATGGACACCAGTTTTTTGCGCGGATGTCACAACTTGAATATTTTGTTTAACCGCGAGCAAGTGACAACTATACTTAACACAAGATATATTCTGTTATTAAGTTCTGTTATTTTTTAACTTTTCAAGTACAGTACACGGTCAGAAATCATAAAAAGCTCGTATATGAGCTAACATACTCCAAGAACATCGGCCATCTTGCCTTGACTTGATACATGACCCCGAATCAGACCGTTATGAGTCCAAAAATCGATCATTTATTCTGGCCGATCAAAATGCTCTTGATTTCGGTATCATTTTTATTGCATATCAAAATGATATTGATTTCCGTATCACTTTAAACATTTTTTTTTACTGTAAGCTGTATTGAGATACGAGAGATTTGAGAACTTTTTGAGGTTCATTGAAAAAATCGAAGCAGTTTAAACAAGACCTTTATTTTCATGAATATTTATTTCTCCTACTATACATCAAACTCAACATAAAATCGTCTTCAAGCTTTTATGAAGGGCATTTCCCCGAAAAGATGGACAGACTGTATGCGTGAGTGATAGTATATAATTTTATTTAATGCATACTCTGACACACGTACAAATATGTCAAGTTTTCGTGGAAATATCTTAAAATCAAAATGAGTGTGATAACAGAAAAAAGTTTATAACATAGAAAATTATTGAGATAACAAAAAAGAAAGTTTTACATAAAAACAGTACACCCGCTTTTGATAAATATAATATTTTTCACGCATACACATTACTCGCTCTTCCTAATCAATTTTATAGGTATATAAACTTCCTTATTGTAAAATTTTAATTTCCAATAAAGCGCGGGATTTAAAAGACTGAATTGGATCGAATTATTCATGAGTATTGAAGGCCCTTAAAATTTAAGGAATTCAAAATAAAAAGCTTTCAATATATTAAAAAAAGCATAGAATTTGAAGTTCAAATTAAATAAAAAGTATGTATCTGAAACATAATTCACACATACAACTCAAAAAAAATACTTTTACTTCAAGACTTTCGTAATCATATTTTCTAGAATTTTCTTCGTATCTAATAATTGGTCTTTTATGAAATGAATTTCCTCTTCACTGGCTTTCATTTGCAAGGATAACCTTTCAACCGCTAATTGCACCTCAGAATCCGCACCTTCTTCACTTTGTTGATTTATCCATGAAATATATTCACAGACACTCTCGTTATCTTCATCTACTAAGGGAATATTCTTTTGGGCAATTTCATATGCGGCTTTGAGAATATCTTTTGGAAGTCTCTTTTCTAACGGATTCAATGGTTTCACGACAAGCACACGCTTACGATTTTCCACATCGACATTATGATTAGACATCCACTTTCGAAAAATATAAGGAATTCTTCCATTGTGGAGTACCATTTCCGTAAAAAGTATCAACTTAGTTTGACGAACTAGTTTAGTGAGCCCTGCATGATTTCGCAAACCTTGTATATCGTGTACAGCTATACCGACTAATAAATTCATTAATATTACAGTAACAAAAACAATAAAAAGAGTAAAAATAATTTGAGAGCAAACTGATAGTGGATGGTATATCACAAAAGATCCGTCCGTCATTAAATCTGCTTGATTAATTAGCCCTTCAAAATCCAATTCTCCAGCCATCATCGCCAGAACTTTAATCAAACCCGTAAATGGGTTTCCAAAGGACGGTTCTCCTACAAAAATTACGCAAAAACTGATCGTGAATCCAATAAGAAGTCCTGAATAGGCTAACAAGAGTTTAGCAAATTCAAATTGGATATGAGTAAACATCGCGACGTAAGTCCCGAAGGCTGGTAATTGACCAACCATCAACATCAAATTTGTCCAAGCGCAAAGAATTCCAAAGGCTCCAATGTAATTCTGCCAATCATAAGTTTTTCCCGTATACACAAACGAAGTAAGGAAAACGCTTATAACGACTATTGCATCCAAAATGTTGTCTATGTTAGAAAAATATTGTTTTATAGATTTGTAAACAGTAAATCCCATTATCTTACGTGGTATCGAAATGCATGTTAAACCTAACGACAAGTACCACTCAACTTCAATAACTGGTTTTCGAAAGAGGAAACTAGAAAGGCGTTTGCTGTTACAGATTTTGCTACTGTCTTCGGTGTTGTAACACCTGTAAGCCAAAGCAGTTAGAACATAAGTTGTCATACACATCACTGTCAAGGCATAAAAAAATATCCTCATGAGGTAAAACTTTCTAATTTTTTCCCACTTGAGATGCAGAAACGCCATAACAAGAGGATGTGATAAAAGATCCTTGCGATGTTCTTGAACGAAGGTGTTGATGAAGCTCGTTTCGCAGTGGTTGTTACTCGGAAAGAGAAGATCAAACTCCATCCTCATCTCAAATTCTCTATTATGCGGAACCGGACGTTTCAATCGTATCGAGGCATCCAATCTCCGACGAAATATTTGCAATGATTCTGGAATCTTTCTTAAAATAATATTTAAAGCCGAGAGTCCTGAATGTGTGGTTGCACTAACATCAGCACCAGCCCAAATTAGTATCTCTACACAATGAGAAAGTTCATTCAAAGCAGCAATATGTAAAGGTGAGAAACTTGTTTTGTCGAAAACATTCACTTGAGCACCATGCTTCAGTAAAAGCTCAACCAATTCAGCTGATGAGGACGTGTTCATCACGGCATAATGCAAAGGTGTTCTGTGCATTCGGTCAACAGCATTAACATCAGTTCCAGGGGTGGAAAGTAGCATTTTTGCACAATTTATGGATTGGACAAAACAAGCAACATGAACCGGACTTTCTCCCAGGCGATTCTTTTGAGTAAGGCTAATTCCTCTCTCGAGTAGAAGCTCTACTACTGATTCCGATTTAGCCTTAATTGCGCAATGCAGAATTGGTTCCACATCTTGGTTACTCAGAGTGTGCAACTTCGCACCATTTTTTAGCAATAATTCTGCAGCTGCACGTGAATTTGCGATGGCAGCAATGTGTAGACAAGTATAATTATTGACCCCACTCGTATGATTCACATCTACGCCTTTTTTGATTAAGTATTCCAGACAAGAGATTTTACCAGAGACACATGCAACCATTACAGCATTAACACCAGTAGAAGGTTCTACAAAATGAACATCGACTCCAATTACTTCAAGTACGGGCAGAAGATGTGCTAAACCTCGAAAGCAAGCCCACAAAAATGCAACATTTTTAAAACTTTCGTCACAGTTGGAGAGGAATTCACCATTCATTGATCCAGTGATGTTGCCTCTTTCCATCTCTAAGAGAGTTTTCATTTCAGCTACATTCAAGGTGGACCATATTTTTGTCATGAGACTTGTTCCATCAATTACAACACGTCTGAGAGCCTCGAGGTTGTCGAAAAAGAGGGATTCATCAACAGGTGGTGGTTCTCCAGCATCTATTTCTATAGAGCCAATTGGTTCGGTGTGTTTGAGATCTAGAATTCCTTTTTCTAAACACGCTGATTTCATAGATTTGTAAATTGGACTCATTCGCATGAAGAAGGGATCCTGTTTTTTCACATGATCATAGATACAACCGACGGAATAATGACGAAGCTTCGTTTCATTATTTTGAGGTGCACAAGGTGGCCGAGTCTCAGTTGTATCTGGTTTGTAGAACGATGATGAACTCTCAGATCTACAGAAAACCCGAGCTGATGGTTTTCTGGTAATGGTATAAATTCGTCGAGGAAGATCCTTAAAAAATAAAGATTTCTATAGAATTTTAAGGACAATGCTGTGTAAAGAATACATAATTTCATTCTGTGGTATTTTTAATAGGACCATTCTATCAAGAAATGAGGATGTAACTTAAAGATAAAGTATCAGATCATTAGTATTATTGTCAGTAAATATAAAGATGCAGGAAACTCACCTCTTCTTGTGTAGTTACATTATCGTATCCCATTTTTGTGGCTTCCGGTCAACTTTTCTAAAAGTATTTGCTACCTTTCCAAATTGCAGAGTATTTTAAAAGCGGGGACTTCTTTTTTCACAAAGCACAAAACGAATCATACTGATCTTTCTCGTTCACTTCTAGACACTGTCAGGCATAGGGTCGTTTAAACCACTTTAGATCAACGTCGTCATTACCTTCCATACGTCCTGACTCGTGTCATATGCCTTAACACTCGTTACTCATTGGCATTCATCCGTGAAGGTATATAGGACGTACTCATTCAGTTAATTTCCTTCCAGGGGAATGCGTGCTGGCTTTCATTCACTTAATGAATTAATTTTGATCAACGTTTCAAGAAATTTACTGCAAGGCTGTTACACTCGCACTCAGCGGATGTAAGACTTGGAAATACCAATATGGATTTAAAAGAGTCTAGAAAAGCGTTGATAAGGTCATATCTTGTGAGACGTGTCAATTCTTCCAGTGAGATACCTTACATCATTGCAGAAAGGAGATTACTTAAAGATGTAATTTTTTTTATTAGATCAATGTATTCTGATTTGTACTGAACGTAAATACTGTTCAGAATTGTTTGTTATTCGTCTGAAAATATAATAGACTCAAAAGACTAGAGTGGCTAAAAGTGTTGACAGTTTTTCAAGTAGGGGCTTTTTGATTGGCAGCTTTGTACATGTGTATACATATTCTTCAGAGAATAATAGAACCCATTTAGATATTTTTAGTATCGCTGATTGTGTTCACGAAAATTGTATTACTTCCAAACATGAGGCACTTAAAAGACTTTATCAATCCTAAACATATTTCCGGTTAATTTTCACTTAAAAAATTCAAATAAAATATATTATTTTTCTTATGCAGAACTTTCGATCCGATACAATAAAAATGATAAAAGAACGGTCTTTCTTGGACAACGATTTCAGGAGAACTGCTTCGAATTTATGAAACGTGTAATTGATGTAACTTCTGAAAAATATTGTTGCAAGGAGGGGTCGAAAGTTTGGCCAATCGAAAGCGTACTCATTGTAGTATTTTGCAGTCATAAGTATTCCATTCCAGGGACGTCCCTCACGCGTCATATATGTGCTGAAGGCTTTAAAATAAATAATTCGAAATAATAAAAAATTTAGATAAACTAAATTGCATTTTGCATCTCGTCTCGTTGTAGAGTGAGGTCGTTTTCAAACCAGTTATGTGGTCTAGAGTAAAAAAAATTAAATGAAGATATTAGGTATAGCCAAATGTCATTAGCAAAAAGTGATCATAGATAATAGAAATCCCAATTTAAAGCATCAAATAATCCGTGCACGTTGCCCTAACAAGTTAACGTCCTTGTATAAATAAAGCGGGAGCATTAACGCTCTTCGTGATATGACACGAATTCATTCATTTCGACAGAAAAGGTGTTCAAACCTACTTACTCATACCGGTTTGATACAGGTATTGTCTGGAATATGTAAATCATTGCAAGGTCAATCGCGATGAAATATTTTCTTACGAATATATATAATTTTTATACGAATGACGAGGCGATTTTTGTATTGTTATAATTTTTTAACAATAATCCGAGTACCACGATCGACTAAAAAGAATTGTGATAATTTCGAATTTCAAACACATACAATTAAAAATAGGTGCACAATTAAAAATATTGTAATGAACTAAACTGACATTACTTAATACAAAGATATTTTTGCGAGTAAATTTTATATTACGGAAATATTGACATAATATTTTCATTCCTTAAACGAAATAATGTTATATAAAATGTGAGTGAAAGTTGTGCAAGAGACGGAAGCATGTAAAATGCAAATTCAGAAAAAAAAGAAAATACAAAGTTTTCTCATCATTGTATGCAGTTGACTTTAAATTATAAAATTTCAATTAGTAGAGACTTTATAATTTACAGACTGACAGCTAAGATGTGGCGATTTATATTATAATAATTGATGGTAAACTCCAGATGATAAATTTCGGTTTTTATCGAATGATTAGAATTACCCAATTTACCATCAATTTAATTATTAAGCATCCATAGATAATAAATTCTCACGATGCAGGAAACAGAAATTAATAAACTAAAATCATGACTACAGTAAAAAATGCATATAGCAATTGATCAAAAATAAATTTATAATTTTTTTTGTTTAGTACAAAATCAAATTTATTTTTAGATTCTTACATTAGGTTCTGACATTCGTACTATTCAGTTATCAATCGAATGATACTATAATTTTTATAGAATTTGTGATGAACCTTAGAATAATACATACTTACACTTTTGATTGAGCAAGCTAACAACTTCTTTTCTAAGACAAATAGTGACATTATTTTTGAATATTAATTAAAGGTAACCATCGAATTATAAACTTTTTCGGAAATTTAAATCAGTTGCATTCTCAATATCAAGAAAGGGATAAATATAATTATTGAATACTTTATTACTTATCATTAATTTTGAAGAATGATAACAGGAACTTGGATTAAAATCAAATCATATTATGTCGCAATACGAAATATATTTATCGTTTGTCATCATATTACATTTTACAAATGCGAATTTCATTTTCTAACAATAAAAAAATTTTACTATTAAAATCACATTTTTTATTTTATTGCGAGAGAAAATTTTCTTGTACAAAATAAAAAGAAATAAATTAAATGAATAGCATTATATTATCAATTCATCATAATACTAAGATTTTGAGAACTCATCTTCAATTTCGAAAATATAATTATTTATTATTATACCATTAAAATATAAATTGACAAAATGGAACATGGAAGAAAATACTATTTTTCGAATGATTAAAACTTAGCTGAACAATTTTAAATGATTATTACAGATCATTCCCTTTTCTTGAAATGCAGTTTTAAAATCTTTCTTGAATATGGGTTCCAAATCTTTAACAATAGACACTTTCAAGTAAAATTTGGTTATAAAAACTATTCCTGGTAAAAAAATATTCCATACGTTTCTTTTAATATTAATATTTACTTGGACGGAATGAGAATATCTCATATGTCTTTACTTAATGTTCAAGAATTTAAGGTCACATTGGTTAACAATCTACTACTTTAAAATTGAGCAGTTTTTTCAAATTTTTTCATCATATGTTAAAACTTTAATCTAATGTGTAGAAAATTCGAGACGTAAAAATAGAATTTGATGAATTTTCTCTAACAATAGTAATGAAAACAAATAATTTGAGTCAATTCAGAATATGCAGAGCTTAATAAAAGGCATCCGATTTGAGAATACGCGGAATTCTTTTCGCACACCGTACAAACCATAAAGCTTTATTACCGCTTCAAAAATTAAATGAAAACTTTGAAAAAGAAAACTATTGTTTATCTTGAAGAAAAAAATCTTGTTTTCTGTTAAATTCCCAAATTTTTCTCAATGAAAGAAATTTCAGGTTATTCCAGTCTATTTAATGCTACACAAAATATTTCTTGCTTCAAACTGCACTTACAGTGACTTAGTAACCCTTGAGAAATTCATAACAGTAATCACAATCAAGGTGAAAACTTATAAATGCGCAATCTCGAATAAATACTACTGATGATCGAAATGACTAGGTATCTACATGTATTTAATGAAAAAAAACTGAAGAGTTCCGAATCAAAATGGTTTCTCAATTTCTCAGTTTTTAGAATTTGTACTTGATTCAAGTTTATTTACATTTTTACCAAAAATATAAACTGACCATTGAGGAAATATTTTCGTTTATTTAAAATATAATATACCATTTTGAATTCAAACTCTTCAGCTGATTTGATTAGAGTTTACAAATACAGCTTCTTCTCGAAACCTGCGAGAACATAATCCGTTCCTACATTTTCCGGGATGAAATTACAATTCTTCCGTACTTGTATCCGAATAACACCGTTTGTCTAAAGCTAAAGCCACAACAAGATCTTGAATCAATTTGTGATTTTCTTCGCAAATCTTTTTCAATTCAGCGACCTCGCTTTTTAATTTAATGTTACTTTCGGTGAACAGATCTTCATAATTTGTATCTCGCCTCATAGACGAGTACATATCGTGTTTCAGGTACGAAAAAGTGGTACTGTTGCTACGTTTACTCGACAAAGTTCCAGATATAAATTTTCGCTCTCTTGCAACTTTATGAGCAGAAGTGAGCACATCACGCGGAAGTCTCGTTTCTCTCGGATTGAGGGGTCGTACTGTCAAAACTGCTCTGAGAGGTGATGGAAGAACCAGAGCAGTCCAGCGTAACAGCTTCATCAACCGTCTTGGTAAAAGACCAAGAAAAAGAGCAGTCTCAACATCACAAATGAGCTTCGTTTGCCGCACGAGTTTTGCCAATCCTGCTGTCTTCTGGAGTCCTTTTATGTCATGAACAGCGATACCAACGAGCAAATTCATAAGGACAATCGTAACAAAAAGAAGAAAAAGTACAAAAGACAATTGCGCAGAAACCTGCAACAATATCCAAGAAGTCCCTCCAACATCTCCTACAGGTCGACCTCCTTCTTCTTCTCCTGGGAAAAATAATTCCTCAAAATCCAACTCGCCAGTCATCATCACCAGGACTTTTATTAGCCCTGTATGAGGACTACTGAACGACTTGGACCTCGGAAAAATGACACAGAAGCTTGCCGTAAAACCAACCAAAAGACAAGCATAGGCCAACAGTAATTTAAAAACTTGAGCTTGCACGCTCGTGAACATAGCAACATAGGCTCCAAACATGGGTAACTGGCCTATCATCAACATCAGATTACTCCACCCGCAGAGGACAGCAAAAGCACCAACATGACTTTGCCAGGTGTAAGTCCTCCCAGTGTATACAAAAGAAGTCGCGAAAACGCTCACGATAACGCACCATTCGACCATATTCTCTGCCTGGGTAAAGAACTGTCGAATAGACACATAGGTAAGTATACCAGCCAATTTTCTCAAACCTTCGAGTATAGTCAAAACTACCAAAGCATACCATTCAATCTCGAGAATAATCGGGTGCATGTACATAAACCCATTTAGTCCTGTCGAGTTTGCACACAAAGGCATACTAGGATTATCTAACTGTCCATGGGACTCATTATAGCAATTATGGGCTAAAGCTGTGATCACCCATGCTGTGAGAACGAGAACATATAATAGATAAAACAACAATCGACCCACATAGTACTTTCTAATTTTTTGCCACTTGAGATGGAGAAACGACTGACACAGAGGATGTTCGAGGATCTCTTTATAACTTTCCTTGACGAAAGTCCCCAAGTAGCCAATTTCACCTTCATGCTGATGCTGCAGTAAAGGATGAAAATCGAGTCTCAATTCAACTTCACCCGTGGCTGATCCGTGCTGATGAAGAGTTATCGAAGAGTCCAACCTCTGTTTGAAGACGTTCAGCGAAGTTGGAGTTTTGCGAAGGATTATTGAAAGTGCTGTTGTTCCTCCTTTCGTCCTTGCACTCAGGTCTGCTCCGTGTTGAATCAGAATGTCGACACACTGAGACAACTCGTTCAAAGCGGCTACATGAAGTGGAGTGTAGCCATACTTATCTGCCTTGTTAACATGTGCTCTCCGCGTGATCAGCATGTCAGTGACGTCATAAGCCAGCAATGATCTACCTAAAGCAAGATGCAATGGAGTTCTGCCATCGTTGTCTTCAGTATTCGGATCGCTATTAGCCTTATGGAGAAGAATCTCCACGCATTCGAGACAGTGAGTTCGCGCTGCCAAGTGCAGGGCTGTTTGTCCTCTGTGATTTTTGATGGTAACTTTCGCTCCATACTTGATAAGAAGTTCTACATTTTCTGCACATCCAGCCTCTGCTGCCAAGTGTAACGCAGTATCGCCCTTTTTGGTGGGCAAATCAACTTGACAATCATTTGATAAAAGTTCCTGTAGACATTGAGGGTCACCTCTATCAGCCACGTGATGAATTGGAGCGTAACCACTATTGTCTAGTCGATTTAAAGAAGGACTGTTCGGCGCTAACAATTTGAGAATACTTAGTGCGTTATTCCTAGCAGCTGAATGAAGCACGGTTTCGTCGCCAAGGAGAGATTCTTGGGTGAATCCCTTCTTTAGGAAAACCTGAGCGACATCCAAAGAATTACCAAAAGCTGCATAGTGGAAGGGAGTGTGCGCCTTTCTCGAATTTATGTTGGCTCCGTTATAAATAAGGTAATTTACACCAGAAAGGGAGTTACTGTATGCACAGAGATGAAGAGCCGTTAAGCCTAATTCTTGCTCAGAGTGATTTAAGTCAGCGCCGCACCTGTGCAACCCGGGAATCAAATCTCCGCGGCCTAGAAAACTTGCGTATAAGAGCAAAGCGTTGATTTCCGAAGGCTTGTAACCGTTTTTCAGATTCTCGACACTTTCAATGGTGATTTTTTGATTTTCTAAATCATCTAAGAGCTGTAAACGACCTCCTACTCCCCGCATATGTTCTATCAGAAGGTTTCGAATCGAATCGTTCGTGACCCGAACTACACAGTTATTTTCATCGGCGAACGAACTTTCACTTATACACATAGAATAACAATGTGGTTCTTCGACTGGTGGGGGTGTTCCATATTCCATGGAGCGATCTTCTGATGTCCATCCATCTTCTGGTTCGGGTGTAGCCCGTCTTCTGGATCCAAGCCACCGAGTAAGGAGAAGAGGATTAGTAGTCTTTGATTTTTGACAAACAGGAGTTGTGACCACTAAAGAATGCATACTAACAGCCTTTTCCAGTTGCACTCTTTTCCTTGGTGGGGGTAATGTTGGTGCAACGGATGGCTTCTCAGCTTCATCCATGGCTGCGAAATTCTTGTGATTACATCACAACAGTTTCACTAAAAGAAAGATTTTAATTAGTTAAAATAATTCTATATTGTATCTAATTGTTAGTAAAAAGAATTTATCAGGGATATATTAAGTAGCATACAGAGTTACGTGCACATCGATATTTTGAAATTTAACAATGAAAATAAACCACGCACACCAGAAAGGCGAAAAACCCGATGACATCTTGGTCAATGAAAACCCCTTCCTAGTACTAATTAACTTGATTCTCTTCTACGTGAAGAGTAACCTGAGGACGGCAGCCAAATAAGCGACGAACGCGAATGTCAATTGGAAAATCGTGCAAATAGCCGACACTTGATGTTTTAGTTCAGACTGTTTATATCAAAGGAAATTTTTGAAAAAAAATTCAAAAAATTCACGAAAAAAGGTGCCGTAAAAAAAGTATTTGGAAGTTACATAATGATTATAAGAAGCGAGTAATTGAGATAAACAAGAAAATTGCCTTGTATCAATTTTGTGTATGTATATTAATATTCTGCATGCAATAAGTACTGGTCAAGGTAATTTGGTTGAGTGACTGCATTGTAGAAATAAATTAAGGGACCCGTGATGAAAGCAAAGAGGACAGTCACCTTGTGAACTTGAACTGGACACGTAGATTGAAGACGATAAAGTTATATATTCCGACAATCAGCGTCCCGCCAATGTACCAAGATCATTCTGTCTAACTGACCACTCTGACACTGACTGAGCGACAAGAACGTACTGGATCTTAACACCACAAATGCACTCACGTGTGACACAGAATTACGCGTACAGGGACGTCAAAAGACCAGCAGACCGGTTGCCTTCGTGGACCACGAATGACTGACCATTTTCTCATTGATGATACCAATGCGTCTTAAGTTATTCGACTACAATGGCGCAGAACTCAAGGGCCTTTTTCCTCAATTTCGTCATTTTATTCTTGAAGTGTATCAATGGACTTAAGGAGAGAGGATTTATGTCCAAGTATCATAAATTTCTCTATTTCTAAACTTTAACTTCTCGAGACTTGACATTTCTTCAGTTTAAGGAAAACAAAAATTTGCTTAAGATACCCGTCATTTCCAAGTTTTTTCCTGGTTCGCAAAAATTTTTCCCGGTCATTCAGAATAACAAGTTCAAACTGTTAAGGCTGAAGATTTTTTTCATTTGAAGTAATCAAAACTAAACTACAAATTAAAGCAGCCAAAACTGAACTCTTCAGAATTTTCGACTTTCTAAATTAAAGCTCAAACAATTTTTTATTCAAAAACTTTTAATTCCATCGTTTAATAAAGAGCAAGTTATGAAATGCAAACTTTATAATTTCAATAGATTTACTTCTAAGGGCTTCAAAATAAGCATTCTTTTGAAGTGAAACATTCGAAATCGTAGTGTATCAATTTCAAAAACTTTAATCATACAAATTAAATGGTAAAGGCTGGTAAAGGCCTTCAATTTTCATTATTTCATTTTTTTTATTATTATACCATTAAGCCAAATCCCTTTCGGAGTAGGCGTAACTCGTTTGGTTCTAGCCTCGATATGCTACCGGGAATTAAAGAATTCATATGGTAAAGGTAAGTAAGGGATGTGTAGAAGAGACAGGTTTTAGATCGATCCAGAAGTCATGGCGTGTTGTTCATTCAAACGACATACTCGTCCCACAACACCGCTCTGACACGGGTCGCTGATCAATCTCTCTAGCAATCACCCCAGGTGAAGAGCTTCACAAAGCCATTACACTAATCCACTAAGCAAACCTCTTCACGGGGCCCTATCTCAGCTTGTCAATCAATGTTTCTTTTGCTCTCTTGTCAAACAGTGATTCTTCTACACCACATTCTTTGACAACCCACTCATGACTGACTTTGTCCATTAGCGTTTTACCGCACATATTCCACAGGAAGTGCATGCCAACCGCGTTCACTTTACTCCTATCCTTTTCTTGATACGTCCAGGTCCCGCTACCAAACAGAACAGTGGGTGCAATCACAGAATTATATATTGCAATTTTAGCTTTATTTGTTACATTTTTACTTCTAGTAATAGCTCGTACACTGCCTATAACCCTTTCACCCTCATTTATACGTATGGATATCTATGCATCTATCTTTCCGTCAACAGTAAATACACTCCCAAGATACACGAACTCATCAGCTTGTACTGTCCTCTCTTCATTCAAGGCAATGTTGCATAATGTTTTCTCATCCCTTCTTTTAAACACAATAATCTATGTTTTATTCACTTTAATATTAAGACGCATACTCTTCCT
>JAUMHM010000031.1:42019666-42036276 GCA_032362435.1 Melikaiella ostensackeni | reverse complement strand
TCATTGGAGGATTAACGATAATAACGCCGCCCCATCTGTAGAGAAATTTAATTTATGTAGAAAATCGAAAATAAAAAAATCCATGAATGATAATAGAGATAAGATGGTAGTAAATATTTGTCATTTAAAAAATTGTTTTCCTACCTGGGGGAATGAAAAGCTTCGACGTGGCTAGCAGTGTATGAACGATGACCGCTTCGAGTGTAAATATGTAAAGGTCCTTGTTCGCAAGGTACCATGTAGATTACTAAGTTTATGCACGGATGCAAACTCACTTGTGATGCTGAAATTATTATTTGGCTTATTTTTCAGATTTTTACACAGTCACGGATTTTCTGTAAAACTTCGCGTTGACAAAGAGTCAAGAACAATGTCTTATCGACTTGTGCAATGAACCAAATTTACTGCAAGAGATTGGCTTCTGATTTATAAATAATAATTTATTAAAAAGTGGTTACAATTGGCATTTGAATTTAAAAACATTCTTTAAAGGAGAAATTTCTTAGTCACATTCATTTCATAACTTTGAAGTTCTTGCAATTTCGAATTGGAAAAGTAAACTTTATTTTTGATTAAAACACTTTTTTATCGACAATTGTTAATTAGACCACAAAAAATAACGGAACGGACTAATTTATATCAGCTTATGAGGACTTCATTTTGATAATTCCGTAGTGCTTATTCAAAATTTTTAATTTACTAACTGAAAGACTTAAAAATGGTGAATGTTAAAACTGATTTTTATAAAGCTTGGACAGAAAATTATTAACTTTGTACAAATTATTATTAAACCCATACCTAATTTTTTCTCTAATGGTGTGATTAATTGAGGAAGGATGTCTTCTGACAAAGCAAAGTGCCTTCCCAGGACACTGCTATCAGAAACTTCTTTTGGTTTCACATCCAATGGTAATAAGTACAACCACTGCGACTTGATAAAAAAATTAGCAACCAAAGATAATTCTTCAAGAAAAGGCTCCATATAGGCTAAAGAGAAAAGTCTACATTCGTCATTCAGTCCTTGAAAGAATAATTTTCGGTGGATCGAATTTACAAAATAAAAGAAGATACTCAGAAATGAAGAATAGAAAATATTTTATATCAACTTATGAGATTTACTAGCGAAAAATTAATTATAGTTATGAGGATTTCACCATGAGCAATAGTCGGCAGACTCCAATTGACATTTAGCTTCTCTGGTTCAGGATTTACCACTGTAAGTAGAACATCATAGGCGGGGCTAGCAGGAAATCTTCTATTTTCTTCATCCAAACTGTACTTTGTGGGTTCTGTCAACGCATTTTTCGTAAGGGCCAACAACTCTTCTCGCAGAATCCATTTCGAGAGGACTTCTGCGACCTTCCTGGCATCTAAAATTAAATGTCTTCAAGTTAAAAAAAGGCCTTCCCTTTCAGGAAAAAAGCCATACAATATTTCTGCAATATGATCAAAAACAAAAGTTAATCGGTCATTGCACTGATGATATAATCATTTGCTCCAATGTGTATACTAATGCGGAAATAAATTAAAAATAATGACCGTAGTTAGAACTCAATTTATGCTACATACTCACTCTAACGCAAATTCCATTCGATGACCTACAATCCTTTTTCTTATAAATAATTAAATGTATTCTGATTCTTTTTTATAAAGAAACTTATTGTCTGATTTTTTAAATAAAACTACTTTTTAATTATGTACGGAATGTATCGATTTATCTTACGTGTATCAGTTGCGAAGTAAAGAGCTCGTTTTGAACCAACAAGGACTCCATCGTTGAGATTAGGAGCTTCTAATAGTAACAATTCCCCAACTTTGAGATCGAAGGAGGCTGAAATCTTCTCTAAATCGTATGTTGTAAATGCTGTTGATACGAAATTTCGAGATGTCACGACGTATGTTATATCCAGATGATAGATTTCTAAAACATACAAAATTATCTTGAATTAACTGATGCTGTACAGTTAATAAGCTCGATTTTTAAACAAAGATTTGGAGAAGTTTTAGTTTAGAGAATTTGGGAGACTTTTTTAACCCTATCTTTTTCTATTTTCACAAAACTATTTTATCGGATACTTTCTAGATAGATTTTTATCACCTTCACTGCAAAATATTTTGGAAGAATGAATTTTTGAGATACATGAATCTGTACGAAAATATTTTAGCAGCAGCGGTACACCTAAATTTGACTCAAATTGTTAAAAAAGCATGAAACTTGATGTATGTGTTCTTTGTGACCATTGTTTTAAAATCTGCAAAAAAAAGGATTAAAGATTTGAAGATGAACAAAATGGCGACCGCAAACTTTTGTTAAATTTTTCCACATTTTATTAAAGAAATTGTTCAGATGATTCAATGATACTGTTTTTTATCCCAATAATTGCAAATTCTTTGGTTGTAGTTGTCGTTGTAGTTGTACAGACGGGCGGGAAGCCCCAATGGAGCTCCCCTGGCGCTCAAGCTATAAAGCCTATTGTACCACACCCTTAACTATTCTTGGAAAAGACCAGCGACCACCGAGTAGTAGTCCTCTCATGGAGCCTTTCTCGCAAGGAGATCGCCAACTCTTTTCCGGGACTCTCAAAATCGACTAGTGACCTCAAGCATGTTCCCCTCATGGAGCCCTTTACCTGGGATGTCACCAGCCTCTCTTGAGGGGACCTGCAGTTTAAGGTGGGTTCCAAACCACCGTAGCCCCGGTAGAAGTACATAGAAAAATTTCCATTGATACCGGCACAGGGACCGAACCCCAGTCCTGCTCGGAAGCCTGACGCGCTATCGTCTGAGTAACCAAGGACCCCCTTTTAGTTAAATTCTTTGGTTAATGTAATACAAATTTTATTGATTCAACGAAAAATTTTTCCCAGTTTATTAATTATCATTTTATATCTTGAACGAAGGATGTAGTTAATTCAAGACTTGTTTCTGAATTCTCAGTAATTCCGTTTTCCTTTCGTATTTTTTGTAAATAACTTTTTGAATCATGGGAAAAGATATTATAATATTCGGACGACATCCTACCGTACAATGTAGATTTTAATAATTATGCACAGCATATTTTCGGTTATGATTATAATTTTCTTAAGATTATATTTTGTTCTGCCTAACTTACTAGGTCTTATTTTCGATATGAAGCTAATTTTTTTTAATCACGAAGTTTATTTATTTTATTCCACTATATGAAAGGAAAGCTTTATTAAGCATAAGAAGACGAGATACAAATGGGGGAAAAAATAAAACCATCAATCAAAATGAAATTATAAATTACAATTTATTAACAATTTTATTACTTGAATATTGGTTCAAGCAGATTAGAATTGTTTAAAACATTAACTGTTAAACGAGGTTTTCCAATTTTTTTCAGTAATTTTGTAAACACTTTGAAATTAATGAACATTTCTTTGTAACAAATTGTCTTCAAATTCAAAAAAAATTGTTTTTTGTACCTTTCTCAAGCAATCAACAACTAGGTAATATCAATCTATTCCTTTCTTTTTACAATTTTTAAAATTTTTTGTGTTCATTTTGCAATTGATAATTATTTTATTCGCAGATGCTGCCTTTTCTGCAGATCCTGCTTTCTTACGAAACACGACTCGCCAAAATTGTAGATCCGTCTTTATTACAATAATTATAAAAAAATATCTCCAATTATATAAACAATTCAAAAAAAAAAAATTTTCATAAATGAATGTATTTTTTCTTATGATTCCAACGATATAAAAAACTCATTTTCGATTTCTTGTAGATCCGGCTTTCTTAAATGTCACGGCAGCGTAGAATTACCCAACTTCGGACACTGGCCCAAACTTTGGACACAAAGTTTTTATTGCTTTTATACTATTTGGTTATGTAGAAGCAAAAAAATGGTTGTCCAAAGTTTGGGCCAATGTCCGAAGTTAGGTGATTCTGCGGACCACTACCAGTTGAGAAGAAGTGTAAAAAGAAGTGTAAAACTGATAATGCATAATTCAAAACTAACTGATCTTCCATTGATGCACACGTAATTCTGCACAATTTCTTATTTTGGGATCGTAAGATATACGGAAAATTTGCCATTTTCAAACAATCTTTCCGTAATACGAAACGTTTAAACAAACTTACCTTAAATAAATAATACATAGACTTTTTTGCTTACCTGCATCACAGAAATGATGTACTCAACCAGCAAATGAATCATTTTGTTCTAGAATATTTCACAATCGGTAAAAGATAACCGGAAAAAGGAGGAAATAAAAAAGATCTCAACTCTCCGAGATTAACAACAAGAAGCATGAAAGCCATAAACATACAAAAAAAGTTATAAAACCGGTCGGGAATCCCGAAAATTTCTTCCAGAATCTTCGATTTGTTTTCAAGTTCCTTTTTCCAAGAAAATACGATGAACAAAACAAGCATTCTTTTAACCTTCTACTGTGAAACGCATAGTGTGTATATGTTTCTATAAATTTTAGTAATATTTGAATTATATAGATCGCCATTTAAAATTACTAGTCCACCTTGATTGGCGCACGTTTATCTCGAATAAAAAGTTAACGCTCTCAATTGCCGATTAGAAAATGGATAAACACTAATTATTAAATAATTAGGAAATGAAATAAAAAAGTTAAAAACTCACCTGCTCGCGGTACGTCCAATCCCTAAAATATGTAATGTCCTGCCCATTGATCGTTATTTCTCCCGAGCCATTACCTCTCAATACTACAACGGCCTTTGCAGATTTTCTGCGACAATCTAAAAATACAAACATTTTTATATAAACGACAATTCACAGACTGAAAAATCGATCAAACCAAAAATAATATAAATGAAGATATGATAATGACAACTGCATAAGGACCAAAAATGAAATTTTACAGGATGACCAAAAAAAGTTTTCTGCGATACGTTTTCATATAGAAAATTTTGATAAAATTATAGAAGCATGTGTTCCCCAAGAACTCTGAATTAAATATGTGACAAGATTAGTAAAAAGGTTAAAGTTGACAGTTTTTTTGTCTGGAAGAGGGAAATAACAAAATGGTCCTTATCCAGTTTTCGATGATATCAATTTTGAAACTGCCTACTTTTTTTTTTAAATCAAGAAAAAATAGTACGGATTTTTTCAGGCCTGTTAAATGGACAATATATGTATTCTTTGATAAGCTAAAATTTTGAAAAATGTTCACACTGGAATTTGAGAATTTATAAAAATATGAGAATGACAACTGGATAAGGACCAGAAATAAAATTATTTCTATACTACATAATAGGAAATTTACTCAAAATTATAAGACATTTTTAGAAAAAAATTCTGTCTTTGAGGGCGGGAGAACCAAACGATCCTCATCCAGTTATTATTCTCATATTTTTAAACTTAATTTTTTCGAGTGAAAGGAGAAATTATTTTTTACATATTCCTAATATGTATCAATAAACAGAGTCCTAAATCAATTGAAATCGATAAAAACAGAATTTCGGAAAATGGTCCTTATTAAGTTGTCATCCTCATGTTTTCAACTTCTAAAACGTGTCGAGATAATTCATCAAAGTCAGTGATTTTTGTTTCCTCTACACTATATGTACACTTAGGCATGCATATTGCATGTGCAGTGCGTAACAATTTTCAGTAGAAATACGTTATATGAATCTAGAATGTTAGTGAATGAGACGCACCTTTCACAGTAACAAATGGCCTTCCATCTGCATCATACTCAATCTGAAATACAAAGTATGAGACGTATTAATACTACTTAAAATTCTTGGGTGAAGATTTAGATATGTGACCGGCTCCGACGAAAGGGGTCTAGTGGATAAAATCAAGTTTTCGAAAAAAACACGTTTAAAGTTTAACAAAACTTTTCGGTCGTTCTATGCTTGTTTAGCGCAATTTTTAGTCGACAAACTGTATTTAGGTGTTCTTTAAATCGCTGAGTCCTAATCTGAAGTCAAAATTGCCAATTTCAAAATGGCTGACCCAAAATTTAAAAAATGTACAATACTTGGACTTTTTTGACAAGATGCTGAGGGAGTTTTTTGCATTGCTGTTTTCGAATTTTAAGTCAAAAATTTTTTATTTCAAAATAGCTGACTAAAAAATATTACAGATTTTTTTTAAACACTGTATTTGTTTTAAAAAATGGTTTAAACAATTAACGATCAAATTTTCGAAAAATTGCTATGGATATTTATAATCAGGGTGCTGTTCTCGATATGGTCAGCTAAAGTAACCCTCTAGAACTCTCAGTGGATACAAATGCATTAGTGGCGACTAGATTATCCTATATATGGGCGGTTCTCCCGAAATGATCATTTTGATTGTAATTAATTTTTTCTTTAAAAGTTGCTCAAATTTCTGGGATGTTTTCCAGACTATGTTAGTTGATAATATTCTGAAATAATCCCCGAGAATAGACATACCTTTCAAATCTCATTCATTTTATGTGCTTTCGTTTTTTTTCTTCAGAAGTAATTTGACTTAAGAGGATGGCGCAACCAAACATCTCATTCTTCTGGTGCCAATTATAAATTTATAATGAAAATAAGTCACGGTGTATATTTTCAAGTAAAACTTTAGGACACCAACTCGATGCCACGCTTTAAGGTTTACAATACTTCGCATTTTGTGTTTTGCGCGAAAAATTGTCACAATTATCATTCCTCTGGATTCCTCTGTATGTCTGAGATACACAGGAATATATTAAAATCGAAAATCAGTTTGCCCTTAAATTCAGTGTGTTGTATCAGTTTAAAATAAAACCCAATCAGAGCTTTTTCAGTAAAAATTAATAATTTTTTTTCCTTCAACTTTCTTTCTTGTAAAAGGATTGTTTCGGAAGAATCACCCATCTATACTTTGGTGAAAAAGTTAGTTTCGTTCAACACTGTCTAGCTTTACGAAATTTTGATCAATCGACATCGGATAAATTCCGTGTAAATATATAAGATTTCAGCATACAGAAACTATCAAAACCTCAAAATCGATTTGTTAACCACTAGACCCTTTTTTCGGAGCCGGCCACATATGCTATTTTCATTTTCTATACATACTGGAAGTAAAGCGGCAGTTTCCAACAATCCCTGCAAAGGTTTTCGATACTTCGTAATGAAATCCGTAGCTTCATGAGCCAAAGGGTGATCTGCCAATCTCTGCGCAGTATTTAGGAAGTACTCATACTGAAATTTAAAGTTTTTATTGTTGTGTGGTAGTTATAAATTTGATCTACAATTATCTACACAATTCTGTATGTTTTAATTCAAAACAGTTCAATTTAAAGCACTCCTAGTCAGATTGTTAAGTTCTTAGGGGCGTAAATTAAAATCTTTCCTTTTGCTCTAATTATTAGAAATACTCACAAACTCATCCGAAATCTCTTCAAGAAGATGTTTCTGAAAGTCCACTTTTGTCAGCCAATTTGATGCTTCCAAGTTACTGAAGAAGCAAACCAATAAAATTATTATTAAAAAAATCTCATGCTGTTTGGATTAATTATTTTTATTGAATTGTATTAAGTTTTACGTACATTTTTATATTTGCATCTGGCCTTAAACCGTTTTGATGCAGACTGTCTTCTCTTTTGTTTAATTTGTAGATTTCACCTGCGATTTTCTGCAAAAAGTATTGATATTATTAGAAATTCAAAATTGATTTTTACTGCATTAATATATGCAAAAGTAGACCGAAATTCTTACATGAAGTGTTTCATAAAAATTCGGCCTACAAGTGTAAAACATAGAGTGGAATGGTCTGCCAGATTCGTCAAACTGAGCAGCTTTTCTGGGAGGGAAAATTTCATCTGGAGGTTTCATGACTGGTTTCGCATGTTGGTCATATATGCCAGAAGGAAATAAATATTCTATCGCTTTCTGAAAAAAAAAATATTTAAAATTATATTTCAAAAAAATATGTTTTATAAATTAAATTATACGTTGAAAAAATCTGTCTTGAATTATATTAAGGTGTGTATCTTACTTTTACATCATCTTCGGTAAAATTATCTGGATTTTCACCCATCATATTAGCAAGATGTCGTTTTCCAATATTATACTCAATCCTTTCTTTTTGCATAAACTCGTCTGAAAAAACCAATTCAAATTAGTAAAATTGCTCTTATGTCACAAAAAATGATCAATTACAGTTTTCGTTAAAAAGGCGTTTATCTGTTATTCATTTATAATCTAAAGACAGCAGGAGAATTCAGCTCCTCCTACATCACCTATTTTTACATATCTAAATCCTCACACTTTTTATTGTTGACGTATACATAATAGACACTGACTCCCATTAATTAGCTAATAATTTATAAAATTTATGGGTTTATCCGGTTTACCTTTAAATTAAAACAATCAGGATGACCGTTTTAATTGAGGAAAAAAATACCTGGTCATTTCTCGGCTCGCAAAAACTTATCACGGTCATTGAATTAAAAAATTTCCAACTCTTAAAGATGAAAGTATTCTAATTTGAAGTAATCAAAACTGAACAACAAATTAAAGCACTTAAAGTTGAACTCTTTTGAATTTTAAAGTTTCAAAATTGAAATTAAACACATTTTCAAAATAGAAATTTTTAATTTAAATGCTCAATAAATGTTTGAAATATTTCAAAAACTTCGCAAAGATTTTAAATATTTAAGGTTTATAGATATTTCACGAATATTTTTTAAAAATTCAGAAAGATTTTAATAGATTTCAAAAGATTGAACAAAATTTGTAAATATTTCACAAAGATTTTAATGAGTCCAAAATATTTCAGAGATTTCAAAAATTTTTCGAAGATTTCAAAGACTTCAAAATATGAAGATTTGAAAGATTTCGTAAAGATTTTGAAGATTGCAAAGATGTAAAAACAGTTAACGAAGTTTTTAAATACTTCACAAAGATTTCAAAAATTTCACAGAGATTTCAAAATATTTTAGAAGATTTTAAAGATTTCGCAAAGATTTGAAAGATTTCAGATTCCAAGAAATTAAAGAATATTTCAATTGAACAATTTCAAATTAAATTCCATTAAACTGCAAAATAAAAAATGTTAAACCATTATGAATTGAGCAATTCAGAGATTTCTGGATAAAAAATCTAAATCCACGCTATCATTTCAATGCTCTAAAACGAAGGATAAATCAATTATACTATTTTTATATTTGTAAATGTAATTATATTACATTATATTTTTAAATGTTCGAAATTATATCATCTGAGCAGTTTTAAGTTAGAAACATTAAAAATTGAACGACTTTATTTTCTTTCAAACTTAACACTTTTTAAATTAGAAGTTGAATTATTTTAATTTTAGGTCATTTACAACTAACAATTGTTCAATTGCTATTCATAAATCAAAATTCAACACTTTCACTTGCAAATTAAAAATGAAAATGTTGAACAATTAAAATTGTAACGTTTATAGTCTAAATGTAGCACTCTAAAACTTTAACAATTCAAGGCTTTCTATTTTAAACAATGCAGATTCAAATGGTTTAGTTTCGAATATTTGATTTATGAAAAAATTTCAAATCGAATGGCTTCAAATGGAATATTTTAGACTAAAACGATATTTCAATAGGATTTTAAATTGAATAAAAGCGTTTAATTATGAATCTATTAATTTTAAATTATTTGAAAATTAAAAATAGCTTATAAAGTTTCAATCGAACGTTTACATTTGTTTAACTGACAAGGTTTTCGAAATGAAACTGTTACATTTTTATCCTCAAAACCTATAAAATGTTTAATTTTGAACAGATTTAGAATCGTCTTGTAAAATCATTAATTAATTTATATTTACAGGTGATCAACTTAAAAAAGTTTCTATAAAAAAATTGTAATTTCAAACTTTTAATTGTTTAACAATTTTAATTGTTTAAGTCTTCAAAACTGAATTTTAAAATTCTTTAAATTGAAAATGTACGATTGAAAATGAAGACCTAAAATATAAAATTTTTAATGTAAAAATTTTTAGAATTACGCATTGTGATCTGAATGATTTCATAATTTAAAAAGTTGACAACTTTGAACGTAACATTCACAAAAATTCGAAATCGAACTTATTTTAAATTGCATTATATCTTGTGATATGAAATTTGGGATATTTCAAGTGATCAGACTTTTCTTCTAAACATTGTTTAAATTCCCGGTCAAAAAATAAATCGATTGTAATTTCCCGGTTTTTTCCGGCCTCGAAAACTT
This sequence comes from Melikaiella ostensackeni, assembly GCA_032362435.1. Taxonomy (NCBI): domain Eukaryota; kingdom Metazoa; phylum Arthropoda; class Insecta; order Hymenoptera; family Cynipidae; genus Melikaiella; species Melikaiella ostensackeni. Next base: position 42,026,112 of record JAUMHM010000031.1, on the reverse strand, counting down.
CGCAGTCTTTTCCCGGTTCAGCGGCCACCCTGGCTATCCTTCTTTCCTTGATTAACTTAATTTTAATTAGTCGTAACGAAAATGTAACAACTCACTATGTTCCTTAGATCGCTGCAAATAAATTTGCATCGCTTTGCTGATTTTCTTTTTTGGCAAGCCCATATTATAAATTTCTGTTTGCTCGAGAAGCATTTCTTCCGTGGAATATATGCGTTTATTGACATTCTGAAATTATAAAATAATGATGAAAACGTAAATAATAAATATTTTAAGGTTACCTTTTCACGCTAAGAGGCTAGGAATCATGTCGATAGAAAAAATGAAATATGTAGGCTTACCTGAATACTCTTTACTAGAGATGGATTGTTAGAAAAAATCTTCCTTGCGTTAACAATATTTTTACAATTATTTAAATGAAATATAAATGCACGTGAACCAGATAACGCCATTTTTCAGTCTCAGTCGGCTGTCTCAGTGCAACCAACATGAAGAAATTGATATTCCCAGTGTCGGGGAAAAAATCTATTTTTCGGTTGGTGTTCATGTCAGACGACTGTATTACCAGCGGTTGGTACTAATGGAATTTATAAATTCAAATCGTTTAATACTCAATATTGTTATTAATAAATTTATAATAGCTACTTATTGAAACTTATAAAAACGCAGAATTGCACCAAAATCGACATACATCAAATAAAATCGAATTATAACTAAAAATACATTTTAAAATACTACAGGAATAGGGCCAGCGAGAGACGGGTACTACTGGTACAACTGTACCGGGCCAAAGAAATATCTTTGACCGCGCCCGAGCTCGCAAGGGGCCCCGTACTTAGAGCTTGCAATTATTTTCTTTAATCAATTTTTTAAAATATATTTGTCTTTGACATATTACATATCTTGTTTTTACACGAAAAAGTTCTTTTGCTTATTTTGAATATTGCCAGGCGCCTTTCCCGCCATCTGTGGAATCAAATATGAACTTAAACCCGCTCATAAGCACAGAGATTTTAAATATTTGAAATCGACTGTCAATTGTTTCAGTGAACTCAAAGTAAACAAAGAAGTTGTTTTGACGCTTTGGTTCGGTTCTTATTCAAGTTTTTAGTTATTACATTTCTTGATGAAAAGCTGCTTCATCAGCGCAACATTTCGTCGTAAGATTTTTGTAAGTTGTAAGTTAAAAAATTTCTAATTTTAAGTGTTTACGTATTGCTAATCTGTTATTAATTTTTAATTGAGAATGCTAACGGGTAACAAATTTTTTAGGTTATAGATGACTAAATAAAAGAAGCATTGAAATAGAAAATAAGAATGGATTCAAGTAAGAAATATAAATCTAATGGCCAGAAGAATAGACTACAGTGACATTATAATAAGAGATTTTGCGAATGCCGAAGTGAGAAAACTCCTGTAATTCGCGAAGCTGAATGAAAATCACATAATACGTAATTCTTGAGTTACTTCTAATAAAAAATTTGAATGCTCTCATTAATACTTGTTCATTAATTGCGCCTATAATTTTCGGGAACGGGGTTGGGGTGAGGGATCGAGGGACCCCAGGATTGTGTACGTACCGGGCCTCAACATTTCTCTCATCGGCCCAACGTGTAGAAGAAGTCCTGTGCATATTATTTCATGAAAAAAAAATGTTTAGGGGACATTTCAGACCATTAATTGTAATGAAATTCCAAAATTTTATATTATAATATAAGCCCGATAATATCTCCAAAATTTGTTTACTGTTTCATAAAATTTAGAGCTTATTCCTCAATAAAAAAACAAATACTTTCCAAGGGTGAAAGAACTTCTTTGCCTTAAGTTTGTATTTTTTTAAAATCGATATCTATAAAAATTCATTTTAAGGCCTAAAACGGCCCAGCTGAATCTCTAAACAATTCCTTTTTAAATAAAAGAAAATTTATGGTATTATTTTTTCACCAAAAGCAAGAAATTTAGGGGGTAACTTTTGCAAAATTCAAAAATTAAAATTTTTTTTGGTCACCCTAATATTGGGTAATATAATTTTGTAATTAAATTTATGACAATGAGTTAAGAATATAGGAGTTGTAATTCTAGCCTCTATATTTTAATTTATTTCATTTTTTTGTAATATTTTTCTGAAATCTGTAGGCACTCATAATAACAAATAGATTATTATTATTTTTATACGTCTGAGGTGAAATTAAATGTGAAATATGCGGTCTCCAATTGAAATTGGCAATTGTAAATCACAGTTTCAGGTGGATTAAAAAATTGAAGTAAAAATATTGTAATGTAATAATTTATTAAATGATTTTATAAAGGAAAAATAGTGTAAATTTTTCAATTCAACTAAAAGGAGTGGTTTTTTGATTAAAAAGTTTTTTTACAACTGAAATATATTTTAGAACTAAGCAAGTTTCAATTGAAGACGTTCAAAAAAAAATTGAAAAATTTGATGACTTTAAATTGATCATTTAAAAATGAAAGGAATTGAAATTGTATTATTTTTCCTTAACAGCGTTCAAAACTGAATAATTTAAAATTGAAAACTTTTGAATGTGAATAATTTTCACCTTGAAGCGATTAAAGTTTGATAATCTGAAATTGAAAACTATATTGAATGTTTCAAAGTCAAAGATTATAAAAGTCTAAAATTTCAAATTGTTATCACATAAAAAAGTTATTATTCAACATTAAAATTGATTACACAAATTTTTCTGATTAAAAAATAAATTCACCGTCATTTTCACTGTTCAAAATAGAAAGATTTTCAATTATGAACCTTTTAAATTGAATTATTCTTAAAAAACGTTCAAAATAAAGTAGTTCAAATATAGGAAACATTAAAAATGAAAATATTTCTACTACCGAACGTTGAAAATTAAACGAATCCGAACTTTCTTTAAAACTGAAAAGATTTTCAATCACCAAGAATTGTGATATTCAAACTTTTTTTCGCAAATCTTTTAAACTTTCAATTATCTAAAGTAAATTTAAATCGTTTAAAAATTAAAAATTTCCAATTCTAATTGCAAAATTAAAACTTGTGAAAGGGAAAAATTGGATATTCTGCGTTCCATATGAAAATTCAAAACTCTAAAATATTGTAACCATTCAAAAGTAAAGAAATTATTCAATTACTGAGATATCAATTTTAGATAGTTCAATCTTTAACTTTTTAATTTAAAATCGTTTAATTTTTAACACTTCATTTAGAATTATTATTAATTCTTGAGATCTTTCAAACAAATATGTTTGAATGCAAATGATTCATTTTATAAAATCTTCATCGAAAAATTAAACATTAAAAATTTTAAAAAATATTATAGAATATTTTCAAATAAAAAATAATTCAATTTTCAATGCCTAGTTCTAAAAACATTTCAGTTTTGAAGGGCATGAATTTGAGAAATTATTTTCATAATTTTTCATTGTTTTGAGTTTATTCTGGGAGCATTAAAAAAATGGTTTAATTACAAATCCTTCAAAATGAAAATTGAGCAACTATCAAGTCTTCCAATTTGATATTCTACGATTTCGAAGAATTCAAAAAAACAAAATTTTGTACGTTTAAAATTGAAACCAAACAATTTAGAATATTTAAATCTAAAATTATTAAATTTGAAACTGCCTAAGATTAAAACCCAACAATTTAGCATATTTCGGTATAAAATTTTTCAATTTAAATCTGTCTGTCAAGGCTTTCAATATCAAGTTTTGCAGTTATGAAAAATTTGGTAGTGAAACTCTTGATATTTTTAATATCTAAATTTGAAACTATCAGCGATTCGGGAATTTTTCAATTTAAAATTTTTGAATCATTAAATTCAGCCTTCAACATGAAAATTCAAAACTCTATAATAGTAAACATTCAAAAGTAAAGAACTTATTCAAATCGTTTAATTTTTAACACTTTATTTAAAATCATTATTTATTCTCGAGATCTTTCAATAAAATATTTTTCAATTTTAAATGATTCTTCTTAAAAAATTTTCGCTAAATATCGGACAATTTTAAGATATTACATTGAAAATTAAAAATTAAAACAAAAATACAAAACAAGATCACTATGATTCCAATTTTTGATGATTGCACAATTTTACCCCTTCAATTCGAAATTGTTTTTTTAAGTCGAGTTTGAAATTTCCAATTTTAATTCATTTAATTTAATTTTATTTTTAAGTAAAATATAAGTCAATTTTCAATGCCTAGTTCTAAAATCTTCTCATTTTTAAGACTTGAATTTGAAAAATCATTTTCTTAATTTTTCATTGTTTTGAATTAATTCTGGTGGAATTTAATTCAAAATTGTTTTATTACAAATCCTTTAAACTGATAATTGAGCAACTAATAAGTCTTTAGATTTGATATTCTACGATATCGAAGAATTTTAAAAACCAGACAATTTTGTGTGTTTTAAATTGAAACCAAACAATTAAGAATCTTTATTTCTAAAATTATTGAATTCAAAACTATCAAGGCATTCAATATAAAATTTTGCAATTTTTGAAGATTTAGTAATGCAATTTTCCTGAGATTTTTAATATTTGAGTTTCAAACTATTTTCAATTCGGGAGTATTTTAGTTAAAAATTGTTGAAACAGTAAAGCTATAAATTAAAAATTATTGTGCGATATTAGCAGTCAAATTTTCAATAGAGATCGAAAATATTTCAGGGTGGCGTCTAAAAACAACAACAAATTTCTGGTCACTTCCCGGTTATCAAACATTTCTACAGGTTATTAATGATGCTTATGTTCAATAGAAAAAGCATGAAGAACCCTATCGTAATTGTAGTGAGAACAACATTTTTAAATTGATATTAAAAGTCATGAATCGTTCAAGGAAATATTATCTGCTCAAAACCTACTGAATGCTTATTTTTACTAGTTAATAATAAAATGTTGATTTTTTAACCCAAAGGTATCAAAAGAAAAAACTAAGCTTTTCTTTCAGTATGAAGAGAAAAAAAACTGTTAATTAAAAAAAAAATCAAATTTATTTTTGGCCTCCATTTTTGAAAAAGAAAAACATTCAGAATTGTGTAATTCTAAAGTAGTAGCCTACAACATTGTGAAATTTTAAATTGGAAACCTCTAAAATTTAAGAAATGTCAAACCAAATATTTTCTAATTTAAGCTTTTAGGAAAAAAAAATTTTAGTATCATGTCATGTATAGTCTCAAGTGACATTTTAAGTGATTGAATAGATTTTTTTGCTAAAAGATGTGATTTTTGTGAAAAAAATCACTCATTTTCACCGTTTAAAATTGAAGAATTTTAAATATTGTGAACCTTTAAAGTATAATTATTCTAAAAAAGTGGAAAGTGTTATCCTTTCTAATTGGAAACTTTCAAAATGAGTGAATTCAAACCTAAAGCTTTAAAAATCAAACAGTTCCAAACATCGTTGAGAAATTGAAGCATTCTTAAATAAGGATATTGAAACTAAGTAGTTGAAATGATTAATTTTCCAGTTTTGCATCGCGCTTTTTAAAATTCACTCATTTTCATCTAACGTACAAAATTGATAACTTTGAATTTGAAAATCAATGATAAAAAGTCACACTAACATGATAGAAAAAGTCGCGTGACAAAAACACGCGAAAAGCGAAAATAAATGCATGAATTGATGAAGTTGTAGATTATTGTAGTTAATTTTATAAAATTCAAATAAAAAAAAACATTATTACACTAATTGAAAGTTATGTTTACCACTAGAAAGTATGAATTTTCTAGACTTTTGTAAATCACAAATTCCAAAAGAGGAATTTTAATTCTAAAAATTTATTTCTGATAGAGAAAATTTAAATTGTAAGTGATTCTTTATTAATAAAAGCAACAAATTCTTTTCTCAACTTTTCGACCACATATTTTAAAAATGATGAAAGGATTCTATTCATAAGCACTTCACCATATTAAATGAGAAATTTTAATTGTAAATAATTTTTTAATATACCGGTAAAAGAAAATTTTTGGTGCATAATGCCTATTATAGAAAGAAAACCGGTACTGACAATTCTGAAAGGTTTCAAGAAAATGAAAAAAGCGTCTTAAGATTCCTGGAAAAAAATTTAATGATTTTTTGTTTTGAAAAAAATGAATTTTCAGAGAAAATTGAAAAAGATTTCAACACATTACAAATGATTTCCCAAAATGTGAGAAAAGAATGTAGAAGATTTCAAAGGAAAATTGTTCAATTTTGAAATTCTAAACTTCAAAAGATTTCAAATAATTTAAAACAAAATGTAGTTTTATGAAGATTTCATGAAAGTAAATCTTGTTAAGATTTTTGAAAGGTTTCAAGAGAATAAAAAAATTTCCTTAAGATTCCTAGGACAATTTAAAATGATTTTTTATTTTAAAAAATCAATTTCAATAGAATATTTGAAAATATTTCCAAAATTGTCGAAATGGAATCTGAAAGACTTCAAGGCACTTTTTTCAATTTTGAAAGAGTTG
>JAUMHM010000031.1:41972189-41988892 GCA_032362435.1 Melikaiella ostensackeni | reverse complement strand
GGGGTTGTTTAAACATCCCCTAAACATACAAATGAGGAAATCAACATTTCCTAACAACCAAAATTACGCGGGATTTTTTGATTAAACTATTGGGTTCGCCAATTAAATCACAATCAACAAGAAAAAAATATATCTTAACTGGAAAAGTCGTTTGAATTAATTTAAGGGTTTTTCTGAGATCTCTTGAAGATTCAAGCAGGAAAATCGACATTTCCTAAAATTCCTAAAATCCTAAATTCCTAAATGCGCAATAAGGAAGAGAAACATGTTCCAGCAGGAAAAGTCATCGAATTTATTTTAAGGTTTGTTTTAACATCCCTTGGAAATTCAAGCAAGAAAATCGACATTTTCTAACAACGAAAATCATGGGAGATTTTTTATCACACTATTGGGATCGAAAATTAATTCCTGTATATAGCAAATCGTAAATATGTTAGGTTCATGGGTACAAAACTTTTGTTATAGTGAGTCCCAGCTGTAAAATCTGAGATATCTAGCCAAATCTGACAAAAAGTTTTTGAGAACGATACAATTGAAATAAAAGACCAATTTTTATATTAAAATACATGTACAAATTGGAAATTTGGTATTTTTTGAAGCAAGAATGGTCCACCTCTTTATGATTTTATTTCGAATTATTGATCTGCAGATTTGAAGTTACAAAAGGAAGAATATAATCAGACATTTTGGCAAAAATTCATTTTCTGTACATTTGGTGCGGGGTCCCTTGCAGATTTCACACAAATAAACCCGAAATAGTTTAAGCTAGAATATATCTAAAAATCCGATTTTCCAAAATATACCCGCAGCTTGATTCAAACTAAAGTCAATGTACTGACCCTGCTATAATAAAACAAATCCGTCCTAGTCTGCACCAAGTATCTATTATTAAATTTCTTATTATTATGCAATTACATGTGAGTTAACTCTGCAGAGAATTATCTCTATGCATATGTCAAGTTTAAAAATAGACCTGTTTCTAATACTAGAAAATTAGGCAACTAAAACGTTAACTCTTGGCTATTCATGACACTTAAGAGAATGTTTATTTGCACAAATTTTTCAGAAATATACTTATATGACTCAATAAATTATCTTACAGGTATCGTGGCACAGAAACGACAAACTCGTTGAATTAGGTTCAACTTCAAGATTTTCTTTCGTTCACGAAGGAAACTTTTATTGCGTTGATGTTGCTCCGGTAATGGTTGATGATGAAGGTCACTGGACTTGTATGGTGGAAAATCATTTTGGCAGATCATCTTGCACATCCCACCTATCAGTAATCGGTAAATTAAATCTCTAATTTTTCATTTTTACGACCTTAATATTTCACTTCATTCCTTTCATTGACTATTTTGTTTGGATTTTAGTTCCAAAAGCCTACAAAAAACCTGAATTTGTTGGAGAGCTTCGCGCCCTGCTCACGGAAACTGGAACTGTTTCGTTAGAGTGTAAAGTTGTCGGGGTACCAACTCCTTTGTTAAAATGGTTCAAAGACGAAAAGGAAATAAAGGCAGGAGATGTTTTTGCTCTTACTGCGAATCCAGACGATCCTACATCTTTGGGTACCTACAGATGCGAAGCCGTGAACTGTATGGGATCAACTTCATCTTCATCACGGGTAAGTCAATTTGAATGACAAGTTTCCTTTTCGTCGTCAATTACCCAGAGTTTTAAAGAAATCCCTGTTGGTGACGGTCCGCATAGTTAATACAGTTGAAAAAACCTTCAATTTATCCAATCGTGTTTATTTTGAAATATTTTGTGCGCGTAGTGAATCGTTTTATTGAGATTTCTGGTTTTAAAATGTTACCTGTGAGACTTGATGAACTGTATTAGATTCCGTGGAAAATGTTTGAAACTTTTCAAAAATTATGGGAATTTTCGATTACTGTGAAACTTATGGAAAATTTTGAAAATTAATAGAAAATATTTGAAACTTCTGGAAACATATGGGATTTTTTTTGGTAATTGATGGAAATGTTTGACACTTTCAGAAGTTTATAAGAATACTTGCAACTTTTGGAAATCTGAGTTACTTTGGGAGGGTAATGGAAAATTATGGAAGTTACAAAGCTTGTCAAGTTTTGTTCGGGGTTGAGAATTCTTATCACATTTCTGAAGTAATAAATGGTCTTTTCCCATCTTAAATACCAAATTGCAGGAGGCTTTCCTGCAATTTGGTGCCCTAGTGCCCTCCTGGTGCCCTCCTCAATATACAACACAAAGCGATCATGACTCCTTTGGTTCTGGCTTTGTTTTCATACTTTCCTTTGAATGACCAAAGTTTGGTCGGAATGACGTTAAGAATGGACACACCACCTTATAACGATTTAGCTGCTTAGTTTGGACATGATTTTATACTTTTGGAAATCATTTATTGCACCAAGTTTGTAGTTGGGTGTAAATTTTTAATAATGGATAATACAAACAATAATGTAGCCTCGGATTGAATTGACACTTTTGTTGACGAAAGGCGTGCCCTTGGAAAAGTTTCAGGTGCTGAATAGTGGCTAGGTGTTTAGAATGATAGAGGAATAAATGATCTTGAGAAAAGGGAATCGCGGGATACAATGCGCGTAAGAAAGCTTGATATTTTATGTATACCTAAAATAAAGAAGAAGGTATGTGAGATAAGAAAGATTAAAAATGGACTTGAACTATGGCCAGGAGTAGATAATGAATCACATGGTAGCTAAGCAGTCGGCCTGATCATGAATGAAAGAGGAGAAAAACAACATGTCAAGAAGTATGAATGTGTACTTTCTAGATTACTATGGGTTAGAATATAGTGAGAATCAGAAGGCTATTTATTAGGGCGTGTTACGCTCCAATTGACGGCGATAGTAGTAATGTAAAAGATACCTTCTGGAATTCGTTAAATGATATTATAGGTACTTTTGATCCTGACGAAAGAATCATTTCAGTCGTAGATATGAATGGATGAGTTGACGTGTAAAGTGAAGGTACCGACAGGGTACTTAGTCATTTCGGAGACCCGAAACCGAACCGTAACGGGGAGAAATTGATTAGCTTACGCCAAGAAAAAGGCTTGTTTATTACAAATACTTGGTTCAGAGATGAAATGATCCACATGTATACTTAGTGCAGAGGCGAAAGCCACAGAATAATTAACTTTGTTGTAGCGGTTGAGAGACTAAGAGGACTAATAAGAGATACAAGGGCTATTAGAGGCTCTTAATGTGGAACGGATCACTACCTCATAGTTTTAAAAATGAACCTAGGTCAAGGATGGAGGAAAAGAAAGATTAATAAAAAGGTAAAGCAGGCGCGAGTTAAAATAGAGAATTTGCAGAAATCAGAAGTATAAATAAAAGACGGAATTGGGCAATAAAAATATAGAGGGTTCATGGATAATACTACGGGACAACATCCTTAAGAGTGAATCTGAATTGTGCAGTACTGCGGCAGTTGAAAGAAAGACTGAAGATCCTTGCTGGAGTGATGAAATCCATGTGGCTGTCAACGAGAGAAAGCAAGCGTACGCGAGAAAGTTGAATATTAAAAGTCTTAGCGATTAGGAAAGGAATAGATTAGAAAACGATTATGGGGATAAAAACAGAAAAGCCAAGATACTAGTCAAAGAAAGCAACGATAAAATCGAAGTGGAAGAAGATAAAAAATGCAAAATGATTTTGAAGGAAATAAAAAATTATTTTTGAAGTGGGTTAAGAAGATTAGGAGAGGAAGTACTAGCACTGACTTGGTGGGAATTATTCATGCTGATGGTGAAATGGTATGGGATACGAACAATGTGAAAGACTAAATGATTGATTTTTTAAAATGAAATTGTATTGAGTTCAAGCTATGGAACATAACAACTGCAACACAGAAGGTGAAGGTAAAGAGTATGGATCTCCCTATGGGTTTATCAGTCAGTTTGAGACTTTGTGTGAATCTTGGTGTATAATGGATCTGTGAAGTTCTTCACCTGCGGTGATTGCTAGAGTGATTGATCAGCGACCTGTGTCGGAGTGGTGTTGTGATAATATTGTGTCGTTTGAATGAGCAACACACGACTTTTAGATTGATCTAAAATCTATCCCCTCTTCTACACATCCTTTACTTACCCCTTTCATATAAATTCCTTGATCACTGATAGTGTAACGACACTAGAACCAAACGAGTTACGCTTACCCCGAAAGGGATTTGCCTTAATAGTAGTAGAATAATAATAATGATAATAATATTAATAATAAAGTTTTGATAATTTTTATGAGTCCAGGTCCATGTCATGGGAAAAGGTAGCAGAGAGGGGTCACTGAGACCAGCAGATACATTGACACCTTCCGGACCTCTTCCAGTCTTTAAACAAATTTTACAAGATGAAGCCTGCAAGATTGGTGAATCGCTTTTATTATCCTGTAAAGGCAAGTAAACTTTTAGATTCTAACATTGGAGTTCAATCACTCGAATAGAAGGATCATTCATTAAATATAATCAATCCTTTATTTTTCAGTTCAAGTACCACCATGGCCAAAAGAGATAACATGGTACAATAAAGAAGGTCGAGTGGAATCTGATGAAAAGTATCGAATAATGGAAGATGGTCTAGGAGGTTACTCAATCGAAATTATTCCTGTGGAAGCCATGGATGAGGGAGAGTGGAAGTGTGTTGCAACGAGTACTGAAAATGTAAAGCAATTTACGACGTGTTACGTCGCTATGTCCAGTAAGGAATCTTTTGTCCAGAATAACAAGTAATGATAGTGAACTTGAGAACTTTTATCATAATTTTGATATTTTACACTGGTAGTTCCAAAGAATTATCGAAAACCTCGTTTTATGGAGAGTCTAAAGGCAGTCTTAACAGAAGAGGGTTTAGTGTCTTTTGAGTGCAAAGTGGTAGGATTCCCTACACCCTTATTACGATGGTTCAAAGATGGTCAAGAACTCAAGCCAGGAGACGTTTATCAGCTAACTGGCACCAATTCGTTAGGTATTTCTAATTTAAAATTTGTTATCTAGTTTATAAAGTTATATATTCAGACACTATTCTCTTACAATTCTTATTTTAAAGGTTCTTATTGCTGCATCGCAAGAAATTGTATGGGTGAAGCCAAAAGTACTGCGGAGTTAACACTTGAGGATATCCAGAATCAACTGAACGAGGAAGAAAGGCTTCAACTTCTGACTACGAATCAACCACCAAAATTCATTAAAGGCCTTAGAAGTTGCGAAGCGAGGATAAATGATAATTTCAAATTTTCGGTACAAGGTAAGAATAAACTTGAAGATATTTTCTATATTATCCGGGAGAAGTTCATACATAACTCAAAGAATAATCTACTTGAATAGTTAATATCGTACCTGAACCAAGTCTCTCTTGGTACCGTGATGATTCGCCAGTAAATGAGGATGATAAGTACAGAATAGAAAGAGAGACTTTGGGAACGTGTCACCTCGAAGTGCAAAGGCTTGAGTTTGTCGATCAAGTAAGCATTCCGCAGTACTGATACACTTTTTAATTTATAAACTATTAATTTATACCACAATTTTCTCTAATCATTTTATATATAGGCCGAATGGAAATGTGTGGCCAGTAATGATTTCGGTCACAGTGTTACGTCTTGCTTTCTAAAGCTCATCATTCCAAAACACTACAAGACACCTAAATTCCTAGAAAGCTTGCGAGCTGTTTTATCAAAAGAAGGTGCAGTCAACCTTGAGTGCAAAGTGATAGGAGTCCCTCAACCAGTTTTGAAGTGGTATAAAGATGGTGCCGAATTAAAACCAGGAGATATCCACAGGATAATATCTGGGCAAGATGGTACCTGTTGTCTTGGGACCTATACGTGCGAAGCTACAAATTGCATGGGAAGTGTCAGCAGTTCTGCATCTCTTCTTGGATTTGAAGATCGAGTGACCACTTCAACTGGAGCAGTGGATGCATCTCTACCCTTCTCCGCTCTGGATCATGATCGTGAACTAGCTCATAATCTTTCCTTATCGACTATCCACGAAGAAAGAACTTCCCAGTTGCATGATACTACTCAAACAGATCAGTCAGTTACCTTGGATGATCGCGGTGAGGTCTCTTTCAGTTTCGATGGCAAGGAAGTTTCGGTCAGCTTGTACGAGACACCCGATCTCACTGAAGAAGAGGCTATTAAGATAGTCGAGATGTACGCTGATCAGTTATCAGAACACGTTACAGAACACAATGTGATTGAACTACCACCAATGAGATTTATGAAGGAGACGTCGACATCAGGAAATCTGTTGATGGAAGCAGTTGTGATTGATGTATCACCTGATTATTTCAACACTATGGAAGAGGGAGATGATCTTCGAACAGAAGCTGATGTAGACGACATGTCAATTTTAGATGATCCAGCTAATCATACTCTTTCTTTAACTTCACCACTTCCTCACGAGTCGGGAGTTGACATTAGTCTCATAGATGAAGACAGACCACCAATTAAACCTCCAAGAAGAAAATCAGACAGTATTGCTTCAAAAAGCGAGCGCACTGAGAAGAGTGATAAGAAATTACAGGAATCTGAAAGCTACCATAGTGCAAAAGAACCGTTGAATGGTGCAGTCCCATCCCAGAAAAAAGATGATCTGGACATGGACATAGATGCTGATAGTGAAGCATTTGCTGATGCTCGTTCTCGAGCTGAAAGTAATTTGGTTGTGATTCAGAAAGAGGATTTCAGTGGCGAAAAGAATGGTTCAAGTGTTGATGCCGAAGACTCGTCATTCGACTCTGCAGTTATGAGTGGAGCAATTAAAAAAAGGAGTACCAGAAGGAAACGATCCTTGGGCGAGAAAGGAAATTCTGAGGAATCCGCGAACGAAGAAAGAAAGAAAGTAAGGCGAAGCGAATCCGAAGAGTCTGGCATGGCTATAAAGATTGAAAAATCCCAGACTGATGACGAATCCGAGAAATCTTCCTTGAAGAGCAATAAGAATATGCTTTTAAATACTTGTAGGCAACTATCTGAACCTGTTTCAGTAATTCGAGATGCCTTGGTCTCTTTTGATTCTCTTTCTTCTCTAGCGGAAAGAAGTGAAGAAGAGCAAGATGCATTTATTTCAGAAAACTTCGTGCTTCCCCTTCAAAATTTGTGTGAGCAACTTAGTGTGATAGAAATTAAAGTTTTGAAAAATGCTGGGAAACGATCTCTGACACAAAATGCAAGAATTGCTATATTGGAAGCAATAGGTGGACCAACTGAAGAGTTACTTCGTGGTATTGAGATTATGAAGCGCAGGGGAAGTGTAGAAGTTCTTAAAACGGATCCTGTTATTTTGGAACCCTTAGTTGATCCAGTAGATGAGATACTAACCGGATTAACAAAAATAGAATATGAACTATCGGGTAGTTCAAGGGTTCAAAAACCGATTATTCTTGAACGCATGATTCGGACGATTTCTTGGCTAGGTCGACATGTTGATGGAGCTGATGTTTCGTCAGTTATGATAAAACCTCTCAAGGCAATTTATAAAACACTAGATTCTTTTGTCAACAAAATTACTTTACATCCTTCAAATGGCACTTGGACTGAGAATATGGATGCTGTTCTTGTTGAATCTTTGTGCAGACCATTAGAGGATTTGATTCGCACATCGACTGATGTTTTGAATGATGACACTTCTATGAACCCTGATGAAGCAAAAAAACTCTCAGAACCATTTGAAGAGTTATTAACAAGGCTTGATACGTTAGTGGTTGCATTAGAGGGTTACGAAACTGATCACCGAACCGAATTTGTTTTAGCTCTCAAATCGTCTTTAGTCGGAGCAGCAGAAGAATTGACCAGGTTGAGTGAAGAAAGTATCGCGTTAGAGGAATCTAAAAGTCTACCTGACGTGATTTTGGATCCTTTAATTGACGTCCAATCCTCGATCAATTCAACGTTGCGAGTAATCGAGGAACCAAGATCTGAGGAGGAAATTAAAATATCTCAAGTACTACGATCATCAGAATTGGCTGTGAGTTTGGCTGAGCTGAGACGAGCTTTGTCGACTGCTGCTCATACAGCTACGACTTTAAAAGAAGAAGAAACAGTTGAAGCATTAACAGATTTACGAGAACCTTTATTCGATCTGCAACTTGCACTTTCATCAGAGTGTCTTTTGGAAGAAATGCCCATCATAAATAGTATTATTTCACCCTTGAATGCAGTAAAGATAATCTTCTCAACTACTCTTAGGTACGTTCATGGAACAGAAGTTGCAAACTCTATAAGTCCAATTTTGCAAATGTTAGAAGAAATACAGGGGCAAATTCCGATAGTTCTTGAACAGCTGACGTTGATGGAAAGTCATGCACAGGAGATTTCTTCAGAGAAAGAGGAACCTGATAGAAGAAAAGCTTTGACGGAGATTTTAGAAACTTTAGAAGTGGCTAATCAAATGAACACAGTTTTCTTCGACTTGTCGTCTGTACTTCAAGAACAGGAACAAAACTTTGGAAGCTCAGCTTTAAGTGGTTCCAGATTTGCTTCGAGACTAGAGGAAGTAAGAGAAAGTGTAGGATCAGCGACAGTGGCTCTTGGAAATCTTCCAATAAAAATATCACTAAACGACGATGACATCATTAACGAGTTAGCTCGTCTAAGTGCACCTTTGATAAATCTGCAAAAGGAACTAAATGGAGAGCACAATGCTTTGGAAAAGCAAATATTAAAGGGTGTAGCAAAACCATTTGGCAGATTGAAAATTGTGATTGAGAGCCTTGCTGAAAGCATCTACAGACCAGAAAAGGTCATGTTAGTTTTGGGATTATTGGTAGACATTGACGAAAGTATAAAGTTATTAGATAGTCAGTCATATGACTCTGAAATTCAAGTAGAAACTCTTGATGAGTCACAGACAGAAGCTCTTCAAATGAGTGAAGGAGCAATTCTTGAAAGGGCTATACAAGGTGATTTAGAATCTGAATTAATTTCTGGAAATTTTTCAGAAATACCTCGAGCCTTGTGTATGGCAGATGTAACAGAAAGTCTGATACTGGGAGAAGCAAAAGAGTATAACAAAACTAAAGATGAACGTATTTCAGAAAAATTCAATTTGGGTGAGAGTATTGAAGAAAGAGGAGCTATAGATACAGCAACGACCATGGAAGGTTTAGATGTTCTAAAGATGGCTGATACTACTAAAGGATTGGAATTTGAAATTATGAGAGAGTATCAAAGCGATAACCAAAAACTTGCTGAACTACAAAAGGCTCATGAGGGGGAAAATATTCCAAGTGCAGAAACAGCTCAACTTTCAGAAGGTCCAAAAATTTTAAAAATGGCAAAAGCCGAAAAAGCAATGGATTTTGAAGAAGCTGAAATAAATACGGACCTAATTAGTAAACATAATTTGCAAGAAATTATTGAAACTTTATCAACGACTGAGAAAGCTAAAGCTACAGACTCTCCAGGTGTTTTAGGAATAGGAAAACCAGGTAAAACTGAGAAGTTCGAAACAGCGGAAGTTTTAGAAACAGGTGAAAATAAAGATACTCATCTTTTAGAAAAATCCTCTGAAAAGGAAAATGGAGCAACAGCAGAACTTATAGATCAACCAGAAGTTTTGCATATGACACTGGTTGAAGAATCAACAATATTACCAGGAACAGAGGATAAAGCGGAAGTTGTTAAAGATGATAAAAAAAATACTAAATTTCAAGATGATTATGAGAAAAAAGATGCAAGTACAGAAAAGGCAACAATCTCAGAAGGTCCAAAAGTATCACAAGTGGCAAAAACAGAAGAGGCTATGAATTTGGAAGAAGCTGAAGAAAATACGAACATTATTGCAAAAGATCATTTGGAAGAAATAGGTGAAACTATATCAATCATTGATATACCTGAACTTACAGAATCTCCAGATGTTTTAAAAATAGAAAAATGTGAACAAGTTGAGAAATTTGAAACAACGGAAAGTTTAAAAACAGATAAAAATAAAGATACTCATCTTCTTTTACAGAAATCTTCTGTAGAAGAAACAAAAGCAGTGGTAGAAGTTACAAATCAACCAGAAGTTTTAAAGATGGCACAAGTTGATGAAACAAAAAAACTTGATGAAACAGCTATAATATCAGAAAAGAAGGATAAAATTGAAGTGATCAAAGGCGACCAACAAGTGATTGAAGGTCTTTTAGCTGCAGAAAAATCTCAAATTTCGGAAGCTCAAAATGTATTGCAAATGGCAAAATCAGAAGAACCTATGCATTTTGAAGAAGCAGAAGTAAATAAGGATCTTATTGCGATGGATAATTTGCAAGAAATTAGTGAAACTTCAGAAATGACTGAGAAAGCTAAAGTTACAGAATCTCTAGATGTTTTGAAAATAGGAAAACCTGATGAAATTGATAAATTTCAAACAGCTCCAAGTTTAGAAACAGAGAAGAGTGAAGATGCACAAGTTATTTTACAACAATTCTATAAAGAAGAAACAAAAGCAATGACAGAAATTATAAAACAACCAGAAGTTTTGAAGGTCGCCCAGGTTGAAAAAACAACTGAACTTGACGAAACCACAATAATAATACCAGGCAAAACTGATCAAGTTGAAGTTAATAAAGAAGTTCAAGAAGTTGCTGCCGAAATGGTTGTTTCGGATGCTCCTGCAATTTTTAATATTGGAGAATTAAAGGAAACTTTAGAATTTGAAAAAGCAAATGTTCTTGCAGAAGATAAGCCTAAAATTCAAGATATTGGTGAAAAAATTACTGATTCCTTATTAAATGATAAAAATTTGAATGCTACAGAAATGCCACAGGTGTTGCAATCGGCAGTAGCCAATGAAGCTGAAACCATCGGTAACGTGAAAGAACTTCAAAAATTAGATAAAAGTGAAATCAATGAGGCTTTTGAAATTGAAGAAAAGCAAGAAGGCACTTGTTTTGATTCTACCGTTATCTCGGAAACATCAGAAGTATATAAAATGGCAGTAATAGAAGGCACTTTGGAGTTAGAACAAGCTACACTAGTGGGAGGAATTAACGAAAACACTGATCAGCTGAAAGAATTAAAGGAAGTCAAAAAAGTAGATACGGCTCAAGTTTCAGATAAACCGAAAGTGCTGAAAATGGGAGAAGTAGTAGAATCTGCAGGATTAGATGATTCAACAGTAGATCTCGGTGAACTTGAGGTAGCTAAGGACACATCAAAAGATAATTTACAAGAAAGTAAGGAAAGTGGTAAGATTGATATCGCAGAACAGAAAGTTCTCAAAATGGGAAACGTTGAAGAAACTTATCTTATTGAAGAAATTGCAGAAATAAAAGAGGGCAGTGCTATTGAACAAGGTGCAAAAGAAGTTCTAGGAATACCAGAGTTGCTACAAGCAGCAGAACAAATTGAAATTTTTAACGATTCAATGGTAGAAACTTCAAAGGAAACTAAGGACATAATGAATCTTAAATTACAAGAATCAGGAGAACTTACGAAAACTGAGTTGACGACAATAGTGGATGAACTTCAAGTTTTACGAAAAGAGGATGCGAAGGAAGTTCTGCAAATGGATCAATTAGCAGAATATATTGATGAAACTCTCACCAGGAAAGAAAGTGGCAATGCTACCGATATTGTTTCTATTGAAGGAACGGTTAATGTTACAAATGCTCCAGTTATTTTGAAAATGGCAGAAGCTGAAGATGTTTCCACATTTTCAGAGGAATTATTAGGCAAGGATAGTCAAAACGTTGATAAAGGATCTCTACATGAAATAATTGATAAATCGGAAACTGCTGAAAGTAACAAAATCGTTCACATCTCTAAACCACCTGAAGTGTTGAAAATGGCAAAAGCAGAAGAAAGTACTCCTTATGACGAAATATCAAAAGAGGGTTCAGAGTTATCTGAACCTATGGAAATAGATGTCTTAACTGAAAAAATTTCAGAGTTATTGAATGTAGCAAAATCCGGAAAAGAGATGCAATGTAGAGAAACGGCAGATGAAGTTGCAGAAGGTACAGAGAATGTAATTTCAAATATTGAAGTATCAGTAGAAGGTGTGCAGACAGAGTCGACTAATGTAGTAGACAAACCAAAAAAACTGACCCTGGCAGGAGCTGAAGTTATGCAAGTTGAAGAATCAGCATCAAAAACTGAAACTTTGGAGAAAGGTGAAGGTGTATTTGAAAAAAATTTGCAAGAAGAAATGGAATCTGTAGAAATGGGTACAGTAAACGTCAGTAATAGACCAGATGTGTTGAAAATGGCAGAAGCTGGGGAACCTATAGATTTAGATGAAACGACAACAGAGATTGAAGAAATAAAAGATTCTAAAATTGGTGCACAGGAATCAGCAGTAGAGGATAAGGCAGTGGAAAAAGTTGTAGAAGAAATGCAAAAAGCTGAGATAAAAGCACCTGTAGAAGAAGTGAAGAGTGAAGCAGAAAGCCGTGAAGAAAAGATACAGGTTCAGAAAGAACTTATAAGTAAATTAGCTCATGCTCTCGAAGTAGTTAAACAACAAATAACTAACATCGTAGAAGAATTTGAACAGAATGCTGTAACAGCTCCAACAGTGCCAGTTTCACAACTGGCTGCAGCTACAGAGATGCTGAGGAGGTCTGTTCTTCAAGCCCAATTGAATGTTTCAAATCATGCACTAAAAATTTCAGATGCATGTACTGAATCCTTTAGAGCAGAAATATCATGCGACATGAAAACATTTATTGCTGATTTAATGGAAATGTTAGATCCGTTAATTAAAGTTGGCGAAGCTTTATCAGTGACCCAGGAATATCGTGCACCAGAGCTGCGACTCCTGAATCGGTTGAATCAACCGATACAGGCTATTAAACAAAATGTTATAAATTTAGTTATGGAATCCACTTCTCATGAGTTTAAAGGTTCTGCATCTTATATTGCTAATAGTCTAGAACCTATGGTTCAAGCATTAAAGACTATTGAAAATGAAATTCCTCTCGCTTTTAGCGAAGTAAATTCCAGACAGGAAATTGTGAGTGTTCTGCACAATGTCTTAAGGCCGCTGGAAGTTGTTCGAGAAAGGATGAATGAACTTGACGTTTCTGCAGAACGTACCCTTGAAACGGATGTTGCAAATATTCTTGTAGGACCGACAAATTATTTTACACGAATACTTGGTGACCTTTTAAAGCAATGTGAAGCTTCTGATCATTCAGAAGAACGGATTAGAGATGCTGTGCTAAACCTACATGGTTTGGTAGAACCTCTTTTTGAATTTCATAGTTCTCTTTCTGTCGTTCGAAGCAGTCGTCGGAGTTCGGTTGCTGAAACAACCTTGTTAGAAGAAAGAAAAAATGTTATTGTTCGTTCAGTTGAAGGTTTGAAAGATGCTCTTAATGGAATAATAATAGCAGTAGGAACAAAGCATGGAGATGGCGAGAAAGATGCTGCAGAGACTCTGCTGGATTCTTTGATTACTTTAAATGCAGCTATGTCTTCTGTACAAAGGCATGTTTGGTAAGTAGGAAAACTCTGGTGAATTATTGCCAGGCTTAAACTTTATTTGAATTAATATTTGTCGCCTTATTTCAGCAAAGCGGAGTACAGTCGAAGAACAAGTTGCGTAGGTACACTTCAAGCAAGGATTAGTTCTTCAGTGGATAAACTGGCAATAACAGTTGCCACTCTTGAAGATCAGCTAGATCAACAAACGCGTGATGTATTCTCAAAATCCTTGGAAACTTTACGAAAGCAACTCCAAATAACGCAGACTCAGCTACATCAAACTTCGAATCAACCTCTGGATGAAGAGGCAATTGTCGAAGGTTTTCTCTATCCAGCTAATCGACTTCTTTCTGTTTTGAATACATTAAAAAATAGTCAAGAAAGTGGATCACATCAAATAGTAGACAGCTCTTTGAAATTACTGCAATCCTTGGGAGATTCTGTATCTGAGTTTGAATTATCTTTGTCTACTTTGCATAATGATCTCATAAACGAGGATGTAGGCGAGCAGTTATCAATTGTTGAAACATTGAAAGCTGTACTGGTTCCATTGCAGTGTATACGGAACGCTATAATATCTCTCATTAAAGGAAGTAGAAGAGATATTAAAATATTGAAAACCGAAACTTTGCAGTCCCGAGAAGTGCGTGAACAAGCAGAAGATAGAAAAAGTGAAGAGCAAAAATTGAATGTTGAGGATCACCAAGAACAACAATTAAAAGAGTCAAACCAAGGCGTTCCAACTGTGCTTACTACTGTTGAAACAATTATAGATGAATGCATTGTAATTTCTAAGAGGCAAACTGAATGCTTGACATTAGTTGAATCTGCAAAGGCTATTCCAATGACAGAGGTGGAAGAAAATAATCAAAGTGTTAATATAGAGCAAACAGGAACGCTTGAAGGTGAAGAAACTAAGTCAAAGAAAGTAGAAATGAAGGGAGATATGAAGGATATAGAAAAAATGACAGCTCGTCCACTGGAAGAGCTTATAGAGGCTATTGTTGAATTTCCTGTAAAAGCAGAAGAGGAAGAAAATTCTCCCAAATATTCGCAAGTGGATTCTGAAAGAAAACGTTCTCCTTTTGTAAAAAGTACCAGTCCTGATCGTGAGTTAGCAGAACCTTTGGAAGTAGCTGACCAGGAACCCATGTCAGTTGAAATAACTAATGCATTACCTAAGTCTGCCGAAGCTTTACAAACGGAAAGTGTAGATGCTTATGAATCAGTTTCATCGTTTCAATTAGACAGGAAAGGAAGTATTATAGCTTTCTGGTCAATGGTTGATGGACCATTAGATGCCTTGAAGGAATCAATTGCCACAATTATTGATGAGCAAAATAATATAGAACAGGCTGATGATATTGCTCAGGCGCAAGGTGAACATGAAGTGGCTTTGCAAACTGTTGTTGTTCAGCAGCTTACAGAATTACAAGCTTCAATTGCAGCTATTCAGCAACTAACTTCTGCAGAAACATATAACTCTGATGAAATTTCATGGCAAGAGGAGACTCTTCCTGCATTGCAGAATTTAGCTGGCTCATTAGAAGAGTTGGGAGAAAATTTACCTGTAATCGCTAGTCAACAGTTAAATCTGAATGAAAAATCGACAACAGTTGATATTTTGGCAGACAATTCAGTTGCAACTGCTTTGAGAGTGTTAGTTAAACCACTTCAAGAATTAAGAGAATCTCTTGCTGTTCTTGTAGAAGGTCATATTCTTTTAGAGCAAGAAGCGGATAGTGGAATGGATGAATTTCTGACGATGAAACATGAGGTAACTAGTCCAATATCTGTTGAAGATTCTGAAAAGTTTATGGAAGACCTTACGACATGTGACGTACAAAGTGAAGATGATAGAGAAACTGAAATACATAAGCAAAATAAAGAAAGTGAAGAAGTTGACATCAAAAACAAAGAAAAGGAAACGAAAGATCCTTCAAAGATAGAGGAAATTAAAAGTAAGGAAATAAAAGAGGAGGAGTGTAAAGAGACTAAGCAAGATGAGCAATCAAAAAATGCTGAACAGGATCGTATGAAAAAAGACGAAGAAAAACAAAAGCAGACGGAAGAAGAGTTTCAAGAAAGAGAGGAAGAAGTGCGGATGAAAGAAAGAGCAGACAAATTGAAAGCGAAAGAACAAGAAGAAGAAGAGCGATTGAAAAAATATAAACCTGAAAAAAATCAAAAACAAAAGGAGGCATTGAAAAAGAAAGAAGAAGAGCAACTCGAGAAAAATGAAGCAGAACACGTGAAAACTGAAGAAGTTGAAAAGAAAAATCATGATAAAGAGGCACTAAAAAAGAAAGAAGAAGAGAACACATTGAAAATGGAGGAAGAGGAACGCTTGAAGAGTGAAAAAGCTGAACAAAAACAAAAAGAGGAAGTGGCAGCTGAAAAAAAAGATGAAGAAAAACAAGAAAAGAAGGATGAAGCAGAAAAATTAAACAGAGAAGGAAACGAAAAGAAAGAAAAAGAAGCAGTAGCCCTGAAAAAGAAAGAAGAAGAACAGCGACATAAGAAAAAGGAAGCTGAAAGTTTGATGATGAAAGATGCAGAAAAGAAACAAAAAGAGGAAGAGGCACTCGAAAAGAAGGAAGAAGAAGAGAGAATAATAAAAGAGGAAGAGGGACTATTAAAGAAGAAACAAGCTGAACAGAAGGAAAAAGAGAAAGCGGTAGCCAAGAAGGAAGAAGAAGAACGAACGAAGAAAGAAGAAGCAGACCGTTCGGAAAGGGAAGAAGCTGAAAAGAAACAGGAAGAACAAAAGGTACTAAAAAAGAAGATGGAGGAAGAAGAGCAATTCAGGAAAGAGGAATCCGACCGTTTGAAAAAAGAAGCTGAAAGTAAACAAAAAGAAGAAGAATTACTTAGAAAGAAGGAGGAGGAAGAAGAACGTTTGAAGAAAGAGGAAGTTGAGAGAAAGCAAAAGGAAGAAGAGGAACGTAAGAAGAAAGAGTATGACGAGCGAATAAAGAAAGAAGAAGCAGAACATTTAAAGAAGGAAGAAGCTGAGAGAAAAAAAGAAGAAGAAGAGGCACTTAGAAAGAAGGACGAGGAAGAAGAACGTTTGAAGAAAAAGGAAATTGAGAGAAAGCAAAAGGAAGAAGAGGAACTTAGGAAGAAAGAGAATGACGAACGAATAAAGAGAGAAGAAGCAGAGCGTTTGAAGAAGGAAGAAGCTGAAAAGAAACAAAAAGAAGAAAAAGCACTTAGGGAGAAGGAGGAGGAAGAAGAACGTTTGAGGAAAGAGGAAGTTGAGAGAAAGCAAAAGGAAGAAGAGGAACTTAGGAA
>JAUMHM010000031.1:41959241-41971522 GCA_032362435.1 Melikaiella ostensackeni | reverse complement strand
AAGGAAGAAGCTGAAAAGAAACAAAAAGAAGAACAGGTACTTAGAGAGAAGGAGGAGGAAGAAGAACGTTTGAGAAATGAGGAAGTTCAGAGAAAGCAAAAGGAAGAAGAGGAACTTAGGAAGGAAGAGAATGACAAGCGAATAAAGAGTGAAGAAGCAGAACGTTTGAAAAAGGAAGAAGCTGAAAAGAAACAAAAAGAAGAACAGGCACTTAGAAAGAAGGAGGAGGAAGAAGAACGTTTGAGGAAAGAGGAAGTTGATAGAAAGCAAAAGGAAGAAGAAGAACTTAGGAAGAAAGAGAATGACAAGCGAATAAAGAGTGAAGAAGCAGAACGTCTGAAGAAGGAAGAAGCTGAAAAGAAACAAAAAGAAGAACAGGTACTTAGAGAGAAGGAGGAGGAAGAAGAACGTTTGAGAAAAGAGGAAGTTGAGAGAAAGCAAAAGGAAGAAGAGGAACTTAGGAAGAAAGAGAATGACGAGCGAATGAAGAGAGAAGAAGCGGAGCGTTTGAAGAAGGAAGAAGTTGAAAAGAAACAAGAAGAGGAAGAGGTACTCAAAAAGTATGAGGAGGAAGAAGAGCGTTTGAGGAAAGAGGAATCCGAGAAAAAGAAAAAGGAAGAAGAGAAACTTGAGAATAGAGAAGAAAAAGAGCGAATAAAGAAAGAAGAAGCCGACCGTTTGAGGAAAGAGGAAGTTCAGAGAAAGCAAAAGGAAGAAGAGGACCTTAGGAAGAAAGAGGATGGCGAGCGAATAAAGAAAGAAGAAGCGGAGCGTTTGTGTAGGAAAGAAGCTGAGAGGAAACAAAGAGAAGAAGAGGCACTAAGGAAGAAGGAGGAGGAAGAAGATCGTTTGAGGAAAGAGAAAGTTGAGATAAAGCAAAAAGAAGATAGGGAACTTAAGAAGAAAGAAGATGACGAGCGAATAAAGAAAGAAGAAGCGGAATGTTTGAAGAAGGAAGAAGCTGGAAAGAAACAAAAACTGGAAGATGCTTTCAAAAAGGAGGAAGAGGAAGTGGAACAGTTGAATAAGGAGAAAGCTGAAGAGAAACTAAAAGAAGAAGAAACAATTAAAAAGAAGGAAGAAGAGCGATTGAAGAAAGAGGCAGCCCTACATTTGAAAAAGGATAAAGCTGAAATAAAAGAAAAAGAAGAAGAGGCACTCAAGAAAAAGGAAGAAGAAGAGCGATTGAAGAAAGAGGAAGCAGAACGTTTGAAAAAGGTAGAAGCTGAAAAGAAACATAAAGAAGAAGAGGCACTTGAAAAGAAGGGAGAAAAAGAGCCGTTGGAGGAAGAAGCTGGACATTTGAAAAAGAAAGTAACTGAAAAGAAACAGAAAGAAGAGGATAAAATTAAAAGCAAGAAGGGGGAAGAAATGCAAGTAGAGAAAGGGAAAGCCATACTTTCGAAAAAGGAAGAAGAAGGGTCAAAACAAAGAGAAATAGAAGATGAAACTAAAAAGGAAGGGGAACAAAAAAAGAGAAAAACAAGTTTAAAGAAAGGAGAAGAAGCACAGAGGCAAAAAGACGATGAAAGAAAAATTAAAGAGGAAGCAAAAATAAAGCGAAAAACAACTTTAAAAAAAGACGAAGAGGAATCTTCGAACAAGAACGAAGGTATAGCTGAGGTCAAGGGTAGAACTTTGGAAGAATCTGTACTCTTAAAAAGTAAGAAAAATAATATCGTTAAGACCGATGAGAATGAAAAACTCAAAGAGGAAGGTAAGCGTAGTTCAAAGAAAAAAGAGTCCGAGAAACAAACTGAAGAAAACGGTATGGAAAATGGTGAAAGTCGAAGATCAAGTGTCCGCAAACTAAGTAAGGAAAAAGTGAATACTTTAAAGAAAAGCACGACTGAAAGTGAGGAAGATTATCTAAACAAAGAAATTGATCAATTTATTGAAACTGAGGGAAAAAGTTCAATAGCAACTGGACGTAAAAGGAGTACAGAGGGATATTCAAATAAAGATAATGTTAGCCAATACAGAAGCAAAAAATATGAATTAGGGAAAGAAAGTGGGCTGGAAGATTATTCTAGAGGAAGAAATAATAAAACTGTAAGTAGGACTGATACCGAACGAACATCGATACCAAGTGAATCAAGGAAACGAACAGGGTCGCAATCAGATGATTCTTCTTATACAGATAGTTCATCTTTAAGCAGAAGACACAAAACCGATGACAGAAGCCTTATAGACAGATCTAGAAGAGATAAAATACGATATCCCAAATCTGATGTTAGTTTCTCTGATTCCTTATCCAAAACTAGTTCAACTAATTATCCTGAATATGTAGCCACAGTTTCTTCGCGAAACAGAAGCACAGATTATTCCCTTTCCTCTCCGACATTTGAAGCTCCACAAAGAAATATTAAACCCTACGACAGATATTGTGATAGATCTAGGAAAAGTTACGAATCAAGCTTCAGTTCTTTTCTCAGACCTGATGATAGTCGCTCAACGTTAATTTCTCCATCCGTTAATTACTCGAAAAGAATATCAGGTAGCAGAAGTCCTACCCTGATTCCTGATATTGATACATCAGCATATTATTTATCAGGAAGCCGAAGTCGCACGCCTGAGGTAAGCTGACGATCCTCTTTAAATACCATTATAAAAACTAATTTATTTTTAATTTATTGTCCATTTTAAATTAATTTCAGATAAGTCATGTAGATCGTACAAAGTGTCCCTTCTTCTGCTCAAAGTTAACGAACCGTACAGTATCAGAAGGTTCGCAAATTAGACTAACATTAACGGTGATTGGACAACCAGATCCTCAAGTGCATTGGACCAAAAATGGAGAAAAACTGCGGCCCGGAGGTCGAGAACGAATGAAGCTGGAAAATGGATTAGCAACTTTGGAAATAAGTGCAGCTCTACCTCAAGATTCTGGATACTATGCTTGTGTAGCGACAAATTCTCATGGTCAATCATCTAGTGAGGCTATAGTGCGAGTGTATGCTGCTTTCGAAGCAATACCTTTACCACCGACCTTTACAAGTTCCATAAAAGGTTATTTCTTCCTCCTTAGGGACATCTGAATTAAATTTCCAAATTCATACTTTCAATTCAGTAATAGAAGAAAAGAATGATGATACGAGATAAGAAATTGCAACAATGATTCATTTTACTATTTATAAATTTGAAAATTTAACATAGGTTTGTCCCGGCAAAAATAATAATAATTTTCAATTCACGTTAATGATTGTTTTATTTACAGATACTTACAGGTTTACGGATCATGAGCTAGTTTTAGAATGCAGAGTTCGAGGTCAGCCAACGCCTTCAATTACATGGTTGAAGGATGATATTGTTTTACGTGGAGATCGCTACAAACAAAGTTTCGTTGGAGACGGAATTTGTCGCTTACAAATTGCAGATCCTGATATCTCGGATAGTGGCGAATACAGTTGCCGAGCTGATAATGATGTGCGAACTGATCAAATTCGACATGTTGTCCATTTTGAAGGTAAAACCATGCTTTATATTAATAACATGCATTTCTGCGGTTTTTGGCCTTTGGCATACGAAGACTCAAATTTTTTAACTTCCTACAGAGAAGATGTGATCAATAGATATCTGGTGTATCCAAACTCAATGTAAAGAAAATTTTACAAAACAAATTTCGTGTGAATCGAAAAATAAGTTTCAAAAATTTTATTGCAAGTCGGATTTGAACCGACACCTCCTCTATTCATGAGAGGTGCTTTAACCAATTCAGCTATCCCAGCAGGCTAGTGAAATTTTTTGAAACTTATTGTTCGTTTCACAGGAAATTTGTTTTGAAAATTTTTCCTTCTCATGAGTTTCGATACAGCAAATATCTGTTGATCAGATCTCCTCTGTATGAAGTTAAAAAATTAGAGTCATCGTATGTCTAAGGCCAATAACCACAGAAATGCATGTAATAAATATCACGGCATAAAATAGAACAATTATCTTTATATTAATGTTGAAGGCCATGAGCATCGCTTTGCCAGTACACGTGAGCGAATTCTATTCGACGACAGGAATCGAGCACCTGTTAGAGAGATTGGGCGACGTCCACGTTTTTCAAGCTACCTCATGGATCATAGTGTACCAGCTGGTGGTACCATAGCTTTGCAGGTCGAAGTGAGAGGTATTGTTAAAAACTGATCCAACTTTTTTGCGATTAGGTAATGCTCCGTGAAGAATTATTATATGTAGGTCTAATAATTCCAGGAACGCCTACGCCAGAAGTTACATGGTTACGTCGTGATGGCGAAAAGAAAGAACGTATTTCAAGTTCGAAAGTTCGCACCTTTGCTGAATCTGGAGTTCATACCCTGATCTTACCAGAAGCTTCTGAGTCAGAAGCTGGTACCTACGTTTGCAGAGCAATTAATGAGTTTGGTCAAATCGACACAAGTGCTAATGTTGAAGTTATCACACCTGGCAAATACAGTGCCAATGGAAAGCCTGCTATGTTCGTATCAAGACCAGTAGATAAAATAATTACAGCAGTCGCTGGCGAGGATGTTTCTGTATCTTTCAGAATCTCTGGAGTTCCTAAACCTCGGGGTGTGTTTTATAGATAAGATTCAATCAAAATTAATATAGAAGTAAATAATCCGCCAATCTTCAATTACAATTAATTATTGTTTAATAGTAACCTGGATGAAAGGAATTCGAGATATTACGGACGGTCCTCGTTCTCACAAGGAAACAGTGGATGATTATGTTCGAATCACATTAAGCAGGATGATTCCTTCAGATGAAGGCACCTACTGTATTTTAGCAAGGAACCGATACGGATGCGACAGAGCATTTTTCACAATCAAGGTATATTTCAGAAGTTTGATTTTATT
This sequence comes from Melikaiella ostensackeni, assembly GCA_032362435.1. Lineage (NCBI taxonomy): Eukaryota > Metazoa > Arthropoda > Insecta > Hymenoptera > Cynipidae > Melikaiella > Melikaiella ostensackeni. Next base: position 41,966,696 of record JAUMHM010000031.1, on the reverse strand, counting down.
TTTATAAATTGAGAATCTAATTCTAAAATTGTAAATACCTTCTCTTCCTTGAAAGGTGAAGCAAAGAGCGAGATCACTGACACCTACAATCTTATCTGATACCGGAAACCGCTTGGCAGATATTCAAAATGAGGAAATGCGATCCCACATAAAAGGTGAGTTAATAGAACTATCTTTAATTTCTATCCCTCGTTTATTTTTTTCTTCTGAAATATATTAGAGATATTTGAAAAGATGCTTTCAACAAAGGTTATTTGCGCCTACTCATAAAGAAGTGGCTCTAACTAAAATTTGTTTCGAGGGATAGTTATTCAGCACACTTAGATATGCGAACAGTATTAGCACGGAGTGTATTCGCAAGCAAAAGTGAGAGACGAGAGGAAACCAATAACGCGAAAATCTTCGCATGGCCCCACCTACGTTCTCAATTTAAGGAACCCCCTTGGTAGGCGCTTGGCTATTTTTGTGCACCCCCACCTACCCTCGTTTTACTACACTGGTGGTCCAAAACTAAAATTTAGTTCGAGTTGAAACGCGCGGCTATTTTCCCACGAGTTGTAAAGTATGTGATTACTGGCGGTCTATTTTCGGTGGTGTTGATTTTATTCTAGGCTCAATTTAATTAATTCAATCAATTCAATTAATTCAATCAATTTGATTCATGTGACAATAGAGAAAATAATTTTTTAAGAGAAATAATAACAGAAAAAGTGATGATTTACAATGACCTCTCAAGAAGAGGATCAGAATCTGGAAGGAATTTGTGAAACAAAAAAAAATTTAGTCAAACGGCTTAGACTTTCGTGGTTTAATAGAAATTGTACTTATGAAGAATTAGTACACTATCAAGGTATTTGATTAATTGTATTATTTAATTAATTAAAATCGACAGTGTTTGGAAACGATTTTGGTATTAGATAGTGTTTTTTTAAAATCATTAATCTGAATAATATGGATATGATTATGATGGAAATCTATTATGTAATAATTTTAAGTTGCTTGAATAACCTACTTCAGGTATTGTGAATTTTTCATTTACAACTTAAAGTAAGCAACGATTCATGAAGTGGTTTCATGGATGAGTAGAGCGTTCTACACGAATTCTGATATTTGGGAAGTGATGCGTACAATCGTGCATTGATGTGATTTGGGGCGCTAAAAATGAATTTGGCTTCAGAAACTCTTCATTATACATAGACTTTGAAAAATTGGGATGGAATCCCCAGAAAAGCTTCAAGCGAAAGTGTTCTTCAGTTTGATTATTAAGGGGAATTCAACCCAATTTTCCAGGGATGTGAATCCCTGTATATCGTCGTTCCGGTTCCGAGTCGGATCCGGGCCAGACGTTCCGGAACTGGGTCGGATCCGGCTCCGAAACGTTCCGAGTTCCAAACGATCCGAGTTCCAAACGTTCCGGGCTTGGAACGGAACATTTTTTAAGTGCATTTTTCGAAATACTTTTTATCTGGTTCATCGCATTTTCTTTCATGACCTCTATACCGTCAAATCTATGTCCTTTCAGCGTCATTTTAATTTTGAAGAACAGCCAGAAGGAGCCATGTCAAGTAAGTGGGGTGGTTTTTGAACAACAAAAATATTGTGTTTGTCTGAAAACACACGCCGGGCTTCGATTTTTGTGGTGTTTTGCGACGAATATCATCTCTCAATCGCTTCAAAACTTTAATATAGAATTCCTGATTGATTGTTTGGCCTGTAGGGACAAAAAAAATTGAAACAAAATGTTCACTACCATACGTTGATGATTGTCTGAATCATAGATTGTCATCAGTTGAGGTTTGACCTTTTTTAAACCTCTTAAACTACTCAAATACATTTGTACGAGTCACACATTCATCACTGAAAGCAACTAGTCACATTTTAAAAGTCCCCATAGCAGTTTTTCCGAGTTTGGATCAGGCCTTGTATGTGTGTACAGTGTACATTGTACCATACTTACACAAGCAAAGCAATGCTAAATTACTTTTGCATAATTTCATGAGTTAATCAATTTATCGATTATAGAATATGATTATGGGCTCGAAGTTTGAAAATTCAAAAAAGCAACCTAAATTTTGGTAATTCTGTTTAATGGAATTCGGGGTAAAAATTTAAACATTCAAAAAGTTGAATTAAATTTTGAAAGCTTTATTAATCTGGTAGATTGCCATCAAAGTCAGTACAACGGGGTTTTTGAAATCGCAGAATACAAATTTGAGGTCGAAAACCAAAAATTCAAAAAAGCAACCTGAATTTTGGAAATTTTATCTAATTGGTATATTTCCATGAAAGTCAGAAAGAGGTGGGTTTTCTAGTCACAGAATACGAATTTGGGGTAAAAATTGAGACATCCAAAAAGTTGAATTAAATTTTGAAAGTTTCATCAGTCTGGTAGATTGCCATCAAAGTCAGTGCGAGGGGGTTTTCGGAATCGTAGAATACAAAATTGAGGTCAAAAACCAAAAATTGAAAAAAGTAACTTGAATTTTGGAAATTCTATTTAATTGGTGGATTTACATGAAAGTTAGTAAGAGTTGGGTTTTCGAGTCACAGAATATGAATTTGGGGTCAAAATTGAAACACTCAAAAAGTTAAAATAACTTTTAAATTTTTTTATTAAATTCGTAGATTTCCATGAAAGTCAATAAAAGGGGGGTTTTCAAGTCACAAAATACGAATTCGGGGTCAAAAATAAAAAATTCAAAAAAAGAAAGCTATATTTTGGAAATTGTATTTAATTGTTAGATTTCCATGAAAGTCAGTAAGAGTTAGGCTTTCAAGTCACAGAATACGAATTTGGGGTCAAAATTGAAACATTCAAAAAGTTGAATTAAATTTTGAAAATTTTTATATCTGATACATTTTCATGAAAGTCAGTAGGAGGGGGCTTTTAGAGTTTCAAAATACGAATTTGGGGTTGATTTTCGAAAACTCAAAAAATGTACTTAAATTTTGAAAATTTCATTTAATGGGTAGATTTCCAAGAAAGTCAATAAGAGGGGGTTTTTGAGTCGCAAAGAGCGAATTTCGGGTGAAAATTCAAGAATTTAAAAAGTTGACTTGAGTTTTGAAACTTTTATCAAATTAGTAGATTTCCATGAAAGTCAGTACAAGGGGTTTTTTTGAATCGCATTATACGAATTTGTGGTCAAAGCCAAAAATTCAAAAAGCAACCTAAATTTGGAATATTTTATTAAATTGGCGATTTTTATGAAAAATATAATCGAAATCTTACATCACCTTTTTTAATTTTTTAATTTTGACTCTTTTATATTCTAAGATTCGATAAATCCCCTTGTTATGACTTTGATAGGATTCCACCAATTTAATAAAATTAGGAAAATTCAGGTCGCCTGTAATTTTTTTTTTTAATTTTGACCGCATATTCGTATTATCCGACTCGGAAACTCCTTTAGTACTGCTTTATAAAAATCTGCGCATATATTGAATTTTTGCAAAATTTATATCGCTGTTTTTAATTTTTAAATTCCAGTTCCAAATTTGTATTCTGTAAATCGGAAAATCCTTTATCACCGACTCTCATGGAATTCTGCTGATTTATTGAACTTTTCCAAAATTGAGGTTACTTTTTTAATTTTAGAATTTCAACCCCAAATTCGTATGCTTCAACCTGAAAAACCCCTCACCACTGAGCTTCATCGAGATCTCTCCCCTCTTCAATCCTCCCCACCCCTAGTTACTTGAGTACTCTGGTACATTACAGAAAGTATCTTTTGAACAGTCCCTAACATTAAATAAAAGAAATTACATTTGTTCCGGAACAAGGTTCTGGTTCCGGTTTTGTTCCATCTAGGAACTAATCCGGAGCCGGAATGGTTGAGTTTTCGTTCCGTAATCACAACCCTGCAATTTTCTTAAAAATCTAACATCATGAACATTTCTGGAGCTCTACTCTAACATGAAAAAATATGCAATTCGTAGCATAGTTTTATTTCTGAATTACCGTTATTCTCAAGCAATTTTTTCATTTTTCAGATGTACCAGGGCCAATAAGTAGCGCACCTATTGTCATAGATGGTGGTAGGAATTGGTTATCTCTAACGTGGGGTAAAGCTGAACAGAGAGGACCAGCTCCTGTCGTTGCGTATAAAGTCGATGCATGGTTGCTTGGTAGAGAGGGTGGTGCCAGATGGGTAGAGGTATATAAAATAATCATTACTTCTTATTATCAAATTTATTTTTGAATCTTAAATCTGGAGCTAATATCATTTACTCTTTTCAAATTTAGCTCGGGATCAGCCCAATAAATTCATTCGATGCCTTTAACCTTCGTTCTGGAGGAGAGTACAAATTCCGCATAACACCCCGGAATCGTTACGGTTGGGGCGAATCTCTAACAAGTACAGACTCTTTCACAGTGAGTGATATCGTCGAAATACCAGAATTTTCGAAAATTCTTCCTGGTCAGTTGAAAGCTCTTGAGGGGACAAATGTGAAATTAGAATGCGAGGTAAACTAATGTTTTTAAACTATTAACTATATAATTTGATTACAATTTATTCTTAGGTTTCTAAGATTTTTGTCTTATGTAATATTTACTTTATAACGCGTATAGGTACGAGGAGATTCAAAAATTGATGTTCGATGGTACCGGGAAAATACCGGAATCGATCCTAATAACGATCCGAGATGCACAGTTTACTATAATGGTTTTAAATGTTCGCTGACATTGAGCAATATAAAAGAGACTGATAGTGGGAGGTATATTTGTGAAGCTTCGAGTAAAGCTGGAAAAGTTTCTACATTTGCTAGAGTATTTGTCGTAAATGATCCAAAAATTTTGAAAGCAGATGAGAAGTTAAGAAGCAGGTGATTATTTATCAAGCCTATTTAGCATTTTATTGTGACTTTCCTGAATAACGTCCAATTAAAGAAGAATCGAATCGAATTGTATCCTCACTGATACAAAAAACCAACTTTAACTTTCTTTTCTTGACTTGACAATTCACAACCTCTTCACAGGTACTTTGACGGCACGACTGTAGAAGGTCCACCACAATTTACTATGCGTTTGCGGGACCGCCGAGTGCAGGCCACGTATCCAGTGAGGCTGACTTGTCAAGTCTTGGGGTATCCGGAACCAGAAGTTATATGGTTCAAAAATGGTAGAGAAATTTGTGAAGATGGTAAGAGACTGATAAAATATTACTATCTGAAATCATGCCATTTATTGACTATTTTTACCTTTTCAGGATTTCACGTATTTTGGAATGATGAGTCCCATTTCCACACACTCGAAATTGCATCTTCCTCGATTGAAGATTCTGGTTGTTACATGGCTACTGCAAAAAATGTCAATGGATCCATATCCTGTCGTTGTATCCTCGTGGTTGATAAAGGAATAAGGGCTTATATTGCTCCCGAATTTTTGTGTGGTTTGGACGCAGCATATACTGTTAAATTGGGAGGAGAACTTAGAATGTGTGCGCAGATAGAAGCGTATCCGAGTGTGGGTGTTGTTTGGTACGTCTGCAATAAAAAATATTGATCTTTTCTCTGAATTTAAGAAAACTTTTCGGTTAATTTTAATTCTTCTTTATTTGTTTATACTCTCTCCTTTTTATGGGTTTAAGAATCTTTACATAACCATTACATGTTTTTCTATCGACCACTACCAATCTAAAAATTGTGGCTTTATTCCGCAATATTACTTCATTACTTTTCTTTTTTAAGAGTCATTTCTTGGCTTTTCCCTACCATGTGCAACCAGCTCTCTCTCTCTCTCTCTTTCAACTTTTCCAGCTTCTTCGTCCACTCCTCATCCTGACCATTCCTATTCAAAATCCTCTTTATTCTCTCTTCATACCCTCCCCTCACTCTTCGACACCTGTACGAGTACACCTCTCTCATACATGCAACCATGATTCCTCCTTACCACCTGTTGTCTTGTTTCTTTTCAGCCTCGAAATTACCTCGTTTACATCCTCTCTACTAATCTTGTTTCCTCTATCCTCATCTCCCGCTAACGCCTTTCTTCATTCACCCTTTACTCTATTTTCCACGCCCCCTAACAGTCTCTTGAAATACTCCGTCCTCTCTTCCATCCCGATTTTCTCATTTATGTCCTTCCTTCCTCCTCTTTCTCTGTTTATCAGTTTCCATTCCCTCCCTTCCTTATTAAGTTTTTCAATTAAGTGAATAATGTAATTAAACATAATTAGGCATCGAGACGGAGTTCGTCTTCGACCTAGTAGAAGAGCTGTGATGAGCTTGAATCATGATGGGGCTGTTGAGCTATCATTAGCCAATGTCACAAACAGAGACGCCGGAGTTTATAGTTGTACGGCTACTAATGAAGTCGGAAGAGCAGAGACCTCGACAAGGGTTGCGATTTTGGGAGCTGATGAACAATCTTCATTTGAAAAATCATCACCTCATGTGGTTATAGAACCTCCATCAGATCCAGACGTACCGTAAGTATTATTATACTAATAATCCATTAATGATCCTAGTAATGAACTCTATATCCGCACTTACAAGAATAGATCGCGAGATGCAGGATGCCGATTCGACTGGAGTTTTACAAGAATAAAGTGCATCAAAGTCCATTATATAAGTATTTTTTCTTCCGATCCAATGGACTTTTGTTTCCGAAATATCGAGGTTCAAGTTTTTACGTTTGAGCACTCAACTCGCCACTGCCGAGCGTGGACCGCTCGATTTGCACTGTCGAGCGTGGACCGCGCTCAAAATCGTAAATACTCAAACCTAGATATCTCGAAAACTAAGGCCCACTGGATCGAAAGAAAAAATACGTAGAGCAAGTGGTAAATAAACAGACCGGGGTACAAAAACGGAACCCCAGCTATTTAAAAAGAACTAGCAACGTTATCTATGTGTTACCATGTGAAATTCGTAGATTTTGAAAGTATGATGATCATCTATACGATGTTTAGAGTCTCGGGTTAATGTGTCGAAAGTTTTCGGTCATGTTGTCACGCGAAGGATTTCCCGAATTATTTTGAAAAAAATTGGCGAAGTTCAAGTGTTTACTACTGCGTACGATTTTGCAGCAATAAATTTACCAATTATTGAGTGAGTAGTCTTTAGCATGTACACTCAAACCCCGCTATAGAAACCCCCATTATAAAAGACAAGGGGACCAAGGGGGCGAGATAGAGAGCCGCTGCAAGGTCAGCGGCAATGTCTCCACAACAATGCAGGAGCATATAAAAAAAATGAGCAGTACTCTTCGCAGTTACTCGTGTCGTCTGCTTCAGTTCGCGGTTGAGGTTACGCAAAACCACGTGTAAATAGACGTTACAAAAATGTTGAAGGAAAACATGAGGAAGCGTTTGTCTTTCGAAGAGAAATATGAAATTTGAGACGAAGTGAAAACAAGTGCCTCAAAACAGTCTAATTTACGGAAATATGGTGTCTCTGAGAGCGTGTACAAGGCTGTGAGAGCTCGCGAATCTTTTTTAAGAAAGAAGGTTG
>JAUMHM010000031.1:41912276-41927769 GCA_032362435.1 Melikaiella ostensackeni | reverse complement strand
AAGTTGATTTTCCGCAAACTTACAATTTTACCGCACTAGTGCGGAAAAATAAATTTTCCGAACGCAAAACGACACCGACAAGGCTTATTTTCGGTGTATGACGGTCGAAAAATATTTTACGATTTTACTGAAGGAGCCATTCATAGATTACGTAATAGCTTCTTTTGGGGGGCGGGAGGTTCCGGAAAATGTTATGATCTGTTACATGGGGGTGGGGGTAAATCTATATTGTTTATAACATTTTTAGCAAATCAACCCAATATGAGAACCATGCATCAAAAATTATAGTATAACGTTAAGGTTTAGTACACTCAACTGTGAATTTAAGTCACCGGGATTCAAGTCGTTCCTAGAATTTCTGCAGGCTTCCATTCATGGATGAGGGGGTCCAAGGAGCCGAGAGAGAGGTGCTGTGAGCTCAGCAGAGTTCAGCAGTTCCGTAGCCACAAAGCGGCCAGTTCGAACACTCGCGTGCATATTTCGCATTTATTTTTAAATACATGCGGAAAATTCTCTTTTAATTAGTTAGTCTTTATTATTAAGAAAGGTCAATCATTTATGATAACAAAAATCTACATTTGTACAAAATACAATTAATTTATATTATGTATTCCTGCTGGAAATGGTTCATACGGCCCTGACTGCTTACGTCGAAGAAATTTTTGGAAGAGCCTCACGGTCATTGCAGACCATACCCGAAACCCGACAAAAATCCAGAGTTGAGTTTGATTACAATAGAAGATTGTGATTTCGTACAAAAATATCCATTAAAACAAATCTTTTTCACAATTTTTTAAATTACTATCTACTATCTACGAGTTATTATAATAAATGGCACTATTTACTGAAACAGTAAATATGAAGATTAAAAAGAAAATGAAGCTGGAATCGTTTGATATACAACAATATATTTTGAAAATTTATTTTCAAAAATGCCTACAAAATGAGACTGTCCTGAAAGTTTTAGAAAAATTATAGATTTTGCTTCCTTTCCGTTGAGGTTTGGTTCTTAGTCGACTCTACAAAAATTGCGACTTTTAAAGGAAAAAAAATGCCAATATTGAAGAGTTCAATATAGAAATTTTGTTTATGAAGCACAAAAATTTGAAGAATATAAAAATTCATTGTTCAAAATTGAACTACAAGTTCAAAATAAAAGTTTTTGCACTTGCAGATCTAAAAAAATGACAGATTGCAAATTTGAAGCACCTGAAGTTACGAAAATAGAAGTAAAGCTTTTAAAATCCAAAGAAACTGTGAAAAATTTTAATGTAAGCATTCAGGGGTGGTCTTAAAGGGAGACACATAAGAAATATTATAAATCATGAAGAATTTTACATCAATGATTTGAGCATTTCTAATATCAAATCTACAATTTCTGATATACAAATTTTTCAAAACTTTTGTTACAATTTCAGTCTTGCATCGAGTATCGCCAAGTTGATAGAGAAAGTATTACACATTCAAAATATAAAGAAATGTAACTTTATTTCAAGGATATTCTAGAATATTCCAAATAATTTTTAAATGATCAAGAACTTAAGTGTCAAAATATTTCAAAACTTATGTAAGATATATTTAATTATAATTGAAAACTAAATATCAAATAATTGGAGATGTGTACTAGTAATCAAAAACAGAAGTTTTCCCTCAAGTTTTCTATTGTTACTTTTCTACTAGATGACACAGCTTGTTATACATTTTAATTTTCGAGTTGGTTCCTTTGTTGCATGTTCCATATTGTTTTAATTTTCCTTCTTTCTATCTTAGTTACTTCTAATTATTTGGTAATTCAGGTGTCTCAGGTAGTAAGTAACTAAATTGTATTTAATAAGGCATAGCTGAAAATATTTGAAAAATTACATAACATAATGGGGGGGGGGGTCTAAATGATTTTGTTACGGCTTGTTACATGGGGGAGGGTAGTGGTAAGAAATTAACAAAAAATTTGCTAAATAATTTATGAATGGACCCTAATGTATTTTTTTTTTAAAGATCGGCACAGTTTGGTTCCTCGCCCAATTCGAATAACCAGAAGTGCATCACCTAGAACTTATCCAACATTTACAAGAAGCCTACTTGGTTGTGCAACGAGGGTTGAAGGTCGATTTCAATTGCAGTGCGATATCAAAAGTTCTCCAAGTCCAACACCATCGTGGTACAGGCAAGTTGTTTTCATCCAAATTAGAAGAGTGTTTTTACATTATTTATTAATTAACACTAAGAGTTAAATTCTTAGAAATGGAAAGAGAATAGAGCGCTCAAACAGAATCAGAAAGTACTTTGACGGTAGAACTGCTAAAATCGAGATTTCAGAAGTGAAAGAGAGCGACGCTGGTGAATATGTTTGCGAAGCAACTAATCTTTTGGGATCGACAAGAAGTAGTTGTCAGGTACTTTGATTTGTGTTTCAGAATATTCAAGTATAATTAACACATAATAGAGCTGTTAATCTTTTTTTTTATTTGCATTCTTTATTTGATCAGGTAATCGTTCTTGAGGCTGATGATCTTTCTACACTGGATGAAGAGGCTCCGATGTTTCTACAGAATCTTCCAAAAGAATCCATTGTCATGGAAGGCCATTCATACGAATTACAGACTAGAATTACAGGTGAGCACGTGATAATCGTTTTTTGCTTCTAGACATAGGTCAACCAGAGTCAGAGTGACTAATCACAAAACGTAATATTATTCAAGGAAGTCCACCATTTGAGATCAAGTGGCTGAAGGACAGGAAAGAAGTACGCGACACTGACTGCTATCGATATGTAGTATATGAAGACGGAGGTGTTGCTCTTAGGTTGGCAAATGTGAATCCCTTAGATGCTGGAGAATATACCTGTCTAGTGCGAAATGCTTTTGGAGAATCATCTTGCAGTGGCTTGTTTTCTGTTCAAGGTAAATGATCGTGACGATCGAAAAGAGTCAGTTTAATGTACTTCTTTATTAGATACATTTTTATCACACCTCCATCATAAATGCAATTTTACCGTCTTCAAACAATCCCCAAAATAGTAATTATAGGCCTAGGCCTTTAAACGGTTTGCTTAGGATCCTAGGCTTACAAAATAATGATATACTATAATATGATTGGCTAACGAACAGCTGTAGCTCATTTCATTGGACGCTGAGTGATTCACATTATCGCCGCACTATGGCGCTGTCTACGCACCACATGACAGTTGAATAATTGAAGACAATCGTTCGGAGAAGGTTATGGGATCTTAAAATCGCACTTATGTTTGCATTGTCATAAAAAATATTGCATGACACACTACCCCTGTCTGGAAATTTTCCCTCGTGTGATTGCAATACTCGCCAGAGTCCTCGGTTTCACCTCGTCTTCGCTTTGCCTCAGCTCGGCTGCGTCTCAGCTACACCTCGGGATATGGCTCGTATTGCAACTTCACACGAGGAAAAAGTGCCACTTAGGGTCCTTGTATTATGAATAACTATTTTTTGAAACTGTATGCATACCACATGACAGCTGAGTGATTGACGACAGTTGTTCGGGAAAGGTTATGAGATCCTAAAATCGCACATATGATTGCATTGTGATAACAAATATTCTATGACACACGGCCCCCTTCGTGAAATTTTTCCCTCGTGTGGTTATAATATTCGCCAGAGCCCTCGGTTTCGTCTCGTCTTTGCTTTGCCTGGGCTCCGCTTCGCCTCGGCTCCGCTTCGCCTCGACTTTACCTCGGGCTCTGGCTTATATTGCAACTTCACATAAGGAAGAAGTGCCACTTAGGGTCCTTGTATCATAAATAATTATTGTGACTTCCAGATTATAAGGGAGCATCTAAAGCTGCTTTTTGGTTCACAAAAACTCCTGTACCAGTGCTGGCCTCGAAAGGTGAAACCATATCATTTTGTGCGAGAATTCATAGTGAAAGACCCATCGAAATCGACTGGACTGTCAATGGGAAGAGTGCCAGAGAGAATTACAGGTGCAAGGTAAATTGAGAGAATTGTTATCTATCAATGAAATTTAAGATTCGAAACTCAATTATTCGTTTGCCTTTCAGGTGGAAAAAGATGGACCTACAAGTATTCTGAGAATAAATTCCGTCACGTACCGAGACTGTGGGGAAATTAGATGTACCGCATCCGTAACTGGGGGCCGAGGTCCCTCGATAAGCTGTGCAACTGACCTGCGGTTCATGAGATTTTCGAGAGTAAGAGACAGGTCTCTATCTCCTACCAAGAAAATGACATTATCTCCGGTAGCAAAACGTTCTACGCGTTTATCAACAAGTCCTTATCGGCAAGAAGATAAGGAAAATGTGAATGGAATGCCTACCGTATCACAAAGAGCTGATGACATAACTTCTTTCAGAAAGTTTGAGATTTCCCATCGATTGTTGATTCCTCGAGCTGATATTTTCTGCTCTAAAATGTCGACACAGAAACAAAATCAGAATGAGGAAAATGCTGAAATTGAGAAAGAAAATGAGAATCAAAATGGAAGTTTACGAATAGAAAATCAAAACCAAATAAAGACGGAGGAATGGAATGAGCGGTATATGAAAGTGGAAAAAGAAATTGATAAAAAGACGAGAAACTTAGTAGAATTACGCATGAAAAATGGAAGTTCCACTTTCGATAATAACGAGTTGGAATCTATCGATGAGAAATCTCCTCTGGATCTAGTAAAGCCGGAAACCTCAACAGAGATGAAACCCTTTTCCCTCTCCAGTGATATCAAGGTCACGGCAGAATCGGAATGTTTGGAAGAATACGAGCACAAAGAACCAGCAGTCGTTTTACAAGCGCCATCCGACGTATTTGCTCTGAGAGGATCCACAGTCGTCCTCAGTGTGTCATATCGGGGTCATCCGGAGCCGAGAGTCAGATGGCTTCAAGCTGTAAGTAGGGGAAACGTTTTAATTTCCGGCTAGTCAGTACCTAGAAAAGAACTAAATCGGACTAAAATATCGAATAACTTTACAGCCTGTCCTGTTTTAGCAGGACTTTCTTGGGAAAAAAATACTAGAAAAGTTTCTCTTAGTTTATTTTTGAAATGCTTGGGAGTCCAAATGAGTGTTTCAAAAAAGTTTAAAGACAAGCCTGTTGTGAAATTTTGTGGGACATGAATTTGGACTTGTGTAAACAATTGAAAACAAATTAAAAGCGAAGGGTTGACAACACGTAAAGGAAGATGTAAAATTGTGCTGAAATATCCTGAAGTATATGAAATATCTTGAAACATGTGAAATATTATGAAGTATGTGAAATATTATGAAGTACATTTAAATATCTTGAAGTATATGAAATATCGAGAAGTACATTTAAATATCTTGAAGTACCTTGAAATATCCTTAAGTATGTGAAATATCTTGAAATATGTGAAATATCCCGTAAAATATCATTATGTACCTTGAAGTATCTCAAAGTATATCTTATATCCTGAAGTAAATGAAGTATCCCAAAGTATGTGAAGTATTTCGGAGCATATGAAATATCTTGAAATATATGAAATATCCTTAAGGTATATCAAATATCCTAATGTAATAAATATTCTAAAGTATCCAGAAGTACATTGAAATATCTTGAAGTGTGTTCCTTGAAATATTTTGAAGTATATGAAATATCTTTAAGGTATATCAAATATTCTAAAGTAAGAATTATCCTAGAGTATCCAGAAGTATATTTAAATATCTTGAAGGATATGAAGTATCCTGAAGTATATGGAATATCCGGAAGTTCATTTTAATATCTTGAAGTGTGTACCTTGAAATATTTCGAAGTATATTAAATATCGTGAAATATATGAAATAACCTTAAGTATATGAAATATATGAAATATTCAGAAGTACATTTAAGTATCTTGAAGTATATGGAATATTCAGTAGTAAATTCTGAATATCTTATGCTATATTATAATATATCATATATTATAATAATATATTCGGAATATCCAGAAGTACATTTAAATATCTTGAAGTACCTTGAAATATCCTTAAGTGTGTGAAATATCTTGAAATATATGAAATATCCCGTAAAATATCTTTATGCACATTGAAATATCTTGAAGTATGTAAAGTATTTCGAAGGATGTGAGATATCTTGAAGTATGTGAAATATCCTTAAGGTATATTAAATTTACTAAAGTAAGAAATACCCTCAAGCATCCAGAAGTACATTTAAATATCTTGAAGGGCATAAAGTATCCTGAAGTATATGGAATGTCCGGAAGTTCATTTAAATATCTTGAAGTATTGAAAAGTATTGAAATTGAAAGTATCTTGAAATATTTTGACGTATATTAAATATCCAGAAGTGCATTTAAATACGTTACGGTATATGAAATATCCTTAAGGTATATAAAATATTTTGAAGTATTTTGAAATATTTTTAAGTATAATAAATATCGTGAAATGTATGAAATATCCTCAAGTATATGAAATATGTGAAATATTCAGAGGTACATTTAAGTATCTTGAAGTACCTTGAAATATCATAGAGTTAGTATACAAAATATCCAGAAGTACATTTAAATATCTTTAGATACCTTTAAATATTTTGAAGTAAATGAAATATCGTCAAATATATGAAATTCCTCAAGTATATGGAATATATTGAATATTCAGAAGTACATACTACTACTTGAGTATTTGAGTATCTTAAAGTACCTTGAAATATCTTGAAGTATATGGAATATTCAGTAGTAAATTTATTGAATACCTTGAAGTACCTTGAAGTACCTTGAAATATCATGAAGTTAGTATAAAAAATATCCAGAAGTACATTTAAATATCTTGAAATGCCTTTAAATATTTTGAAGTACCTTGAAATATCATGAAGTTAGTATAAAAAATATCTTGAAATACCTTGAAATATTTTGAAGCATAAGAAAAATCCTGAAGTATATGAAATATCCAGAAGTACATGTAAATATCTAGCAATATATGAAATATCCTTAAGGTATATTAAATATTCCGAAGAGTATGGAATATCCAGTATATTAAAATATCTTGAAGTATATTGAATTATCTGGAAGTACCTTGAAATATATTGCATTATATGAAATATCCTGAAGTATATGGAATATTCAGTTGTCCATTTATTAAATATCTTAAAGTATATCAAATATTCTGAAGTATATGAAGTATCTCGAAGTATTTCGAAATATCCTGAAGTCACTGAAATATCCTGAAATATCTTGAACCAGAAGTAGGTGTACATTGGACTTTTCGCAAAAAAGTGCTGCTGAAACAGGACAGATTCTGAAGTTGTTTGGTACTTGTTTCCCATGAGCACTTGTAAAAAAATTTGATAGAATAATACAGAACTTTGCTAGTACTTTTGCCTCTCTATGTAGACTTGTGAACAATTTTAAGAAAACTTGGTAGTACTAATCTGTTTCACACCCAGTACTTGAGTGGGAATTTTTCCGGAATATTAGTGGGATCCCAATGTGACTTTTTTTGGTAATCGGGTAAAAAACCGGTTGCAAATCGGTAACGGCATTCGTAATTATTCAATTAAATTTGTTTTTCTAAAAATTATAAATTTCTTCTGTGTCAAATCGCTGTTATTCATTAGGGAAGTATGTCTTCTGATTATAGAGTTAGATAATACTGTATTTATATAATCTTTTACACTTTTTTTGGACCTGCTTATTTATAAGCGTGAGCTAATATTTGATAACGTGAGGTCGAGGTATCAAAGTGTCTCAACTCAGTAATAAAAGCGACATCTGTTCAAGATAGGTCTCTTCTATTTGACTCCTCCTATATCAGTCGATAGAGTTTAGAAGAGCCAGTCTGCTGGATGCTTTTGTAAGAGGCGCCACAAATTAAATAATCCCAGTAACACATGAATATGTATCAGTGCCGAAGCAAGAGTCTAGTTATTTCAAGTTATCTTTAGAACCTCTTGGGGTGAAGATGAAGGCCATGGAAGGAATTTCATAATTCATTATGAAATTTGTAAGTTGATTTAGAATCAATCTATTCAGACTATTCGATTTTTCAAAATAGAAAAGAGTAATAATCCAAACAATAACACTTTTTTTTTAAATTACTTACTTCGTCAAAATTCTTATTCCATTAATTTTTCAATTATTTTAACAAAAGTAGATATCTGTTGGTAAATTGAGTTAATCATCAATACCTCAATTAAAAGAAATCTTAATAGTATTCATAGACAATCCTGTAGATTGGAACAAATCTTTGCTTCATATCTCTCTTTTAAAATGTATTAAAGCTCGAAATGAAATATACTTTCTTATGAAAATTTGCTGTGTACTAAAAAGAACATCTAAAAAGTTAACAAATAAGAACTAGACTTCGAGACTATCCGATTTTTCAGCTCATTAGAGACAAATGTACAATAAATGTACAACAAAGAGAAAAAAAAATGGAGAAAAAGAGTCAACCAAACCAACCTCTCACTCTTTCTTTCCTCCGTCTTTTTTGTACTACTGGGCAACGAACTTGTTTCGAAGTCAATTTAGATTTCCTCATCAGAGATCACTTACAGGGAAACAACGGGTACAAATCTGCTGTCCAACGGAAAAACCTAGTAAGTGACATTTGCGATAAAGGTTATTTTCCCATGCACGACTGTCTGAAAATAGTCACTATAGCAAATGTCACTTACTAGGTTTTTCAGTTGGACAGCAGAAATGATAAAAATATATATTGGATTAAAAACAATTATTATTTGAGAATAAAACAAAGAAAATTAATGGCAATTGTTATTTTGGCATATATTTCATTCCATGTTAAAAAAACGATGAATTATCAACTAAAAAAATGAATTTTCAACGAAGGAGTTCAACTTTTAACCAAGTTGTTGAATTTTCAACTAAAAAAGATGAATTTTCAAACAAGAAAATTAATTTTCTATAAAAAAAACTAGTTTTCAACAAAGTAATTGAATTTTCAACCAAAAAAGATAAATTTTCTACCAACTAAAATTATAAATGTTAAACAAAAAAAAAATGAATTCTTAACAGTAGAATTCAACTTTCAACCAAGTAGTTGAATTTGTCACCAAAAAGATGAATTTCCAACCAAAAAGATTAGTTTTGTACCAAAAAAGATAAATCCTTAACAAAATATTTTTAACACAATAGTTTAACTTTCAATCAGATAGTTGAATTTTCAACAAAATGGTTGAATCCTCAACTAAAACAGATCAATTTTCTACAAAAAAGAGGAATTTCCAACAAAATATATGAATTTGCAATCAGACAGTTGAATTTTTATCCAAAAATAGGAATAGTTAAATTTTCAGTCAAAAATTAATTTGTAACGAAAAATATAATAGTTAATATTTTTACCAAAAAAGATTTTAGCTTTAAAACAAAAACAGTTGAATTCAACCAAGAAACGAATTTTTAATAAAAAAGTTAAATTTTTAGTCTAGAGAGAAAAAAAATCAACCAGATTGTTGAAATTCCAAGCCAAAAAGGCGAATTTTATAAAAAATAGTTGAATTTCCAACTCGCAAATATGAATTTTCAACAAGAGAGTTAATTTTCAACAAAATAATTGAATTTTCTACCGAATTAGTTCAACTTTCAACACAAAAAGACGAATTTTCAACAAAACAGTTGAATTTTTAATCGAATAGAATGATTTCCTATCAAAACTGTTAAATTTTGAACAAAATAATAAAATTTTTAACCAAATAAGATGAATTTTTAACCAGTAATAGTTAGACTTTCAACTGAAGAGATGAATTTTCAACCAAAATGATGAATCTATAACCAAAAAAAAAAGAATTTTTAACACAGTAGTTCAACTTTCAACCAAATAGTTGAAATTTAAACAAAATAGTTGAAGCCTCTACTAATACAGTTGAATCCTCAGCTAAAACAGATTAATTTTCAACTAAACAGTTGCATTTTCGAACCAAAAATACGGATTTTCTACAAACCAGTTGAATTTTCAGCCAAAAAGTCACTTTTCAACCTAAAATACAGCCAACCAAATTACAGCCAAAAAGATGAATTTTCAATAGAGAAGATTAATTTTCGATAAAAAAAGACCAATTTTCAGCAAAATACACGAATTTCCAACCAAATATTTGAATTTTCAACTAAAAATGATCAACTTGAAAAAAATGAATTATTAAATTTTTAATTGAAGAAATTAATTTTCAACGAAAAATGTAATAATTGATTTTTCAACGAAAAAGGTTTTAGTTTTAAATAAAAATCGTTATAATTCAACCACAAATCAAATTTTCAACAGAAGAGTTGAATTTTCAGTCAAGAAGGAAGGAAAAATCAACCAGATTGGTGAAATTTTTAGCCAAAAAGGCGAATTTTTTTACAAAACAGTTGAATTTTTAACCCTCAAACATGAATTTTTAACGAAAAAGTTCATTTTCAGCCAAATAATTGAATTTTATACCAAAATAGTCAAATTTTCAACCCGAAATGACTAATTTTCAATAAAAGAGTTGAATTTTCAGTCAAGAAAGAAGAAAAAATCAACCAGATTGTTAAAATTTCAAGCCAAAAAGGCAAATTTCTTTCAAAACAGTTAAAATAATTGAATTTTGAAACAAACAATGAAATTTTTAACCAAAAAAGATGATTTCTTCACCAATAATAGATGGATTTTCAACCAAAGAGATTAATTTTCAAGTAAACTGATAAATCTTCAACGGGAATAGTTTAATTTTCAGTTAAAAAAATTAATTAATTTTGAACAAAAAAATGAATTTTCAGCACTAAAATTAACTTTTTCATCTTTAAAAGTGTTTATATAGATTATCGAAAATTTTGAATTCCAGGGTGGTAGGAAAATTTCGATTTTCCTATGTTGGACTTTAAATCTCTATGACTATCTGCCGCCACAGTTTGAATAGTGAAAATGAAAAAATAATTGCGAAAGCAATAAAATTGTTTAATTGTGGTAAAGAAGACTTGCGAACTACATTTCGAAAGTAACTAAAAAAGTCACAATTTTTATAGTTACTGTTACTCTGAAATGAATGTAACTAGTTACAGAAACTAGTTAAAAGGAATAAATTATTACCCATCACTGCTTATAATACAAAATTTTAATATCATCCCAATTAAAGTCATCTTAAATAAAGTCATGGCCATGTGTGTGTTTGTGTTTTGTAAGAACCGAATGATATCTTTCACTTTTATAAAAATTATTTTTATGTTCATCTTTTCTTGTTCTAAGTGAGCTCCTTGTATTCCTTATATAAACAGCATCACGCTCTCTATATTTAAATTTGTAAATCACACATCGCTTATCAAGTTTTTCATATTTCTCTTTACCCAATTTTATAACCATATTACTTTTAATTACTGTTTTTAATCTTAATTTGAAGGATTCGATATTCTTTTCATGGAATTTTGGATAAAATAATTTAAGAGCTCTATCAATCGAATTGTGCCCAACCATTGTCCGATTGCTTTTACTGACAAACATATGCATAACAGAATTGTTTAAATTAAGATTAAATTAAAATAAAAACATTAATCAGAACAAAAACAATATACAGGATTACAATAGATTTAATACGGCAATCTTACCTTATTTTAGAAAAATCTCAAGTATCTTAAAATCAATGTTGGGATTATTTGGCTTGCATACATTATTATAGACTTTCATTCGAAAGTAATATGATTGTAAAAGTAGAAAAAGATAAATATGGAAAACTTGATAAACAATCTGTAATTTACAAATTCAAATGTAGAGAGTGTGATGCTGTTTATATAGGGTAAACAATGAGATCACTCAAAACAAGAAAAGTGGAACATAAAAACAATTTTAATAGAAGTGCAAGATATCATTCGGTCCTTGCAAAACATAGACTCACATATGGTCATAACTTTAATTGGGATGATGTTAAAATTTTGTATCATGAAGGGAATAAGAAAAAGAGAGAATTCATGGAGATGCCACTTATGAAGAGAGAAAGTAACAAAGCTATTAATTTAAAAAGAGACCTTTCGAGAAATAACAAAATTTGGGATGGAGTCATTAATTGGATACATTGACTTTAGTTTTGGTCAGAATTTTGGCTATGTGCAAATCAATTTCAATCAAATAATGAAATATATACCAAAATAACAATTGCCACTAATTATTTTTGTTTTATTCTCAGGTAATTATTGTTTTTAATCCAATATATATATTTTCATTATTTGTATCTGTCCCGGAAAAAAATTCTTGGATCCAAAGAAATGCATTTCTTCAAGCCAAGGAAATTGTTTGCTTCATTGTAATGAATATTGTTCAAAGGCAACCAATTCGTGTATTGATTCAAAGAAATCATTTCTTTGGATGCCATTTCTTTGAAAGAGAGACATATTTCTTGATCTATGAGAATCTGAGATAATTAACCCAAGGAATTGATAGCTTTATATAAAACTTAGAACCTAGTTTCGTTGAGTCTCGTCTTCACATCCAAAGGAATATTTCTTAAGTTTAATGATTTCGAGCCTTTGAATTGGAAAAAATCTGTTTGAAATGACTAATGTATCGTTGCCTGGATCGAATATTTTGGTTTGTTTGAATCAAAGAATTGAGATAACTAAAAGCGATATTAATTAAGTGAAAGAGGTATTTATTTCATGTATAAGGAGTTGGTATTGTTATTCCAATAGTAAATTTCATTAGTTAAATTAAGTGTAATTTGTTCGCTTAAGTATTAATTTATTTACTTGGAAGAAGTATTTATTTTGATAAATAAAATGAAGTGATTCATGTCAAATAAACATTTCCTTTAAGTAAAGAAATTCATAATTTGTACCTTGTAGTTCAGGACATATATATCTAAGTGCGCAGAGCGTATGGTATCACAATAGAAATTGATTCTCATGTCTTTAACATAGCCACAAATTTTCACCATAGTCATAATCTGAAAATGTGAGGTGATTGGTGGTAATTGGTCTTCTGAAGCACTGGCCGTGTTTGAAAATTTTAAAAATATTTTATCAACTCTGTTACTTGTTTTTTCTGAACAGTATGCCGCATCTTAGCACCACATAAATATTTATTCCCGTTAAAAAACATTTCTTTGTTACAAGGAAATAGTTATTTTACCTCAAAGTACGCTCACTTTAATCAAAGAATCATATATTTGATTTTAAAAAACTTTTACTCATTCCGAGTTATATTTATTTGTATATGATAACTATTTTATTGAACTTACGCCATACTTCTTCGCATTAAGAAACTCACAATTTATACCAAATACTTATTTCTTACAGTCGAAAACAAATCTGTTTCGCTCAACGAATATTTCACTGTGTCAAATAAATATTTCTTTGCCTTAATCATTTCGTTCCTTAGAAAAAAAAATATATTACTTTGAATGAAAGAAATGTTTTTTCTCTCAGTGAAACATGTTGTTTACCAATAGGTTATCCCTGATGAGGAAGTCTAAATTGACTTCGAAACATTTGGTTCCCCAGTAGTATGAAAAAGACAGAGAAAAGAAAGAGTGAAAGGTTGGTTTAGTTGATTCTTTCTTTTTTGCCCTCTTCTTTCTTTTTGTGGTACATTTATTGTACATTTGTCTCTAATGAGCCGTAAAGTGGGTAGTTTCGAAGTCTATTTTTAATTTGTGAACTATTTGGATGTTCTTTTTTAGTACACCAAAAATTTTCATAAGAAAGTAGATTTCATTTCGATCTTTGTGAAAAATTATAAAATTGGACATTATGAATAGTTGGACATGTAACATCTCAGTGATTCACGTGGCAAGAAAAAGTCGTTTTGCTTTCTCGAGTTTGTGGTTTCCGGCGTATGCGTTATCGCTAAGGAATTTTTGAGTCGTCAGCATTTATACACGCCTGTTTTCATAATATAGATTTCTGATTTGCCTCGGGAGGTAGAGTTGTGGTGGTTTGGTGATTACAATAGCAATAGGTAAGAAGGAAATTAGCCGGGCTTTTAAGACGACCTTGCGTCGAGCACGTGGAACCGACTGTTCTGTTGCTTTTGTTCACTTTTGTTCGGCTTATGAACGCGACACTCGATCTGGCTCGACTCGTATTGCTGTTACGAGCGAAAAGTGTTCGGTTACTAAGAACTTTTATGTATTATTGCGAACTTGGTCTAAAAAGTCGTAAATGGGGCTATTAAGTTAAATAGTTCTTTAATTCGATAATGAAAGATGATGTAATTAGTCTAACTGATTTAAGCCCAAAGAAACCACACCATCCGTAATTGGTGATTTCAGTAGGTTGATACAGAAGTAGATCCTGTTTCTTTTGATGGTTCTAAATCTGAAAGAAATTCTCGTTGTTGTGAAATTGTTAAATATTTAATAACATTTTTATTTCAGGGTCGAGCTTTGATGCCAGGAGACAAAGTTCGAATCCAAATAGAAAAGGGATTCTCCAGCCTCACTTTGGAAAGCATAACGGCCGATCAAGCTGGAAAGTACGCGGTATTCGTTGAAAATATTGTAGGTCAGGACTGCAGATATTCGAGCGTAGCTGTGGAAGGTAAGCAAAATAATTGTAAAGAAAATTCGTTAAGTACGTGGGATTTTTTTATTGATTATAGTTGCCTAAAATCTTACGAACATATAAGACCAAAAGCAAAAAAATCGCCTGGACGCTTTTAAAAAAACATCGATTTTTTCACATAAAAAAATGCATAAACAAGATATTTTGACAATAAAATGAGATGAACAGCGCTTCAATTTTTATAAGATTGAAAAAATTTAAATTTAAATTTAAATTGAATAATTTAATATTCATTATATAATAATATTTTGTATACAAATATTATATGTATATAATATAAAATAAATAATATATATAAATAATATAAAAATATAATTTTTTAAAATTTAAATTAATTAAAAAATAATTATAAAATTATATACAAACAGAAGCAGACTGGGATTTACCAACCGGCTCGATAAAAGTCTTACAGACCGGCTCTAAAAGCTATTTGACGTAATTTTCTTTAAAGAGTTCAAAAGATTTCAAAAGATTTCAAAGACTTCCAGGGATTTCAGAGGATTTGAACAGATTAAGGGATTTGATATTATTTAAAAGATTTCAAGGGATTTTAAGAGATTTAGAAAATGGCTATGGGTTTTCAAGGAATTTCCTAAACTTTCTAAGGATTTTGAAGGATTTCATACGATTTAAAAGGTTTTAGAGTATTTCTAATGATTCCAAGAGACTTCAGAGAATGTCAAATATTTCAAAGGATTTTTATGGGACTTCAAGCGATTTTTGAGGGATTTCAGTAGATATTAAAAATTTCTGAACATTTTATATTGTTTCTATACATTTCAAAGAATTTCACGAGAATTGAGGGATTTCATAGGATTTTAAAGATTTGAAAACTTTTAAAAATATTTTATGGGATTTCACAAAGTTTAGAAAATTTCACGCGGTTTTAAAGAATTTCCATGAATTTCGGATGATTTGGAACGATTTCATAGGATTTATGAAATTTTAAGAGAGAAGAGATCGTGTTTTTGAAGAGTTCATTTGAAAAATCTGTCTGTTATTTCGAAGCACGTATATTTCAATATTT
>JAUMHM010000031.1:41876023-41912176 GCA_032362435.1 Melikaiella ostensackeni | reverse complement strand
GATTGATCAAGCGACTAGAGTCGGAGCGACGTTGTGAGATTGATCTAAAACCTTTTCCTTCTCCTCCTAAACATCCCTTACCCAAATTTACCATTACAAATTCCTTCATCCCCAGAAGTGAAACAAGACCAGAACCGAATGAGTTACGCTTACCCCGAAAGGGGTTTGGCTTAATGGTATAATAAAAAAATGAAATAAGATATTGTAGAAGCTCGCAAGGGAGTTCATCAAATCTCCGAGGATTTCAATAATTTAGAGGGATTTTAAAGGCACTTAATAAGGTTTTCTAATGAATTTTCCAGGGTCTTGAAGGATTTCCTAAGACTTCAAATATTTCAAAGGATTTCAATGAATATCGTCAGATTTCATGTAATGTCACAAGTTTCCGAGGATTTGAAGAGATTTTCAATTATTTCAAGGTATTTCCAGAGATTTTAAAGAATTTGAAATATCTTAGGATATTTTAAAAGAATCCAAGGAATTTTCAAGACATTTAAAGAGTGTCAAGAAATTTTCAAGTATCTTATTGATTATGAGGTATTAAAAAAACGTCATACAGGTTTTAAGAATTTCCTAGAATTTCGGAAGATTTAGAAGGATTTTAAAGGACCTATGAAATTTAAGAATGTTTTAAAAGATTCCAAGGAGTTTTCAATAGATTTCAAGAATTTGAAGGGATTTCAAGAGATTTCAAAAGATTTCTAATATTTTAGGGTATTTTGAAAGATTCCAAGGAATTTTCAAGAATTTTATTAACTTTTATGTATTAGACAAATTTCTCAGAGTTTAAAAGAATTTACTAGATTTTCGGAAGATTTGGAATGATTTTGTAGGACCTAAGTATAAGATCTTAGGATATTTTAGAAGATTCCCAAGAGTTTTTAATATATTCCTAAAGGTTTTTAAAGATTTGAGGGTATTTTTATAAAATTCCAAAGAATTTTCAAGATTGTAAAAAATGGCATAAAATTTCCAAAGATTTGATTAATTTTTAGATATTAAAAAAATTTCATACAGTTTTAAAGAATTTCCTAGAAAGATTTTTCCTGTGCCAAAGTTTCTTTGTTAAGTTTCACAATCCAGCAAGAGGTGCCTGTAAAACATTTATTGATTTAATTTAAGCAGTTCAATTATTTTTAAATAGTAGATCATAAGAATATCGTAAAATACGATATTGAAAACTAAAAAATTTCATCTTAAAAGTATTTTTTTCGAAATTATTATATTTTATGAAACTATTATAGTTTCAAAATACATAATTTATAATTTTTTAAACATTTTAGCGCAATTCATCGCGTTTTATCAGCAAAACTTTTTGATTTTACAGTTTTTTTTCAAAAATCGACTTTTTTAAAAAAGCGCCGCGGCGATTTTTTTTTCATTCTGGCCTTAAAATGTTCGTAGGATGACAGGAAGCTATAATCAATAAAAAAATCCCATGTACAAAAGACCTCTCAATTAAAGTTGGTTCAGTCGCACCGTTTGAGTAATAGGGCGCAGTGAATTTTTTTTTTCAAATTCATAATTAGGAAAAAAAATGTTTTATAAACTAATTCATTGAAGTGATTCCTGTTATTAAAAAAACATTCCTATTTATAAATTTTCTACTATTTGTACTTGGCTTCATTGTTGATTTCAAAACTTTGATCATCTTTAAGATGAATAAATAAAATATTAATAGTCACATACTTGGCGGAATTTTTTCACACGTAGTGTTTTTAGTGGGATTACATACATGTCCAACATATATTAAATTTTTAACATAAGAACATTAGAATTTTTATTACGGGATATACGCCATACAGTTATGAATCCAGTTGCAGTATACAACTTTTTCTACCAATTCCAGCCTTTGAAATATTGTCTTTCTCATAAAATGATGGGAATTGTGTGATTTTTTTTTATTATCAAGCATAACATTAATGCGGGTGATGTAAGAATTTTCTTAAATGAAACTTTAGGGGAGTCCAAGGGGTTAATTATTCGGATTATCATTGTACACTAGATTGCAAGATTGCAAGTTTGCATAGAATTGCAAGATATTGCATGGGATTCTAAAGGGTTGCATGGGACTTTAAAGGATTGCATGGGGGTTTGAAGGATTGTAAGAGATTGCATGGGATTACAAGGGATTGTAAAGCGTTGCATGAGATAACAAAAGATTGCAGGAGATTACATGAGATTCCGCGGGATTGCATGAGATTGCAAGCAGTGCATTGTATTGTACGAAATTTTATGGAGATCGAGATTTCATAGAAATTGCATGGGATTTCAAGATTTCATAGAAATTGCATGGGATTTCAAGAGATTGTTAAAGATTTCATGGGATTGCATGAGATTTCACGGGATTTGCATAAGATTTCAAGAAGTGCATAGGATTGCACGAAATTTTATAGAGATCGCTCGCGATTTTGTAGAGATTGCATCGAGCTTGCATGGGATTACAAGGCACTTTAAAAGATTATATGAGATTGCATCAAGATTGCGTGGGATAACAAGGGATAGTAAAGGATTGCAGGAGATTACATGAGATTCCACGGGATTGCATGAGATTGCAAGCAGTGCATTAAATTTTGCAAAATTTTATACAAATCATTCGAGAATTCATAGAGATTGCATGGAATTTCAAGAGATTGTAAAAGATTGCATGGGATTGCATGAGATTCCACGGGATTTCCATCAGACTTCAATAAGTGCATAAGGTTGGACGAAATTTTATAGAGATTGCTCGAAATTTTGTCGAGATTGCATCGAGATTGCATGGGATTACAAGGCACTTCAAAGGATTATATGAGATTGCATAGGATTACAGTAGATTGTAAAGGATTGCATGGGGGTGCAAAGAATTGCATGGGATTGCAGAGTAAATGTACACCAGATTGCAGGAGTAATCAACCCCTCGGGGGAGTCATATTGAACCCAATCAACAACTTTTCCACCTCATTCCAATTAAAAATTCAAAAAGATTTTTTACTGCGCCCTAATGAGTAAACTATGAAGAATAAATAAAATAAGATCAAAATTTTATTATTATTATTACACCATTAAGCCAAATTCCTTTCGGGGTATGCGTAATTCTTTCGGTTCTAGCCTCGTTATACTACCGGGGATCAAAGAATTCATATGGTGATGTTAAGTAAGGGATGTGTAGGAGAAAGGATAGGTTAAAGATCAATCTAAAAGTCGCGTGTTGTTCATTCAAACGACACAATCGTTCCACAACACCGCTCCGACACGGTCGCTGATTAGTCTCTCTAGCAATCACCCCAGGTGATGAGCTTCGCAAAGCTATTATACTAATCCACTAATTTTTTATCTCCTCGATTATGGGATAAATTAAAGAATTAGAGATTTAGGATAAAAGGGATATCTCGTCTGAACTTAAGCTCAATATGATGAGCTTATGTAGGTGCGTCCAAGTGTCTACGGTCCAGTTCTTTGCAAGCGAGACACATGACAAACAGGGTCTGTGTTGGCTCCAATGACATCGCAGAATAGAGTGCGGTAAGACTTATAAAGACTTATGTGTTAGACGAGCTCGAGTGCAGAAGCTCACTCTGAACTCTTTTTGTACTCTTCTAAGTTTCCCAAGTGCAGTTGTGTAGCGGACGTCTTCAGACGATCCTCAAGAACAGCTTTTTCTAAAACAGTTTCCGTGTACCATTTTTGTGTTCTAATTTAATTTTCACTTTCGCGGTTTTTTTTTCATATTTGATGGTAATACGAGAAATGCATTTAATTAATGATAATGATTAGTGCGCTAAACCTCAACGAAATCCTATCAGGTAGGAGAATATAAGAATTAACTAACTAATCACAAATTAAAAAACGTGCCGACGAAGTTCAACTCATTGCGATTAATGTTATCAAGAGTTTATTAAGAAGAACAAGAATTAAAATATATTTTTTGACAGAAAGTGTAATTTCTGTACATATATTTAGAAGAAGTAAAAGAAATTGCATTTAGTCAAGGAATAACAAATTCAAAACCATGCAAACGAAGTTCAACTTATTGCAATTAATGTTATCAAGAGTTTATAAAGAAGAACAAGAATTATAAAATATTTTTTGACAGAAACTTTAATTTCTGTACATTCATTTAGAAGTAAAAAAAATTGCATTTAGTCAAGGAATAACAAATTTTTGTATCAAAGATAATCTTTAATATTTTGCACTTGGTTGAAAACCCAAGCAAGTAAAAACCTCATTGAAAATTCAAAATGACACAGTGCCAACTGCAACAAATTATCTATTAAACGCAGATGAGTTTCAAGGTTTCGGGCTCATACATCTGAGAAAATATTTTTCTGTTGCGTGGAATTATTTATGTTCTTCTAAATCTAATTTTCGCTTTTTTATTGTGTTCCAAATTGAATTCGATCATTTTATTTCAAACTTGAAAAAACTAAATTGATAAGAAAAAGACTAGATGTATAAACTTTAAGAAATAGAATATTGCTCTGATGATAAAAAATGATTGAAAGTACTATCGCATAATGATTCAAATCTATTCCATTTTCAGTCATCACAGGTTGTCACCTATTCATCTTTTTCACCTATTTTGGAATTTGCGTCATATTTCACGTATTTTTGATATTTGTCACCTTTTCCACCCTTTTTCAACTGACCAAATAAATTTTTTGAAAGCTTCAGACCATCTAAACTAATACACCATTTTTTTACTTTCTTGTCCTGAATCTATTGAAAGTTCTGAAAATGTTGAAAGACAATTTACTGAAAAACCCCTACTGTTTTCTGTTCTAAATTCGTACTATTATGGCCAATATATTTCATAAGATCTCATCGTGTGCCAGTGCCTCAAAGGTGAAAGAGATTTTTTTCTTTAAAAAATAAAAATTCACTTTCTATTTTGCAGAAATGACACCAGGTACGACAAAAGTGTACAGAACAAAATTATTTCTTGAAACAGTTTTTTGGAAAAGTCTCTTGACACTTTTTATATAGCAAGTTATTTTCCGAATTTTTAGTAAAATATGAATAAAGCCGGTTAATTTTCTTTCTATTTTTGTGAAAGGGTTAACGACTACTGAAGTCAAGTAAGTTTTGTGAAATTTTTTAAATTCTTTTGAACTTTTTTTCCACTTCAATTCTTTTGCTTCGCTTAGATTTTTTGATATCACTTGAATTCTTTAGCATTCTTTGAAATTTATTTAACCCCTTGATTTTTCTTTGAAAAGAATAATAAAATTGTATTGTATATCATAAGAAACCAGAAAAAATTTAAATTAATCATTTTAGTATCTTTTACTTCAAACTTTTCCCTGAAAGTTTATTTTCGAAGATAGCGAATACCACATTTTTAACTTATTCTGAATTTGACTTTAATTGGTTATTTTCAGTGATGGGTAAGTTATTTCTTGAAAGCAACTAGTTATCATTACCGTTACATCACGAAAAAAGTAACTAGTTATCGTTACCGATTCAAAATGTAACTTTTTCTTAGCTGCATTTCCCCAAAAAAGTAACTATCATTACTTTTTTAGTTACTTTTGTATTTTAGAAACATATATCCGAATCTAATTTTTACAAAACTTTATTCATAACTTTCGAGTGATAGTTGTTACACTTTTTAATGATAGTCGTAGGTTGGTCATGACCCACATAATATTTGTAAAACAAGGAATGTTTAAGAAAATTTTGAATTTCAGTGTGGAAGAAAAATTTCAGCTCTCCTGTTTTGGCCTATAAATCTCTTTTGTCGTTGAAAATTAATTATTTCTTTCTGAAAGTGTTTCTTCACATTCACCTAGTTATGACTTTCATTTTTATAAGATTTACAATATTCTAAGATCAGCAGAAAATGTTTCAGAAGACGTTGAATTTTTAACAAAATACGCGAATTATCAACAAAAAAGGATACATTTTTCGACCAAAACAGACATATCTTCAACAAAATACATGAAATTTTAAATAAAAAAGAGAAATATCCAACCAAATGGTTGAATCTTTAACGAAACAGTATAAATTTTAAATCAAAAATGGAATGATTAACCAAAAAAAAAAATGTTAACAAAATATTTAATTTTTCAATGAAAGAAATGAATTTTCAACTAAAATGATGAATTTTCAACCATAAAAAAAACATTTTTAACAAAGTATTTCAACTTTCAACCAAAAAAGGTGAATTCTCAATGAAAAAGGTAATACTTGAAATTTCAACAAGAAAAGATTTTCATTTTAAATCAAATACAGTTGAACTCAACCAAAGAAGACAAAATTTCAACCAAAAAAATAGTTTTTCGCCAAAAAAAGACGAATTTTTTTCAATTGAAAAAAAATAATTTTGTACGAAAAAAGATGAATTCTTCACAAAAAATGTAATAGTTGATATTTCAACCAAAAAAATATTTTTATTTTAAATCAGAAACAGTTACATTCAACTGAAAAATAATTTTTCAACGAAATAGTTGAATTTGTAGTCAAGACAGAAATAAAACCAACCAAATTGTTAAAATTTGAAGCCAAAAAGGCGCGTTTTCAAGGAAAAAGTTGATTTTTAACCAAATAATAAAATTTCTTTCAAAAAAAGTTCAATTCTCAGTGAAAAATGTAATATTTTAAACTTTAACCAAAAAAGTCTAATTTTCAACAAAATAGTTAAATTTGAAACCAAAGAGATAGATTTTCAACCAAGAACATAATTTCTTACCAAAAAAGACAAATTTTAAACAAAATACATGAATTTTCAACTAGAAAAGATCAATTTTCACCAAAAAATGGGGCATTAAAATTTTTTATTGAAAAAAAAAATTTGTAACGTAAAAAGATGAGTTGATATTCAAACCAAAAAACAGTTTAATTTCAAATCAGAAACAGTCATATTCAACCAAAAAAAGAATATTCATCAAAATAGTTGAATTTTCAGTCAAGGGAGAAATAAAATCAACCAGATTGTCAAAATTCCAAGCCAAAAAGGCGTGCTTTCAAGAAAAAAGTTGATTTTCAACCAAATAATATAATTTTTATCCAAAAAGATAAATTCTCAATGAAAAATATAATAGATGAAATTTCAAACAAACGAGAAGAATTTTCAACCAAAAAAGAAGAATTTTCAACAAGATTGTTTAATTTTGAAGCCAAAGAGATCTATTTCTAACAAAATACATGAATTTTCAGCTACAAGAGATCAACTTGCAACAACATAGTGCAATTTTGAAACCAAAGAGATGAATTTTCGACCAAGAAGATTAATTTTTTCACCAAAAAATACGAATTTTAAACAAAATATATGAATCTTCCACTAAAAAAGATTAATTTCCAACCAAAAATGTCATAGTTAAATTTTCAATTGAAAAAATTTTTTCAGCAAAAAAAGATGAATCCTCAACTGAAAGTGTAATAGTTCATATATTTCATCCAAAAAAAATTAATTTTAGATCAAAAACGGTTAAATTCCACCAAAAAACTTATTTTTAATTAAACAGTTGAATTTTCAACAGAATGAAATGATTTTCTCCAAAAATCGTTCAATTTCGAACAGAATAATTAAATTTCCAACCAAATAATAAAATTTTTAACCAAAGAAGATGAATTTTCAACTAACATAATAAATAAAATAACTGGAATAGTTTATTTTCCGGTTAAGAAATTCATTATCAACCAAAGAGAAATCAATATTTAACTAAAAAATTATTTTTTAATTTCTTTCTCATAGTTTTTATAGATTTTAGAAAATTTTGAATTTCAGGGTGGGAGAAAAATTTCAATTTTCCTATATTCTGCTATAAATCTCTATGACTATCTACCGCCACAATTTGAATAGTGAAAATGAAAAAACAGTTGGAAAAGCAATATAATTGATTGATTGCCGTAAAAAAGACTTGTGAACTACATTTCGAAAGTAACTAAAGGAGTAGCAATTTTTATAGTCACTGTTACTGAAAAAAATGTAACTAGTTATCAATTTGTTACTTACAAAAGTAATTTCGTCACCACTACCGTTACCAAAAAAAAAATTAACTAGTTACAGTAACTAGTTAACAGGAACTAGTTACTTCCCACCACTGGTTATTTTGCATTATTCTTTCACAAAAATGTTTTATCAATCATAGAATGATATCATAAAATTGTATGATCTTGAAAAAATACAGTATTGACCTGTTTTATTTAATCTCAGTTCATATACAATCTTTCACATGTTATTTTAAATTATTGAAACTTTTTTTATGGAACCTATTTGTCACCTCCTTTTGTATAAAAATTCACCTATACACTTTTTTTAACGGCAATATGTACGTTGATGACTGCTTTTTTTATATTGCAATTCATCTTATTATGTATCCAATTTAGAAAAAATTTAAATTCGTTCAATTGAACGTTTCTCATTAAAGAATATCTAATGTAATGTTCTAAGGAATTTTCCGGACGTGTGTGTGTGTGTGTGTGTGTGTGTGTGTGTGTGTGTCGCACTTTCTTGTGAACACCATAACTTGAAGAGAGTTGCAGATAAGTTGATAGAATTTGAATTTTCATTTTCACCACTAATGTGACAAAACTGACTAAAGAATTTCTGAAAATATTTATTAAATATTTTTCATCACTCTATAATATTTTCCAAACAAGTTTTTTATAATAAAACTTCTTTCATTCACATGATTCGAAGTGGATGCAAGAATATAAGAGATTCCTTGAGTTAAGATGAATCGATTGACCTGTAATACTAATACATTTTATTGAAGAGTAAGGATGTTATGGTCATTTATAATATTTGAAAAATATTCGTTCACAGTAAATTTTTTTCCTATCAATGTAATTCAAAGTTGATGTAAAAATAAAGAAGAATCCTTGATTTGAGATGAATTAATTGACCTATAATATTAATACATTTCATTGAAAATTAAGGAATTTATGGTCACTTATATTATTTGAAGAATCTATTCTTTTACTGTTAAACTTTTTTCATTAGCATAGTTTAAAGTTGAAGTAAAAATGAAAAGATTCCATAATTCGAGACGATTTGATTGACCTACTTGTATTTTTGTATTTTTACTTCCTCTGTGAGGAAGCAAATATATTTGCTAATCAACTTTACTTGCTAATTACTCGCAGGCGTAACAAAAATAGATTGAAGTATTTATAAATATTATTTCCGTTAAAAGAAGTTATTTTTCAAGCGTGAAGTCTGATTCAAGATTAGTTTCATTTGAGACATATGTTTTAAAAACCTCATGTTATGATCTATAATCCTTACTTTCTAAAATGAAAAAAAATGACTGAATGAAAATCCGAAAGATTTTTCATTGTTTTCTATAAAATAAATATAAAATTTTCTTTGAGAGATTATTTGGTCCATTTTCGTTAAGAAGTTTTGATAATAAAAATATTTATATAAGGTTGTCATTTTCCTCTTTTTGGTTAAGTCGATTAAAAACGCTTGGAAAACTTTACTTGCTATTTTTTTTTATATTTAGGTCACCTATCATATAGTATATCGTTTTAATAAAATTATGTCGAATTTTAACCAAGATAAGATGTTTGGTTTTCGCTGTGGAACGATGTTTATAAAAATTTCCGAATTTATAGGGGAAAGTCGGACATGGTCAGACATTATACCGACGCCTCCATGCCATACTGCTCCACGTCGCGCACAGCCGATGTACAGCACCACGTCGCGTTTCTTCTCTGTATAGCTCCAGGTCTCATGCTTATACACAGGACTTGGAGCTACACAGCGAACAAACGCGACGTGGCGATGTACACCACCTAAACGCGACATGAAGCACTATGGAATGGAGGCGTCGATATACCGAATGTGGAATCGTCCCGTTCCTTTAAATAATCCGTTGAGAATTTGGAAAATGCCATTCTTGAAATCCGACCCGTGTAGAAATGTTTATAGGGTATTGTCGGGGCCCAGATGGGTTTTCCCTATTGTTGTTAGGGTCGCATTAGGCAAATTGTTACGGGCCCTACCAGTTTGGCTACGAAAAATGGTTGGGGGTCGTCAAAGGAAATTTAAAGAGGCCCCTAACAAGGATCCTTTTTAATTTACAATTAATAACAGGGGCCCTCGTTGGGGCCCCAGTAGGGTCATTTTCTGAATAAATGCCGTTCTTGTTTTTTGCATTGACAAAATAAGTCTCATATAGCATGAGAAATTTTTCAATACATTAAAACGTCTTCTAGAGTATATTTTGAGAACATATAAAAATTTTCCATTGAAAAAAATTGTTTTCCTGAAGTTATGAATGCTGAAAATTCTTTCAATGATTTCGGAAAAATTTATAATAATAATAATTGGGAACCAGCGTGTCCTAGAGTCACCTCGGATTCCGAAACCATTTTGAAACAACTTTAAGCATTTATAATTAGAGAAATTTTTTTTTTCGAACAGAAACTTTTTATACATTCTCAAAATCAGGATGGCCACTCAAACTTCAAATGAAAATTCCAGGCTATTTCCCGGTTTTTCCGGTCAAAAATTATGTTTCTTCCGGTTGACTTCAAGCGTTCATAATAATAAATATTCAATACTAATTGCTTTATCATATAAATTTTGAAAAGAATTAAACATTCTAGAACTCCAAGGCAAAATATATAATGTAAATTATTGTAAACGTGATTTCAGACTTCACATCCGAAAATGCTCTCAAAACAGGGGCAATAGAATGATTTTTCAAAAAAATAAGGGAACAATAAAGGAATCAATTCTTTTGAATAACATTATTGTAAATTCCCCATACCTAAGATTTCAAGTCGAAATATATTGCATTTTCAACAAAATAGTGGAATTTTTAACCAAAAAAGATGATTTTTCAACAAAAGAGTTGAATTTTCAATGAAGGAAGAAGAATCTTTTAGAAGACAATTGAATCTTCAACCAAGAAAGTTGAATTTTTAACAAAAAAAGATGATTTTTCTAAGAAAAGATGAATTTTCAATCCAAAAGGACGGATTTTCTATCCAAATTGGCGAATTTTTAACAAAACAGTTAAAATTTTGACCAAAAAAGATGACTTTCTAACAAAATAGTTGAATTGTAAACAAAATAATGCAATTTTCCACAAAATTTTAGAATTTGTATCCAAAAGAGATGAATTCAACCAAACAGTGGAATTTGTAACCAAAAGAGATGACTTTTCAACAAAATAGATAAATTTTCAACCAAATAGTAGAATTTTTAACCAAAAGAGATGAAATCTGAACGTAAAGTATGTTAGTGGACTTTTCAATGAAAAAGAATTTACTTTCAACAAAAGAAAAGACGACTCCTCTCCCAAAAGATAAATTTTCAATCGAAAAGGATCAATTTTCTTTCCAAAAAAACGGATCTTCAACAAAATAATTGAATTTTCGACCAAAAGTGATAAATTCTGAAACAGAAATATAAAAGTAAACGTTTCAGTTAAAAATAATGAACTTTCTACCAAAAATAGTATACGTAGTTTATTTGCGATATATTTAGAGTGTCCCTAAACTATAATTTGATTATGCCAATTATTAGTAACTAATTATATAAATTCAGGTTACCTGTGTTATTACTATGTTGAATATCTAAAAAGGAAGTTTTCGTTCTCAAATATAAAAGGAAATTTAGTATTTAAACAATCCAAACACATTTTTTCAATGAGCGAGTCGATATTTATTTCAAAGTAAAAACAAATCTGAAAAATTTCCGATTTTCAAAACAATTCCCGAGTTTTTCCCGGCCTTTTTCCGCTACTCAAAATTCCAGGCTGATTCCCGGTTTTCCCGGTCAGTGGCCACCCTGTAAAAATATATTCACAAAAATATTTTAGTGGTTCAAACAATTTCTCACGCCATATCAAACTGGCGTAAATCGGGCATTTCACACCCCAAATTTTTCCGCGTGCAAATTCAGCATGTCGGATTTTTAAATTATTTCTTACATATTCCAAAAAACAATGTTTTTGATCATGTAACTTACTCAGGGCCTTAAAGCGATCCTGTCCGGGGCCATATAGGGGGCTTATTATGGAAGTCATTTTATTGAGAAGGGTTGCCGTATTCGGACCACAATAGGTCCTCAGGAGGGCCGCCCTGATAAGGGAACCCTGTTAGGGCCCCTATGAAAGCTCCAATATTGTCAGGGACTATTAGGGCAATTTCTGTACGGGAAACAGGCAAAATTTCTTCAATTATTTGTTTACTTTATGTTATTATACTAACAAGGTTATGACGTAAAGCAACACATTAGGTTATGCTTTTACTGAAAATAAGTACATATTTTCTCATTTTTAGGTATCATATTAGTTTAATTTAAAGAAAAGCTGTTTTTGCCATTTTTTCAAAGTAGGCGCCCTTGCCCCACCTTGAAGAGTAAAGACAGACACATTTTGGATTATAATAACTACTTACTTAGAGCTTAATTAAATGTTTCAACTTCACGATTTGCAAAAAAGGGGTCAAATGTTATATATATATATATATATATATATGAAGCATTACTGTCTAATTATAATTTCTTCATGTTATTTATTGAGAAAAATCTAAAAACATGTCCCGCTTAGCCCCGTCATACTGTATTTCTTTACACTCGACTCAAGCTCACCATTTATAAACATTACTTTGATTATTTTTACATATCTCGGAGGACTGGATAATTTTTTTTTTATTTCCCTTTATGTTCGTTTCTGTTCTCCGTATCAGAAATTGTATCCCTCTCTATCCTTTTTCTAGCAGGATAAATAAAGTGTCTTAAATTCAGTTGAATCTATGAAAATGGGAATCTATTTTTAGGTCCACCAGAGCGACCAGCTGGTACTCCGATCGTGAGTTCCTGCAATGTTGGTAGTAACAGTTTGAGTGTAAGTGTAGCCTGGTGTTCACCACCGTACGACGGAGGCTGCGCTCTCACAGGATACTCAATCGAAATGCGACAAGTTGATGAGGAAAGTTGGACCCTTGTTGCAGAGACTTACCATTCCCTCAGTCATACAGTTACCGGGCTGGTACCGGACCAAACGTACCTATTTCGAGTTAGAGCAATTAACATTCATGGAGCAAGTGAACCCAGTATAGAATCTGAACCGTTCACAGTTGGTCGCAAAATGGAAAAGTTTGAGGAAGAAGAAACAAGATATCAAACCTCTTATAAAGAGGAGGAAGAAAGTATGTATAGAAAATTAATTACATATGACAACCCAGGGAAACATATAAAAACATTAATGGTTTAATTTATTGCATAAATTATTTGTTCTTACGCAGGCTCTGAGAAAAGTATCGAAGATACTGTAGTGACCCCTGAGGATGGAAAGATATTTCCAGAGCGATACGATGTGCATGAGGAATTGGGCAAAGGGCGATATGGTATTGTAAAAAGGGTTGTTGAAAAAGCGTCTGGGCGTATTTTTGCCTCAAAGTTTGTGAGAACAATCAAAGCCACAGATCGAAAACAAGTACATGAAGAAATGAAGATTATGAACATGCTGAGGCATCCGAAACTTCTTCGACTTTCTGCGGCATTCGAAAACCCTCGAGAAATCATCATGGTCACTGAATAGTAAGTTCGCTTTTCAAAACTGGGGACACTCAAAGCCCTTCCTTAAAAGAAGAACTTGAATATTCTCTCCTTTTTACAGCATTTCAGGTGGAGAACTTTTTGAAAGGGTCGTTGCTGATGACTTTACTCTTACTGAGAAAGACAGCATACTTTTCATGAGACAGATTTGCGAGGGAGTGAAGTACATGCACAAAAATAGTGTCGTTCACTTGGATCTCAAAGTGAGTTAATTCATTAGTATAGTTTCAACTTTTTACTTCGAAAAGAAGGTGAAGGTTTTTTAAATATTTTATTTCCTGTTTTTCTTTGTAGCCAGAGAACATAATGTGCCGTACGAGAACATCTCACTCAATTAAACTAATTGATTTTGGACTCGCGCAGGTCTTGGATCCAAACGTTCCCATCAGAGTCCTTTTCGGTACTCCTGAATTCATACCTCCAGAGATTATTAGTTACGAACCCATAGGCACTTAATCAGACATGTGGAGTGTGGGAGTAATTTGCTATGTTTTGTAAGTATAATTTAATTTGCATTATGATTTTCCTTTCGAATGAACTTCCTAAAAGCGCTTATCCACGATTAAGTTGAAACTCCCTATACGCATGTATTTTGATGCGCATATACAAATTTCAGGTTTTTATTCTGTTCATTTCATTAAATAATAAAAAATTTACAGAATGGCTTCAAGTAAAAGTTGCAGGTCTTTTGAAAATATGCTTTCCATGTGATATACACTTTTTCATAAAAACCATTATTTTTCGAGACAAGAAGGAAAATGTTGGTACAAAGTGTGGCATTGCTTGAAATGGGACCAGTGGCACTCTTGTGACTGGTCACAGAAAAAATTTTAGTCACATATCTACCCCTTTCCAATGTCATATTGTGGGAGGCACTCATGTGACTTGTCACAGAAATAATTTAACTCACACCGCTACTTATACTGCAGTATTTCTGTGACTTTTAATATTTATCGCCCATCTTCTTGCAAACTATCAGTCATAAGGTGAGAATATATTGAATATAAAATATGTATCTTTAAAAGATCTATGACTTTTATTCGAAGTTTTTTTGCAAATTTGTAGTATTTACTGAAGTAAATAGAAAAAACATGAAATTTTTATAGTTTGATCGAGTCTTGACCTTGAAAACGACATTTTCGGGTAATGTCATGGTCATTTTTGTAATCAGCGTAATCAATCAAGTCACATGGGTATTTAGGGAGTATGATATCGATCGGAGATAAGCGCATTTCAGAAATTATTCTTCCTTTCTAAAAAAAAAAACGGAATTAATCGCAGTTATATGGTCGAGTATACTTATCCTTCGTTACATAGTTTTTTTTCCTGCTTCCGTCACACAGGTGGGTCGTTCATGTCCGGCTGTTCTTTTTTTTCATCTTAAAAGCTTCAAAAATTCATGCATATAATAAATGAATGAAAAACCCGTTTCTCTCACAAAAAACAATATTTATTTATTATACAATCATGTAAGAGTTTTATAAAAAACTTGGTTAAAAAAAATTTAGAAACATGCATGCAGCATGGATAAACTTTATTTTGCCGATAAGTACTTGGAAAAAATCGAAATATACGTGAAAAATAAAATTTACTTACCGTCGAAGGGGGGGGGGGGGGAAGATGTTAACATATTTCCGCAATCGCCGTTTTAATGCCGTGTGAGGTTATGTCGCACATGTAGCTGCATGTCAACGTCAAGTTTATACGTTCTGCATTTCTTCATCTATTGGAGAATTAATGCATAATTGGACGAAATTATCCCAAAAAATGTTGTAGACAACATTATTTCTACATTTTTCGTGTTAAGTTTGCATAATTTGGCAAATTTCGCACGTGGTGCCGATCATGGGGGTGATGCGACCATAGTACGAACTAGTGATGGGAAAAGTATCGATAAATATCAATACATATCGATACGCGACCGTTTCGAAAAGTATCGATACGTTTTTCTCTTAACGATATTTATCGATATTTTCCCCACCTGCTGCGTCATCACCCATGTGTCTCTTTCTGCATTTGGCAACTCAAGCAAGCGATAAGGACAGAGCCTGAAAGGCCAATAAGCGGACTTGAGGCAATCGTCTTTTAATTATATTTGTAATTTAAATAAATTTATTGTATTTTTAAACTATTGTTTGAATGTGTTTCTCATTATTTTAATTTAAATCAAATTTGCCAAGCCGCGAATTCGGGTCAGGTTAGGATGGAGAAGGGAGGGGGAAGTTATCGATAAATATCGATAATATCGATATCTTTTCAGAAAATATCGATATATATATCGATACATCATTTTACCGATATTTCCCATCACTAGTACGAACCGGCAACAGAAATCAGCTAGCATGAAAAAGTGTGGATAAGAAAGCACCAATCGGATGCACCGTCGATTTCAGCTTGCTTAGGCGGCAAAATTTGACATATTATTACTACCGTTACTATTCTTCTTCTGGTTTTTATTTTGTAAGTTAGTGAAGGAAATATTTTCTAATGGGTGTAAAGAATAAAAATGCATAAAATCAGAAGAATATTTTCTTCATTAAAACGTAAATTAGGTCACATTCAAATAAGTTCTGAATAATGAAAGACATTTTTCTTCAAATTCTATACAATGATACCGTAACGGCGAAAGAGCTTAGTGAAGTAATATAACATTTTGTTGTTAATGATGACGAAAGTAATAAACTATGCGATAAAATGATTAGTAAATGATGCATATAAAACATGCAGCAAAGCATTTTTCACTATTATCGTACAGCCTTTTCGGAATATGCAAGTAAGTAAAGTAAGGTTTTACGCCGACAAAGTAAGGTTATGTTTTGCAAGTGTCAGTAACTTTGTATTTATATTTCATACTTACGTCGCTTTCGTTCCTCTAAATATCGACCCTGTAATCTTGGCACTCTTAAGTAAACCATTTAATATTATTTTTCTTGAGAGAGGAAAAACAAAATATGTACAGGTTATACCGGTTATGTTATTGTTATTGGTTAGAAATGACGACACGAACCACATGAATAGCCATTCGAGCTATTACGGGGCCACTCGACATATCTGACTCGACTGTTCAAACGACACCTCGATACCGATTGGTGCAGCTTTACCCCCACTTTTTCCTGCTAGCTATGACGTTTGTTACCTGAAATCCCTATCCTAGCATCACCCCCGTGGTGCCCATCACCAGCGACAGGGCAACGTCAATGGAGAGTTCATGCAGAACTGTACAAATTTATCCCGTCAAATGTTACATTTTTCGTGTTAAATTTGCATGATTTTGCATTAATTCGTTCATTTTCTGTAATTTTGAATTCATACAATGCATTCAAAAAATATACACACATACATGTACGAGCTTATAATCATTTTGTTTAGCGACTCCCTGTAGATGGCTCTACAAGTAGAAGGGTAAAAATGACAAATGGAAAATATCGAATTCTGCTCATTAGCGAGGTACAAATCGATCTGCAGCAATTTTTTAAGTCTGGTGAAAAAGACGCTCGCTTACGCACCCTCAACTTTTCCCACCTTCGATTGCTTGGCCGATGGGGTCCTTATTACGGGGGTAGTCAGACCCGAGGCGGTGTGAAAATTGCGTGCGCGTCCACTCTACGTGGACTTGAAATTTTCGTTCGCTGGGGGTCCTGGTGATGTAGTCCGAAATACCTGGGTTGGGGAAAATCCGCAAGGCCTTTATTTTCGTAATGTCTCTCGAAGATTCTTAGACCGCAGTAAAAAGCTTAATTGGACAAAATAGACAAAATATTAAATTGAGGAAGAAGGTATAAAATTAACGATCTTATTCTTACGGTTGCTCCTAAAATTCTAAGGCACGGGACAATTCCGCACCAGATCAGGTATGTCGTTTCCCCACTACGCGGTTTCCCCTCTCTGTTCTCTCCAGCGGGAAAGGGGAAGCCACGTATTTGCCGCGTAGTGGGGGAACTACATCCAGGTATCTGGTGCGGAATTGACCGTCGCCCAAATTAAATTCTAAAGACGAAGAGTTCGGTTTTCTGAATTTGGCAATAAAATGCCGCTCGGTATCGCCGAGTTTACAACGTCTTTAACCATCTACTTTTTAATCCTAGGTTTTAGCTTTAGCTCACAAAATCTAATAAGATTTACAACACACTGTATTTTTCTAAATGAATTTTTAGTCGCACACATTTCCTAAAATATAAACTTAATCTCTCGGATCTCGCACGCATGTGTTTTAAATTCGCCCGCGTAATATTGCTTGCTAAGATCGCTAGCAGGAGCGATACATGTCATATGTTACATATCCCTTGGCAGTTCAGTCCCCACTACCATCAAGTTTTTTTAGGGAGGGAGTCAAGCCCGGTTATTTATTGGTTTCGGAGATACTTAAGCGAGATAATTTGACTGGGTCTTAAAGGACCCACGTGTGACGAAGGGTTAAATCATTCTTTTTTTAATACAGATTAAGTGGCCTCTCGCCATTCATGGGAAATAACGACACCGAAACTTTTGCGAATATCACACGAGCCGATTACGATTTCGATGACGAAGCATTTGACGCCATTTCGCAAGACGCGAAAGATTTTATTGGCTGTTTATTAATTAAGAGGAAAGAGTAAGTTACTATTTTCTAGTTACTTTAATTCGATTAGTCTGTTTTATATTCTAATTCCCAACAAATATTCTTAGATCTCGAATGTCGGCGAAAGAATGCCTGGAGCATTCATGGCTAGCTCAACACACAGAAAATATGAGCAGAGTAGCCTTATCGACAGAGAAATTGAAGAAATTCCTTGTGCGAAGAAAGTGGCAGGTAAGAGCCATAAAAAATGGGAGAAATTAATTCAGATTTAAAAATTGTGTTCAGAGTGTTGAGTGGATTGCAGTTTATACTTAATTATAACTAAAAAACTTGTTATGATTTTATTTAGAAGCATGTGCTGTTTAATATTTTTGAGTTTCGCTTGCATTTGTTCTAACAGAAAACAGGAAATGCTCTACGCGCTCTTGGAAGAATGTCCAAATCTGCAAATAGTAGGAGAAGTCCTTCATCATCAACAGGCTCATCCCCTGTTTTAAGAGAAACACCCTCTTTCGACAGTTCTCAAGATGACCACAATTCTAGCACGCGGGAAAATTCGTTTGATGAAGTTCGTCCTGTTGATGTCGCTTGTAGCAGTTTTGTAGAAGAGGTTTCAAATTGGAAAGAAGATAATTTAGTGGTGGAAACCGTTGAAGAAACCTGTGAAAAACCGAAAGAAATCCTTCGAGAGGAAACTTGTTTGATTGAAGAAACCCATCCACAAGAAACTATAGAAGTGCTTTCTTCATCAATTGGTGAAGACAATGGCTTATCAGTTGTAGATTTTCAGTCAAAGAGAATATCAGACTTACAGATAGATGACGATGAAGGGAAAATGCCTGAAGTGAATCTAGATTCGAAAGAGAATTTAAGTGAAGAAAATGACATTGTAGAATCTCAAATAGAAAAGAACGATGTTACCGAAGATTCTTCTACAGAAAAATATAAATTTACAAAAATCAGCCACATCAGACTTTCAGTTAATTTTGAAGAACCGGAATTTCCTTCAACTTCATCAACAACCCAGGAATGTGATAATAATTTAGATCTGGATACGGTGAAGATTTCGAGCGAGACTGAAGATAATGAAGATGTTGGATCACGGAAGCAAGAAGAAATTGTACCTGGCCCTTCTGAAGATGTTGGATCTAAAAATGGAGTTTGTAATACCGTGTGTAATTCTAACCTTTTGCACGAAGGTGTGTATTTGCTTTATTAGAATGCTTTTTATTCAAAGGCGGATTAACCCTTCTCGGCGCCCTAAGCCCGGTAAAATGTGCCGGCCCCTTCATCCCCTATTGCTTGCTCTTTTTATATATTCATGTTATATACTACCGATGGATAGTATTAGACCACTAACAGAATGACTTTTTGCAAACAAGCCTTGACTCTGAAAGGTAAAATCCTAAAGATCACTTTTGGAAGATATAAAAATTATTAAATTAATTTTCCTAGCTCCCACGAAGAGTTAGAGTACAAAATACCTTAAAAATAGGAATTTTATTTTTGTCTTTCGCACGTAATAACTCAATACCCATAAGGCCAAATTACTTCAACTAGGGCTCATTAAACGCAGAATTTAAAAAGCTTTCTAACGGGTCCCAAAATAGTCCCATAAGTGAAAAAGTGGGTTTTGCGTGTTTTTGGCGCTAATTATTTTTCTTTGCGTTTTATTTGAGTACAAATTGTTTCTAATACATAAAATATTAATTTTTACTTATAATTAGATGTATAAATAAATTGCTGAAACAATTTATTATTGTTTATAGCAATTTTCTCTTTGAATAGAATTAGAAAGTCGCGATTTTTTCCGAATTTTTCAAGTTTCCAGTTAGAGCGAAGCACTGATCAATTAAAGTTACCAAAAACAATGTATTATTATTTATAACAATATTCGCTTAGAATAATGCTGGAAAGTTACGGTTCTTTCTAAGCGCCCTTCCCT
The DNA here is from genome assembly GCA_032362435.1 of Melikaiella ostensackeni. Lineage (NCBI taxonomy): Eukaryota > Metazoa > Arthropoda > Insecta > Hymenoptera > Cynipidae > Melikaiella > Melikaiella ostensackeni. The sequence goes on along the minus strand of JAUMHM010000031.1, from coordinate 41,892,172 downwards.
TCCACTAGCTCTAAATTCAGTAAGCGCCTTGAGCGTGACACTGGATGCGCATGCGCGAGATGATGTTCAAATAATCCGCCAATGCGTCTCCGAGATCTTTCCCGCCAAGCCCTAGGGGCGTGGCTAAACCAAGCGGGCGTTTTCTGAGTAGCACGGTCCCAAGCACCGGGCGCTTTATGAGAGTCTACTGTACTGATTGAACTGCTCCCGATCAAAAGGGCATATGTGTGGATTCAGCCTGAGAAGTATTTATCCTGAATGTTAATTGTAAAAATCGTTCGAATTTTAATTTTAAGGACTGATACTTGTAGAGAATTTGAAGGCGCATCTTTTTTCTTTTGTAAAAATTTAGATGTTTTGCTGTTTCTGAAGTAATTGGTAACAAGTAGGTTTTTCGAATACAAAAAATTTCAATCTTTTTTCACTTCAACTCGCGCTAACTCAGACAATGCTCAGAATTTTTCGATCTTATTAGTAATAAATACGAGTTTTAGGCTCCTGAAACTACTCAAAAAAGAAAAACGTAAATATTCTAATAAACAAAAAAGTTGTTAATTTTGTTTTGAGAGTTTGCAAAAGTCATCAATTTCAACGTTCAAGCGCTCCGTTTATCTAATGAATTTTAGGCAATGGAAAACTTTCAGTGAGAAAGCTGTTGATTAAAATTCAACAAAGTTTTCTGGAAAGTTTTAGCTGATTCGGATTAATGGTTGTAAAATTATGCATGTTTTAAATTGCGAGTGGCTATCTTAACGCTACCCGATGCACGTGCTTCTTCGGCTACGAATGTGTTGCAGCGGAAGATATGAAGTTCAAGTCGGATACCAAAATAATACTTAAGGTATTGTCATTAAAATAATTTATGAGAAATTTAGAACAATAAATTATTAAAATAATAATTAATACATAATAAATAATAATAATAATTAATACGTTTCGATAGGATCCTTGCATTTTGACATTCCACTGAAAAGCAAATTTTGTTCATTATACTTCCCGAGATCCCAAAAGTTTTTATGTTTTGTGTTCATTTTTATTTTTATTTTTAATATCATTATCATTTTTTATTTTTATGATTTTTTATGTTGGTAACATTTTTCTCCACAGCAGGATTCAATAGGTTTGAAAGATCTGCCTGGGATTATAATATCTTTAACACCGTCTTTTTTAGGTTCTTCATTAAGAAATGAGAGTAATTAGTTTAGAGTTTTAGACTATGCATAAATAATTCTAAAAAAAATTATTTAAGAACTCAAGAATTAAAAATAGTCCTAAAATATTACACTTATAATAAAAGTTTACTTAAAATTATTATTGACGGTTTCTAATCATACCTGATTTCTGGAATATTTTTTTCTGTGTCTGATCCATAACTCTTCATGCCTGTATCTTTTTCTATTTCGATTCCATTTTGAGATTCTTTCTCAAATTAATAGGGTATTAAATAAAATAAGCCTATCTCAATAATAATACTTTTGCAGCTAATGTAAAAAATAATCCATTCACTGGTTCTTTACTTTATTTATAGTATATTTTAGAAGAGAGCTACAAACGGTTGCTATTATTTGTTTTGGTATCCAAATTGACCTTCATATCGTCCGCTGCAACACGATCATAGCCGAGGAGGCACGTGCATCGGGCAGCGTTAAGAGTGCCGCTTGCAATTTAAAAGATTCATAATTTTTTAACCATTAATCCGATCGAGCTAAAAATTTTCAGAAAACTTCTTTGAACCTTAATCAACAACTTTCTCACTGGAAGTTTGCCGTTGCTTAAAATTCGCTCGATGAACGAAGCGCTTGAAAGTTGACATTCATGAATTATTTAAGCGCTAAAGAAAAAGAATTTTCGAGAAGTATTTTTTAAAAGTATAACAACTCAGAGTCCAGGTACCGAAGAAACTGTAGAGGGTGATGAAAATAATTGAATGTAGTTTTTAATAAAGTATTATTTTAATAATTTATTACTTCAAAACATCTAATAAACGAATGATTTTAATGATAATATCTTGAGTATTATTTTAGTATTCGACTTGAACTTCATATGGTCTGCTGCAACACATTCGTAGCCAAGGAGGCACGTGCATCGGGTAACGTTAAGATGGCCGCTCGCAATTAAAAATATTTATAATTTTACAACCATTGATCCTATTGAGCTAAGACTTTCCAGAAAACTTTTTTGAATCTCAATTAACAACTTCCCTATTGGAAGCTTGCTGTTGCTTAAAATTCACTCGATAAACGAAACGCTTAAAAGTTAAAATTAATGATTTTTGCAAAGTCTAAAAAAAATTACCAACTTTTTGTTTATTAAAATATTTATGTTTTTCTTTTGTGAACAGTTTCAGGTGACTAAAACTCATAATTTAGTATCAACAAAATCAAAGAATTCTCAAAATTGGCTAAGTCAGCGCGAGTTGAAGGGAAAAAAGATTGAAATTTTCTGTATTCGAAAAATCTGCTTTTTACCAATTGCTTCAAAAATTAAAAAATGTACAAAATTTGTAAAAAGAAAAAAGATGCGCCTCGAAATTTCCTACAAGCACCAGATCTCAGAAACAGAATTTTGAACGATTTTTATAATTGACTTTCAGGACAATACTTCCCAGGCTGAATCCATGCGTATCCCCTTTGAATTGGGAGTGGTTCAATTTTGAAGATAAATAGATACCGAAAGATAATAGATACTCAATTATCATACATTTTTTTAGCTGACGATGGTGAGGGCACACGGATAATACAGTCCAGTCAAGGTCGACATTATCTTCACACCGGCAATGTAAGCCGAACAGCAAAAATGTTTGAAAAAGGAACTTCCACCGGAAATGCTGTGGAGGAAAAACCCGTTCCCCTTCGTCGGATTCCACCAACACTTCCGGCAACGAGAACGAAAACTCAAAGCGAAAGAATTCAGAAAGCTTTTGCTTTTTGGAACAAATGAGTTAAAAACGAACGCCTTTGTAGCTGATTCTTAACATTATGCGACATTTGGTAATTGATTCAATGATATACCGTACACGAACTGCATATCATCGAATATTTCGGCGTGCTGAGCGCAGCAAAAGTGATGATGTTTGAAATCTAAAAGTGTATAAAATAAAGGTTTGTGTACAAAAATGCTAGAGTGAAGTTTATAGCTATTTTTTAAATTTCGACGCGTACAGTTTTAAAGGCAAAAGAGCGATGCACGCTCCGTTTTATCAATGCGCTTCGATGACATTTTTGCGAATGAAGCATATGTTTTAGTATCTGCGATTTTAACGATTTTCTTCTCAACTACGACTTACAGAGAATAGGTAATATTTAGTAGTTATTTAAGTGAAACACGTACCTCTGATTTATACAGTATATTTATTCGCCGATTAATTAAGTGCATGATCGCTATTCGAAATAAATTTCTCGTCCCTGTTAAAATCAGAGTTTTTACTTTCCTGCCTCTTATCTTTTCAAACAGCATCATTTTTTCTGTGTGAACATCTTAGACCTCGATATTTTGGGTGGGTGACGAAAAAGTGTAACGCATTGAGTTCTTTAGTCTTTACACCGGGCGCTAGGTATAGGCTTAAGGACGTTGGGTAAAGGGGACTTATTCGGACTTATTCGGGGTCTGATGAAATCATGGAATCCACATAACGTAAAATACATCGCGTTTTTTATGCGCGAATGAATATTTTAATAGAAAATATTTATTTTCTGAAACGTTAAAATCCACACCGAGCAAACAAATCCCGAGAAAGAGATGGCGAGTTCAAACACACTTGACTTCAGTCATATTTTACAGACGCAACACCGACACTAAATAAAGAAGAAACGCTCTGCATAGCATCCTTCCACAAACTAAACCTCACAATTATAAAGCGAAATTCGCGATTCAATGCGAAGCAAAAGTCAAAAATACTTCCAAATTTTTTTAGAACTACGTGACGGAAGGTAACAGACGGAGAAGCAAGAGAAACCGATCTAGCAGCACGTTCACAAGGCGGTAGCGGCCACTTTTTGTACCTACTCAAATGATAAAATTGCAGATTAGCCAGAGAATCACGATCGGTAATTTATTTTTTTCCTCAAAACTAATTATCAGAGTATATAAATAAAAACTAACGAATTTCGTTACAAACATGCATCCTGAAATTATTTTTTGCAGAAATACAAAGATAAGATACTATATATGGAGTTATTTACTTAGTTCACAAGTCATTTGTAAATGCATTAATTTACCAACTTCGCGAAATTATTTTTCAAATTGACAAGCCTATTTCCTTTATAAATAAATAAATAAATAAATTTACCAACTTTGCGAAATTATTCATTTCCAAATTTACAAGTCCATTTCTTGTAAACAAATAAATTTCCTAAGTTGTCAAATTATTTATTGCTCACTTTACAAGTCTCCGTCCTTTATGAATAAATAAATAAAGAAATTTACCAACTTTGCGAAATCATTTATTTCCAAATTCACAAGTTCATTTCTTGTAAACAAATAAATTTCCTACGTTGTCGAATTATTTATTGCTAACTTCACAAGTCATTTTGCTTTCATAAATAAATGTACCAACCTTGTGAAATTATTTATTTATAAATTCACAAGTCTCTGTCCTTTATAAATGAATAAAGAAAGAAAGAAATTTACAAACTTTGCGAAATTATTTATTTCCAAATTCACAAGTCCATTTCTTGTGAACAAATAAATTTCCTAAGTTGTCAAACTATTTATTGCTAACTTCACAATTCACTTTCCTATCACAAATAAAAAAATGTACTAACCTTGTGAAATTATTTATTTGTAAATTCACAAGTCTCTGTCCTTCATAAAGAAATAAATATAGAAATAGATTTACCAACCTCGTGAAATTACTTATTCATAAATACACAAGTCTCTGTTCTTTGTGAATAAATAAATAAATCAATTTACCAAATTTGCGAAATTATTTATTTCCAAATTTACAAGTCCATTTCTCATAAACAAATAAATTCCCCAAGTTGTCAAATTATTTATTCCTAACTTCACAATTAAATTTCCTTTATAAATGAATAAATTTACCAACTTTGCGAAATTATTCATTTCGAAATTCACAAGTTCATTTCTTATAAATAAATAAATTTCCTAAGTTGTCAAATTTTGTATTGCTAACTCCACAATTCATTTTCCTTCATAAATCAATAAATTTACCAACCGTGTGAAATTATTTATTTATAAATACACAAGTCTTTGTTCTTTATGGATAAATAAATAAATTTACCAACTCTACGAAATTATTTATTTCCAAATTCACAAGTCCATTTCTTGTAAACAAATAAGTTTCCCAAGTTGTCAAATTATTTATTGCCAATTTCACAAGTCACTTTCTTTTTATAAATAAATAAATTTACCAACCTTGTGAAATTATTTATTCATAAATTCACATGTCTCTGTCATTTATAAATAAACAAAAAATTTACCAACTTCGCGAAACTATTTATTTCCCAATTTACAAGTCTCTGTCCTTTATGAATAAATAAATAAATGAATTTTTCAACTTTGCGAAATTATTTATTTCCAAATTGTTGGTAAGTTTATTTATTTATAAAGGGAATAGGCTTGTGAATTTAAAAATAAGTAATTTAGCAAAGTTGATCAATTTACTTATTTATTTATTTATAAAGGACAGAGACTTGTGAATTTTGGAATGAATAATTTCGCAAAGTTGGTGAATTCATTTATATATTTATTCATAAAGGACAGAGACTTGTGAATTTTGGAATAAATAATTTCGCAAAGTTGGTAAATTTATTTATTTGTTCATTCATAAAGGACAGAGACTTGTGACTTTGAAAATAAATAATTTCGCAAAGTTGGTAAGTTTATTTATTTTTAAAGGACGGAGACTTTTGAATTTGGAAATAAGTAATTCCGCGAAGTTGGTAAATTTATTTATTTATAGAAGGAAAGTGACTTGTGGCGTTAGCAGTAAATAATTTCATAACTTGGAAAATTTATTTGCTGACAAGAAATGAACTTGTCAATTTGGAAATAAATAATTTCCTAAAGTTGGTAAGTTTATTTATTTATTCATGAAGAACAAAGACTTATGTATTTATAAATAAATAATTTCACAAGGTTGGTAAATTTATGCATTTACAAATGACTTGTGAACTAAGTAAATAACTTCATAAATAGTATTTTATCTTTGTGTTTCTGCAAAAAATAATTTCAGGACGCATGCTTATAACGAAAATTGTTAGTTTTTATTTATATAATCCGATAATTAGTTTTGAGGAAAAAGATAAATATGGAGTCCAGGATTACATCAGGTCTCGAATACTTGGTGAGTTTTGTCTATTTATCCTACAATCTACTTTCGAAAATAAATAGTGGGCCAGGGCCGTGTTCATAATTGGGGGGGAACCAAAAAAATTTCTATATTCCCTTTATCCAACGTCCTCAAACTGCGTAAATGGAGATATTGTGTGCGATGAGATGGAGAGAGGTCATCGCTTGCTTCTCTCCACTTCTCTCTCCCCCTCATCGCTCCAACTCACATACGCTTTTCCCGATGTCACTCATCTCCCTCTCATCGCTGCACTGCGCTTCGTGCGTCAAGATGAAATAATATTTGAAACCTTTTGCAATCGCAAAAGATTTCTTGGAATCTTTGTAAAATCTTTGAAATCTTTGACATTTCTGTGAATTTTTTGATTTATGTAAGATTTTAGTTTAATTTAATGAATTTAACATTTATCAACAACAAAGTCAAATAAATAGAAACGAAATTCAAATTAATATGAACTGAAGTTTTTGTACATTCCTGGCGAAGCTTCTCTTTGTTTCTCAGTGTAAAATTTAAATATTTTCAGAAAGCGTAGAAGCTGAAATCTACAAGATCATTATGAACGAAGAAATCCTAGAACGTTATTGTTGCAGCACCAAATCACCTCTGAGGTTGTTTGACTGCCAGCCATAAAATACCCTGGAGTACCTTCCACATTTCTTAACTTTTTTAGTTTCCTCCCTCTTTCGTCGTCCTCTTCCTTCATTCCTTTCCAGTAGCTCTACTCGTTCTTCTTCTTCCTGTTGGAACCGCTCCTCCTCTTCAGGCCCTTGGTCACCAACGGTCAGTGACCTTGAAACCTACAGGGAACACTGGAAGAACGATCACTTCACCTGTGTGGTTGATGTGATCTAGTCGGCTTCTTAACTGAAGTCCCAACATAAAATTTAAAAAAAATTATTAATAATAATTTTCGAATTCATTTTGTCTATATTGAATCTCCTATGTTTCCGTTCGCTTTTCGCGTGTTTTTTGTCTATTGACTTTTCCGTCATGTCAAATGTGACAATTTATTATTATACGTCAGTTTGACTTCTTTTAAAATTATTTCCCCACTTGAAGGAACGTGAAATTTTCCCCTTGTATGGAAATGCTTTATCATTTATTTTCAAGTTATTAATTTTGTTCTTCAGATTAAAAAGATTAAATTTTTTAAGGAAGTTTGGAATTGTTTAATTTTCGACGCTTCAAGTTTGAATTCATAAATTTTGAAAGGTTTCAATTAGAAAGGTTATGATTTTCAACGTTTTTATAATGATTAAACTTTGAAGATTCACAATATTTAAAATTCTTCAATTTTGAACGAGGAAAATGGCAGTGACTTTTATTGGGCACAAATCACATTTTTCAGTAAAAAAAATGTATCCAATCACTTTGAATGTCATCTGATACTACATGATATGATACTTATGAATAATATTCATCATCTTTAAAATTTAAATAATTTCAATTTAAAATTATAGTTTTGAATGCGCGATTCTTAAACAGTTTAATTTTTGAGGCCTTAAAAATAAAGTTTTTTTTTGCCTCAAAAACTTAAATTCTACAATATTTGGTTTGAAATTTCTTTATTTTTGGAGGTTTTCAATTTTAAGTTTCACAATGTTGTAGGCTACTACTTTTAAATTCAACAATTTTGAATCTTCTATTTTAAAAGTGTCTCATTCTGAAATAGGAAATATCAGATGATAATTTATGAAGAAACAATTTTATCGTTGGGACACATATTTATCGGAAGAAGGGTCAAAATGGAGTTCAAAAACCAATTTGATTTTTTTTTATTTACGATAGGGTTCATCATACCCTTTTTAATGAATATAATCATCATTAATGACCTGGAAAAATGCTTCATGACCGGGAAATGACCGAAATTTTTTTTTTAGAGACCACCTTGAAATATCTTAGATTTATATTAAGAATTCGACTGCTAATATTGTACATTAATTTTTAATTGATAGCTTTAATGATTCAACAATTTTGAATTGATATCCTCCCGAATCGATAATAGTTTCAAATTCAAATATTAAAAATGTCAGGTCATTTTCACTATTAGATCTTTCAAAATTGCAAAATTGCATATTGAAAGCCTTAATAGTCAGTTTTAAACTTAATAATTTTATATTTAATTATTCTAAATTGTTTGTAAACTGTTTGGTTTCAATTTTGTCTGGTTTTTTAAATTATTCGAAATCGAAGATTATCAAATTAAAAGACTTAATAGTTGCAAAATTTTCAGTTTAACGGATTTTTGATTAAACAATTTTAATTAAACGCCTTCAGAATAAATTCAAAACAATGAAGAATTGAGAAAATAATTTCTCAAATTCAAGCCTTCAATATGAGAAAATTTTAGAAATAGGAATTGAAAATTTAATTTCTTTTATCTTAAAATGTTCCAAAATATTGAACATTTTAAGCTCAACTTAAAAAAAAATAACTTCCATTTGAAATGCTTAAAATTGTGCAATTTTTAAAATTGCAATCATATCGATCCTGTTTTATACTCTTTTTTAAAGTTTTTTTCAGTCTCTAATTTCCAGTGTAATATCTTAATATTGTCCGATTATTAGTAGAACATTAAGACAAATTAATAATTTAAAATTGAAAAATATTTCATTGAAATATTTCAAGAAAGAATAATAATTCTTAATGAAGAGTTAAAAATCAAACGATTTGAAATTGAAAAGTTAAAAATTGTTTGTAAGAATAAGTTGTTTGAAATCAAAATAGAACAAAATTGGAATATCTGAAATTGGTACCTCAGTAATTGAATAATTTCTTTAGTTTCGAATGGTTATTACAATGATCACAATTTTAGAGTTCTAAATTTTCATGTTGAACGCACGAATTTTCAATTTTTTCCTTTCATAAGTTTTAATTTTGCAATTAAAATTGAAATCGCTGACTTTTCAAAAGTATAATTAACAGTTTTAAAATATAAAAATTAGGAAAGTAAGAAGTTTTTCAAGAATATTTTACTAGCTAGAATTAATCTCTTCTTAAATCATTCAACTCGTTTCAACAATTTTTTAAACTCTTAATATTTCAAAATTTCTTGTTATGGAGTTTTCATTAGTTTATGTTTTGAATATTAGAAAATAAAAATTCAGGGATGTGAACGCGTGCTTTGCGCGCTTGCATTTATTATTATTAATAATCTTCGAATTCATTCATTCACATTGTACACATTGAAGCTCCTATTTTTCTGCTCGCTTTTCGCGTGTTTTTTGTCTCGCGACTTTCTTTCTCTCATGTCAGCATGACAGTTTCTTAGTATACTAATTTTAATAATTTTAATAAAGTTTTTAATAAAGTTTATAATCCTGACTTAAGAATGCTTCAATTTTCAAACGGAGTGTGTAATTGTTTAATTTTTATCGCTTTAAGTTTGAATTCATTAATTTTGAAAGGTTCCAATTAGGAAAGGTACAATTTTTAATGTTTTTAGAATAATTGAACTTTACAGGCTTACAATATCTAAAATTCTTCAATTTTAAACGATAAGAACGACAGTGATTCTTTTTTTTGAACAGAAATCACATTTTTATAAAAAAAATCAATCCAATCACTTTAAAAGTCACTTGATACTACATGACTTGATACTTATTAATAATATAATTATCATCAAGTTTGAATTCGAAAATATTTGGTTTGAAATTTCTTAATTTTTGGAGATTCCCAATTTTAAGTTTATTTTTAAAAAGTGTCTAATTTTGAAGTAAGAAAAATAAAATGATGATTTATGAAGTCAAAACTAAGTTCGACTTTTTTAACTTAAAGGAAAGTTTAGGTTTTTTTCTTTGAATACCTTCAGGTTAAAAAATTAACATTTTATTACTTATTCACGAAAATAAGTATTCAGCAGGTTTCGAGCAAATGATATATTTTTCAACGATTTATGAATCTTTTAGTATCAATTTAAAAAATGTTGTTCTCATTAAAGTTACGATTTGAATGACCTGAGAAAATGTTTTATAACCGAGAAATGACCAGAAATTTGTTTTTGTTTTTAGAGGCCACCCTGAAATATTTTAGATTTATATAGAGAATTTGACTGCTAATATTGTACAATAATCTTTAATTGATAGCCTTAATGATTCAACAATTTTGTAATTAAACATTCTTCAATTAAATGCCTCCAGAATAAATTTGAAACAATGCAAAACTAAGAAAATAATTTGTCAAATTCAAGTTTTAAAAATGAGAAGATTTTAGAATTAGGCATTGAAAATTTTTTTTTTTTGAGTCTGAAAATGTATCAAAATATTGAACATTTCAAGCTCAACATAAAAAAAGAACAATTTCGAATTACAAGGCTTAATATTGTGCAATTATCAAAAATTGGAATCATAGCGATCTCGTTTTGTATTCTTTTTTTTATTTTTCATTTTCCAATGAAAATATCTCCAAACTGTCTGATTTTTAGTACAACATTTACAAAAATTACTCATTTAAAATTTCAAAATATTTGATTGGAAGATTTCACGAACGATTAATAATTCTAAATGAAGTGTCAAAAATTAAACAATTTAAAATTAGAAAGTTCAAATTTGTGTTGTTTAGAATCAAGATAGATGAAAATTGAACTATTTGAAATTGTATACCTCAGTAATTGAATAATTTCCCTAAATTTGAATGCTTACAATTTTAGAGTTTTGAATTTTCATGTTGAACGATGAATTTTCAACTTTTCCCGTTCATAAGTTATAATTTTGCATTAAAATTGAAATAGTTGAATTTTGAAAAGTATAATTAACAATTTGAAAATTCCTGGTTTTTAAATGACTTAAGTTCACTTAATATAATTAAAATTTTCAAGGGTTTGAGTTAAAAAAAGTTCCAATATCACAATTCTTAGTAATTAATTTTTTTCAGTTTTAAATGAAGTTTGGATTCGTTTAATTTTCGACATTCCAAAAATGCTTCAAAAATTCTTTTTACTCTTAATATTAAAAAATTTGTTCAATGGTGGATTTTTGAATTGTTTATATTTTTAATGTTAGGAAGTGAAGATCCATACTATTTTCAAAATGCTTTTGGTTTTGTAAAAAGGGCTTACTCTTCACTGAGTAACAAATAATTTTTTAGGGGTGAAAGAATTTTTTAGCCTTAAATTTGTATTTTTAGAAATCGAAAACTAAGAACTTTTACTTTTTAGACCATGCTTGCTCATTTTTGCAAGTGCTGATAAAGAAAGCGATCCAATATATTTTTGAATATAATATAGAACATCAATAAGATTTCCATGGAAGAGAAGCGAAAGTTATTCTATTTTCTTCCTTTCCATATTGCTTTCCCTGCACTAGGATTCGAACCCGCGATAGTGTGCTCTTTTTTACTGGATCACAAGCCAAGCTCGTAACCATCTGATCCACACTGACTCCTCCAGTACATTTATTCGATAAACAGATTTGAGCTAGAGCAATATTGAATGACAAATAAGGAATTCCTTTCTTAATCATAAACTATGATAAATCTAAATAAAATCTTGAACTTACTTTAACCATTTAAAGAAATATAATTTCAGGATTCATAAATTCATAATAATTACTCAAGTAACTCTTGAAGTCTCTTCAAACTCGTTTAATTCGTGCATAGTTTTGCATGGTAAAAGTTTTTAAAATTTGTTTCTTTCATGTTTCATTTAATTTTATAGTTTTGTACATTCTAAAGGTATGATAGAGAATATCATTTAATTTTTTTTTTGATCAGGCTTGTCAATGTACCTACTAATTTTTTTGTTTCATTGCAGGACATCGCTTTAAATTAATTTAAACCCGGAAATTCAATTTCGGCAACTAAACACTAGAATAAAATAAAAAATTTGTATGCACCGTCAACCGCGGTAATTATGGATCATCCGGGGTAAACATGGATCACCCATTATGCTCTATAATTCAGTGAATTTTGATTATTTTGTGATGGGACTTTCTGCACATCTTATAAAAAATATTCTTAAGGTAAACAATAAAATCCTATTAAGAAAAGATAATTTTTTATAGAGTAATACCTTGATCTATATTTACCCCGGTTAATGGTCATTTGATAAGTTCGATTTTTGAAAGAAGTTTTCAAATGATTGTCTCTATCATACTTCGGAATGTAGAAAACTATAAAATCGAATGAAAAAAAGAAAAAAAACAACTTTGAAGCAACTCCTGTACCATCAAAGTGTATGCAAACTCTACGTCTCATAATTTTTGAGAAACAGAAAATTTACTCTTTTCAAAAAGGGCTCAGGCGAAGATTTTAAACTTGGTCCGTAAATTAGTAATAATATATATTCAATATATAATTATCAATTTGAATTTAATCATTTCTACAGCGTCAAGATCGGTTACTGCTTTTCTTTTCAACTGTGAAATTCATTTTCTCTTAGGCAAATATTTTTTTAAATTTTCGTTTACATTGCTGAGGATGTGCACTTTTAATGTAGCACTTTTCTTTAGATATTCAAGTTTTTCTTCAATTTAATTTAGAGATTTTGATTTTGATTTCTCAATGAAAATAGCTCTTATTTATTGAGGAAAAAGTTCTAAATTTTATGAAACAATCAAAATTTGTTTGAAAATACTGTCGGGCTTAGACTACAAAAATTTGTAATTTCATTACAATTAATGGTCTGAAATGGCCCCTAAACATTTTCTTCTGAAATAATATGCGCAGGACTTCTTCTAATTTTTTCGAAATTCACAAAAATACACGTTTTTTATAGTTTAAAGATTCCTATAGTACTTTAAAACATATTTTTAGCTATAATCTATGTACCTATAAGTCACTGATTTTTCGCAAATCACTTCTTAGTTACTTTTTTAAAATAAAGTCACTTTTTAAAATAAAAAGATCACTTTAGTGATCTTTGAATTCTTCTGAATTCGCCCTGAATTCTTTTGAATTTACCCTGAATTTTTTGGGATTTCCTTAAAATCCGCTGAATTCAATGGATCTTTTTTGGATTTCCATTTTTTTAATTCACCTTGAAGTCTTTTGAATTAACCCTACATTATTTTAGATTCGTCTTGGATTCGTATGAGTTTCATCAAATTTTCTTAAATCTTCTTGAGTTCTTCTAAACTCACGTCAGTTTCACAGAAATCATGGAATATTTTTTGTTTTGCAATAATTCATTTGAAATCATTTTGAATTCAATCGAAATTCTTTTAAATTCTGTAGAATTCTTTAGAATTCACTAGAATTTTTTTAATTACCTTGAATTCTTTTAAATGCATTTGAATTCTTCTAAATACATTTAATTCTACTCAATTCAATGGATATTTTTTTAAACTCACCCTGAAGAGTTTTAGACTCACCTTGACATCTTAGGAATTTCATTATATCATTTTAATTTCCTTGAATTTTTCTAAATTCACTCTAACTTAATAAATTAAATAAATTTCATTAATATTTTTGAATTGTTATTAATTCACTTGAATTTTAATGACCTTTATCGAATGCTTTTCATTTAATTTAAATTCCACTAAATTCACTCAAGTTTCATTTAATTCATTGGTTTGTTGAATATTAACTTTTTTCAATTCACTTAAATTCTGTTGAATTCGCCCTAAAGTCTGTTCACTCCCATTTTATCCAATTCAATGGCAATTTTTTGATTTTTTGAGTCTTGCTCAGTTTACTCAAACTCTTATGAATTTTATCAAAGTCTTCTGAATTCCATTGAATTTTTTTAAATTCATTCCCATTTTATTAAAATCAATGGAATTTTTGGATTTTTTCCAATTCATTTGAATTCGTTTGAATGTAACTTGAATTGTTTTGAATTCACTCTGAAATATTATGTCCTTATCCTGAATTCATTAAAATTCACCTGGAATTCATTAAAATTCACCTAGAATTCATTGAAATTCAACTGAAATTCATTAAAATTCACTTGGAATTCTCATGAATTCTTTCCAATTCATTTGAATTCAAAAGAATTAATCACATTATTAACGCACATTAGTCACTTTTAGTCAATTTTAGTCACAGTTAAATGAAAATTTTAAAAAAATGTTAGAAGAGAAAGAGGACAATGGAGCTGACGTCAGACTTTCGAACCCCGACTTAGAACCATAGAGATAATATAGATAGAGGCGACAAGCCACCTCGGATTTCGTCTGGTATTTAGAAAGAAAAGAGAAATATGCGAGGAGTTCACAGGGTACCAAGCAGCTGCCCCACTCTCGTCACATTTCCCCACTCTCCGAGCTCAAACACAAGCGTGCGCTGTAGGTTTCGAAGTGCAACCGTGATAGAGGATTGAGGGGAAGGAATAGGAGTAGGATTAGAGTCTCTCTCATTCCCCTACACAAGTCGAGACAGACGTTTCCACACACAGAGCGGCCAATGGCTTTTCGCCTCTATCTATATTATCTCTATGGTTATTTCCCCAAAGGTCGGTGAGAGCGCGTGACGTCACAAGTGAGAATGCTCTATCCATCCAAGACTGCCGCCAGCCGCTTACTTATTGTATATGGTCTAGCCATGCGCAAGTAAAACAAAGTGAACCAATAGGAAGCTCTGGTCAAACGGCAACCATATTGGACAAGAAATAGTGCTAGATTCAATTTGAGAATAATGAAGTAAACGCCATGAGCGAAGATTTGAAGTATAATATGAACTGAAAATAAAACAAAGTAAAATGTAGTAAATTGTAAACGTTGTAAATCAATGAGAAATTTGATATTTGTGCCACACATAATTTAAAAAATTGTAAAAAAATTTTGTTGTAATATTTCTAATCTATAAATTTTTAATAGGGAGGATTTCTTTACGTTTTATAGGATACAAAGAAATAAATACAAAATATCAATATCATAGCCTGTATTATTGTAATATAACATTTTATTCAACACCCGCGAGTAATATCTCATTTCTGGACCCTGTTTCGAGTGGGAAAAATAATAAATTACCCGATTGTTGACGATTAGCATAAGTAATCAACATGTTTTTACACTAGTACAGTAATGAAATTTCATTACTTCATTCATTCATTCATTACTTAATTCATTACTTCACTATTAATAAAGTTTTGGAAAGCGGATTTTGTTGGCAACACTGCTCAACACTGCCATTTTGACACAACCATAAAACTTCAAAAGAACTCTGAGGGCTATATTTGCGTCAATCAATCAGGTGAGCTATTATTTTCCCCCCTTTCAACATGGCCGCGGAATGAGATATTTCTCGGGGTAGTTGAATAAAATATTATGTGCGAGTCGCACAATATACTATTAATATCCGTACATCTATGCATACGTATAGGATCAAAAACATAAGCTCTGAGTGCACACAAAGCGACATATACTTAGTTTTTACATATGAAAATATTAATATTAAACACGAATTCAAACAGCATATAATTTATTATAATATAAATTTTGAAAAAAGTAGGAGGAAATGATCCTTGTTTACATTTAAGGACGTTGGATAAAGAAGACTTAGAAACTTTTTTGGTTGCCCCCAATTATGAGTACAGCCCTGACCCCAAATTTATTTGTGGAAGTAGATTGTAGGATAAATAGACAAAACTCACCTACTATTCGGGGTCTGATGAAATCCTGGAATCCATGTAACGAGAAATAAAGCGCGTTTTTTACGAGAAAATGAATATTTTGATAGAAAATATTAATTTTCGGAAACGTTGAAATCGACACCGAGCGGACGAATCCCGAGAAAGAGATGGCGAGTGTCAAACACACTTGACTTCAGAGATATATTACATCACAACACCGATACTAAATAAAAAAACCGCTCTGTACAGCATCTTTCCTTGAACTGAACTTCACAATTATGAAACGAATTTCGCGATTCAAAGGGAAATAAAAAGTGAAAAACACTTTTGA
>JAUMHM010000031.1:41851958-41875923 GCA_032362435.1 Melikaiella ostensackeni | reverse complement strand
AAGTTTGGAAAAATAAAATTTTCTAATTATCCTACAAAAGAAGAGTTCCGGGACGTCCGTTAGCATGTTCGCTATTATTCTCAAAAACTTAAGACAAAATATTTTTTATTGTAGGAAAAAAACCGTTGAAACCTAAGTATCACATGCCCTTAATGGATTTAAGAATATTTCCAAAGGTATCACGAGTTCGAGAGATTCCAAAGGATTTTGATGAATTTCAATGAACTTTCAAGCGGGTTTGAAGATATCAAGGGAATTCATACATTTTTGCTGTTAAAAATTCAATTTTCAATTTTTTTTCAATTTCAGTTGAAAATTGAAGAAAAAGGGGAAATTTGGGATAATGTTCCGAAAGCATCGGACCTCCGATTATTTTGAATCTATGTATACTCATGTATTTTGAGGCGCTGATTACAAATATGATAGTGAAGATTGGCGCAAATTTTGATTTTCATGGGAAAACCATAAAAACGTATAAAATCATGGTTTTTTCCATTTATTTCCACAAGTAATAGAAAAAATATTTCAGACAAAAATTGTAGATCTCAACCAAATGCACATTTTATGTTATGTTAATTCTTAGGCTATGAGTAACTGTTTTCGGAACATTCGAAGTTGAAGATGAAAAATCACAAACATTTCATATTTCTTAAAGTTTTAATGTTGCCTATCACAGGAATGCCTTCCTGCACCTAAGTAAGAGTTGGAAAGGGGAACCTATGTGATCTACACTATTTCTGTGACCAGTAACAGGGTGCCTTACCGCCCCCGATGAAATGTTGGAAAGGGGAACCTATGTGACCTACATTATTTCTGTGACCAGTCACAGGGGTGTCTTACCGCCCCCGATGAAATGTTGGAAAGGGGAACCTATGTGACCTACATTATTTCTGTGACCAGTCACAGGGGTGCGTCCCCGGCCTCCGATTAGACGTTGGAAAGGAGAACTGACGCGACCTACATTATTTCTGTGACCAGTCACAGGGGTGCATTCCCGGTCCCCGATGAGGCGCTGGAAAGAAGAACCTACGTGACCTACAATATTTCTGTGACCAGTCACAGGGGTGCGTTGCCGATCTCCGATAAAACGTTGGAAAGAAGAACTGACGTGACCTACATTATTTCTGTGACCAGTGACAGGGGTGCATTCCCGACCCCCGATGAGGCGCTGGAAAGAAAAACCTACGTGACCTACAATATTTCTGTGACAAGTCACAGGGGTGCGTTCCCGACCCCTGATGAGACGTTGGAAAGAAGAACTGACGTGACCTACATTATTTCTGTGACCAGTCACAGGGGTGCATTCCTGACCCCCAATGAGGCCCTGGAAAGAAGAACCTACGTGACCTACAATATTTCTGTGACCAGTCACAGGGGTGCATTCCCGCCTCCAATGAGACGTTGGAAAGGGGAACCTACGTGGCCTACATTATTTCTATGATCAGTTCCATTTCCGATAAGAAGTTGGAAAGGGGAATCTATGTGACCTACATTATTTCTGTGACCAGTAATAGAGGTGCTTTTGCCCCCCCCCCCCCCATGAAACGTTGGAAAGGGGAACTTACGTGACCTACATTACTTCTGTAACCAGTCACAGGGGTATTCCCCGATGAGACGTTGGAAAAGGGAACCTACTTAACCTACATTATTTCTATGATCAGTCATGAGAGTGCCTTTCCACCTACTATAAGAAGTTCGAAATGGGAATCTATGTGACCTACATTCTTTCTGTGACCAGTCAAAGTGGTGCCTTTGCACCCCCCCATGAGACGCTGGGAGGGGGATGATATGTGACGTACGTTAATTCTGTGACCAGTCACAAGGGATGCCTTCCCGCCTCCAATGAGACGTTGGAAAGGGGATAGTATGTGATCAACGTTAATTCTGTGACCAGTCTCAGGGATGCCTCCCCCCATGAGACGTTGGAAAGGGGATGATATGTGATCAACATTATTTCTGTGACCAGTCACAGGGGTGTCTTCTTGGCCGAAAAGACTAAAATATCAAGAGGGTCAAACTGCCCCATAAGATTAAGAAAAACAGAGATGCTAAACTGCTCTAAAAACTAATGGGTCAGACGGCCGATTATTTTGAGAAAAAAAAAGGAAGGGGCCAAACTTTACGATTAAATTGAAAAAAAAACAAGGAATCCAAACTGTCCCAAAAAAATTAAGAAAGAATAGGCGTCAAACCTCACTCTATGATTAAGAAAAATAGAAAGGCCAAATTGCTTGAAAAAAAAAAACTAAAAATGAAAAGACGTCAAACTGCGCCATAAAATTAGGAAAAAGAGAAAGGCTAAACTGCTCTGAAAGACTAAAAGGTCAAACTGCTCGATCATATTGAAAAAGGGGACCTAACTGTCCGATTATATTGAAAAAAAAAGGGTCCAAACTGTCTTTAAAAACTAACAATGAAAAGACGTCGAGCTGCGCCGTAAAATTAAGAAAAATGGAGAGGCTACACTTTCCAAAAAACTTTATGTTCAAACTGTCTCATAAAATTATAAAAAAAAAAACGAAGAGCCGTCAAACTGCCCCAAAAAAGCAAGAGCCGTCAAACTGCCCCCTGAATCTGAAAAACGGGAGAATGAAAGCATTGTAACACCTAATCCTAAGTACCAGGATAACAGATTTTTATATCAGCTAGCAACTGGTTGAAGGGATCTCTGCCCCCATTTTCTTGACTCGCCGCCGCCACAGAAACTCACAGAAAGATTTCTTAAATGCCCAAGAACTTATGTTGAGCAAATTCTCTCGAGCATATGATCAGCATTTAGGCTCGAACAGAGCATTTATGAGCATTGAAGAGAATTTAACAGTATTTATTGTTTAAACAAATATATATCATGATTCATGCAAATATTTTTCACAAACACACTCTAGAGTAAACGAAACATAAATTTTTATAAATTATTTACTGTTTGATGCAAAAATATGTTTTCTATTACTTTAACTTCTTTGATCATTTGAATTTAGCGCCCTTTCCAATTTGAGGCGATACATTTTCCCGCGAAATTTAAATTATGTAATTATTATTGGAGTATTTTTTGATAAATTTAGCTATTTTAGCGATTAAAATTTGCAACAAAACGTGAAATATAAACAGGAAGACATTCTTGCTATGAAAATTAATAAAAATAGAAGATACGATTTTTTAACTCCTAATTCAAAATACTCATAAATTCTCATTGAATTCTCAAAACACATAAAGTACGAGCATAATCTCATGCTCGTGAGAATTTCTCCGAGCACTTAAGCTCCTTAAAACACTACTCCAGCCCCACCTTGTTTGTTAAATTGCATTGCTCTTGTTGTTAACTTCCTATTATCAATATCTTTTTCCCTGGAATAAAATACTCATATGTGAAGCCTCAACCGTGTATAACAGGGATTTTGAAGTCGCTGATTTCTATTTTGACGTCAAAAGTTACCAAGTTCAAAATGGCGGATCCAATATGGCAGCCAAAAATTTTAAATTTTTACAGATTTGTCTAAAACTTGGTACAGGGAGGTTTTTAATGTTGCTAATTTCGATTTTGACGTCAAAACTTACAAATTCAAAATAGCGGATCCAATATGGCGACCAAATTTGTCAGATTTTTACATATTTGCCTAAAACTTGGTAGAAGGGGATTTTGAAGGTCGCTAATTTCGACTTTCACGTCAAAAGTTACAATTTCAAAATGGCGGATCCAATACGGTGGCCAAAAATTGAAATTTTTTACAGATTCGCCTGGAGTCGGTATAAGGTGTTTTTTAAGGTCGCTTATTCCGACTTTAACGTTAAAAGTTACAAATTCAAAATGGCAAATCCAATATGGCCGCCAAAATGAAAAAAATTTCACAGATTTGCTTAAAATTGGTACAAGGGGTTTTGAAGGTTGCTTATTTCGAAACAAACGTCAAGTGTTGGAAATTCAAAATGGCAGATCCAATATTGTCACCAAAATTTGAAATTTTTCACAGATTTGTCTAAAACTTGGTACAGGGAAGTTTTTAAGGTCGCTAATTTCGACTTTGACGTCAAAAGTTACAGGTTCAAAATAGAGGATCCAATATGGCGGCCAAAATTTTCAAATTTCTACAGATTCTCCTAAAACTTGGTAGAAGGGGATTTTGAAGGTCGCTAATTTTGACTTTAACGTCATAAGTTACAATTTCAAATGGCGGATCCAATACGGCGGCCAAAATTTGAAATTTTTTACAGATTTGCCTGAAAGTTGGTACGAGGAGGTTTTAAGGTCGCTTATTTCGACTTTGACGACAAAAATTACAAATTCTAAATGGCGGATCCAATATGCTAGCCAAAATTTGAAATTTCTACAGATTTGCCTAAAACTTGGTACAAGGGGATTTTAAAGGTTGCTGATTTCGACTTTGACGTCAAATGTTACAAGTTCAAAATGGCGGATCCAACATGGCGAAGATTTTGTTTTTCATCAGAAAATAGTTGTAAGACATCCCAGATAAAAAATGAAGAAAAATATTTCTGCTCAAAGGTGACGAAAGGTGGCAAATAATCTGACTGTTAACAACATAATGAACCTTTTAGAACCATAAAACTTTAGATGGAACCTCGGGAAAATTTTGATTCAAAAAATGTCTATACCGTACATTTTGAAAATTCATGATTACAAAGTGAGGAAATTCAAAACCAAGTTAATATTCGTATTTCCTATTGACATCGTATCAATTTATGACCATTCAGATAAGAAAAAAATTGTAACATTTGAATTCATGATCTTATGAACAAGTTTTTAAAACCGATTTCTTAAAACACTAAAACTGAAAAAAACATTCCTCTACTTTTTCATGAAGATCGAAATGAAATCTACTTTCTTATGAACATTTTTTGTGTTCTAAAAAAGCAAACCCAAAATGTTCACAAATCAAAAATAGACTTCGAAACTACTCACTTTTACGGCTCATTAGAGACGAATGTACAATAAATGTATAACAAAAAGGAAAGGGAGAAAAAGAAAGAGTCAACCAAACCAACCTCTCACTCCTTCTTTTCTCTGTCTTTTTTATAGTACTAGGGACCAACATGTTTCGAGGCCAATTTACACTTCCTCATCATCAGTAATTTATAGGAAAACAACAGGTAAAAGTAATGAAAACATTATTATATTAGACAACCATTATTACCTGAAAATAAAAGAGAGATAATTAATAATAATTGTTATTTTTCACATATTTCATTCCTTGACTGAAATTAATTTTCAAGTAGGAAAAAATTCTGAATCAAAAACAAAGTCAATTATTTCATTCTTTAATTGAAGTTGATTTGCACATAGGCCACAATCTGACAAAAACTACAGTCAGTTTATCCACTCAAGGACTCCATCCCAAATTTTGTTATGTGTCGAAAGATCTCTTGTTAAATGAATAGTTTTGTGATCTTTAAATTCCTTGAAACCATTAAGGACATTGAAGCTAATAATTATATTAAAATTACCAGATAACAAAGTAGAAGAATTCAGGGCAAAATTTATGGTTTCATCAAACGATTTTTTAAACAATGGGGTTCCACAAAGCTTATTAGGAAAAGAATTAAGCGAGAAATTTTTTTAAGCAAAATTTTTTTTTGAATGTTATCCAGAATTATTGATTCCTAAGGCTAATAAAGGGAGTATTACGGTTGTGGCATTAAAAATGTTTATAATCAAAAAATGATGCATATCTTAAATGATAAAGATATTTTTACAGTTATTTCAAATGATCCTACAAGAATGCTTCAAAAAGGTACATTAAAAATTCTAGAGAGATTAGGGATTCAAAAATATTTGGGAAGAAATATTGAAAGGTGCGATATCGACACAATTCATAATAATCTATCTTTGGCCTATGGCCTGGTTAAAGTTCATAAAGTAGATTTTCCTTTACGACCAGTTATTTCGACTAAAGGTTCACGCACTAGAAAATTAGAAGAACTACTTAGCAAAATTATCAAAGAATCAGTGACCCCTTCGGAAAAATCAATAAAAAATAGTGCTGCCTTTCTAAAGTTGATTGAGAATGTTAAAATGCCAATAAATTATATTTTTCTTTCTTATGACATAATAGCCATGTTTCCTACCATTCCATATGAAAGAGTTAAACTTGCTATAGAAAAAAGATGGGATATGATCAAACTTCATACTATGATTTCGAAGAAACAATTTCTTGGTCCTATTGAATATGTTTTCAATTCCGTTTATTATAAATTCTATTGTACTTTTCATAGACAAAAATTTGGAACTCCGATAGGGTCAGTCTTGTCCCCAATTCTTGCTGAAATTGCGATGAAAGATTTGGAAAATAAAGGCTTTGATCAAATTAATTTTGGCCTAGGCTTTCACGCAAGATATGTTGATGATTCTGTACTTTCTTTAAATGCATAAAATGTGGACACCCTTAATATTTATAATAGTATACAACCAAGATTACAGTTCACTGTTGGAATTGAAACGAAAAGTACATAGTTTGAATTTCCTTGATTTGACTTTAATAAAAACTGATGAAAATTATATTATCACTGATTGGCACAGAAGAAAATTTTTTTCGGGATGGACCCTAAGTTTCAATTCTAATCATTCCATTAGAAACAAAATAGGAGTCATAAAGAATTTGAGTGACAGAGCTTTTAAATTATCGCACCCAAAATTCTAGGAGAACAATATTGAATTATGTAAACAGATTCTTTTTCTCAACCATTATCCGATTGCATTTATTGACAAACATATGCATAACAGAATTGTTTAAATTAAGGTAATATTAAAATAAAAACAATAATCAGAACAAAAACAATATACAGGATTATGATAGATTCAATATGGTTCTCTTACCTTATTTTGGAAAAATCTCAAGTATCTTGAAATCAATGTTAGGAAAATTGGGCTTACATGCGATATAAAGAGTTCCATTCAAAAGTAATTTAATTGTGAAATTGGATAAAGATATTTATGAGAAACTTGATAAACAATGTGTGATTTACAAATTTAAATGTAAACAGTGTGATGCTGTTTATATAGTTCAAACAAGGAGACGCCTCTTAGAACAAGAAAAGAGGAACGTAAAAATAATTTTCATAGAAATGCAAGATATTATTCGATGCTTACAAAACATAGACTCACACATGGTCATGACTTTAATTGGGATGATGTAAAAATTTGGTTTCAAGAGAAAAATAAAAAAAAAGAGAGAATTCATGGAGATGCTATTTATAAACAAATAAGGTAACAAAGTTATTAATTTAAAAAGAAATCTTGAGAACTATAACAAATTTTGGGATGTAGTCATTAATTGGGTACATTGACTGTAGTTTTTGTCAAAATTTTGCTTATGTGCAAATCAATTTCAATTCAATGAGAATACCAATAAATTCAAGAAATCCATCTTCAATTTGGTTAAAAAGGTTGCTATGCACAGATTCACAGAATTTTCTGGTATTGTCCATTTTTGAACAATAAAATTTTCATAAGAAAGTGAATTTCATGTAATCTTAAAGATTTTTGGCTTTAATAAGAAAATGGAAAGTTTGACCAAACAACACTTGATAATAAATTTTATTTTTATTTTCAGGTAATAGTTGAATTTTATACATGTTTCATTATTTACAGGGCTGCCACAGACTAATGTACTTGAAAAAAGTGCAAAAAGTGACTAATTCAAGCTAAAAAGTGACTAAAAGTGACTGTAAGTACTTTTCATACACAAATTTAAATGAAATTCTATTGCTGAATTCGGGGTTGAATACCAAGGTAACAATTGCTATAATTAATTTTGAGAGTAATGTTCAGACAAATTGTATAATTAATTCTATTTCAAGCTGAATAAGGGTCATTACATTTTATTTCGCTGAAGACAGATGCGGCTTAATTTTTAAAAATTTTGATACTTACGCGTTTATACTCAATGTTTTTTTAACTTATCAATCACATAAATTCAATAAATTACTTTATTTTCATTAAGAAATTGAATTTACAAAATGCAAAGGCACAGAAAAATATCACATTTATGCACATTATAGAATAGAGACAAAATCAAATTCTAGAATGCAAAATTGAATGGAATCAAATAAGATGTATTCAGCAGTATTTAAACTGCAAATGTAACTTTATTGGAAAATAATGGACGAAAATCGTCTTCTATCAACAACTAAAACATAACGATTTCTCAGCACTTGCATAGCCTTATTACTACGTTATGTTTAGTTTTTTTTTTAATAAAACTTATCTCGTAAACTTCAATTTTTGTCAGATTTTTTATAGTTGAAGCCTTTTTTAAAAACATTTTATGCTAAAATTCCAAAATTTTCATTTTCTAATTCGACGCTGAAGGATTTGTTTATTTTCGCGGATGAATAACTCGTAGGAAGAAAAATGAAAAAATTGAGGATTTAAAGTATGTATATGTAAATCAGGACCTCATTTTATCCCCCTGAAGATTGCATTTTTAAATATTTAGCCAACTCTAACTTAGTC
This sequence comes from Melikaiella ostensackeni, assembly GCA_032362435.1. Lineage (NCBI taxonomy): Eukaryota > Metazoa > Arthropoda > Insecta > Hymenoptera > Cynipidae > Melikaiella > Melikaiella ostensackeni. Next base: position 41,867,456 of record JAUMHM010000031.1, on the reverse strand, counting down.
ATTACCTCGTTTGAACAAACCTCAAAATATCAATCTTTTGGGCTATTCTGAAAAGTGATATTTCGGTAGAAAATATCTCAGGATCTAAGCAAAATTTTCAGAAGGATAAAGTGAAGGCCTGATTTACATATATTCTAAATTCTGGATTTTTCCATTTTTCTCCCTATTAATTATTCATTCGGGAAACAGAAAAAAACCTCTAAAGTGTGGAATTTCGAAACCAAAATTTTCATATTTTAGCATCAAAAGTTGAAAAAGGGCTGCCATTATAAAAATTCTGACAAAAAATGAACCTTGCAAGGTAAGTTTTAATTCAAAAAACTAAACACAACGATTTTAATAAAGCTATGAAAATGCTGAAAAATAGTTACGTTTTAGTTTTTGTTAAAACACAATCTTTGTTTATTATTTGACAAAAAAATTACATTTGCACATGTTAAATAAAAGTTTAAAGACTGTAGAATACGTCTGATTTGATTCAAATCAATTTTACATTGAAGAAATTGAGTTTTTCTCTATTCTATAATGCACATAATTAATGTGACATTATTCTGAACTTTTATACTTCAAAAACCAAATATCATAATGAAAATAAAATAATTTAATACATTTATGTGATAAGTGAGGTGAAAAAAATGAGTGTTATTATACCGCAACTGCTTAGTTTTGATTCAGAATTTTTGCCTATGTGGTTGGTTTGGTTTACTCTTTCTTTTTCTCCCTCATTCTTCTTTTTGCTGTACATTTATTATACATTTGTCTCTGATGAACCGTAAAAGTGGGTAGTTTCGATGTCTATTATTGATTTGTGGACTTTTTGGGTGTACTTTTTTAGTACACAAAAAATGTTTTCGAACTTTATGAAATTTTCAAAGTGAGATGTTAAGCAAAGATTTGTATCAAATTGCAGGGTTGCCTATCAATACCGTTAGGATTCCTTTCAATTGAGGTAATAATGATTAACTCGATTTATTACAAATATCTACTTTTAGAAAATTAAAAAAAATAAATAAATTCAAAATGAAAAATCTTGACGAAGTTAACAATTTTTAGGAATGTGTTATTGTTTGGATTATTACCTTATTTCATATTGAAAAATAGAATAATCTGTCGATTTTACGATGAAAAAGTTTTTAATAAACCAGAAAAAGTGATATAATGTCATCCTGGTGTCTATAAAAAGTAGGATTGCCACAATATTGTGTATTTACAAATGTTTGTAACACACAACATAACTCAAATTTAATGAATTTACATATCTACATTCAGAGAAAATGAGTTTTCACATTTTTATCTGCAAATTTATTTTGAAAACAGTGAATGGTCACATATTACTCAAGAACTGAGGCACATTTCTCTGCTTCTAAGTTGAGAGTACTTGAAACCTTTGTTTCAATAAAATAAATAAAAAATAAAATCACTTGACGAATGACGTTGAATTGACTTTTCGTTTTATTGCATCTAAATTGAGAGTGCTTAAAAGCTTTAATTCAAGTATAGAAAGTTGGTGCATTTAAGGGATTTAAAGAGTGAAATGACGATTTTATAATCAAAAAGTTTTTAATAGACCAGGAAAAGTGATATAATGGCCTCCTGGTACCTACCAAAAGAAAGGCTGCCAGATAAAAAGCTTTAATTTTAATATAGAAGTAGTACTTAACACTACAGATCTTAATTTAAATTCAAGAATTCAATTTTCATGAATGTGTCAACCGGTTTTCAAACATGGATAAGGGGAGACAATCGAGAGAAATTTTGTAAACACATGTGGTTGGGTGCAAGGGAGGTGCGGTTCTTTTACAGATGCTCGGTACAGTCCTTAGCCGACTCTACTGAATAGATTGGTTCTAAATCAACATAAACATTTCTCTAATTCATAGCGTTCCAAAATAAAGGGGATTTCTGAAAGATCGAAATAAAATCTATTTTCTTATGGAAATTTTTGGTGTACTAAAAAAGAACACCCAAAAAGTCCACAATTCGAAAATAGACGTTGAGGCTACATGTTTTTTCGGCTCATTAAAGACAAATGCACAATAAATGTACACAACAAAAGGAAAAAAGAGGGAGAATAATGTAATGTAATGTAATAATGTTTTTCTAATCAAACAATTTTTCATTTTTATACCTGTTGTTTTCTTATAAATTACCCCTGATGAGGAAGTATAAATTGGCTTCGAAACATGTTGGTCCCCAGTGGTATAAAAAATACGGAGAAAAGAAAGAGTTTGAGGTTGGTTTTAGTTGACCCTTTCTTTTTTCTCCCTCTCTTTTACTTTTGTTGTGTACATTCATTGTGTATTTGTCTCTAATGAGCCGAAAAAACGGAGTCTCAAAGTCCATTTTTAAATTGTGAACTTTTTGGGTGTTCTTTTTCAGTACACAAAAAATTTTCTTTAGAAAATAGATTTTATTTCGATCTTTAATAAATTTTAAAAGAGAGACATCAATTCAAGATTGGTTCCAATCTGCAGAGTTGCCTATGAATACTCAAGATTTTTTTAAATTGAGGTGTTAATGATTGACTCAATTTACCCAGAGATATCTATTTTACTTAAATATAGTTTCAAAATTTGAGGATTTAGCAATTTTTTTGAAATGTGTTATTGGTTTGGATTATTACTTTTTTCTTTTCTGAAAAATGGAATAATCTGAATAGATTGGTTCCAAATCAACCCACAAAACTTCAAAGTTTTTGGTGAAAGACTTATTTTTCTCAGACTTTGGTTTAGAACCAATCTATTCAGATTATTGCATTTTTCAAAAAAGAGAAAGGTAATAATCCAAACCAATAACACATTTCTAAAAAATTGCTAAGTTCCTCAAATTTTTAAACTATATTTGAGTAAAATATATATCTTTTGATAAATTGAGTTAATCATTAACACCTCAATTAAAAAAAATCTAAAGTATTCATAGGCAACCCTGCAGTTTGGAAACAATCTTTTCTTAATGTCTCTCTTTTGAAATTCCTTGAAGGTCGAAATAGCATCTTTTTTGTCAAGAAAATTTTTTGTGTACTAAAAAAGGACACCCAAAAAGTTCACAATTCAAAAATAGATTTTGAGACTGCCCCTTTTTTCGGCTCATCAGAGACGAATGCACAATAAATGTACACAACAAGAAGAAAAAAGAGGGAGAAAAAAGAAAGGGTCAACGAAAACCAACCTCACCCTCTTTCTTTTCTCCGTTTTTTCATACTATTGGGGACCAACATGTTTCCAAGCCAATTTAGACTTTCTCGTCGTGAGTAATTTATAGGAAAACAACAGGTATAAAATTGAAAAATTGTTGGTTTGGTAAAACATTATTACCTGAAAATGAAAAAAACAGATATAATTGATAGTAATTTCAGTTTTGGTACACATTTCATTTATAAATTAAAAATTGAAGATTTTGACATAGGCGGAAAATTCTGAATGAATCCCAAAGTCACATTATTTTATCCTTTAATTGGAAATTTACTCACACAAATTCAAAATTATGACTCAAAACTAAAGTCATTATATCCAATTAATGATTCCATCCCAAATTCTGTTGTATCTAGCAAGATCTGTTTTTAAATTAATACCTTCGTGAACTTCTTTCTTTATAAATAGCATTTCCATGAAATCTCTCTCTTTTCGATTTCTCTCATGATACAACATTTTTTCATCATCCCAATTGAAGTCATGCCCATGTGTAGGTCTATGTTTTGTGAGGATCGAGCAACATCTTGCACTTCTATGAAAATTATTTTTTATATTGATTATACCGTGTTCTAAGTGATCTCCTTGTTTGTCCTATATACCCCAATTCTCATCAATTTCCTTGAAGTCCATACTACCAAAAATTTTAAATAAAAAGTTCATTTTTTTATATATTTATTTATTTTTTCTTCCCTTTGTGTCTTTTGGTGACGAAAACCCAGGGATTGTCATCCTACGATTATTCACTATTTCACGCACAAATCGAAACACTTTTGCAAATTGTTATTTTTAGTTAACTTCTTTCTAAATAGGAAAATTGTTGACTAGAACCAATTCTTTGAAACAACAAATTCTTATCGGAATACGGAGAACGAAACGAGATGCACGCTGTTTGGAGGCACGTCATATACTGACTACGAATTGTCTGAACCAATACATCTAAGAAAATCTCATATTCTACGAAAAGGATTTTGAAGACACTTGTAAAGGAAATAGATATTTACGACTCGAACTTAGAACTCTCGTTTGGACGAAACTGTCGTTTTTTCGGCAATATGTACACAGAACATGGGAAATGAAGGAAATAGATCATAGTACCAAGATCAAATTTTGTGGGATGATTTAGAACCAATCCATTCAGATTATTCCATTTTTCAAAAAAGAAAAAGGTAATAATCCAAACCAATAACACATTTCTAAAAAATTGCTAAATCCTCAAATTTTTAAGCTATATTCAAGTAAAATATATATCTTTTGGTAAATTGAGTTAATCATTAACACCTCAATTAAAAGGAATCTTAAGTATTCATAGGCAACCCTGCAGATTGGAACCAATTTCTGCTTAATGTCTCTCTTAAAATTTCTTAAAGATTGAAACAGAATCTATTTTCTTGAGAAAATTTTTTGTGTATTAAAAAAGAACACCCAAAAAGTTCACAATTCAAAAATATACTTAGTGGTTACCTGTTTTTTCGGCTCATTAGAGACAGATGCACAATAAATGTACACAAATAAAGGAAAAAAGAGAGAGAAAAAGAAAGGTTCAACCAAAATCAATCTCACGCCCTTTTTTTTATCCGTCTTTTTTATACTACTGGGGCCAACATATTTCGAAGCCAGTTTAGACTTCCTTACCAGGGGTAATTTATAGAAAAACAACAGGTATAAAATTTTGAAGTTGTTAGATTAGAAAAACATTATTATTACCTGAAAATGAAAAAAAAACAGATATAATTGATAGTAATTTCAGTTTTAGTACATATTTCATTCATAAATTGAAAATTGAAAATGTTGACAAAGGCGCAAAATTCTGAATAAATCCCAAAGTCAGATTATTTTATTTTCATGAACTCTCTCTTTTTTTGATTTCTCTCATGATACAAAGCTTTGACATCATCCCAATTAAAGTCATGCCCATGTGTAAGTCTATGTTAAGTAAGTAGAGTAAGTTGAGTAAGTCTATGCACTTCTATGAAAATTATTCTTATGTTCATTATTTCGTGTTCTAAGTAATCTCCTTGTTTTCCCTATGTACCCCAATTCTCAGAAATTTCCTGGAAGTACATACTACCAAAAATTTTTGATAAGAAGTTTATTTCTTTATATTTTTATTTATTTTTACTTTTTGGTTGACCCTTCATTTTTTCTCCCTCTTTTTTCCTTTTGTTCTGTACATTTCTCTAATGAGCCGAAAAAACATCTAGCCTCAACGTCTATTTTTGAATTGTGGACTTTTTGGGTGTTCTTTTTTAGTACACAAAAAATTTTCATGAGAAAATAAATTTTTTTCGATCTTTGAGAAATCCCCTTCATTTTGGAACGTTATGAATTAGAGTAATCTGAAGGTTGATTTAGAACCAATCTATTCAGTAGAGTCGACTAAGAACTGTACTGAGCACCTGCAAAAGATTCGCTCCTGTCTTGTACCTAACTACATGCGTTTACAAAATTTCTTTCGATTGTCTCCCCTTATCCATGTTTGAAAACCGGTTGACACAATCATGAAAATTGAATTCTTGAATTCAAATTATGATCTTTAGTGTTGAGTATTACCTCTATATTAAAATTGAAGCTTTTGATCTGGCAGCCTTTCTTTTGGTAGGTACCAGGATGTCATTGTATCACTTTTTCTGGTTTATTAAAAACTTTTTAATTGTAAAATCGTCATTTCACTCTTCAAATTCCTCAAATGCACCAACTTTCTACACTAAAATTGAAGCTTTTGAGCACTCTCAATTTTGATGCAATAGAACGAAAATTCGATTCATCGTTATTTGTCCAGTGATTTTATTTTTTATTAATTTTATTGAAACGAAGGTTTTAAGTACCCTCCACTTAGAAGGGGAGAAATGTATGTAGTCTCAAAGTCTGTTTTTGAATTGTGAACTTTTTGGGTGCTCTTCGTCAATACACAAAAAATTTTCATGAGTAAATAGATTTTATTCCGATCTTTAAGAAACTTTGAAGTTGGTTTTTGGACACTTTTCGGTGTCTCTTATTCCACTGTGGAGTGGCTCGATGACCTGCTTGATTTGTGTAGACTGTAGAGTGTAGACTGTAGGATTAAGGTGTGCCTTCTACTCAGCTGCATTGAAAGAGGAACTCGTTAGAGTAGTTCTGTAGTAGGGAGGCATGAAAAAGATAAGGAGAGAAAGAGAGTACGAGAGATGAAGAAGAGAGAGAGGAAGGACTATAGGGAGACCGTCGAGTAAATCGGTGTCGGAATACCGTTGTATCTGAATGGACTACAGGTAATTCTCTGCTTCCCCCCCAGCCTCCCGAGGGAAAATGATTGCAGGATCGAGCAGCACAGATGAGAGACTTCAGTCGAAGATCAACAGTCTTCACGTGAGTCTCGTTCCCCAGAAGAACTTTGGGAATTCTTCCCAAAATAAGTGCTTTTTTTTGCTCCTTCAACCTTGGTGCAGATGCCCATGTGCAAGCCACAGGTAAGCTCTAATCACAGGTGCATTGATCTCGAATTTGAATTTTAGAGTCACTTGTCAAGATCTTCTAAGGATTTTAATCGTTTGTATCGTTGTCACAGTGCACATTGGGGCAACACGTGAAAATTTGTTCCAAAACAGCCTAAAGATGACAATTCTTAACCGATTTTGATCTTTTTTTCTATACTCTTAACTAAATTTCAAAGATAATTACGAAAGCCGATTTTTTATTTTTTATTGCACTTTTGTGTCAACAAATACAGTGAAAGAATGGCAATTTTTACAACTTTGTTTTCTATCTTTCCATAAACAATAAAAATAAACTCGGGATTAACCGAAATAAGTGTAGTAGCAACTAATACCCGAAATTGATTCATGAAATGTTTTATTCCTTTTTATAAACAAATTTGGTAATACTTTCATATCGCGGCTTTTTCGAAAAATGGGGGGGGGGGATTTTTTAAAATGGCGTGAAATAGGCTATTTTTGAAATACTTAGAAAAAAATGTGGATGAGGCTTTTTTTTATCACTTTCTTATCACTTTTCCATGTTGCCTCTTTCCAGCTCTAAATACAGGTTTAGAGCTGGAAAGGGGTCAAATTGTTGCCTATTTTGTATTTTTGCCAGATTTTTGCCTCTTTTAACACTCCCGATCGATTCTGAACAGTGACTGTCAGTCTTACGAAGGTTAAAAAAAAATGAACCCCCCCCCCCTCATTTTTTTGCTAAGTTTTTCAAAAATAGCCCATTTTGGGTCATTTTCAGAAAATTTCCCCCCATTTTTCGAAAAAGCCGTGTTACGGAAGTATTACCACAAATTTTATTAACAAATTTAAAAGTTGGTTGTTTTACGATGCAAGAAAATTTTTTAAATCAAATCTACTTTGTATTCCACCGTTTGTGGCTTAGGGTAAAAGTTATTGTAACCAATCAAAATTCGTTAATTTGATAAACAAATGTAAAATTCAGGCATTTAAGACAAGAAATAAGTTATATTCTCATTAGAATGGTTTGCAATTGTCCTCAACTGCTGAAATATCAGGTAACTTTATTGTGCGATAACATTTATTAACGTTACAAACAAATTCTATAAACAAGTGCAATATTCGAACATTCATTCTGCTTTCACCAAAACGACTCTAAATTGGTTAACTAGTGATCTTCCATCAGCACACTTTGCTCCTCTAACATATTAGTGTACATTATAAACAAATTATATAAAAAAATGCACTATTCAACCAGTTATTTACAGAAATACATTCTGTTTTCACTAAAACGACGTTGAATAGATTAAATAGTGATGTTCCATCAGAAGACTTTGTTTGTCCAACATATTTGTTATTTTATTAAACAAAATTGCATAAACAAATGCCCTATTCGGTCATTTATTTACAGAAATGCATCCTGCCTTCTCTGAAACTATTTTAAATTGGCCTAACAGTGATGCGCTGTAAAAAAATTGACTTTGACAACATAATTGTTAATGTTTTAAGCAAATTGTGTGAACAAATGCACGATTCTGCCATTTATTCACAGAAATACATTCTGTTTTCACTAAAACGAAGCTAAATAGATTAAATAGTGATTTTCCATCAGAAGACTTTGTTTGTCCAACATATTTGTTATTTTTATAAACAAAATTGCATAAACAAATGCCCTATTCGGTCATTTATTTACAGAAATGCATTCGGCCTTCTCTGAAACTATTTTAAATTGGCCTAACAGTGATGCGCTGTAAAAAAAATCGACTTTGACAACATAATTGTTAATGTTTTAAGCAAACTGTGTGAACAAATGCACGATTCTGCCATTTAATCACAGAAATACGTTCTGTTTTCACTAAAACGACTTTAAATTGGTCTAACAGTGTTGTATTATGAAAAAAGTCAATGTGTGCAACAAATGTGTTATTGTTTTAAACAAACTATTTTAATGTATACGCTGTTCGATTGTATATCTACGGAAAATATACAGTTTTAACTAAAACTTTTTCACGTTGGATTAATAGGGATGTTCATTCAGGGTAATATTTGTTTATGCAATTCGTTTTAAACATTAACAAATGTGATGCAAAAGTTGATTTTTTTTTACAGCACATCACTGGTTAGGCCAATTTCAAATAGCTTCAGCAAGAGCAGAATGTATTTCTGTAAATAAACGGCCGAATAGGGAATTTGTTCATATAATTTTGTTTCTAAAATTAATAAAATATGTTGAAAGGACAAATTTTTCTAAAGGAATGTCACTATTAAATCAATTTAAAGTCGGTTTAGTGAAAGCAGAATGTATTTCTGTGAATAAATGGCCGAATAGTACATTTCTTATACAATTTGTTTAAAATGTTAACAAATATGTTAGAGGAACAAGTTTTGCTGATGGAACATCACTAATTAACCAATTTAAAGTCGTTTTAATGAAAGCAGAGTGTATTTCTGTGAATAAATGGCCGCGTGTTGCATTTGTTCACAGAATTTGTTTATGACGTTAGTAAATGTTATCGAGCGATAATTTTACCTAATATTTCAGCACTATGAAGACAATTTTAAACCATTTTAATGAAAACACAACTTATTTCTTGTCTTAAATGCCTGAACTTTACATTTGTTAATATAATTTGTTCACAAAATTAGCGAGTATTGATTGGTTACAATATTTTTTATCTGAACCACTAACGGTGGAATACAAAGTAGATTTGTTAAAAAAAAATTTATTTTTGGAATCGTAGAATAACCAGAATTGAAATTTGTTTATACGATTTGTTTATGAAAATTTATTAAAACATTTTATGAATTAATTTCGTGTATTAGATGCTACTTCACTTATTCCGATTGACATCGAGTTCATTTCAATTGCTTTCGGAAAGATAAATAAAGTTATAAAAATTGCCATCTTTTGCACAAATTTTCACGTTTTGCCCTTCTGTGGGTTGACACAGTGGGGGGGGGGGGGGAGACGCCCATGGAAAAATTGATTTTCAGACTACCATTTTCACTTCATTTGAATATATATTTTTTCTAATAAAAGGGAATAAAATTGTGTGTGAAACGTCCGTTTTTAAGAAGAAATTGTTACTTTTTTAAATTTGTTAAACAAAATGAAAAAGAAATATATTTAACTTCAAACGAGCACAGTTTTTCATAAAATATTGGTGTTCAATCCAAAATACCTTATATAAGTGACCAAACTATCTAAGAACGTTTTCGAGTAGCAATTTAGATGTTTAAAAATTAATTTCATTTGTTATAAGCAATTAGTACTTAAAATGGGTTAAAATATCAATATCTACGTATTCCAAACATTTAGACACCAAAAATCACTTATTTATGTAAAAAACTGTTATAGTTGCACATTTGTCTAATAATTTGCTTATAAGATTCGTTAGTTTGATTAGCAGCAAAATATCTTGATGTAATATCAACATAAGCTTGCTCTCAAGAAAATTTAATTGTAAAAAATGACTTTTTTGTACGAAAAACCAAGTAATTGGGTCATTTGTTCAATATATTTGTTATAAACAATTGAATTTATCTACTCTCAACAATATTTCACAATTGGTTATCAGTTATGAAACAGTTTTAATTTGGTTCAATGCGAATAAGAAGTGTGTCCTAGAAATGAAAAACAAAATTGAATAATTGTTGATAAAATTGTTCATAAAAATAGCAATTGTTGACGTATGGTGATAAGTAGTTAGTGTATATCGATCAAGCAGTCAATGTAACAAACTTCAGATTAAAAAAAATGTTTACAACAGTTAAGCACTACAGTCAAAAATTTGTTTATAATAATTGAGTTGAATATTAATAGAATTATTCATGTTCTATGAGTGCAGGTGCAATAATACTGACCAATATTGACTTTATTTCTGCATTTTTTTCTAAAAGAAAAAACATCAAAATTCTTCAAGAAATAGAGCCTGTAAAGCATTATGAATAGTAAATTCCTGGTTTTGATTACTGTGCGTTGTAGGGTATACCATATGACTAGCTGTTCTTAGATAGTTCCATAAGTTACGTTAACTTTCCAGGCACTCAGGATTAAATTTTTTTTACAATAGAACGAAAGTTGCCAACATTCTGTTCAAATTAGTCCAAAATGAAGGTCCGCGTTGATTTTTGAAAACTAAAGATGTTTCCATATTTTTAAGAACATTTTATACCTAACAATAAATAATTATAGAAGACTGGTAACGTAATTAGAATCGGGTGACAATTATGTTTAAGGACATTGCAAAAGTTTAAATTTTCAAAAATATTGTGATTATTAAAACAACAAAATTTAACATAACTACACAGAAAAAAGTATTGCTTTTGTTACGGCTTGTTTTTGTTACACTTCAATTGAAGCGCGAATTTAGCGTTAAAGCTAGATGTATAGTAAGCCCATTTTTTGTCTTAAAAGATCGTCAGTCTATTTTTCGGCTTAAAACAAAACCTCTCGGGCTTAAAGCAAGCTCGAGTTTCTTAATTCAAAACTTTTTTTCTGTATAACAATTGAAAAAATGTCCCAAAAATTCAAGAATCTATTAATATTATTATTGTTATTATTATTACTTTGAAAATGCCATTTAAAATCAGTATACTCTAAATTTTAGGATAGAAACCTTCTTAAAAACCTACTTCATAATTAATTTAATAATCTTTTGAAATGTCAGAATCTTCCAGATCTTTTTCTGCGAAGTTAAGGTTTTGGCGAGATCCAGGGGAAAAATAGGTACAATTTTCTAATAAGGTTACTGGTTCTCTTTGAAAATTTACATTTTAAATGAGCTAAGGAAAATTAAAAAAACTATTTTTCAGATGTTATTTATAAATTGAAAAAATTATTATCCTCGCACTATTTTTCAATATTCAATTAAACAATTAAGATAAAAAATCTCAATTTCCAGAAATAGAGAATTTCGAACGCATTCGTTTTGTAGTTTCATATTCTCCAACGGTACCTCTTTTTAAATAATTAACATCCTGAAGAAATTTAATTTCGAGTACTTTTAATTAGAAATTATTTACAACATTGAAGCTCATATGTTTAAAAATTACTAATTTTTAACGACTTGATTTCAGGATCTTAATATAAGAATGCTTCAATTTTTAAACAAAGGTTGGAAATGATTAATTTTTAATGCTTTAAGTTTTAATTAATTAATTTTGACAGTTTCCAATTTTGAAGCATATAATTTTCAACGTTTGTAGAATAATTTAACTTTGGAGGTTCACAATACACTCATCTCACGTTACTGTGCCGCCCGTTCTTATGCCGTTTCACGGTCGTTCACGCTTGACCGCTTCGGTCTCCCCCCCACCAAGCGTCCCTCGATGCTCTATACTGAGGGTCTTCGCTCGGACAGTCAGTGCCGTATCAGAAGTTGTTTACATCGCTACTCTCTGGGCATATACTTTTGTTTATGGTGCCGGGTTCAGAGACTATACATGCAACCCTGAGTGTGAAGTAAAAGTGCTCACTCGTCGCTTTAAATCCGGTTGAAACTAGATTTAAATAGCGCCCGTTACTGTGCCGACCTGACCCGTGGCCGGCACAGATTCTTATCAATTTTAAAGTTCTAATTCAATAGTTTGTGGTGATTTAAAACTCTAAGTAGTTGTTATTTCATATAGATAATTTCTTAAGTTTTATGTGCGTTTTATTAATTTTTATGCTGTTTAAAAAATAGTGTAAAAACATAAAAGATGCGTGATTCCTGAGACGGGTCCGATTTTAGTTAGAAACTGTAGATAAAACTGTAATCTGTTTTACCTTCGGAGTAACTGCTGATACAGACGGGAAAAGCAGAAATTCAAATTTTCCATAAATCATAGACAACCTCTCCTAACCTCACCTAACTTCTCTCTGTTTTTAGATCACCAACACGAAATTCTTAGAAATATGTTACTTCTTCGATTTATATCAAACAATTCTTGTTCTAAGGTAAATAATATTCGTCATTTTACAACTTTCTATAAATGTACATTTTGTATGTTATTTTTTTTAATGTACTTCATTTTCTTTCTATAATAATCATTTCATAATTAGCTGTATTTAGAGCTTATTTTACGTTTTATTATGTGTTTGGCATATATAATGCATCGTCAACGTATATTAATGTTTAGGAAAATATACTGAGAATAAAATTTATCAATATCAAGTAATAAATAGAATGATTTTCATAGTTTTCAAAAGGGGCCCGTCTTAGGAAGCCGGGTTAATAAGATGGATCATTTGACAACTCTCTTTCAACATCAAAATTTATGGCCTTTTTTGAACCCGTATGTATATGAGCCTTATAAAACAAATAACAGAATATAATGTTAGCAATTGTTTTTATTCTGAAGTTACTAAAGACCGAAATTTTTTGGATAATATGAAAAGGGGCCCGTTTTAGGCACCTCTTCCCCATAGAGATGCTTTTTGGTTGATTTGAAAGTTTATATTGTCTAGCTTATATTAAAAATAGAGAGAGTGCTCTATCAGGTATCACTTTTCAGTTAATTTTTTTGTTTAAATAGTGATAAATCAAGAAATGTACAATTTCTGATTAAATCAATTCTGGCTCTCCTGTAAGGGTTATAAGGACACAGAAAAAAATTAGGGGTAAGAAATGCTACAGGTAATCGGGGAAACGGGGTAACAGCAAGCTGGATAACTGAGGCTGGGGCAAACTCACTATGGGACTCGAAAGCTTCTCCGGCGGACTCCGAACGTTTGAAATTGTCCTATTCTCGAAATTGTAATCAAAAATCATTTTATTTCGAGATTCTCAATTAAAAATGAAATTGTTCAATTTTAAATGCACTGAATTAGAAATTATGCGATTTCGACTCTTTTCTAATAAAATTTTCCAATTTTCAAAATGTTAGTCTGAAAGTTTTTAATGCTGAGAGCTTCTGAGTTGAAATTTTTAAATTTTAAATCATTCAATTTTAGACGGCTTTATTTAAAAATAATACAAGTTCAATTCCTTTTTGTTCCATTCGAAATAATGTCCTTTTTCAAAATTTTACCTGATCTAGAATTCTTTCATTTGGAACGTTTTCAGTTCAAAATCGTTCAATATGTTGTTTTTAAATATCAAACGCTTTCAATTCGAAATTATTAATCAATTATTATTGTTTCCAAAATTTAAAAACTCCTAATAATTAAAAATTTGATTCCCAGATACGTACAAAAAATTGACATTCGTGAAAATATTAAAATTACGAAAGTAAGAAGCTTTCGCAATTTAATTTACCAAGTAGAATTAATAATTTCTCAAATTATTTAACTCGTTTCGACAATTTTTTAAATTCCTAATATTTCAATCTTTGTTATTATGAATTTTTTATTCGTTTGTGTTTTTAATAGTAGAAAATAAAAATCCACTGCACTTTCTGCTAGTGTGTAAAGAATATTTTATTTTAAATAAAATAATAAAGGACTACTGAAAATTTCAAAAAAAAGTGAGAGACTACAGTTTTCAATGTTTCAAAACTGCGTTTCAATTTTTCATATACTGCGTTTCAGTTCTGGGATTAACGTATCATTTTTACACGAGAAACTTTCACAATGAAACGTTAATCCCTAAAATGAAACGCAGTATATAAAAAAGTGAAACGCAGTTATGAAACATTAAAAACTTGGGTCTCTCAGCGTATACAACAGTCATTGATTATCATCCAGAGTGGAAAATTATTCGACACTAAAAACTAATTCAAAGGCAAATTTCTTTATCGCCAGACTAAATGAAATAGAATATTTAATTTGATCGTATAACTCTAAATCAAATTTCCCTTTCTTTTCTTATTTATGATTCAATTTTTAGAGTACCCAATTTTAATCTAGAATAATTTAGTTTCGAACATTAACATACATAGGAGTAGAGCTTTCAATATTTCAAATCCCAAAAACGTTTTAGACTTTTTTTTTTGGTTATCCTATCTCAAAATTGATGAAAATCTCGAAAAGCATTTATTTTAATACTTCATCGATTTATAAGTATTCTACTCAATTCTTCTTCAGTTGATTTTCTCACAGTGAAAAATAAATTCCATTCGATAATCAAATGAAAGAACAAGTCTTATTGCAATGAAGAATACTTTTAGAATAGCAGTAATTTTTCTATTGCTCTTGAGTAGGGTGGACCGAAAAAAAATCATTTTTAAATTTCAAAAATTCACGGTGTCTACGAATGCGAGTTCTTATCTTATATTCGTAATTCTGTGTTTATTAAGTTTAAAGTGGGATTCACTTTTGCATTTCATGCTTCACGCGACGCAAAGCCGATTTCTGGATTTTCGCACAGTCTAGAAAATCGTAGGTAGGGTCGAATTAAGGTATTATATTATACAGGAGTGCTCCACCGCCATTTTAATCGCCATTTTCGTACATTCTAATTCAGCGCCAAGTTCAGGCTGTATAGTTTGACAGTTGAATTAGGTTAGATTCTAACCTACCATCAATCGCCAACATGCAATCACAATCACAACTGGTTTTTAAATCATAATTTAAATTGTGCGCCAAGTACAGTGGTACGAACATGGCGGTCGAGCACTCCAGTATAATCAAAAGTAGTACCGTAGGTCGAATGTCTCCAAGCCAAAAACTCACGCTCGTGAATATGCTTTTATGTTTACAAACACACCAATTAACCTGAAAAAGATGTTTACAGAAAAGTCATTGTATCATTACAAATGGCATAAAATCTTTGCAACTTAAGTTTACCTTTTCAATATCTTCGTTATTGTATCCATTACAAATACAATATGACTTTAAAAGTTTTTTATTAAATTATAATAATTGTCAAGTGGAAAGTGACTTCTCTGAAACTTGTTTCTTTTCGTGCCAATCTGTCAACAAAAGTGGTTTTTTTGGACGACATAATTTGATTCCT
>JAUMHM010000031.1:41825130-41837351 GCA_032362435.1 Melikaiella ostensackeni | reverse complement strand
TTATTTAAAATTAGCAATATTAATGCCCGCTACAGTTTGCGCAAAACGTTGCATTGACGATTAATGATATCCTGAAAAAAATATTACTATGGTTCCAATTTTGAATTGGAAAATTTAATCACTTCAGAAAAAATTACTCGAGAGGTACTGAGTTTGAAATGTTCAATTCAATTTTGAATGACTAGTTCTCGCATGGTTTTATTTTTAAGGCAAATTTTTTATTTACAGATTAATTCAGTAGTTTTCTAATTTGGAAAATTGGAAAGCTACATTAAAAATATTCGTTCTTAAAGCTTTTCTGGAATTTTACAATTGTGCACGATTTCAAGTTGAAGTTTTTATACATAGTGTAAAAGTTATATTTCAAATATGTATCAATATTAAATTAATAATTTTGAATGTTTCATTTAGATATTTTTAATTTTGAAGCTGTGTCACGAATTTCAAACGTTAGTTCAGTTTTTTAGATTTGAAATTGAACTTTTAAATTTTGAATATATCTAATTTTAAAAAATGTTCACCCTTAAACGTTCCCATTTCATGTGTACAATGACTACAATTTTTGAAGTTTAATTTTGAATCTGTCTAATTTCCATTGCCTTGGATATAAGATACTTCACCTTGAGAAAAGAGTTGAAAATGTTTTAATTTGACAATTTGGAAGCTACAAATTTTAAATTGTAGAATATTAAAGGATATACATTTGATATTGTACAATTTTCTAACACCTCCAATTTAAATTTTTAAAATTTTAAACGCTCTAAATTTGAAAATGGTTCATATTTAAGTTGTAAAATTGAATCATTTTCAAGTTTCAATGTATGGTACTAAAGTTCTTTTTGCATTCAAAAGTATATTTCAATAAAAGCAATTATAGCTTTTTAAAATTGAAATTGGTCAAAGAGAACCGAAGATATTGAATTTTCCAAAAAAGTTACCTATAATTTCAAGGTCCCGTGCCTTCGCCAATTTTTTAAATAAAAAAAATTTGGTTATGTTATTTGTTACTGCTAAATAAAAGAATCTGCCAAGTTAACCCTAATCTCATTAATTGACGAAAATTACTGTTATGGAATGACATGGAATCCACCTTCGTTTACTTTCAACCGAGCTTCAAAATTATTATTTAATTAACTCGTACAATATATAAAATTCCATCGTTTTGCAACCTAGCAATTTACTAAACAACTAATTTTTTTCGTAATTCGTAACTTTTCTTGCTGAAAACCAATTGTTCAGACAATAAGAAATTATTTAAAAAGTTAATGAGTGTTAGTAAGATATCGAATAAATAATCAAATAGAAGAAAACCACGT
This sequence comes from Melikaiella ostensackeni, assembly GCA_032362435.1. Taxonomy (NCBI): domain Eukaryota; kingdom Metazoa; phylum Arthropoda; class Insecta; order Hymenoptera; family Cynipidae; genus Melikaiella; species Melikaiella ostensackeni. The sequence goes on along the minus strand of JAUMHM010000031.1, from coordinate 41,836,035 downwards.
TTTTCTAAAGTTTTGGGTCTTCAAGATACATTTAAATACAGTAAAATTGTTTAAACTATTAGAAAAATATGTTATTTGAAATACATTGTTTCTTTATGCTGATTCTAAAACTTGTCCGATTTAGAAACTGACATCATTTTGCAATTTCTCGATTAAAATATAAAAATAAAATTATAATTGTAATTATAATTATAAAATATAATAAATTGTTTGAATGATGGAGATTTTTTTAAACAATTAAAACCTTATTTTAAAAGGTAATAAAAATACATGGTACATTGATTAGTGATGATCTAGGAAAAACAATTAATTAACTTCAATATTTTGCAAAACTTTGATTTCACTACTCAACTGGTACTTTTTGAGGGTGAATGAATAATAGTTATAGGAAGGTAAAAATGATAAACATATTGTTAATACACATTCATTGAAGTGCTTTCAATAATGAATTAAACTTTTTATTTCACCTTAATTCTACATTTTCACATCTTATTTCCATATTTCAAAAGTTAGGCTTTTCACAACGTTAATTAAATGGGAAAATTCAAGGACTGTAGGGCATGTCTTTTTATTAACCGATTTTGTTCAAATTTTCAGGGTATCATTTTTACCATTAAAAGTTTTAGAGGGTGAAATGACAAAGTCTACCAATATTGTACTAATGTGAATTCAAAACTCAATTTTTGGAGATTCCAGATTAAAATTTATTATTTAATCAAGCATTGGTTGTAATTATTTCTTTAACATGAAGTATAATTATTTCCAAACGATACAATTTTTAAAGCTTTAAAAATGAAGCCAAACCATTTTCAATGTTTCGATTTAAAGTTATTCTGTTTTAAATTCTTTCAACTGAAATTTGTTTAATTTTTGATGATTTCAGTTTGAAATAATTCAATTTTGAAAGTATTTGAAGTTATAAAGGAATAAAAAACTTATCTCCTGAAAATGAAAATTGAAGAACATAAGTAAAACTTCAAATATATTTATTCCCAAAATATTAGTTTCCAATGATTGATTTATTAATTTCATTACAAATTTAAATTTATTATTATGGAAATGTCAACATGACATTTATTATGAAAACATTAACCTGACATAAATTGTCATTCTGTCTAATGATAGTCACAAATAAAATAAAATATAAAAAAAACAAATAAACAAAACCATCTCTGCGAACCAACTTCATACTGCGAACGGAATGTATCAGCTGCGTACGCTTGTATATTATTATTATTATTGATAATAAGTTGGTACAGAAAGGAATAAAATTGGTATTTGTGAATAAGACTCTAAAGCAAAGACACATAAAGAGTCATAAAAACTTGAGCTTGCTTGAAAAGATGAATGGATGGAAAGGAAGCAAAAGATTTATGCAAGGATAGGGATGCATGGAGGACAGTTGTTTATAAGAAGAAAAGTGACTCCTGAAACGAAAGATTCTGGATACTCATGGGCCCACGTGGAGAGCTTCGCTTAGTGGATGTGGTTGGGGTAAAGAATGTGGTTCTTCCTGTGGGTTTATTAGTTAATCTGAGTTTTCAAGTGTGAACCGTGATGTACGATAACTTTGGGGACCTCTTCACCTGGGATGATTGCTAGAGAGATTAATCAGCGACCCGTGTCGGAGCGGTACTGTGGGACAAGTGTGTCAATTGAATGAACAACACGTGACTTCTAGATTGATTTAAAATCAATCCCGTCTCCTACACATCCCTTACTTATCCTTTCCAGATAAATTCCTTGATCCCCGATTGTATACCAGGTCGTTTGGAAAGTCCCGGGCCTAAGTAATAAAACAACATTCTTTTGAGAAAATTCGCATTCATTCTTCAACATAGTTTCCTTCCAGCTCGATATACTTATTCCAACGAGTTTCTAAAAGTTCGATGCCTTTTCTATCGTAGTCCGCGTTCAATTCCTCAAAATAGGCGTTTATTTCGGCAATGACCTCTCCATTTGAGTAAAATCTCTTGCCAGCCAGCCATCTCTTCAAATTTCGAGAACAGAAAGAAGTCGCACGAAGTCAAGTTTGGAGAATAGGGTGGATGAGGAATCAATTCGAAGCCCATTTCGTGTATTTTTGCCATTGCGATTGCGGAGGTGTAAGCCGGTGCGCTGTCGTGATGAAACAGCACTTTTTCGTGTGCCAATCGTGGCCGTTTTTTTTATCTCGGCTTCCAAATGTCCCAATAATGATGCATAGTACGTTCCTATTATAGTTTTACTCTTTTCCAAGTAATCAATAAGGATAATTTCTTGAGAATCCCAAAGTGCCGTGGCCATCACCTTCCCAGCTGACAAAACAGCCTTCGCCTTCTGTGGCGCACTTTCACCAGGCAGTACCCACTGCTTCGACTGCTGCTTTGTCTCGGGCGTATAGTGGTAGATCCAGGTTTCGTCAATGGTTACAAAACGGCGCAAGAACTCCTTTGAATTACGCTTGAACATGTCCAAATTGGACTGAGAAACATCAGCTCTTTCCAACTTTTGCTAGTCAGTGAGCACGCGCGGCACCCATCGCGCACGTAGCTTTCGCACCTTCAATTTATGGTTATCGATCATCAAACGAAGAATTTTTTGATCACTTCTGGCGTAGTCGCGCCTAAGGCCATTCTAAAAGTGGTTGGTCATTCGTGCTCGTGCGACCAAACTCAAACTTGTGCATCCACCTTTTGACTGTTGTATTCGCTGGAGCAAATATGCCATAATACTTATCAAGCTTTTATATAGCGTTTTTAGCCGTTTTGCCTCTCAAATAATAATGTTTAATGAGAACACGTTTTTTTCCACTGTTCACAAAATTACCGAGATGTTGACGCGACAATTACAATAAACACAAAGTACTTGACAGATTATGATGAAACTTTGGATTTAGTGTTTTTAAGGTTAGCACGTCACAAGAATGATAATGATTTTATGCTAGTGGCGCCATCCGGTCGTCAGGCCGGGGACTTTTCAAATGACCTAGTAGTGAGGCTAGAACCGAACAAGTTACGCCTTCCCCGGAAGGGACTTGGCTTAGTGGTATAATAATAAATTTTTACAGGCAGTTCTCTGGTTAGATGATCTATTTAAAGTACTTCTTGAAGGCCACGTTGAGATTGGTTGCAATATGAACGAAATTCAGTCTCAGAAGGAGGAGCATCAATCCTTTCAGGATACAGCTAAGGTAAGTGAGGATAATTACAAAGATAGAACTTGATAGTTCTAACAGTTTACTCAAATTAGGGTACATTCGAGTACGGATGCCAATTGATAAACGGAGCTCGAGTCCTCAGGCTCTCCTGTAAATTACCATTGGAGGAAAACACCGATCTATCAGGCAGATTGAGACAAGCCTGGAGGCAGTTACACTCCGTTGGGCAAGAGCAACTAACCAGATTGAGGGTTTGTGCCGTCTTCCACAGAAATGTTGACGATGTGAGTATCATTATTCTGAAGTGGATTTTATATGCCATTAACAATACATCAAAAATTTTGGTTATAGCATTGCAAGCAACTGAGAGATTTGATTCAAATTGTTGAAAAGATACAAACAAAGCGAAAATCGAAATCGGGAACTGGTGCTTCGCTGGAAACTGAAGTTTGCCCGAAAGTTGAAATTAGAGAAGTATTAACAAAGAGAGAAAAGCTTCTACCGGAAGTTGGTCGTATGGTGAGGCTGGGGAGGCTTTTAAGAACAAGGTTAAAAGAACCTTTACGGTAAGGACTCTTTATTTATGCTTCATCTTTTTTATGTAGTGTGAGTTGTCTCGAGTTGAAACGTTCATTTATCATCGACCTGAACTACCGACGCTGTTCAGTGGTCAAAATCAGAAATTTACCGTTCAAAAAAGTTTACAGCCTTCAGTTCTCATCCGATAAACAATTTTTTTCAGAATACAGTTGAATCAATTTTTAAAAATTTTGTGAAATGCGATTTTTGAATTTGGCTTTGTTTATATTTATTTATTCTACGCGAAGTGTGGTAATAAGGGTAATTTTGCAGTTTTTTTTCTCTCCAAGAACGAACAAAATATGTAACAACTATTTTTATAAACAAATTGGATGGACAAGAGCAAATTTTTTTACGCGAGTCTGTCTCTAAATGAGTTAACGGAGAGTCCCAACTACAGAAAATTGATAATTATCAACAATAGTCATGTTTCATAAACAAACTGGATAAACAAAAGCTAAGGATCAATGTACTCACAAGAGAATTCTACTTTTCCTGTTTCATATGCCAATGTATGGAGCCACTGGAAGTTTTTTCGATTTTGGCGTCGACCATCGAATCACAATACTTTGAAAAATGGTTTTTGTTTATTCAACTTCTTTATGCAATTAGAGAAGTTCAATTTAAGTCAAATATTCGTAGAGATGCCACTTTATTGAGTCATTCCAAAGTGAAGGAGATGAAAAAAGGTACTTTTTTACCCTGAAATGTTAATGCAATATTAAAAACGGGTTTTTGCTTGCTATAACTGTTTATAAGATTGCAGGATTGAAATTCCAAACACAAAAATGTATTATTTTATATAAAGTTTGTTTATAACAATGCAAAAAGGATAATAATTAACAATCAGACTCGCGTAAAAAACCAAAGACTCAACGCGAAAATGAAAAAATTTTGCTTTTGTTTAGGTAAATTGTTCATAAAAAATGCCAGTTGTTAATACTCATTAATTCCTTTTAGTTGGGCCTCACCGTTAACGCACTGAGAGGCAGACTTGCGTGAAAAAACCAAAGATTCTGCGCAAAGATGATAAAATTTTGCTCTAGTTTATCCGATTTGTTTATAAAAATAATTGTTATCATATTTTGACAACAAATTATATAAACACATGTCCTATTCGGCCATTCATTCACAGAAGTAGATTCTGTTTTCACTAAAACTATCTCGCATTGGCCTAATATATTTGTTAATGTCTCAAACAAATTTCGTAAATAAATATTACCCTGACTGAACTACTAGAGGCTACATTACACATTTTGATTGAACCCGAGTTTATTTCAATTGTTTACGGAAAGATAAAAAATAAAGTTGTAAGAATTGCCATTTTTCCACTTTACACTCAAACCCCGTTTTCATTCCCCCCGATTTCGGCCTTCCTAGAACGGCTGGCCCACGCAGTTTCTCCGGCACGCAGGGCGAGAGACGGTGTTCAACCAATCGTGAAACACCAGTAGCGTATATACAAAGGCGCAGTGCGCGGGTACTCAGGTTCGAACTCACGTTCGAAGATTTCGTTATATTATGAAATGGTTCTTACGACCCTAAATGTTTACGTTTGGATCCCCCCGATTTGGGACCAAAACAATTTGAAGACAACCCCCGACATTGGACTGAAACTGCGGTTTGAGTGTATTTGTTAACAAAAGGTTTCGAACGAAGGTTTGATGCCGGAGATGATTGTGTACAAGTGATGGAAAGTAACTATGTAGTTCCTCTTAACTAGTTACTGTAACTAGTTACTTTTTTTGATAACGAAGTTATTTGTGCAAATAAGTAACGGACTGGTAACCAGTTACATTTTTGTCAGTGATAGTAATTATAAAAATCTATAGAAACACTATTAGAAAAAAAAGTTAATTTCAGAGTTGAATATTCTCTTTTTTTTGTTAGTTTGAAATTAATCTTTCAACTGAAAGTTTAACTATTCCAGTTGAAGATACATCAGTTTAGTTGAAAATTTATCTGTTTCCTTGAAAATTCAACTATTATTGGTTGAGAATTAATCTTTTTTGGTTAAAAATTTAAGTACTTGTTCAAAAATTCAATTATTCTGTTCAAAATTCTACAATTTTCATAATAAACATTCTATTCGTTTGAAAATTCAACTGTTTTGTTGAGAATTCGTCCTCTTGGGTTGATAATTTAACTATTTTGGCAGAAAAATCGTCTTTTTCATTCAAAAATGCAACTGTTTGGTTGAAAATAAATATGTTTTAGTTGAGAATTCAAGTACATTGTTAAAATTCAAATACTTGAATGAAAGCTAAACTACTGTGTTAAATTTTTTTTTTCGTAGATTCATCATTTTAGTGGAAAATTCATCTTTGGTTGAAAATTCAACTGTTATAGAAACTAGTTGAAATTTCTCATTGATCTTGATTTCATTTTGGGGCTGTGATTCCGAGCTACAAATCTGCTTGGTTTTGAATTTTTTGTTTTGCCACCCTAAAAACTGCAGCGACTCGAATTTGAGCCAAATCGAAGTATATTTATTGCTCCCCACACAGCGCTAAAGTTTAATAGAGAATATCTCGCAAAATAATGTATATAAGTCATTTCAAATGTAGGTCTCTAAATTCCTCTTTGTTTCCTCTATAATTTCAGAGGAGTTATAAACCACAATAAGCTCAACATATGACCAACAACATCAAAAATACACAAAGTAAAGTTTGTTTTCGTTAAATTTACCAATACAGTCGTATTCTTCTTGAAAATCTTTATAATTTTCATGCAATGCAATTTTCTCTGTAATCAATATTTTGAAAGTTATTAATTGCTTAAACCTACCTATTTATATAATTGAGAGCCTTATAGCTGCGTAATTTTCAATAAAAAAATTTTTATTTATATAATCGGGAAAATTTTTTGAAAACCTGGAAAAATGTTACCAAACTCGTGACTTCGGTAAAGATTGGGAATATTTTCAATATAAAAGTTCATACAGTTTTTATGTCTTTGAAACCTTGTACAGGTATGTCGATTAATGCAGAAACATTGAGTGAAATAGGATCTCAATAACGCCACAAGCGATTAGGAAACATTTTTTAGTGAGCATACATTTTTTAGAGGCATATAGTTTAATTGTATACTAGCGGAAAGATTAACAAAACTTCGACGCAGAAATTGAAAAAATTATTAAAAAGTTATTGAAAGTTATTAAAAAGTATCAGTAATCTTTATCTTTTTACATTATTCAATAACATACGAGGTTTTAAAAACATAAAAACTTTACCGATGTCATGAGTTTAAGTCACGACTTCGGTAGAAATTAGGGATTTTCTAAAAACAAGTTCATACATTTTTAATATTTTTGTAACCTCGTACTTCAATGTATTTTGATGTGCTGATTACGAGCATAGCCATGAAAATACCCGAAATGTAACTCTCAAAAAACACGTTTTTTCAAGTTTTTTCAAGTTTAAACTTTGAAAATGACATTTGCAGATATTTTCATGGCCATATTGTCTTTAATCTAAATTTTGGAAAAATTTGGCTTTTGATTTCAAAATGGGATAAGGAACCTAAAGAAGTAATCATTATTACACGAGTAATTCACACTTAAGTAAATATTCAAATTGTTTATTTTTGCAAAATTTTCGTACATAATTGGTTAATCAACAATAAAACTATTTAATGAAAATAGTCCGAATTGACACTTTTTCTCAATAATAATCTATACATGCAAGAAAAATATATTTTCAAAACTTAAATTCTAAAAGAAGCGGAAAGAGGTTTTTTGTATAGCAATGATCCATCGGTAGTAGCCAGGTCATTTTCCCTGTGAAAATCTTGCGTTCTGTGATGTTCGGTCACTTGAAACTAAAATTATTAATAATATTTATTAGTATCTCAGACGATTGTATGGAAAAATGAAGCAAAGTTTTTTAAACTATCTTATAATAATAATTTCTTAATTCTTGAATAATTGTAATCTTCATTCCTATATGCTGTGAGCATACATAACACAAAACCAAAAATTATTGATTAAATGATTCTTTGTTTACCAAGGATTTCATCTTATAACCTCCTTACGCAATTATACATGAAGGTAATTTATCGCTCAAAACTTTTTATCATTAGCTTCTTGAAATTATTATAAATAAATGAAAATATTTTTTTCTACAACTTACTACTTAATCCCATCTGACAACCTTCGTCGCAATAATAATTGATTCCTTTTTTGTCACACAACATTGGGTTTCCTTGATTCTACAAAATAAATTTATTTAAGAAACTCACATGTTTCTTGTAAGAATAAAGTTTTCAATGTGAAAACGTGAAAACGAAATTTTTTTATACTCACTATAAGCAGTCGTCTGTGCATGATTGTGACTTGTCAGTGGCAGCCTTATCGTCATGATCGTTGTCAGGAAGGACAGGAGTATTATGTAAGAAACAAGATGTATGTTAGCATGAATATTGTAGAATGTGGATTTTGACTATTCCATAATTTTATTATTTATAACTGATCAGGAAGTTTCACTACTAGCGGAAATTATTTACACACAAAATATCAATTTTATGAAAAGATATTGCAAAAAACGTCAAATTTCGATATTTCCGGAAAATTGGAATAAATGTGGAAATAATGAATATTTCCTAAAGTTCTTGATCACATTTGAAAGGTAAGGAAGCACAGTGCTCACATAATGAGCAATAATTGAGCACAAATGAAGCACCCATAGCGAAGTACATCCTAGTGATTTTTCAAAGTGTTATGACTAATCAAAGAAATTAAATTTTCAAAATAAACTCACATCAGTAACGGAAATTGCGAAGGTCAATAAAGTTGCAATTGCTTTAAAAATAAAATATATCAAAATTATTTCATGGTTTTATCTAAGAAGATTAGAAACTCTTTATGAATGTTTCAAGCAACACTTACTTAGCAGAAACAAGAATATTACTGTTCCCCTCATCTTGAAGATAAGAACAAGTTGTACAGAACTTTTCTGGATCTGAATACTGAGAAATTGATATGAAAGCTTTTTGAAATTGTCGTATATGGGTAGAGTGCAGGGGTATTACTATCTTAAAAACAAATTTTTTAAAGAAAAAATATAGATTATTGACTTATGCGTAGATGACTTCATGCCAAAACTATATTTATTTTAAATTAAGAAGAATTTAGAAAGCTATTCATTGAAAATTTATATAATATTGTTACTTTGGACAATAAAGAACATAATTTTATATAATTATGGGGTTTTTTCTAGTAGAAAAAAGGGTTTTCAAAAGGAACATACCTTTAATTTTTTTTAACGATCTTAAAAAATTGCGGAGAAATACAATACTTCCGTTTAACGTGCAGGTCTTTTAATAATTTCGTGTACATTCACGAAAACGCTTAATTTACAACAATATCTGTACAGCTGAATTTTTCATATCTTAGGTAAATTACCGCAGCAAGGTTAAGTCGTCGTCAATGATCATTTTTTTACGATTGCACTTCCTACTTTCATATTTTGAAAAGAACCTGTCTTTATTTTCCGGATATTATATATTTTATGGCCGTTATACTAAAGCCTAGGATAGAAAAAAATAATATTTAAGAATTTGAATATTATTATAAGAATATCGCATAATAAAGAATTATTTGAAACAAATATTGAATATTCTCGAACAGAATTCTCTTTTTCAAATATCAGATTTACTAGACGAACTATTTTATCTCGAATCTTGTGAAGGCCGAAAAATAAAAATTAAGTTCATCTCACAATCAGTAATTACACAATTAGCTAAATAATCGTAATCCCTAAATATTATTATAGTTCAGTTTTCTTATCGTAGTTGCATCAGGTACCACTAAATAAACGGAATTTTGAAAATAATTTATACTATTTACTTTTAATACTTCGTTTCTTATCATGTTAGTGTTAAAATGATTTGCCCCTGCTTTTTTCTAATTTTTCCACTATGAAACGTTTTTGACAAGATTACAATATAAGGGGCGAGAAACTAATGCGAATTCTGATATTGGATTTTTGTGAGGAAAATGAATCTGAATTTTTTAAATCTACTTGATCTTTGAATATTTTTCGTTGTACCAATTTTTCACATTTGTTGTATTTAGAAAAAATTTAAGGTTCGAAAATTTGAATCGAAATTTTGGAGTAATAAGAAAGGGAGGGACAACAGAATTATAACCCTTTGTTACAAAAAATGTATATTTTCAAACCTAATCGTGACATCGATTTGATAGTTTTAAATTCGTTTTCCTCACAAAAAATCCTATCGAATTCGGCTGAAATTTTTTAATGAGTAATAACAAATTTTTAGCACGCAAACATTTTTTAGAGTTATATAGTTTTATTGCATACTCAATTTCATCGGAAACATGCACAGAACTCCGAAGTAGCGATTGAAAAAATTGGCAGACTCACGACTTCGGTAGAGAGTGGGAATTTAAAAAAATACAAGTTCATAAATTTTTCAAATCTTTGAAACCGTGTATGAAACTTTTAAATAACTTTTTAATAATGCCGAATGAGACTAAGAAACATTTTTAGTACGCATACATTTTTTAGAGGCATACATATACATAGTTTTATTGTATCTTTTTATCCGAAAGATGCACATAACTTCTACGCAGCAACTAGAAACCCTTATGTACCTGAAGTTTTGAACGTTCCAATGAACGAAATGGAAAAATAAAGAATTTTCTGAAATTATCCAAGCGGAATTAGTTCATGGAGGCGTAAAAGTATTATACTGTATAACGCTGTTCATTTTTATGATTTTGTGATTTTCCAAAAGTAAAAGTGACATTAAGTTTTTTCCGGAAGCTCTTATCCCACTCAAAAACTTGTTTTGTGAAAAGGTAATAGTACCCTAAGGTTTTCTGAGACTAATAACGAAACTAAAGTCAGATTTTGGGAAATCAAAATTGCTCATTCAGTATGGCGGATCACATCTAAAGAATGTTTTATTTATCACGAAACCGGCTTCAGTTTTTGAAGAGAAGAGGTTCCCATAAGTTTACGACATTTTAAAAGGAGAATTTAGGGAAGCTTATGAGCTTCTTAAGTTTTTGTTCACCGTTGAGTATTCTTGTCACATTTGAATTGAATGGTCTTTTCCCATCTTCGAGACCAAACTGTGGGAGGACTAGTGCCCTCCTCAGTATACAACACAAACCGATCATAACTCCTTTGGTTCTGGCTTGGTTTTCATACTTTCCTTTGCAT
>JAUMHM010000031.1:41796458-41825030 GCA_032362435.1 Melikaiella ostensackeni | reverse complement strand
CCAGTAATCGATACAAGAACATCAAAATATTAATTAATTAATTATCCTGGTCGATGAAATAACATCAATATTTTAAATTATAATATTTTCCTCAATTTTATGAATCATTTTTAACAATTTTCATTTTAGAGCTTGAGGTAACTGGTGAACGTCCTTAAGTGTCCGCAATAAAATTCTTATTGTTTATTAATATAATATATAGTAATATACTACCTATAATATAATATACTTATAATGTTATAATATACATCAATCTTAGATCTTGTCTTTAGTACATGAAGGGAGCAGCTGAACCTGCCGGCTGAACGTCCTTGTGGTTAAACGTCCCACGCCTAAATGTCCAGCGCCTAAACTTCGCTGCGCTTGAATGTCTGGCGCCTAAATGGTAGCGTCCAAACGGCCACGCCTAAACGTCACGTACCTTTTTGACTCGTCACTGCCGAGCTGGACCGCTCGACTCATCACTGTCGAGCGCGGACCGCGCTCAAAAGCGCGAACACTCAAACCTAGATATCACGGAAACTAAGGCCCATTGGATCGAAAGAAAATATACCTTTCTAATGAATTTTGATTTACTTTCAGCCTGTGAAGCTCCAGTCGAATCGGGGTTCCGCATCTCGCGACCTCACCTTGTAAGATATAATTAAGCATCCAGGCTCAGGAAGATTGAAGTTGAGACCCCGATTTTCTAGTGTGTTTTATTTATTTGCGCAATGTTTATACGAAATTGCTCTAAATATTCACGAAGCAGCGAACTGATCTGAGTTTGAGTCGCAAAAACGAAGAGTGTGAAAATAACCTTCCCTGCTTTCATTCGCTTGCAGTCCTTTGCGCGCATGCACTGATGGCAATGACGTTCCAACGAAATTAGACCACCGACCTACCTTTTCACTTCTTTCGCGCTGTCAGACTCTCGCTGTCACAACCTTATGTAATTCGCGCGAATCGACTGGACTCCATTTCGCTAGTCTAGAATGAAGCGGGATACGAAAAGGGTCAATTTTTGGATTGATGTTCTAAAAGAAGATACTTTTCGCAGGATGTCTGACTCGGATAGAAAGTCGCCGGATGAAAGTGGAAATTTATCAGCAATCGAGTCAATTTCGAATAAATTGATGGAAGTTACGAAACTCGCTGAAAAATTAGATGCAAAACTCAGCGAGGCTGGAGCAAGAAATCGAGGGAGTCCAGAAAATCAGGAGACTGGTGATTTAGTAAAGCCGGATGACAAGTATGTTGGTGACAATTCAAGCCGCTTGAGCTCCCCACGTCTGGTTTCTTCGACCGCTAATATGATGAAAAAGGAAGAAAAAAAGGAGACTGTGAATGAGGTTGGTGATTATTTTGTGTTGTTGAATTTATGCAGGGTGTGGCGAGGAGAGTGAATTGAGATTTATTGGATAACGAATTCTTGATGCATAAATATTTTATGGATGTTTACTTGCTGGTTGGTTTATTCATCAGTCTCTTTGGTAAATTTAAGAATCAATAAAAACAAAAGGATTTTTCCAGAACGGAGTATTTATGTTCCAGACTTCAGATGACAAGAAGTCGACTGAAAATGTTGATGATTCGAATGTTGAAGAGTACGTGACGGCAACAGAGTGTTCAACTACTCCCGTTTTTCGATCTAGAAGCGAATCAATCTTGACGTGTTCAGAATATGAAGATGCTGTCTATGCAATAGCGAGGTAAATTGAATTTTATGAGACGTCTGAATATTGGAAAGTATGTATTGTAGCTTTTCATGAGTATTTTTAATCTGCTTTATAAGCAAAATTATTTTTTGAAAATTTATGCAAAAAGTAAGGATAATACGAGGGGTTAATTACCTGTACTTGGATTTTGGTGTACACTAGATTGCAAGATTGCATGAGATTGCAAAAGATTCCATGAATTAGAGGAAATTCATTATAGAAAATCATTATATGGGCATATCCACGAAAAGTGTCATTTTTTGTCACCGTGATTTAATAGGTAATCCTACACTTAAAATACAAGTAATATTGCATGCGAATTTACAGACAGACTTCCTGAAATAGGAACAAAAACTTACAGTTATTACAGAAACCCTCATGGAAAGATATAACATAATAGTTAGACCAAATCCAAAAAATTTAGCTGTATAATGTTTGTCACCAGTTACAAGCTGGATGCTTTGCATGCTTGCAGCTTTTTTGCACAATGTTTGAAAATTCTGAGAAGAATCATGTTAGTTCAGTAGAGCATAGGCTACTGAAATTTCATGGATTTGACATTGTGCTTTGATTTTTAACACGAGAAAAAAATCTCAAATTCGTGTCACCATTTTTATGATCAAAACGTCCCCTCAAACATATGCAGGTGTGGAAAGTGCGCGCAGCTACCCGGGTCAAAAATCCCTCGATTTTTAATTAGATTTAGGCATTGGACGGACACCATATGAAGAAAAAAGGTGTGGTGCTAAAATTGTGTGCGGCTAACAAATTTAAGTATCGAAAATTCTGAATTTGCCGAAAAAATGACCCCTTTCCCCGTCACCGTACTTTACTCCAAGACTTCTTGATGCACACTTTTCTATGCTCACGGAAATTAAACAGTATGTTGTGCCAAAGAAATTTGCCATGGATTAAGTCAATATTGCAGTGCGAACAAAAGTTGTGTCCAATTAAGGGCTAAAATGTCCCCTTCAACACTTGGAGCTGTGAAAATTGCGCGTAACAAGATATGGTCAATTTTCTTTACTCATTTTGCTGTATTTTGGCGGCCAAAAAACGTTTCCGTAAGAAAAATTACGTGCCTCAAAAGTCATGTGTATTTAGTAAATAAAGCATAAAAACATGTATATAAATGCCTTTTCTTCAACAGTTACTGGTCAAATTAAAATTTTTTCATACAATAAAGTTGCATTTCATTGAAAGGAATAACTTTTGCCTAGAGCTTTTTTTCTAAAAAGTTAGAATATATCGAAATATTAAAAAAAAACTGGTGAATAATCGAAAAATATTATTTGCTTCTATCTCACTCGTCTGAAAATATTTCTCAGAACAGAAACGTTTTTATTTTTCACTCATAAGTTTAATCAAATTCAATAAATATTATTCATTCAATTAAATTTATGGACGTATTAATTTCAATATTTTATGCGAATCGCGCGCATGCTCAGAAATTTGACCCAGCTAAAAATGCGTTTCTATGCATGTATGAATGAATGTATGTATGAATGTAGGAAAAAAGTTTGAAATGTGTGTTTCAAGATTTGCTTTGAATTTTTTTTTAATGACACTTTCTGTGGATCTGCCCATATAGAAAACAATTTGGAATAAATAATACGAAAATATAGTAAGAATTAATGTAAAAAGAAGAGAAACTACAAAGGAACGATTTATTTTAGATCACCCATAATCTCGTATGGAAGTACCATAGACAAAAATAGCGATTTTCCACAAATAAACTTTACGCAGAAAAAATTTGTGAATTCTCTCGATATATTTAAAATCGCTTGAAATTTCATTGAAATTTATGAAAATCCTTTGAATTTAAATTTAACTTATTCCCTAGAATTCTACAGAAATTCATGGAAATCCTTTGAAATCTCTTGAAATCTATGGAAATCGTGAGAGTCCATTAAAATAAGTAGAATTCATTTGAAATCCCTTGAATATGAATTAAATTGAACTTATTTATTAGAGTTTTCTAAAAAAGCCGTTAAAATCCCTGGAAATCTTTGAAATTTTTTGAAATACGTTAAAATCCATGAAAAACTTTGCAATCGCTATAGGAATGCCTTGAAGTTTCATTCCCTAGAATTTAGTTTCCTAGAAATCCCTCAAAACCTTTGGATCTCCTACAAAATTTTTTGGAATCTCTTGAAATTTTTTAATTGCCTTGAAATTTTTTGGAATCTTCCAAAATAACATAAAATCTTTAAAATCCTCTGAAATTTCATAAATTTCTTTTTATCTTTTGAAATGATTGAAATTCCTTGAAATAAAATTTAATTTATTCTCTAAATTCTACAGAAATTCGTGAAAATCCCTTGAAATCTATCGAAATCTTTGGAAATCGTAAGAATCTATTAAAATAATTAGAAATCATTTGCAATCCCCTGAATAAAAACTAAATTGAACTTAGTCATTAAAATTTTTGAAAAAGACGTTCAAATCCCTAGAAATCTTCGAAATTCCTTGAAATACCGGAAAATCCTTTGAAATCTTTGGAAATCGTAAAAATCCATTAAAATAAGTAGAAATCATTTAAAACCCCTTGAAGATAAATTAAATTAAAGTTATTCATTAAAGTTATCTAAAAAAAAAACCGTTCAAATCCATAGAAAATTTTGAATTCCTTCGAGATCCCTGGCGATTCAATGAAATCCTTTAAATCTTGTGAAATTCCTTGAACTACTGTAGAATGCTTTGAAATCTTTGTAATCGCTAAGAATCTCTTTAAATTCAATTTAATTTCATTTATTTTCCGAAGTTCTCTAGAAATCCTTAAAAATGTTTGGAAATCCTTCGAACTCCTTGGAGATTTAATAAAATCTTTTTAAAATATTTGAAATGCTTGGAAATCACAAAAAAATCCTTTTAAAAGTATTAAAATCCATAGAAGTCCCTCGAGATACGTTGAAATCCTTTGCAATTTCTTTAAATCCCCTACCTTATATTTGGTAATCTTTGAAATCATTTCAAATCTCGTGAAATTTTGATCAAATCTGACAAAATCGCTTCATATCTGTGTCAATTCTCTGGAATTTCTTGAAATTTGCTGAAATCCGTTGATGTCTCTTGGAATTCTTTAAAAATCTTTGAAATCTGTGGAATCCTGTTAAATCCCTTGAAATAATTTGAAATTCTACGTTAAGTAAATAAATAAATCAATCATTTGTAGTTTCTCTAATTTTTGCATCAGTTCTTTCAATATTTTAACATTATTTATTTCTATACTTATTTTCTTATAATGCTTTTCCATAAAGATTTTTCTGGAATAGCGAAAGAATTATAAGAAATTAATTTTAGGAAAATCATTATTGACCTACATTAGTGTGGTCCAAAATGCATTGGAAATTTTCTTTTCGAATTTTCATGCTCTGACTCCCAAAATTTTTTCAAATGCAGAAACAAATAAATGTGTAGTTTTTGTGTGAAAAAAATTATACTTAGAGGTTTCGTAAGCCTCATGAAGTTTAACACGTATTTCTCAAAAGAAAAAAATAAGTTTTTGTAAATTTTATTCAGAATCGTCACTATTAGGTGTCTCGAGTTGAAACTCAACATTTCTCTTCAAAATCAGCCATAGACTAGGAATCAAAAATTACTTTTTGAATTTCACCCCCCATAAGTCTGTTTTATAGGGTCCAGAAAAACCCCCATAAGTCAAAAATTGGGTCTTGCGAGTTTTTGGCGCTAATAATAATTTTTTGCGATTGCTTTTAGTATAAATTGTTTCTAATACATAATATGTTAGTTTGAACTGATAATTAGATGTTTAAATGAATTGTTCCAACAATTTATTATCGTTTATAGCAATTTTCTCTCAGAATAGAGTTAGAAAGTCTTGGTTTTTTTTCAAATTTTTCAATTTTTCATTTAGAGCGAGGTAAAAATCAATTACAAGTAACAATAATTATTGTTTAAATAATTTATTATTATTCTCAACAGTGTTCTCTTCAAATAATGCTAGAAACTTGCGGTTTTTTCTGATATTTTCAACTATTCGGGTAACTGGTAATTAGGGTAAGCTTATTGGGGTAATAATTAACGCAAGTTACCAAATGTAATTGCTTGAACAATTTAGTATTGTTTATAACTATCTTCCCTCAGAGTTATGCTAGAAAGTGGTGTTTTGTTCTGAAGATTTAAGCTTTTCTTTCACTTTTTAGTTACGAATAAATAATAAATGAACACTGAGTGAAAAGTGGACAAGAAGTTAAAAATTTCATAAAAAACTGCAACTATGTAGCATCGCTATAGGAGAAGATAGTTATAAGCAATGATAAATTCTTTTAACAATTATGTTTTTTATATTACATTAATAATTACCTCGCTCTAAGTAAAAAGTGGACAAAAAGTTGAAAGTTTCAGAAAAAGCTACAACTTTCTAACATTATTAAAAAAAAAAAATTATTTAAAGTAATAATACATTTTTTAAACGGTTATGTTTGTTAATTTGAATTAATGATTACCTTACTCTAATTGAAAAGTGGACAAAAAGTAAAAAATTCCAGAAAAATCCGCAACTATCTAGTATTACCATAGGTGAGGATAGTTATAAGCAATAATCAATTCTTTAAACAATTATGTTCGTTAGACTACATCAATTATTACCTCCCTCTGAGTGAAAAGTGGACAAAACGTTGAAAATTTCAAAAAACTGCAACTTTCTAGCATTATTCAAAGAGAATATTATTAAAAATAACAATAAATTGTTCAAGCAATTGATTTTGTTAACATTAATTAATTATTACCTCACTCTAATTGAAAAGTGGACAAAAAATAAACATTTTAGAATAAACCGCGATTTTCTAGCATTATTCTAAGCGAATATTGTTATCAATAATAATACATTATTTAAACGATTATTTTTGGTAACTTCAATTGAATAGTGCCTCGCTCTAACTGAAAATTTGAGAAATTCTGAAAAAAGCGCGACTTTCTAACTCTATTCTAAGAGAAAATTGCTATGAGCAATGGTAAATTGTTTAAACAATTTATTTAAGCATCCAATTATTAGTATAAAGTAATATTTCATGTATCAGAAACAATATGTACCAAAAAAAACCCTAAAAAAATAATAATTAGAGCTAAAAATTCGCAAAACCCAATCTTTGACTTATGGGGTTTTTCTGGGACCCTATAAAACAGACTTATGGGGATCAAATTCAAAAAGTAATTTTTGATTTGACTAACTGCAAGGAGAAATATTGTGGGTCAACTCGATACACCTAATAGTGACGATTATGAATAAAATTTACATCAATGTCTTTTTTTCTTATGGGAAGTACGTATTAAACTTCATGGGGTTTGTAAAACCTCTAAATATTATTTTTTTACAAAAAATACGCTTTTTTTATGGATTCGAATGAATTTGGGGGATGAGAGCATGAAATTAAAAAAAAAAATTTTGGACCTCCCTAACCTATGAATACACTCATCTCGCGTTATTTGGCCAGCCTCGGGTCTGGTCTGCCAAGTAACGGGCGCTGTCAAACGGCACACGTACAAAAGTATGTATTCAGAGAGTCGCGATGTAAACAACTTCTGATACGGCACTGACTGTCCGAGCGAGGATCTTGCGTACAGGGCGTCAAGGGGCGTTCAGGGGGGGGGGGGAGACAGAACCATTCAACCGGAACAACCGTGAAGCTGGCCAAAGATTGGGCGGCCAAGTAACGCGAGATGAGTGGACTGAATTCCCCAAATTATTTTTTCGTAAGGGGTGATTACAAGGTGCTATAAAAGATTGCACGGGATTGCATGGGATTGCCCGAGATTGCATAAGATTGCCGAGAGAGTGTACACAGGAGTAATTAGTTCTTCGGAATAACACTGATGTAGAATATTATTAATCATATAATGATTTCAGCAGTAGTACGGATCAGGCTTCATCACCAATCGAATATGTTATGCCGACAATATCGGCGAAGAAAAGCGAACCAGCGATTATAAAACCAATAGCTATAAAATCTGCAGTGACAGGTCCTGTGAAACAAGAAGCGACGGAGTGTGATCGGGCTGTAACCATTCAGAGGTTCATTGAGGTAAAAATATTAAAACTTGATCTGCAAAAAGTAAATTGACATTCAAACTGGCAGATTTTATACACCGAGTACATTGACACTTCAAGAACCCGGATTTTCGGCACAAACTTTACTTGAAGACTTATTTCAATGTCTACATCAGGCCTGTCCAGAAAGGAGAAATTTGCTCAAAAGCCACATGTTACATTTCCACCAACACTTCTCTCTGCTCAGCTCGAAAGACTGGAGAGTGGTGGTGGAAAACTCGCACATGACAATTGAGCAGATTCGAGGAAAATTCCTGGAATTTCTCCTCTCTGCACAGACCTGGTCTACATATCAGGGTGAGACTGCAAAACCTAAATATTTTGTTTCAACTCGTTCCACCCCTTTCAAATGTTGACTTTTAGCAAATAAATGAACACTTGATTTTTTATATACAAAATTCTAACCTATCCTTCAAGACACTTCTGATTATATGACCTTCAAAAATATTTTTTACGGAAAAAAGAAAAAATGCGTATTAATTTATTTTTCAAGCAGATTAATTCTCAGAGGTAAGCATTTAAAAAATTGTAAAATTGCGATATTGACTAGACTAAAGTATATCTGATTTTGAGAAATTCGGAAGGGTTACACCCCCAGATAGATCCTCTTGGGAAAAAAGTTACTACGTATTTTTTTCGATAAACTTGTTTTTAAAACTAGCTAAAGGCTTAAGAGTGAAGAGTTGACATTTAAGGCATATGCAATTTTTTTATTTAAAGAACGATTATGGGATAAATTTTTCCATAAGCTGCAATTGTACGATGTGAGATTTTTAAAATACATAAATTTACGATTTTTCGAAAACCTAACCATTAAAGCATTTTTATATTCGAAAAGCTTACCCCTGAGATTATACTCATTGAAAAAATGTTACCCTGTATTTTTTTTCTTTTCGATAAATTTATTTTCAGTAGTCGCTCAGGGCTTAAGAAAAAAGGAATTGACGTTTAAAGCGTGTGCAATCAGTTTTTTTGAAAAAAAAAACAATTATGGGATAATTTTTCTTCCCTTTACTGGAATTCTACGATGTGAGGTTTTTAAAACACCTAAATTTACGATTTTTATAAAACCTAACCCTTAAAGCATTTTTATATTCGAAAAGCTTACACCTGAGATTATACCCCTCGAAAAAAAGTTACCCCTTATTTTTTCTTCTTTTAATAAATTTATTTTTAGAACTCGCTCCAGACTTATAAAAGAAAGAATTGACATTTAAAGTATGTACAATCAGTTTTTTAGAAGAAAGAACATTTATGGGATATTTTTTTCCATAAACTATAGACCAAATCCATTTGAAATCATGCAGACCGACTGGTGACATGTTCAGGATTTGCTTGTCAACGAAATATGTTTTTGTATGTGGAAAATAAGGAGACACGTATTTTTCAAATTAACATAGCGACATTTTTACATTTTTTACGAATATTTTCAATTTTTGAGGGTGAATTGATATTTTTGCAAACTTTACTTTTAAAAACCGTACCATTTCAGAAATTTTTGAGATAATAAGACTTTTCTTGTTTCAGTTAATCCAGTTTTCTGCCCACTTTCATAATCAACAACAAAAAATTAAAAATATTCGAAAATGGTAAAGTTATTGCGGTTTTTTGAAAAAAAGTAAAATAAGTTTTTCTCAAAAACCTCACCTTTTTTCTGAAATTTTTAGGAATAATAGGTACTGATATAGTCTACTTACTATAAGTTTCTCATTTGGTATATTTTTGTTTCCTTGGAAGAAATTTTCGTTTAATAAACCTTGCCTCGTTTTATAATTCTTGAGATCTTGAGGTTTGTCGTTGCTCCAGTTTAAGTTTTTTTATTCTTTCGAAATCGGTGAGAAATGCGAAGAAAGAATACAAATTGGTAAAGCTATTTCGATTTTTTGAAAAAGTGAAATACGAAATTTTCTTAAAACAGCTATCTTTTTTTTCACCAAACAGAACCTCAAAGGAAAAGGTACGAGCTTCGCAGTTTTTGACGCATTTAACCGTTATGACGAATAAAATAACATTTTGATGATTTGAAGTAGAAAATAACAGTAAAGTACAATAAATTCGAGAAAAGTAAGAAAAAGTAGAATTTTGTTTCTCTTGAAATACAAATACACTCCAAGTATAAAATTTATGATAAGTTTGCTATACATTATCTATCACTCTTGAAAATTTCAGGCGAAAAAACAGCTGTTTTGAGAAAATTTTGTGTTTTAATTTTTCAAAAAATCGAAATATTTTACCATTCCTCATGTTTTAATCGTTTGTCTGATCGGGTTCAAAAAGTGGAAAAAAACTTGACCAACTGGAACAATAAAAACCTTAAAATCTCAAAAACTGCAAAACGGGCAAGGTTTTGAAAAAAAAATATTTTTTTTTTCTCCCAAGAAAGAAAAAAATACTAAATGAGAAATTAACGTTAAGTAGACTATAGTAGTATCTATTATTCCTGAAAATTTAAAGAGAAATATGGGGTTTTTGAGAAAAATTTGTTTTTCTTTTTTCCAAAAAACCGAAATGACTATACCATTTTTAAATATTTTTAATGACACGGTCTTTAAAGTAAAATTCACAAAAAACTCAGTTCACCCTTGAAAGTTTAAAATATTCGTAAACATGTAAAAATGCCGCTATGTTAATTTGAAAAAATGCTTGTCTCCTTATTTTTCAAGCAAAAAAAATATATTTCATTGGCAAGCAAATCCTGAACATGTGACCCGCCGGCCTGCATGATTTGAAAAGGATTCGGTCTATAATTCTACGATGTGAAATTTTTGAAATTGAATAATAATTGAAAGAATTGACGTTTAAAGCATTTACAGTTATTTTTTCAATGAAGAAAAATTATGAGATAATTTTTTTTCCATAAGCTACAATTCTACGAGGTGAAATCTTTAAAATACTTAAATATACGAATTTTGGAAAATGTAACCTGTAAAATAATATTACATTCTAAAGTACCACTCCCTAAAATTAAACTTTTTTGACAAAAAACGTATTAATGTTATAGTTTATGTAAACATCAATCAGTGTAACTACAAAACGTTAAGTAGGTACGTTTACAATTTCTTGTTCTTTGGGTATCTCAAGTTGATTATTTAAAATAGTTTACCCTATGCAATTATAGCTCCTGGGAAAAAATACTCTGTAATTTTTATTTTATAATCAAAATAATTTGGCATACTATGAAAAAAAATTTTTCTCTTCTATGGCTTGTGGGGAGGCCAGAAATAATTTCATTTAAAAACTAACAAATGCTTGATAAATTTTTGTCAAAAAGGAATAATTTTAAGGGGTGGTAGCTTTTTTTCCGAGGGGTACAGTCGCAGAGGTAAACCTTCCAAATTTTTTAAACAGAATGTATTTTGGTTCAGTAAGTATTGCAAATTTTATATCCTTTAAAATGCTTACCCCTGAGAATTAATCTGCTTTAAAAATAAATTATTACGTTTTTTCTTCTTTCCATACACAAAATATTTTCGAGGTTATATAATCAAAAATGTCTCGAGAGATGGGTTAGAATTTTTTTTTTAAACAAAAAAAAACGTGTTCATTTATTTGCTAAAAGCAGAGATTTGAATCGGTGGCCCGAGTTAAAACAAAATATTTAGGTTTTTCATAACCACCCTACTACATGTTTATTTATTTAATTCAAATATCATATTCTTCATTTAATTTTTTAAACCCATCATGTGTAAATTTGTGATTTTTTTTTGTTTTCAGGAAAAAACTGGAAAGGTAGTTAAAGAAGTCACAGAAACGACAACACTACGAGTGTCTCAAGATACTCGAATGGGAGTATCGTCTTATAAACTGGTTTCCAATACAACACATGACAATCACGATCATTGTGATATAAAAGAAATGGAAGATTTAAAACTTACATTAGAAAGCGAAGCTGCTCCAGACTCAGAGATAAACAATTCCGAAATAACGAAAAGTAAGTGATCAACTAAAAACTTATCTGATATCTTTATTAATTTATAAGTCTCAAATTATGAAAGCTTATTTCACAAGAAGCCAATTTAATGTTTTATAAAATGATTTACAGACGATCTTTTCCGAAGAGAAAACGATTTAGATCATTCCAAGCGGATCAATGGAAATTTTGCAGGTTTCGATTCAAAGCCATGGTCATGTGAGCAGGAAGAGCAATCTTACACTTCAAACGTTTCGAATGGATCCGCTTCAATGATCAAATACAATAAAATTAAAATGATTGAAGCTCGTCAAGCAAATATTAAATCTTCAAATTTTGAAAGAGTCAAAGAAGAATCAAAAGAGGAGGAAAGGGGAATAAATGGTGGATTCGAAGAAGACGATTTTTTTTCAAGAGCTCGAATGGTGAGTCGTGCCGAAGAGATTTCCCAATCTAGCAAATTCAGAATGGCTCTTCACAATAGTCTATCTGCGTGCGAATGAAGCTCATTCATTACTACTAGTTTCATCGAAAGCTACCTCAGTGGAGGAATTCAAAATCGATATCTTTTTTTAAATCTAACAACGCAATAATAATTATATTAATTTTTAAAAAGGCAATGCAAGCACGATTGTATAAGCACATAATCCAATAACGCCTTGGCTCGTCGCAATTAATCCAATAATGATGTTGTATTGTTACGTATTTAATACTGTATTTTTTATTTTTGTAAATAAAACAGTTTGGTATGAAATAAGTCGGTAATAAGAAAACAGAACTCAATTTTTTGGCTGAGTGTGGCCAAAGTGGTAGGATAAGTTTGAAAATCAATACGATTACCAGAAAGGATAAAATTGAATTTAAATTTAGTTCTTATGATTATAACTTTCAATTTCTACTGAAAATAGGAATTTGTTTGAGCAGGAAAAGAAACTAGTTTTCCGAATACATTGAATTGAATAGAAAAAGTGGATCTTATTTTCTCGGACTTGCTCTGACGTAGAAAATGTTCTTGGTGAGACGTTACATTTTGATGAACTGGTTTAATCTATCATTATTATTAATCATAGGATATTATAAGGGTTATTCGGTAGAAAAATTCGTATTGGTGGGATATTGCATTTTCATAAAATATCTCCACTGTTTTATTGGATCTTTTTTTTTATTAAAACTTTGTAAATAGAAAATTCTGTATTGGTGGAACATTTCATTTTCATGTTATCACCCGACGCGGACAAGTAGAAAAATTGTCTTGAAAATTACATTTCCATAAAATATCTCCACTATTTTTCTGGATCTTATTTCTATTAAATTTTCGTAACTACATATAAAAGTCAGTCATGGTGGAAAATTGCATAAAATTTTTGTATTCTTTCATCACGCCTATTTTGCCGTGCAAAACGAGAAAACCTGCAACTACACTTAGAGTCGAAGTGAGATATAGGCGTAAATATATTTTTTGCATAAAATTCTTATTTGAAGGAAAAATCTTTAAAAAACGTAACCTCTGATAAAGTCATTTCGTGTAATAGTATATCACAAAAAAAGTCTTTAAAAACGAAAAAATATGTTTCTAAGAATCTGTGTGAGAGGCTCATTAGAGACAGTTATCTAAACAAGTGAAAAAAGAGGGAGAAAAAGGAAAGAGACAACCAAACCACCTCACTCTCTTTGAATTATTCTTTCTCCGTCTTTTTTATACTACGGGGATCCAGCACGTTTCGATAAACAACAGACTAGGTTCTAAATTCATGAATATACAAAACAGTAGAAAATTTGATGCAACCACAACAAAATTTAAAAAATCAATGTTGAATATAGTTATCAGTGATTGCCACACAAATATAAATAGTCTGAATACAAAAATTAAACAGACTCTAGAGAAACTAAATGAACAAGTACCTCCTTTTGTCATCAGAGAATGCATCTTGAAAGACAATAAACTCAACAATAAATTGACTCAAAATAACAAAAAAAATGACCGAAAATTCGCTAATATAATTCGAACTCAAGGTGATATGCAAAAACTACATTTAAACCTCCACTCAGTTCTATCACACGAAAAACCTGACCCTTGGTTTCTTAATATCTCAAAAATTGATACACTACAAGAGGTCGTTAACATTCTTAGACTAGGTGAGGGTTTTAGTGACAAGTTTGGGGAAAAAAGTTCATTCAGTTATTATTATAGAAATAGTAAAAGATGTTGAGACTAACGTAAAGAAAATACCAAGTAACAGATTACAAGAATTTAGATGTAAAATTTCAGAATTGTCAAATGAATTTCCTACAAACAACTGTTCGCAATGGATTATTGATAAAGAATTGAATGAGGGATGCAAACTAACTAAAGAATTTTTGAAAAATAATCCAGATATTTTTGTGACTAAAGCGGATAAAGGGGAACATTACAATAGCCATTTCTGAAACTGAGTATGGCAAAAAAATGCTTGAAATTCTAGAAGATAAAGATAGGTTTGGTCGTATTGAAAATAATCCTACAAGAAAATTACAGAAAGGAACTTTCAGGAATTTGAATAAACTTAGAGTAAAAGGTTATTTATGAAACGTGAAAAAATGTGATATTGATACAACCAATACAGTTCTCTCCTTATTCCCTGACTTAATTGAAGCTCATAAAAATAATTTTTCATTACGACCAGTAATATCAACAATAGGCTCTCCAACCAGAAAACTAGAAGAGTTGCTTAGTAATATAATTAAAAATCAATAACAATTTCCAAATTTTCAGTTAAGAATAGTAATGCTTTTCTAAAATTCATTTATGGAATCGCGATTCCACAAGATCATATTTTAGCTTCGTTTGGCCAAGTTGCAATGTTTCCTAACATTCCACTTGAGAAAGTAAAGGATGCCATTTGAAAAAAGATAGCATAGCATCAAAAATCGCACCACTATTCTATACAAACTATTTAATGAAGCTATCAATTTTGTTTCTCACTCCACTTATTTTCAATTTGACGACAAATTTTATAAGCAAAAATTTGGGACACCAATAGGTTCCGTTCTCTCACCTGTTTTAGCTGAAATTGTCATAAAAGATTTAGAAAATCAACTTTAAAAAAAAATGGAAAATCTTGTTAATGAGCATTCAGAAAAAATTGGTTTTTAAATGTTTTTTTTTTATGCTAGATATGTAGACGACTCTGTATTATGTGTAGATGCAAGCAAAATTGAAATACTTCGAAACGCTTTTAATAGTGTACACCCAAGGTTACAATTCACTTTAGAAATTGAAAAAGATAGAGAAATTAATTTTTTAGACCTAACAATAATAAAAACTGATGAAGGTAAAATCATAACTGATTGATATAGGAAATCGACCTTTTCAGGACGTACACTGTGTTTTCCCTCAAATCCCCCAATACAGAACAAAATTGGGGTTATAAGAAACATGGTAGACAGAGCTATAAAATTGTCACATGAAACGTTTCATTAAAAAAATCTTGAAACGTGCAAACAGATTCTTTTCCAAAATCATTATCCATCCTTTTTCATTGAGAAACAAATAAAAAACAGAATTTATCAGATGAAAAGGAAAGATAACAACCTAAACACCAAAGAAACTAGGGAATTTGATAGATTTAACACAGTTGTTTTACCATACTTTGGGAGAATTTCTAAGGCTCTAGGATTATCATTAAGCCAAATGGGTCTACACACAATTTACAGAATTCCATTTAAAAGCAATAAAACCATGAAATTAGAAAAAGACTTACGTGACAAACTAGACAGGCAAAACGTATTCTATAAAATCACTTGCAAGAGTTGCAAAGCAGTATACATAAGACAAACAAGAATGTCCCTCGGAATATGGAGTGATGAACAAAAAAATAATTATGATAGAAATGAGAAATATCTTGACGTTTTGTCTAAACCTAAAATCACACATGGACATGACTTTAATTGGGAAGATGTGAAGGTGCTTTATCACGAAAGAAACCAAAGAAAGAGAGAATTCATGGAGATGCTGTACATAAAGAGAGAGGGAGACAATGCAGTTAATTAAAAAAGAGATCTTTCTAGACATAATAGAGCCTTTAAAAGTTTTATTAGATTTTTGTGAGAAATAAAATGTTTTCGTTTATTTATTCAACTATGAGAAAAAGAGCATGTACAAAATTTTCGAAAAAAGTTTTTGAAAGATAGTATTTTCTGAAAAAGATAAGATCGTATCCAAGATTCATAATAATTTAAAAATAAAAATAAAAATCAGATTAAAATATATTACCGTAGTTTTCTATAAATTTCCCTGATAAGAAGGTCTAAGTGACCGCGAAACGTGTTGGATCCCCGTGTAATAAGAAAGACGGAGAAAAAGTAAGGAAAAAAGAGTGAGGTGGTTTGGTTGTGTCTTTTCTTTTTCTCCCTCTTTCACTTGTTTACATAACTGTCTCTAATGAGCCTCTCACACAGATTTTTAGAAACATATTTTCTTGTTTTTAAAGACTTTTTTGTGATATACTATTACACGAAATTACTTTATCAGAGGTTATGTTTTTTAAAGATTTTTCCTCCAAATTTAACAAACAGAGACATTAAGCCATATACCTTGTTCCTTTTCGTAAAGGTTCAGTTCTTGTTCGATTCTACAAAATTTCTATATTATTTTATCAGTCTTTTTCTGACTAAATCTTCGTTAGTAGAAAAGTTTTTAATGGTTGGACATTGCATGTTCATTTTCCGATGCAGGCAAGTAAAAAAAGTCGCTTGGTTGACAATTGCATTTTTATAATATATCTCCAGAATTTTGGCAGACATTTAAAACAAATTAAATGTTCGCAAGTAGAAGTCAGTATTGATGGAATATTGCATAATATTTCGGTATTATTTCATTATTATTACACCTTCTTTTAAATTAAATTTGCGCAAGTTCGCAGAGAAGTTAATCATGATGGAACATTGCATTTTCATTTTATCAACCGACGCGGACAAGTAGAAAATGTTTTCGTGGTGGGACATTACATTTTCATAAAATATCTCCACTAGTTTTCTGGATTTTTCTTCTAATAAATTTTCGCAAGTACATAGAAAAGTCAGTCATGTGGAAAATTGCATAAAATTTTTGTATTCTTTCATTACATATATTCTGCCGTGCAAAATGAGAAAACCTGTAACTACATTTAGAGTCGAACTGAGATATAGGCGTGAATGTATTTTTCGCATAAAATTTATGTATTATTTTATTGGTCCTTTTCTAACTAGATCTCCGTTAGTAGTATTGAGTATTTGTGGGACACTGCATAATATTTCTGTATTATTTTATTACTAGTACACCTTTTTTCAATTAAATTTACGCAAGTATGTATAAAAGTTAGTCATGGTGGGACACTGCATACAATTTTTGGAACCTCTCATTACATCAATTGTAAAATTAAATTCGCACAAGTAGAAAAGTTAATCATGGTGGATCATAGCATACAATTTCTGTATCATTTTATTGGTTCTTTTCTAACTAGATCTTCGTTAGTAGAAAAGAGACTAGTCGGAGACTGCATTTATATTTCCTGACGCGGGCAAGTAAAAAAGACGTCTTGGTGGGACATTACATTTTCATAAAATATCTCTAGCATTTTGGTAGAACTTCTCAAAAATTGAATCTTGACAAGTAGAAAAGTCAGTATTGGTAGAACACTGCATAATACTTCTATATTGTTTTATTATTAGTTAGTCATGGTGAGACGTTGCATACAATTTCAGTATTATTTTACTGGTCCTTTTCTGACGCTATATTTTTACGAAATTAATCATCCAACTAGAACTCAATTATTTGTTATTTTTAGACAATTTCCACATTCGTCTGAGATGTGTAGAAACACCCGTTCTTGGTGCGACATTACATTTTCGAAAAAAATGTACAATATAATTGGACACTCCCTTCATGGATCATTTCTATTTACAACATTACTTCTAAAAAAACTAATCATTTAATTAAACCCCTGTAATCAAATTGCGCCTACAGGTTTAAGTAGAAAATGCCATTATTCACGAGACACCGAAATTTCCAGAAACTTTCTCCATCATGTCACGCGGTGGGCATCGATGTAACTCATATCAAAAGGTCTCCCGCCTCACGGTTTTTTCTGTTCTCATAATAATTGTGATACCTCACGATCATTTTGAAACCAAAATGAAAGAAATCGTTGGATCCGTTTTTGGAAAGAACTCGATTTTTTATTTTTTTGGGGGAAAGGGGGGGTAATTAGGTATAGTTTTGTGAAAATAGCACTGAAGTGGTAAATTATTGTAGAAGGCTCTTTATTTTAACACCTAAAAAGAGGCTGCGTATGTTGAATACATATCTTGCGATACCCAAATCACTAAAAAATTTTAAAATATGTGAAAAAGTTGGAAGAATTCAGTTTTTACAAAATTGCTCCTTTCTGGCGCATCGTAATGCTTAGGGTTGCTCTACAAGAATTAAATATAAAGCTCTAAATTCCCTGCAAAACCAAAAAAAACTGTACATTACACTTATAATATTTTCGGACATATAGCTGTCGAAACTTATTTTTTATCAACAAATTTGACTAAAAAATATTTTTATTTCAGCTTTTTTGGAATAAATCAGTTCCTGTGCATCACAGTTGAAGGTTGTTAGAAAATAAGTAAAAGTAGACTGAATATAATGGAAATATAAAAAAAAATGCTCTAGCTCTAATGGAATTGCAGTTATGGCCTCCCGAATAAAACCTTTTTTTATGAAACTTTATAGATGTTAAGTTTATCTTGAAATTTCTTGCTTCTGTTCCATTTTACGTAAAAAATTGTACTCAAAAGAATAAAAAATTAAGCAGAAGCAAGAAATTTCATAAGAAACTTAACATCTATATAAGTTTTATAAATAAGGGCAGTATTTTCTGAAAATATCGAAATATCATTATTTAAAACGAGAAGAATATAAGTACATATTAGTGGTGTATAAATGTTGAAACCAATCGTAGTATTTCAGCCGAGCAAAAAAAAGTTGTGTGTTTTGGCATCCGAAAGAATAAAAAAATGGTTAATGTCCTCTG
The DNA here is from genome assembly GCA_032362435.1 of Melikaiella ostensackeni. Classification (NCBI taxonomy): domain Eukaryota; kingdom Metazoa; phylum Arthropoda; class Insecta; order Hymenoptera; family Cynipidae; genus Melikaiella; species Melikaiella ostensackeni. Next base: position 41,806,316 of record JAUMHM010000031.1, on the reverse strand, counting down.
TTCGGTTCTTGAATTTGAAAATTCATAAAATTTTGTCTATGGGCTAAAAAATTATAACGAATTATAATAACTAAAAATTTGTTGTGCAATGTACAATTTTCTAAAATGGTAAAAGCCACGTTTTTTAATTTAGTTAACTGCACATTTTTAAATAAAAGTTGTTAATGTTGAATTTAAAATTTCTCCAGTTTGAATCGAAGAAACATGTATTTTTTTAGTATAAAAAACAAATTTTGTACTCTGTAACGCATTTATGAATCGTGAATTTTGTATTATTTAAACGGTTTCAACGCTTTAAAAACGACGAAATTTTTTTCGCCATATCAACAAAATAATGACATGATTCTTCGATTCCATGTGAAGAATTCAACGTGTACAACTTTTTTTATTGAATCTAAAAATTTGTTTTTAATTTTTTATAGTGGGTCACCACAAAATCTTTACTTTCAAAAAATTCGCCACAATGGCTACAGTTTTTAGTATTGAACAACAATAAAAATATATGGAAATCTTTTTCAATTTTCAAATTCAAAAATCGAACAGAAGACATGAACCGATTAAGAATGATTGTTTTACCTCTTTCGAATGCCAAACCACAATTCTTTTTCCCCGACTCAAATGATTTGACTAATCGGCACATTTGTATTCCGCCTTAGTACACGTACTTCAATTTTCGACACATAGAACAAGGACTTTTTAAAAAAACCTGCGTAAATCCTGAATGGAAAAATTGCGCGAAGTTCAAAATGCAAATCTTTTATACTTTTATTTGAAAAAGTAGGTATTTTTTAACGATGAACCCTATTTATCCCGACCTCTCCCGGACAATTTTATTATTAGTTATTTATATTTATTATTCATTATTTATTTAAAATGGTCTGGAAGAAGGCAGAATGAATAAGGTTTTTTCTCATATAATACCCATTTGCTGTTTCCTAGACGTTAAAATCAAGAATAATTAGCATCTCAAAGTTCTCTTTAAACATATATTTTCAAAAAACTATCCAAAATGAGTTAAAAATGTTATATTTTATATTTACTGACGAATTTTGACATGTAAATATTTGATAAATACATTTTTCGTAACTTGTACATATATATACGAGTATATAATGCAAAAGTATGAAATTATGCGCTATTACGCGAAAATTCCAATATAATGCGATGAAAATAAAATCCGTGCGTTTTAATGCATCATGAAATTGATTAATTATTAATAATTGATTAAATTCATTCATAAAGGAAGGTTTTATTCTGGAGGTCATAACTGCAGTTCTATTAGAGCTAGAGTATTGTATTTTTTATGGACAACTTTTACTGTGATGCACAAGAACTGAGTTATTTTAAAAAACAAAAAAAAATTTAGTGAAATTTGTTGATAAAAAATTAGTTTTGATAGCTATACCTCCTCAAACATTGGAGGTGTAATGTTCTATTTTTTTTTAAATTTTGTAGGGAATGTTATGCTCTTCAACTCTTGCTGAGCAAGTCTATGCATTAGGATGCACCAGAAAGGAGCAATTTTGGAAAAATTGTATTCTTTAGACTTTTTTCAATTATTGGAAAAAATTATAAGGGATTTGGTTATTGCAAGATGTTCTTTCAAAAACGGCTCCTCGTACACTCACGAAATATTCCCATATATTCCCATATATTCCGTCAATATTCCTATGTATTCCTAGATATTCTTAATATTCCAGATATTCCTGAGTATTCCCAATCATTCCCAAATATCCTGAAGTATTCCCAAGTATTCCCAAACATTCCGAAGTATTTCCAAACATTCTCACATATTTTAAGGTATTTTTCGGAGATTTCGAATTTCTGACGATTTAAACACGATTTTTTGAACATTTTTTGAGGCCTCAAAAACCTTAAAAATAACCTTAAAAATGATTGTTTTTCTTTTTGACTCCTGAAGAACGTGTGAGTCAATGCTTGTGAACGTCAGGTGCAAAAACGAAAGCGATATTGATTTTCTTTATTGTTAAAAAATTTTCTTTTGAATTGTTTTTTTTTTAATTTTCAGAAATTGCATTTTTTTAGTTAATGCTTCAACTTTGTGTGAGGTGTTGTTTCCATGTGAATTCGACAAGGTTAAAATATTAGTGATTTTCATGTTCTTCTAGATCCAAAATTTGGGTCTTGATTCCCAAGGTGGAAATATTAAAATTTGTATTTCGATATATGAATATAACATCGAACAGATTTGCAATACAATGAAAATTGCATTGAAAATGAATAGTAAAGAGTGAGTGACGAAAATGAGGATAAAGGCCCAAATTCGGGATTTTGTAGAGAATAAGCTCTTCAAGGTGAATAACTTTCCCTCTAGAGTTTTTCTCGATTATATCGTATATTTTTCGGAAAAAAACCCAAATTTTTATTTTCATATCAAATTTTGCATTACAGTTCTTCCTTTGATGTCGGTATTTCATCACACCATAGAATAGCATTCTTGAGAAGAAAATGAATCCTACAGGATTTTATACGTATTTTCAGAAAAATCCCAAAACGAACGCGAGATAGAAAAAATGTAACAAGAGATATTTCTAGAACTTTGTTACAGAAACTATTTCGTTCGGTAGACTTTTATCCTATCTCGTTCCCTCTTGGCAAAAAACATGAATTTTGGATTTTCAGACAAAAAATGCTCTCTCCTCTCCAGGGCGCGGACACAGAGCACATTATCATGAAGTATACTCTTTACATTAGGAAAAATCTAGAAAGAAATTAATAGAAAAAAATGGTGAGCTTTTTGAAAAATTTACTTTGAATATTTTCAGAAAAAACGCCGCCATTTTGCCAACTTTGAACGTTTCAGGAATTTTTCAATTGATTTCAAAATAGGACGATAAATTCTACCAGAATCAGTAACAAAAAGTTAAATACCTGTATTAGTTTAAAAGATATCACACTTTGAATAAAAATTTTCTGATAATACGCGTTTTCAATTTTTAAAATTCATACACTCATAACTATGACAAAACAATTTTTTTCCTAAATATTTTTTTTCCAAATCTTGACGCTGCCCTATGCATATGCCCCCCCCCCCCGGCTACGAACGTGTTACAGCGGACGATATGAAGGTCAAGTCGGATACCAAAACAAATAATAGCAACCGTTTGAAGTTCTCTTCTAAAATATACTATGAATAAAGCAAATTACCAGTAAATGGATTATTTTTTGGAATAGCTGCAAAAGTGTTATTTTTAAGATAGGTCCACTTTAGTTAATAGGAAAAAATGTTCCACAAATTAGGTACGATTGGAAACCATTAATAAAAATTTAAAATAAACTTTTATCATAAATGTCCTATTCTAGGACTATTTTAATTAAATATTTTAATGATAGCATCTTAAGTATTATTTTGGTATCCGACTTGACCTTCATATCGTCCGCTGCAACACGTTCGTAGACGAAGAGGCACGTGCATAGGGCAGCGTCAAGATTGCCGCTTGCAATTTAAAACATTCTTAATTTTTTCACCACTAATCCGATTGAGATCAAACTTTCCAGAAAAGTTGCTTGAACCTTGATGAACAAGTTTCTCATTGGAAGACTTCTGTTGCTTAGAATTGGCAATTCATGATTTTTGCAAAGTCTCAAAAAAAAAAAAAATTAACAACTTCCTTGTTTATTAAAATATTACGTTCTTCTTCTGTAAATAGTTTCAAAAGACTTAAACACGTAATTTAGTATTAATAAAATCGAAAATTGTCAAAAATTGGCTAAGTTAGCGCGCGTTGAAGTGCAAAAAGATTGAAATTTTTTGTTTTCGGAAAACCTACTTGTTACCAATTACTTCAAAAACTACAAAACCTGCAAATTTTCGCAACACGAGAAAAATACGCGCCTTGAAATTCTCTACAACTATCAGTCCTTAAAATTAAAATTCGAACGATTTTCAAAATTGACTTTCAGTAAATACTTCTTAGGCTCATTCCACGCGTATCCCCCTTTGATCTCGGAAGGGTCAATTCTATATAAACATTTCTTTTTAACTATTTAAAAATTCCACTTTTTTATCGTTTTATAATTTCCATCGAGACCCGTCTACCCAACATGCTATGAAAGTGATTTTTTTCTCGCTATCTGTCTCTTTGAGAATGATTGCAGTTTTGATTGATTGGCGGCGCGTGTTTTTGATTATTAATTCTGTGATAAGAATCCTGGAACATCTTAACCTCTACTGGGTAACTTTGCAATCTAAAAAAAGATTCGCTAAATATATATGGACCGAAGAGATCCACGGTCACCCTCACAACCATTCGGGGACCATCGGGAGCAGTCGGATTTCATCCGTACCTTATGTGCCTTAAGGAAAGGTAGTTCTCTCGCTTTCCGTTTTAGTAGACTTCAGTGCCGGTTTGAGCGGCGTTCGCGTTGGGTGTTATATGTCGCTCGATTCTCCTACGTGTCACGCGTCAAGTAATGTTGTTGTCGACGTCGTCCTACACGAGAGTGATCCCATTCGGTAATTTTTGATGACAAGTGACACGTGAGATTTCAGCGAGTGCAATTTGGATCTTGATCTTCAAATCAAATTCTATGATTCATGTCATTTTTCAATACTTTACCTTCCACAAAGCAAAGAAACCTGACCAAAATGCGTAGGGCTGAGTGCTAAAAGCAAGAAGAATTTCAAAAATTGGAAATTCAGTCAAAAAAATTAGGCACATAGTAATATAAAATAATTCATCACAGAAAAAACTGTGGTTTTTATTAGAACCAATTTTTGATTCCAAGGGAGCTGCAACAAAAAGGAACCCCTCTTGCTGAAAAGGAATCTAAAAATTTGATCCAAAAGAGACTTCAGTTTAACCTCCTAAGGACAAAGATAATTTATCTTTGTTCAAGTGTTCTCCAAAAGAACCATTTTGGGTCTCCACAGGTTTCTATTGGAGTTCAAGTTCTAAAAGATACCAATTTTTACTTAAGCCTCAACTATAGCGAACCCCATGTTTTTTCTGTAATGGATTGTTTTTCTCCTACAGACATTTGCAATAAAATCATTTTTAATTCATTCCATCGTTACTAATTTAGAATCATTTGAATACGCAATCTTCCTATCTCTTATACAAAATTTTAGCATCAGTTTAGTGAAAACATATACAATCAGATCGATCTCTATGTAGTTATATCTTATGTCCAACGAACCCATCTGATAACATAACAAGGAATATTCATATGATCAAGAGAATGATTGAGAGTTGAAAATATTTGTTACTACATTAGAATCTTCCTTCCTTGGTTTTAAATCTCAAAGCAGAACTTTAATTCGCTTTTAATATTCATGCTCATTGAACTTCATTACCTGATTACCATATCATCTACTATGCATCTTACTGGTCTTACATTTACTACAAAATTTACAAAGCCTGAAGAGTTTTCTTTTGCTAAATAAAATTCTTCCCTACACACATAGTCTCTTGCCTTTAACGGGTCCAAATTTCTGATAACTTTCGATGCATTATTTCTTATACACGCTACCAGTCAGGCAGGTTTTATCCTCCCATACTCATGTCGATGACGTCAGGGAGCAAGATACATATACATGCATAACGCCGGCTGGATCCAGGAATTCGGTTTTGTGTTCCAAAAACGCAGGAAGCATTAATTGAGACTAGGCCATGAATCATTGTAAGGCATCTGGCTAAATTAAATTTCTAATCCAATTTCACCAAGGTCAATACAACATACCCAGATAGCACAAGAGTTTACGGCAAGCTTGCTTAAACCTTGTGATGCAAGATTCGGAATTTTGCATCGCAAGGTTTAGGCAAGCTTTCCGCAAATAAGAAAATGTCCGCGATGTGGCAAAATTACGAAGCAAGGTTGAGGGAACACTGTCTGACAATATTTAACTTGATTCATTAAAAAAAAATGAATCAAAACTTTTCGAGCAACCTTCCCGCAATGTTCCCTGGATATTGCGGGCAAGCTTTTAGGAAGCTTCCTAGTGAAAAGTTTCCTCAATATTGCATCGCAATGTTGTCACATGGCAGACATTTTTTTACTTGCGGAAAGCTTGCCTGAACTTTGCCATGGAAGCTTCCGAACCTTGTATCACAATGTTCAGGAAAGGTTGCCGCAAACTCTTGTGCTGTCTGGGTAGATTATCAAATTATTTACATACCTGCTTTGAATAACTATCTTTATTACTTTATTAATCATGAAATGGGATGACGGAAAGGTTTTACGAAGATAAAAAGGGAAAGATTTATTCTCGGATTTATTATCTAGTTCGATACCAGTCATAAAATTTGAGATCAAGTCACGCCTACTAGTTAAAAGGACGGACCGCCGTGAAACAGAATTTTTTCGTTCGTTGATAGACGGGTACATAAATATGACATTACATCAGCCGAGACGACATTAAATAACAAAATATATTTTCGTTCGGACTTTCATGCCTCCTGTGGTTTTGTGTGCCACTATGAAATCATGCAGAGGTTTGGTCTATGGCCAAGAATAATGTTTCCTCGAAGGCTTCCCTTAATCGACGCGAAGAGAAAGACAACTGATGTTGAGACAGAGAGAAATGTAGAAGAGAAAAAAAATGAAACAGAGGAGGATAACTAAAAGTAAAGTGAAAAGAGTTTTAAAATAACGAAATATTACATGATTTATCGGCTTGAAGTCATATTTTAGCCCTGTGCAGATTCGTCACGCTGAGTTGAAAAAGCGTCAAAATTAACACCTAAAATGAATGGCAGAGTTTGTTTGACTGAAGAAATGAAAATAGGCTCTCTGAATTTCAAAACACCACTTAATCACTTCCTAGCGGATTGTTGTATTTCAAAAATTCAGTTTAGATCTTTTAAACACAAATGTTTAGAGTTAGAGGCTTATTTCTCTGAACCGGAAAACCGAGAAACGACCGGGATTTTTTACGTGAACCGGGAACTTTGTTTAATTTTTAATAAAAACGGTTAACTTTACTGAAAAATACGCGAAAATCGGTAGAGATCTACACAAAAAAAACAAAGCGTGAAAAATGATTCAGGTAAAAATGCTGGGGGTAATCTTGGTATGCAAAAGAATAGAGACCGGCAAGGATAAAACGAAAGATCGCTAATTTTTCATTTTACCTTTAAGGATGTTCATTTTTTTGTATGCCGAAATAACCCCTAGAATTTTTACCTGAATTACTTTTTACCCCTTGTTTTTTCTGTGGACACGTATATTTTTTGAGCTGCTGCTAAAGTGCGTTAATTTTTATAATATTAACACCAAATTTTTTCCCTCGTAATAACACGAAAAGTAATGAAATTTTGTGTGTAATGAGCCCAACTTTAAGGCAAAATATCAATTTGATTGAAAGATATTTTTGAAAAGCGTAAAATATAGTATTTTGCTAAATTATTCGGATATTTTTAGAATTTTTTTCATATATTCTATCATAGTGTTGAACTTGGTGTAAAAAAAGTTTCAAGATTTCAAGTAATGATTGTACTCATAATATGATTGAAAAAAAATAAAAACAATAGTATCTTTATGAATATTGCTAAAACTGATTGAAATATGATAAATAATTACTTTTTTTTAAAATTTTTGTAAGTATTTAGACATTTTTGAAAATTTCTGATTTTTTGCACCAAGCTTGACCCTAGGACAGAATTTATGAAAACAATTCTCAAAATTATCTTAATTATTTAGAAAAATACTATGGATACTTACCTTCAAAATGAGTACAAGAACTTCAAAAAATGTTAATTTTTTTCTGTAGTTATGCCAATTTTTCGAAAGCATTGCAATTTGAGATCTTTTTGCAATATCTCTTTACAAAATTGACTTTTTGCCTTCAACTTAAGCCTATTAAACACAGAACTTTATTACCTTTCGTATTATTATGAGAAAATTTTTCTCGAGATATTTTAAAAATCAAGAAACTTTAGCAACAGCTTAAAAAACAGGCGTGTAAATCATTTTGGCGGGTAGGTATATTTACGTTTAAGGGTAGAAGATCTACTTTTCACCTTGTTAAAAAAGTTCCGATTTTTATGTACCCTTAATTATTATAAATTTTTTTTAATTTGATGTGCAGAATATCAAATAAAGAGATATATTTACAAATTTTAGAATATGGTTTTCATACTCTTGAAAAATTCATTCTATTTCATTATTAAAGTACATTTGAAGCACTCTTCATGACCGATTAAATTACTAGAAAAAACTTAGTTTTAATTTCGAAAGCAGCACATAATAAAACTTTCTTAATCGTAAAAAATATCTCTATAAATATTTATCGAGTTAGAAAAGCCAATATATAAAATTTTAGACACTAAAAACTATTTTTATGTGTATAACCTAGAAAAATTTTTAAAAAACGGGATTTTTTTAGTAGAAGAAGTGGCGACACTTAATTTGTATATTTTAAAATATTTTGTTTTGACTGATTTATTAAATAATAAAAGTTGGAGGCCTTTACCAGCCTTCACCATTTGAATGTTTCATTTCAAGATAATGTTTATTTTGAATAAACCGGAAATAAACCATGCAGTGATCGGGAATTTTTCACGGTGAGAAAAGTGGGCACCCACTATTTGTTTAAAAATTTCCTATCGTACATTTTTACCGATGACTGCTTCTTTCTTTTTATAACTTGCTAGCATATGGAAGGTGATAAATTTATCTCCAGCGTTAAAAAATTAAAAGTGTTTAACTGGAACCTCGAATCATATTGAAATAAAAACAGAAAGTTGATAAAATATCTAATAAAATAAAATTCTACTAAAATTGATAAAAAATGACTCATTTTCGGCCTTGACTTCTCCAATCTCTGTTACGTAATAGAGAACAGATAATCTCACAGCAGCCAGAGATTTTTCAAAGCATACAAATAATCTCTATCGTAACAAAATCTCACGGCTAATCTTTTCTGCGCTACCAACAAGGTCACTGTCGCAGTCCACATGAAGAAAACCGTGAAATGCAGCGCCAGCAAATATTTTTCTGAACGTTAGCCAAACATCGTATTACAAGAAACATAATACATACACGCACCTCAGTAATCATTTTTAAACTCAATTATAACAATTGGCAGGAAGAATATTTCATCGTTTCGTGACCATATATTATTGTCTTTCTTTTGTTTTTCGTTTTTAGTTTTTAACTTTCAATTTGTGTTTTGTAAACTGTTTATCAATTTGAAGATCAAGGGTCCACATTGCAGTGCATATAAAATGTTTAAGTTAAAAACTTTTTTATCAGACTGTTGGTAAAAAATGAATACTCTCCTTACGTGTTAGTTGGGAATATTTTGTGAGAAAGCGAAAATGGTAGATGGACACGGGTCAATGGAGACCGAGGAAAATCACGAAGAGGCCGGGGAGAGAAACCAACAGGTCGACTCTTTGGCGAACGCCTCAGAAGACATTACTTCTTCCCAACCCCCGGCGACAACGACTATCGGAACCATAGCTCTCCAAAGTGGAGATACTCGTCTGGTCATTGCTCTTCTCCAAGTAAGGGACAATAATAATTTAAGGAACATTTTGAAAATTAAACCACGGTGTCTACTCACCTGGAAAACTTGGAAAACCTGATATTGTCAGGAAATTTTTATATACCTGGAAAAACCTGGAAATGTCAGGAATTTTTCTCAAGTCAGGGAATTTTTTCGAGACAGCTAAAATTTGAAAAAAGTGTAATATAAAATTAAATAATAATGATTTGTTATTTGTAAAAGTAACTTTTGTAGTACTTGATTTATACTGATTTAAATGAAACTTCTTTGTATCATTTTCAACCAAACAGTTGCATTTTTGACCAAAAAAGATGAAATTTCTACCAAAAGAAATGAATATTTAAACCAAAAGGACAAATTTTCAACAAATAAATTGAATTTTCCAC
>JAUMHM010000031.1:41763356-41796358 GCA_032362435.1 Melikaiella ostensackeni | reverse complement strand
TCACTTTCCAACAGTTTCCTTCACTTCGACTCATCCCCAACCCGCCATTTCCCCTCCTTTCCCCTTACTCCCCCTACCCCTCACTTTCCAAGATTTCTCCTCACTTCTCATCCCCTAATCCTGATTTCCTCTTATTTTCCCTTGCTTTCCCTGACTTCTCCTCACTTTCCCACAGTTCCCCTCACGACCACTTATCCTCCACCCCTCCCTTCCCTTTTCCTTACTGCCCCATTTCCTCACACTCCTTCACTGTCCCTCATTCCTCACCCCTCAGTTATCCTTACTTCTCCTCACTTCTTCTCATTGCCCCTCACTCCCCCTAATTTTTATTCACCCCTAATGCCTCACTTCCTCTAATTTTCCTTCACCCCCACCTTTCACTTCCCCTCACTTACCCTAAATTTCCCTCACTCACCCTAGCTTCCTCTCACTTTCCCTTCTTTATACGATGGACCCAGGGCACATTGGGGCAATTTGGCAAGACCGGCGTAAAAAATCTGTCACCCTGTCAAATTATGATTAATAATAATAAAACTTTGTATATTGAGTATTTAGGTATCGCTGAATACCAATCTGCTACCGTAATTTCAAAATTCAAAATGGCGGCTGTGGGATAAGCGACCAAAATTGCGTATTTTTGTTTTTCTCGAAAAAAAAATCAATTTTATAGCTGCACATCTTTATGTGAATCATATTTTGAATTGTGCAGAAATGTTTATTTTATGTCTATGATATTGCTGATTACAAATCTGAAGTCAGATTTTCAAAATTAAAAATAGCTAATCCAATATGGCTGCTCAAATGATAAAAAACTGTATAAATGTTTGTAAAAATGAGCGATGCTTCTGAAAGTTTGTATACGAAGATTTTCTGGGAGGCTGATTACAAATCTTAAGTCAGGTATATGAAATTCAAAATGGACGATCGAGTATGGCGGACGAAAAGTTTGAGAAGTTGATAAACGTTTGTTAAATTCAGTATCTAGGCATTTGTTGGGTCGCTGACTACCAATTTCAAGTCAGATTTTCAAAATACAAAATGGCCGATGCAAAATAACGAACTAACTGTTCTAAAGCTTATAAATGTTTATAAAAAGCAGTATTCTGAGATTTTTTGTATTCGCTGGTTACGAATTTTCTCAGATCTTTAAAATTCCACATTAAAAAAAAATTTAACATTTTAAAACTAGCACCGATGATCTAATTAATTACCTAATTTCGAAGTAATATATAATCAGTTTCCATGAAATTGCGCACAAATTTCTTTAAAAAAATAATCAAATTTCGTCCACAGTGGCATGCATTTTCTACTCACTGATTATGAATAACAGGATACGAAGAATTTTCATTGAAAGTGGCGAATGAGAAAAGATCAGGTTTAGTAGAAAACTTTGTGAATAAATATTTACAAAAGTAATTCTGAATCCTCCTCGCCGCGTCAAGGTACCATTCTTATGAGAAGAAATTTTTTTTACCCATTTCAAATATTTGTATTTTTTTTTCATTTTCTAAACTTTCTTTAACCGAAAGAAAAACTTTTTGTGTTGATATTTTTTTCTATTAACCCTCATGGTCACTTCATTTTTCTGCTTCATCACTGCTTTCATAATGTTTTGATTCGCTTTAGCAACGTCACTTAATTCTTCAATTTTCTTCTCTTTTTTTGGACATGTGATGCATTTATTACTGGATCTGAAGAAATAAGCATGAAATAGATAGTATGTTCATTTTAGCTGCATCAAGTGTGCAAATTTGTGAAATTTATCGCACTCAAATGTCAAGCCTTTCGACCGCCATATTGGATCGTTCATATTGAATTTCCAATATCTGATTTAAGATTCGTAATCAGCAACCCAAAATACCCCGGATACTGATTTTCATAAAAATTTATCAAGTTCTCAAGCTTTTCGCCCGCCATATTGGATCGACCATTTTGAATTTTTTTAATCTGATTGAAAATTCGTAATCAGCGACTCAGAAAATCCCAAGGCATTGATTCCTAAAAACTTTTATAAATTTTTCCAGTTTTTCGTCCGTCATATTGGATCGGCTATGTTGAGCTTGGAAAATCTGACTTAAGATACGGAATCAGCGCCCAAAAAAATCTTCGTTTTTATCATTTACGCGGCCATATTGAATCGGCCATTTTGAATTTTGAATAAATGACTTCAAATACGTAATCAGCAATACCATAAGCATAAAATTAAATATTCTGCACCTTTCAAAATTTGATTCACTTAAAGCTGTGCAGCTATAAAGTCCATTTTTCACAAAAACTGAATATATCCAAATTTGGTCGCTTATACTGTAGCCGCCATTTTGTATTTCAAAATTTCGGCTGCAGATTTGTATTCAGCGATACCTAAACCTTCGGTATACCTAATTTTATCAATATTAATTGTAATTTGGCGCGATTACAAATTTTTGACCGTGTTCTTGACAAATTGCCCCACTGTGCCCCTAAAAACTAATTAATCTGTTTATATTTAATAGATGTAGGAGGATTACACTTTGGATGATGATAGAAATTTTTTTTGCTTTAAAAAGCAAGGCTTAAGGTAAAAGTAGGTAAAAGTCCTTAGATAATTTCAGTGAAATTTTCAATAGAATGACAGGTTGATTATAATAACATTAAGGAAAAACATGATCAGGGACTTGACACTAGTCAACTTTTAAAAGTTAGGAAATAAGAACAGGTTTGAAGCTGTAGCCATACATTGAAGTCTCATAGAGACTTCAACGCATGAAACTCCAAAGACCAGAAATTTCAACTAAATCTTTTCAATAATCTTTTTTAAACCTAAAATTTTTTGTTGTATAAAAATAGTGAAAGTCAAAATAGTGCCCTAAAGCCTAAATTATATTTTCTAGAACGAAGAATTCAAAAACTTTTGTTAAAAATGTTACTAAAAAAAATTATGCAATTTCGTGCAATCCCATGCAATCCCATGCAGTTTTTTACAATCCCTATTGTAATCCCGCCTTACGAAAAAATATTATAGGGAATTCAGTATATGTCTATAATGATTTTTCTATAATTTCTTCGCGATTCTATAAAAATCATTATAGAAAATCATTATAAGAAAATCAGTATGGAAATAAATAATGTTACAACATTAAAAGGATTGATGCAAAAAAGAACGGAACTACAAACGAATAATTTATTTATTCACTTAAGGTAGGAACTTCAAATCATTTCGAGGAATTTAGCAGGATTTCACGGATATCAACGAATTTCAAGGAATTCCAGCGAATTTCCATGGATTTTAAACGATTTTGTCAGATTTCATAAAAATTTCACGAGTTTTTAAACAATTGCAAAGGTTTCCACGCACATTAGGAGATTTTGAAGGTTTACAAAGGATTCTAACGTATTTCGAGGGACTTCCACGGATTTAAAGGCTTTTAAAAGGATTTTATGGGATTTCCAAACATTTCAACTAATTTTAAAGGATTTGATTGGTTTTTCAAGAGATTTAAAAATATTTCCACAGATTTCGTAAGATTTTGAAACACTTCAAGGGATTTTACAGGATTTCAAACATTTCCGAACACTCCCGGGGATTTTCGAAGATTTGAAAGAATTTCAAGAGATTTAAAAAGTTTCAAGGGATTTCAAAGGATTTTGGAGAATTTCCAAAGATTTCAAGGGATTCCTAGATAACTTTGGCAAATAAATGAAAATAAATTGATTTTCCATGAATTCTTAGCGACTCTAAATATTTTAAGGGACTTTAAGATATTTTCACGAAATTTACAAGATTTGAAGGATTTTATTGACTTTCCAGGTATTTGAAATATTTCAAGGGCTTTCAAGGATTTCTAGAGATTTGAACGATTTTTTTAGAGAACTTCAATGAACAAGTTTAACTTAATATATATTTAAGGCATTTCGAATGATTTCTACTTATTTTAATGGATTTTTACGATTTCCAGAGATTTTAAGGAATTTCAACGAATTTTTAGAGAACTTTAGGAAATAGATTAAATTTTCTTTCGAGGGATTTCAAAAATTTCGAGAGACATAAAAGAATTTCAAGAATTTTGAAGGATTTTACAGATTTTAAGTTATTTTAAAAGATTCCAGAGAACTTGCAAAACATTCTAAAATTTTCTAGGGTTTTCAAAGAATTTTGTTGGATTCCCAAAGATTTCAATGGATTTCTAGAGGACTAAATTCTATAAAATTAAATTTCAAGGCATTCCTTGAAATCCTTGAAGATTCAATGAAATCCTTTAAATCTTGTGAAATTCCTTGAAATAGCTTAAAACCCCTTTAAACCTTTGGAATAGATTAAATTTAATTTGTATTTAAGGGATTTGGAATGAGTTTTACTTATTTTAATGCATTTTTACAATTTCCAAAGATTTCAAGGGATTTTAACGGATTTTTAGAGAGCTCTAGGGAGCTAATTAAATTTCATTTCAAAGGATTTCTGCGGATTTCAATTATATCAAGGGATATTAAGGATTGAAAAAAGTTTCTAAGGATTTTATAGATTTCAAGATATTTTAAAAGATTCCAAAGAATTTCAATAGATTTCTAAACTTCCAAGGGATGTATGTCAAAGAATTTTGTCGAATTTTCAAAGATTTCCAGGATTTTAATAGAATTTCACAAGATTTATGGAATTTTTAGGACCTCCAAGTGTTTTTAAGATTTTAGGAGATTTGAAAAGTAAGCTTCAAGAAGTAAATTTAACTCATTTTATTCTTAAGGGATTCTTAATAATTTCTGCATATTTTTATTTCAAAGATTTCAAAGATTCCAAATGAATACAGAAGGGGTTAAAAGATATCAAAGTATTACTACGGATTTTAACATATTTCAAAGATTTTAATGGATTTAAAAATATTTCTAAAGGTGTCAAGGGATTTCAAAAGACTCAAAAGGATCTTCATGACTTTTCTATTATTAATTCTAATGCTGATTATTCTATAATATTTTTCTCTATAATGTCTTTCTATAATAAATTTCCTATAATCTATGGAATTTTTGCAGTCTCATGCAATATTTTATAGTCACATATATGCAATCTTTTGCAATCCTATGCAGTCTTGCAATCTTGCAATCTAGTGTACACCAAAAATCCGAGTAATTAACCCCTGGCTATTAACATTATATTATATTAGCAATATTATACGCGCGCTATAGCGCGCGGGAAACATTGCATTGCCAATTATTAATATACAAATATAAAACAAAATTACTATGCTTCCAATTTCAAATTATACAATTTATTCACTTAAAAATATGAGAATGTAAGAGGCATTCAGTTCGAAATGTTCAATTTATGACATCATCAAATTTAAAATTATGTTTCAGGTAACCATTTTTTTAGTTTTTCACCGAATTATTTGAAAAGCGGCTTAGGAAATTAGAAATCTCCTTTAAAAATATTCCGTTTTAAATGCTTTTTCGGAACATTTCAATTGAGCAGGATTTTAATTTAAAGTTATCATATAGTGAAAAAGTCAATTTCAAATATGCTTAAGTATTAAATTAATCATTTTGAATGTTTCAGTCCGACACTTTTAATTTTTAAATTGTGTCGCGAATTGAAAACGTTATTTCAGTTTTGTAGATTTGAAATTGAAATTTTCAATTTTGAAGATATATGATATATGTCTCCATTTTTATAGCTGCCAAGTCTTTGAAATCGTATAATTTTGAGTATTCCTAATTCACCGGTTGTTTATTATCGAAGGCTTTAAACTGGAATTGATTCAATATTTTCATAATATAAATTTAAAACTAAAGTTTTGGAAATTTAAAGTTAAAATTTATTATTTAATTGAGCATTGATTTTAATAAACTATAAACTATAAACTATAAAATATAATTATATTCAAACGATACATTATTTTGAAAGATTTAAAAATGAAACCAATCCATTTTTAATTTTTTGATATATGCTTTCAATTCAAAGTTGTTTAATATTAAAGGATTCCAGTTTAGAACAATCTAATGATGAAAGTTTCAATCTGAAAGATCATAGGGGGGTAAGATTTAAAATTCTAAAATTTGCAGTTTTGAAAGATTCAAAAAGGGGAAAGTCATACAACTTTTATAATATTTAAAATAATTCTGACTTTTTTTATAATCAACTAAGAAGGTTAAAGACTTAAAGCTTAAAGAATTCAGTATAATTTTGTTGAAATTCAGTCAAGTTAGCTAGAATTGGCTAGAGTTAGCTAATTTGCTAGAATTTAGTTGAATATCCTGGAATTCACTTAAATATACTACAATTCAGCAGAATTCACTAGAATTGGATAGAATTCAGTGGAATTTCATAGAATTCAGTACAATTTCATAGAAATCGGTAGAATCCGTAGCATTCAGTAGAATTTGGTAGAATTTGGTAGAATTCAGTATAATTTTGTTAAAATACAGTCAAGTTAGCTGCAATGTAATAGAATTTCCTAGAATTTAGTTGAATATCCTAGAATTCACTGAAATATACTACAATTCATCAGAATTGGCCAGAATTCAGTAGATGTTCATAGAATTCAGTAAAATTTGGTAAAATTTGGTAGAATTTAGTAGAATTTAGTAGACATCAGTAGAATTGGTAGAATTTGGTGGACTTTGATAGAATTCAGTATAATTTTGTTAAACTTCAGTCAAGTTAGCTGCAATGTAATAGAATTTGCTAGAATTTAGTTGAATATCATAGAATTCACTGAAATATACAACAATTCATCAAAATTGGCCAGAATTCAGTAGATGTTCATAGAATTCAGTAGAATTTGGTAAAATTTGGTAGAAATCAGTAGAATTTGGTAGACATCAATAGAATTTGATAGAATTTGGTAGACTTTGATAGAATTCAGTATAATTTTGTTTAAATTCAGTCAAGTTAGCTACAATGTAATCGAAGTTGCTAGAATTTAGTTGCATATCCTAGAATTCACTCAAATATACTACAATTCAGCAGAATTGGCCCGAATTCAGTAGAATTTGATAGAATTTAGTTGAATTTGCTACAATTTACTAGCATTTGCTAGAACTCATTTATATTTACTAGAATTTACCTGAATTTGCTAGGATTCGAAAACAAATCAACTTAGAAAACAAATATAAAACAAAGCATGTCTGCGAACCAACTTTATGTTGCGAACGGAATGTATTAGCTGCATACGCTTGTAGATTATTATCACTAATTACAAAGTCGTAGTTTTGACAGGGTAACTAGATGTCAAATTTACCAATTATGTGCCAACAATTAAGTCCCTCGACTTAACCTTTTTTTTTGCGAGGCAGGAAAATAAATTGACTACCACGCGTCCAAGTTAGATTTATCCTCTCCAGAATTTCGTGGAACCATAGAGCTACTGTAGGAAGTCAAGGCACCGCCCAAGTACAAAGATATTCCGAAATAGCTGTGGGCTCATAGAGGCAACGCCCCGAAGTAACAGACATCAGGAGATTCGAAATTGTAAAGATGTTTTTTAGAATTGGCATTAGGGTCGAGAATTTTTAATTTATTTAATTTTATATGTATATATTAAAATTTTTTTTAATTATTAAAAGTGTCAAGCTTTTCAAATAATAAGCGTTTCGTCCTAGGGACTCATTGGACTCGTCAGTAAGGCAATGGGAATCAGCCTTGCCTTAGACAATTTAGTAATTCAATTTTAGAGACTTTGGATATTTAGATTTAATTTTTCAGAATCTTGTACACTTTAGACATTTAATTGACCTAGAATCAATAATATTTTTAATTTTGCAAATCAATTTTCAATTTTTGTAATTTTTATATTAATCGATTGTTAAGTGACGTTTTGTTCTGTAGCATTTATTGCCCTACTGTTGTGGCAAAGAATGGTGGATAAAAGAAGTGGACGGAGAAAGATAGGATACGTCTTACAATATTTTCATCAAGTTCCGATCCCTATCTGCGATCAGAATATATATTTCTGTATTACCAAAAAAAAATAATTCTCAAACTTTTTGCTTACAGTGAATTTTAACATCAAATTTATGTCATTTAAATTAAATTTCGGTCCCTATTCGGGACCGAAATGTCTAATATAATATTGATATAAAAATTACAAGAATTAAAAATTAATTTAAAGAATGTAGAATATTATTAATTAAATTCTAAAGTGTCTAAGGCAAGGCTGATTCACATTGTCTTACTGACGAGTCCAGTGAGTCAGTCTAGGACAAAATGCTTATCATTTGAAAAGCTTGATATTTTTAATAATTTAAAAATTCAACAAAAATATCTATATACATATCAAATAAAATAAATTAAAAATTCTAGACCCTAATGTCAATTCTAAAAAAGATCTTCTTTACAATTTTATACTTTGAGTCAATTAAAATCGACATCTTTCGAAAAACCAGCAAAGATATCATTTGACAATCAGAAGATACATTTGACTCTCGCGTTGATGTCGCTGTCGATCACGTAGTCTTTTTATGGTCCTATCCAAAATTATGAAATGGTTGCATTCACCTGACCGTGGACACCAGAAGTGGGTCAGTCATCCCAACCAGTTATTCGACCCCATTCAGAGAATTCAGAGACTACTTTTTTTTACTTCAGCTTGTAAATTATATAATTTCCTGAACGATTCAATTTTTTTGCAAAAAATGTTTCGAATCAGACATTTTTGCTTTAGCTTGAATTAATCTTTCATGAACAAAAATTTGCTAATTAAAGAGGTACAATGTTTCAGTGTTGTATAATTTGGAACTCAGAATTTTAAAAATTGCACAATTTCAAATTTAAAAGCAAAAGTTTAAAAAACTTTTATACCTGTTGGTTTCCTTCACCACTTAAGCTTTTACTCTTATTAGATTAGTGTGAGAGAGCAAGGCAATTTAAAAGCTGATAAATAATACACTCCATCTAGTACGGCGGCCCCCATCCGAGTATAACCGAGCCAAGCGCTGCTTAACCTCCGTGATCGGACGAGAAGCCTTAAATAATTCCATGCGTCCAAATGGATGCATTTCATGTTAGAAGTGATTAAAAATGAATTTTAAACGAAAATTTATTTATGTTGGATGATATTATATTATCATTAAAAACTCTCAATCGAGTATTTCTCTAATTAAAAAATTATCTTCATTGCGATACACATATCTAAATATTACCAACGAAGGAAAATTTTGAGTTCGAGTTGAATTAAGAAAATCCATATAATTTTCAATAATTCAGTATAATTTTCTATAATTCAATAAAATTTGCCGGCCTTCAGTAGAATTTACTGCAATCCAGTAGAATTGATCACAGAGAAATATATCATGCTGGAATTTGGTTAGATTTTCTAGAATTCAGTTGAATTTGTTATAATTCAGTTGAATATGCTAAAATTCAATATAATTTTCTAGAATTCATTAGAATTTGCGAGAATCCAGTTAAATTTGCCAGACTTTCGCAGAATTTGATTGAATTCAGTAAAAATATTCTACAATCTATCAGAATTTGCTAAAACTCAATCGAATGTGATAGACTTCTGTAGAATTTAGCAGATTTCAGTAGAATTTGGCTGAATTTGGTAGAAATTAGTACACTTGGATATAATTTAATAGAGTTGAGTACAATTCAGATAATTTTGCTAAACTTCGGTCAAATTGACCATAATTCGATAGAATTCACTAGAATCTAGTTGAATATGCTAGAAATCAATTGATTATACTATAATTCAGCTGAATTCACCAGAATTCAGTAGATTTTGCTACAATTCAGTAGCATTTGCTAGAACTTAGTCGAATTTGCTAGAATGCAGTAGAATTTGCTAAAATTCAGTTGAGTGTACTAAATTCAGTAGAACCCGATAGAATTCGGTGGAACTTGCTAGAATCTAATAGAATTTATCAGACTTCCGTAGAATTTGATCAAATTCAGCAAAATTTTGCTATAATTTAGCAGAATTGGCTGGAACTCAATATAATTTGCTAGTATTCAAAAGGAATTTGTTAGAATTGAGTAGAATTTGATGAAATTCAGTAGAATTAGATAGAATTTAGTAGAGTTTCATAGAATTCAGTATAATTTTGCTAAAATTCTGTCAAACTGGCTACAATGTAATAGAATTGGTTATAATTTAGTTGAATATGCTAGAATTCAGTTGAATATACTACAGTCTAGCAGAAATGGCCAGAAGTCAATAGAATTTGATAGAATTCAGTAAAAATTTGCTACGGTATGGCAAAATTTGCTAGAACTCAATAGAATGTGATAGACTTCAGTAGAATTTGGTTGAATTTGGTAGAGATCAGTATACTTTGATAGAATTTAGTAGAGTTTGGTAGAATTCAGATAATTTTGCTAAAATTCAGTCAAATTAGCTATAATTCAATAGAAATAGCTAGAATGTAGTTAAATGTGCTATAATTTAGTTGATTATAATAGAATTCAGTAGAACTTAATGGAATTCAGTAGAATTTGATAATTTTCTGTAGAATTTAATAACATTCAGTAGAACCCGATAGAATTCGGTATAACTTTCTAGAATCCAGTAGAATTTACCAGAATTTCATATAATTCGATAGTTTTCAGCAAAATTTTGCTACAGTTTAGTAAAATTGGCTGGAACTCAATAGACGTTGTTAGTATTCAGTAGAATTTGATAGAATTTAGTAGAGTTTGATAGAATTCAGTACAATTTTACTAAAATTCAGTCAAACTGGCTAAAATGTAATAGAATTGGGTTGAATATGCTAGAATTCAGTTAAATATACCACAATTCAACAGAATTGGCCAAAATTCAATAGAATTTCATAGAATTCAGTAGAACTTGATGGCATTCAGCAGAAGTTATTAGAATTATGTAGAGTTCAATAAGACGCTGCAGAATGTCGGAAAAATTTAGTAGAATTTGATAAAATTAGAATTCGGTACAGCTTGCTAGAATTAAGTGATTGACCAGACTTTCGTAGAATTTGATAGAATTCAGCAAAATTCTGCTACAACTTAGCAGAATTGGCTGCAACTCAATAGAATTTGCTAGCATCCAGTAGAATTCGATAGAATTTACTAGAGTTTGTTAGACTTCAGTATAATTTTGCTAAAATTCAGTCAAATTGACAAAAATTTAATGGAATTTGCTATAATGTTCTTGAATATGCTAGAATTCAGTTTCATATACTACAATTCAGAAGAATTGGCCAGAATTCACTAGAATTTTATAGAATTCAGTAGAACTTGATGGCATTCAGTAAAATCTATTAGAATTATATACAGTCTAATAAATTTCTGTAGACTTTAATAAAATTCGGTAGAACCCTATAGAATTCGGTAGAATTTGCTAGAATCTAGTAAAACTTACCAGACTTTCGTAGAATTCGATAGAATCCAGCAAAACTTTTGCTACAGTTGAATAGAATTGACTGGAACTCAATAAAAGTTGCTCAGTAATCAGTAGAATTTGATAGAATTCAGTAGAGTTCGATAAAATTCAGTGTAATTTTACTAAAATTCAGTCAAACTGGCTAAAATGTAATAGAAATTGGTTGAATATGCTAGAATTCATTTAAATATACTCCAATTCAGCAGGATTGGCCAGAATTTACTCGAATTTGATAGAATTCAGTAGAACTTTATGGCATTCAGTAAAATTTATTAGAATTATGTAGAATTCAATAAATTTCTGTAGAATTTAATAAGATTCAATAGAATTTGATAAAATATAGTAGAACCCGATGGAATTCGGTAGAACTTGCTAGAATCTAGTAGACTTTACAAGACTTTCGTAGAATTTGATGAAATTAAGCAAAATTTTGGTACAATTTAGTAGAATTGTCTGGAACCCAATAGAATTTGCTAGTATTCAGTAGAATTGAATACAATTTAGTAGAGTTTGATAGAATTCAGTATAATTTTGTTAAAATTCAGTCAAATTGGCTGAAGTGTCATAGAATTTAGTAGAATTTGGTTGAATATGCTAGAATTCAGTTAAATATACTACAATTCAGCAGAATTGTCCAGAATTCACTAGAATTTGACCGAATTCAGTAGAATTTGATAGAATGCAGTAGAGTTTGCTATAATTCAGTAGAATTTGCTACAATTCAGTAGCATTTGCCTGAATTTAGTTGTATTCGCATGAATTTAGTTTAATTTGCTACAATTCAGTTGAGTATACAAAAGTTCAGTAGAATTTGATAGAATTCAGTATAATTTTGCGAAAATTCAGTCAAATTGACAAAAATGTAATGGAATTTGCTATAATTTTCTTGAATATGCTAGAATTTAGTTGAATATACTACATTTCAGAAGAATTGGCCAGAATCCACTAGAATTTGATAGAGTTTAGTAGGACTTGATGTTATATAGTAGACTTTATTATAATTATGTAGAGTTTAATAAATTTCTGTAGAATTTCATAAAATTCAGTAGAGTTCGATAAAATTCAGTGGAATTTGATAAAATTCAGTAGAATTTGATAAAATTCAGTAGAATTTGATAAAATTCAGTGGAACCCGATAGAATTCGGTAGAGCTTGCTAGAATCTAGTAGACTTTACAAGACTTTCGTAGAATTTGATGAAATTAAGCAAAATTTTGGTACAATTTAGTAGAATTGTCTGGAACCCAATAGAATTTCCTAGTATTCAGTAGAATTGAATACAATTCAGTAGAATTTGATAGAATTCAGTATAATTTTGTTAAAATTCAGTCAAATTAGCTAAAATGTCATAGAATTTAGTAGAATTTGATAAAATTCAATAGCACCCGATAGAATTCGGCAAAACTTGCTAGAATCTAGTAGAATTTCCCAGACTTTTGTAGAATTTGATGAAATCCAGAAAAATTTTGTTACAGTGTAGTAGAATTGAAATTGGAATATATATATATATATATATACACACAGTAGAATTTGATATAATTTACTAGAGTTTGATAGAATTAAGTATAATTTTGCTAAAACTCAGTCGAATTGGCTAAAATGTAACAGAATTTGATAGAGTTTGGTTCAATATGCTAGAATTCAATTAACTATACTACAATTTAGCAGAATTGGCCAGAATTCACTAGAATTTGATATAATTCAGTAGAACTTGATGGTATTTAGTAGAATTTATTAGAATCATGTAGAATTTGATAAATTTTTGTAGAATTCAATAAAATTCAGTAGATGTCGATAAGAATCGTTAGAACTTGCGAGGATCTAGTAGAATTTACCAGACTTTCGTAGAATTTGGTAGAATTAAGCAAAATTTTGCTACAATTTAGTAGAATTGGTTGGAACTCAATAGAATTTGCTAGTATTCAATATAATTCAATAGAATTTAGTAGAGTTTGATGGAATTCAGTATAATTTTGCTAAAAGTCTGTCAAATTTGCTAAAATGTAATAGGATTTGCTAGAATTTGGTTGAATATGCTAGAATTCAGTTAAATATGCAATTCAGCAGAATTGTCCATAATCCACTAGAATTTGATAGAATTCTGTAGAATTTGTCATAATTCAGTAGAATTTGTCAGAATTTGCTATAATTCAGTAGAATTCGCTACAGTTCAGTAGCATTTGCTAGAATTTATTTTTGTTTGCTAGAATTTAGTTAGATTTGCTATAATTCAGTTAAATATACCAAAATTCAGTAGAATTTGCTAGAATTCACTTAAATTTCCTAGAATTTAGTTGAATATACTGAAATTCGGTAGAATTTGATACAATTTAGTAGAACTTGATAGAATCA
The DNA here is from genome assembly GCA_032362435.1 of Melikaiella ostensackeni. Lineage (NCBI taxonomy): Eukaryota > Metazoa > Arthropoda > Insecta > Hymenoptera > Cynipidae > Melikaiella > Melikaiella ostensackeni. The sequence goes on along the minus strand of JAUMHM010000031.1, from coordinate 41,782,701 downwards.
ATAGAATTTGATAGAATTCAGTAGAATTTGATAAAAAAGAGTAGAAAATGATACAGTTCAGTAGGGCCGGATAGATTTCAGTAGAAATTGATGGGATTCAGTAAAATTTGGTAAAATTTTTAGTCTGAAGCTTCTCATATTTCGTTTCCTCGTTGTAAAGATTTTGAAATTCGCAAACTTGTTTCGCTTATGCTTAGAATTTGTGCATGTTCTTCTTTCATATAATGAATGTATGTTCATTTTTTCTATAGAGGTGGTAGTTGTTGATCGATAGTTCTTAGGTCGCAGTTCATCGATTTTCAGTATAAAACGCCTAGGTAGATCCTTTTTTTTGTATCTGCTTTCGGTTCTCGCATCTCTCTCGCACCGGCCGGCCTCGTTACCAACGTCCTCCCAATATGGGAATGCTCGGACACCAGTCGCGGGCGAGTATTTCTTCGTTCCCGTCGAAGGTTACCTTCCTCTCAATACATTTTGCGAAGCATGTATGTGTACGTAGCATTTACGATACGGTACATGTACCTACGCGCAATTGGATTCGTTACGGGTATCACTTTCACTCCGTTTCGGAATTACTTCTCGATAGACGACATAACGATTCAAGATGTAAGAAGAGACATTCTTTTTCTTTCGTAATTAATACCCTTCAAGGAAATAAATTGCGAAATTCACAAAATCATTATTTCCTGAGAGGCCATTCAAAAAATATGTCACGCTATTTTGAAAACTTCTTCCACCCCTCCCCTTCTTCATCACAGCTCACCCCTTCATCCCCTTCAGGTCACAAATACGAACACCACCCCCCCCTTAAGTCAATTTTTTTTCTTTGAGTTCATGTGATAAACGCCTAAATGAAACTCAAAACAAACAAATATAATATTTTGACAAACTTTACAGCCCGAAGTGCTTCAAAAACAGGGAGAATAGTGTGATTTTTTACGTAAATAGTGTAAACTTTCAACCAAATCGTCGAATTTTTAAACAGATAGTTAAATCTTTAAGCCAAAAGACGAATTTTTCATAAGACAGTTGAATTTTCAACCAAGAAATATGAATTTTCAACCAAGCGAAACAAATTTTTTATGCAAAAACACGAATTGTCAAAAAAGACAGTTGAATTTTCAAAGATAAAGATGATTTTCACAAACTCGTTGAACTTTCAACCTACAGAGATGCATTTTCAACCAGATAGTTTAATTTTCCCCAAAAAAAATTATTTTATACCAAAAAGCTGCATTTATAGCCAAATAATTGAAATTTTAAATCAAAGAGAGGATTTTTCAACAAAATAGTTGAACTTTCAAACAAAAAAGATTAAACTTCAACCACAAACAGTTACTTCTTAAACAAATAGTTGAATCTTTAAGCCAAAAGCCGAATTTTTTATAAGACAGTTGAATTTTCAACCAAGAAAGATGAATTTTCAACCAAGAACTCAACACAGTTGAATTTTTAACTTACAGATATGAATTATCAACCAATTGGTCGATTTCTTAAACAAAAAATATTAGACTTCAACCAAAAACAGTTGCATTTCGAACCAAATAGTTCAATTTTCAAGCCAAGAAGACAAAATGTTTAGAAAACAGTTGGATTTTCAATCCAAAATGACGTATCTTTTACTCAGAAAGATGATGCTCAATAAAACAGTCGAATTTCCAAATAAAAAAGATCACATTTAATTAAAATAGTCAAATTTTCAACTTGAATGATGAATCTTCAACAAAACAATAATAGTTGACTTTTCAATTAAAGAAGATTAATTTTAAACAAAAAATATAATAATTGATATTTCAAAAAAAAAAAATCAATTTCAAATCAAAAGCAGTCGAATTTAACCCAAAAAAAAGATGAATTTGCAATGAAAAATGTAAAAGCGAATATTTCAATCGAAAAGAGATTGTAATAAAAAAAAAACAGTCGAATTCAACTAAACAAGATGAATGCGCGACAAAAAATGTAATAGTGGATATTTCAACCAAAAAAAAAAGATTTTAATTTTAAATCAAAACGAGTTGAATTTTACCAAAAAAAATGAATTTGCAACGAAAAATTCAATAGTGGACATTTCAATCAAAAAAGATTTCAGTTTTAAATAAAAAACAGTTGAATTTAACAAAAATAGATGAATTCGCGACGAAAAATGTAATAGTGTATATTCCAACCAAAAAATATTTCAATTTTAAATGAAAAACAGTTGATTTTAACTAAAAAGACAAATTTTCAACAAAATAGTTGAATCTTTGACCAAAACAGATTAATTTTTAACCAAACAGTTGCACTTTTGAGCGAAAAAGGTCAAATTTCTGCCGAAAGAGATGAATTTCCAACAAAAAAGTTAATTTTCAGCCAAATAGTTGAATTTTCATCTGAAAATGATCAATTTTCGACCAAAAAAGGAATAGTTAGTTTTTTAGTTTAAAAAATTAATTTTCAAACAAAAAACAACGAATTTTCATTTAAATAGTTAAATCTTCACCCCGTGAAATTAATTTTAAATCAAGTAGTTCAACTCTCGACCAGAAAAGATAGATTGACAATGCAAAATTTAATAGTTGAATTTTTAACCAAAAACCGTCAATTTTCAATCAAAAATGAAATCGTTAAATTTTCAGATAAAAAAATTAATGTTCAGCCAAAAAGAAGACAAATTTTTAACAAAGTAGATAATCTAAAACTAATACAATGAGTTTTCAATAAATTAGTTTAACGTGCAACCAAAAAAGATAAATTGACAATTAAAAATTTAATCGTTGAATTTTTAACTAAAAACAATCAATTTTCAGTCAAAAATGGATTAGTTATATTTTCAGTCATGGAAATTTATTTTCAACTAAAAAAATGAATTTTCAGAAAGATAGTTAAATGTTCCACCAAATAGTAGAATTTTTAACCATAAGAGTTGAGTTAGGAACCAAAAATATAATAGTAGTGTAATGTCACATTCTGCGTCACAAAACCTGCCTTCCCCCCCGGCCGTGTGAAGTAGTTTTTGAACAGCCCTTGATATAGAAAAGTTCGAATCAAATTTTATAATTAAACTTTTTTTTTTTAGTTTGTAAAAAGCACACTTTTAAAAATCTTACGATGTCGAGTGCCATTTTCTCCTTTTTCAGAAAGGTTTTAAAAGGAAGGAAAAAGAACAATGTAAATTTGAATGCGCTCCCAGCGTGGGTGCGCAAGCGCACAAAATTGGCAAGGAGCCAATGATGAAAATGGAACCGTATCTTATTCTCTACTGTAACGCGAATTTGAGTTCAACGCACTTGGAGTTAATTTCACCCTAAAACTGAGAGAACCTTTCTAAAGTATAAATTTTTGAATATCGCAGGTTCCTAATGTAAAATAATAAATTAATTTTTGACTTATTATAATTTTATTATCATAATTATATTACATTATAATATTATATTATAATAATTATATGATATAATTACAATATAATTATAATTTAAGCTAAATTCTGCAAATCAGCTCGCTGATAATTTTTTTCCCAAGACCTAAGATATAGTAAGAATAGTTATCTATACTCGCAGTTCCAGGAATGACTTAAAATACTTGTATGATAAGAAATCAGCTTTCAAATTAGCTTCAATTAGATGAAAAGCTTCCTTCATCTTCATTTTATTTTTGCATCGAATAGGATAAAATCAGTTCATTATTTCATATATATATGGTTCTCCAGAGCAGGGCACTTTTGACAAGAGTCACTTTAAAAATATATATATTTTAAAATTTTCTTTCAAGAAGAAAATTTATAAATAGAAGTGTTAATTGATAAAAGGAATCAGTTGAATAAATTAGCTCATTAAATAATATTTTGTTTGATAAAAAAATAAATTGGTAGTGTAGAGGAATAAAAAAAAATTACGGGCCTATTATTGTCTTTAAATAATAAATATAGGTGTGCCAGCATAACAATAATAATAATAATAATAATAATAATAAATTATACTACAAGCCCGCCAAATGTTTTTTTTTATTTCTCTACACTATCAATTTATTTTTATTTTCAAAGAAAAAAATTATTTAATAAACTGATTCATTGCACTAATTCCTTTTATTGAAAGAACACTTTAATTTAAATTTAATTTAAAATTTAATTTAAATTGATCTTCATGAAAAATTGCACAAACGTAGTAAATAACATGTACATATGCCTTTTTTCAAGGGAAAGTAATAAATCAACATACCATGAAGTTAGATTTTAATTTATCAAAACATTTGCTATCTTTAACATGCAGACATACCGACAGCCAAAACCAATCGATTGATCTTCATGAAAAATTGCACAAACGTAGTAAATAACATGTACATATGCCTTTTTCAAGAGAAAGTAATAAATCAACATACCATGAAGTTAGATTTTGATTTATCAAAAAATTTACTATTTTTAACATGCAGCCGCACCGGCAGCTAAAACCAATTCGATCGATTTTGATGAAACTTTGGATAAAAATAGTAAATAACGTGCACCTATGCCGTTTCTTCAAGAGAAAGTGATAAATCAACATGCCATGAAGTTAGATTTTAATTTATCAAAAAATTTACTATTGTTAACATTCAGCCGCACCGACACACAGTTCGGTGAATTAGGAAGTTGGGGTTCAAAATGATGCAGAGCCTACAATTTTTATCCGATTTCATCTTTTTTTTTAAATTCAAGCTAATTGAATTCTAAAGAGGTCTGTCGAGGCCGATTTTGCGAAAAAGGCTCCTGATAACTTATATGAAGTTCCTGCTATCCGTTCAATTGTTATAAACAAATTTTTTGAACAAAATTGATTTTTGAAGTACTGTATTTTACTATTATTTTATTTTTAATAGTTGTATTTTTAGTTTAGTTTTTTTTAGTTTTTAGTTGTATTTTTATTATTAATCAATTAGTGCTATTATTTTTTTGATTGTTATAAACAAATTTCATAAACAAATTTTATAAATAAGCACTTCTGAATATATAAAATGCATTTTTTCTGCACAATCATCAGTTTTGCCTTCAGAAATGAAAACTCCATGACAGAAAAGGATAATCAACAATATTTACTATTGTTATAAACAATACTGATTAACAAATGCATTAAACGGTCACTCTTTGATAGAAAGAATCCTTTTTTTGCATAATTGTTCATTTTATTCCTAAATTAAAATTCTGATGGAAGAAACTGATATTTGACAAAATTTTTTACTGCTAATAACAATTCTGATCAACAAGTGCATTTAATAGTCGCTTTCAAATAGGAAAAATCTGTTTTTTGCTGAAATGCTTATTAGATCATAAAAAATGAAACTCCTACAAAATATATCGACATCCAACAACATTGCCCATTGTTGTAAACAATCCTGATCTTCGTCACTGGACGTCCAACTTCAAATTTATGTGCCTATATTTCTCGGAGGAGCAATGAGAGAGTTGAAGTCCAAAAATGGGTAAGCTTCATGATTTCGTTCATCTTCATTGCTTATAATATTGAAAAAAGATGTTGAGTGTAGACGTTTTACGACTCGGTTCCTTATTTCAAAGTAACATTACCTATTGAACCCATAAAACAGATTTATTCTATACGGAAGAATTATTTTAAGAATTAATTGATCAAGATTGTTTATAACAACGGGAAATGTTGTCGGATGTCAGTATATTTCGTAGGAGTTTCATTTTTTATGATTTAATAAACATTCCAGCAAAAAAGAGATTTTTCCTATTTGGAAGCTACTATTAAATGCATTTGTTGATCAGAATTGTTAATAACAATGAAAAATACTGTCGAATTCCAGTTTCTTCCATCAGAAATTTAATTTAGGATAAAATAAACAATTATGCAAAAAAATTGATTTTTTCTATCAAAGAGTGACTGTTTCATGCATTTGTTAATCAGTATTGTTTATAACAATGGTAAACATTGTTGACTGTCCATTTCTGTGATGAAATTTTCATGTTTGAAGGCAAAACTAATGATTGCGCAGAAAAAATGTAATTTGTTTATAACAATAAAAAAAAATACTTCAGTGTTTGATTTTAATGAAACACAGATTTCACTCGATTTCGTGGGGAAAATGCCTTCATGCTCAGAGAAAAAAATGAAATCCCATGAAAAATACTACTTGTGAAAAATTCCGCCAAGCACATTACTATTAATATTTTATTTATTTATGTTGAAGGTAATCAAAGTTGTAAAATCAAAAAATAAAGCCAAGTACAAATAGCAGATAATTGATACATAGTAGTATTATTTAATGAAGGGAATTATTTGTAGAAAATTTTTTTAATCCTCTAAATTATCAATTCATTTTTCTCATCAAACAAAAAATTATTCAATAAATCAATTCATTGAACTATTTCCATTTATTAAAAAATACTTCTATTTAAAAATTTTCTGCTATTCGTATTTGGCTTTATTTTTTGATTTCATAACTTTGATTACCTTCAACATAAATAAATAAAATATTAATAGCCATGTACTTGGCGGGATCTTTTGATACGTAGTGTTTTTGGTGGGATTTAATTCATTTTTTTCGCAATAATAACAAATCCACAAACGGTAATAAATTTTTCTGACAATATTGGAATAAAATTGTAATCTACAGTCGACTTTTTCTTAAGCATTTTTTTTAAATTTTGGGATCAACGAATTTCTCCAGTTTTCAACTTATATCATTCAAACTTATAGAATAATTATTGTGAAAAATTTTCATCCAAGAGTCTGGTATTAAATCAGTGTAACTAAGTCGATGATAGGTTTGTGTCTGCATGTTTTTGAAATTGTTAATTTTTGTAATATAAATTTAAAGCTAACTCTGTGGTGTGTTTATGGATCACTTTCTCATGAGAGCGGCATATTTACACCTTATTTACTATATTTATGCAAAGTTTTTCCGAAATCGATCGACTGGCTTCGGTTGCAGGTGCGTTTGCATATTAGAAATCGTTAAAATATGAGTGAAAATGACTAAAAAATGAAAAAATTTCAATATAAATCAATTTATTTCAAATTCATTTAAACTAATTTTAGAATTGAGATGTAAAATGAGATGTGATTATCAAAGTTTTATAATCATTAGAATAAAATTATAACCTGCATACGATTTTCTGTTATAAGATTTTTTTCGAAAATTCGATTATAGCTCAATTTCTTAATTTTCAATTAATATCTTCCAAACCTACAGAATTTTTGCACTTTGATTGTTTCTATATACTCACCATGTTTTATCAAGATACCTCATAAATTGACTGAGATATTCCACTTTTAGTGTTCAAAATCATTTATGTTACAGATAATAATTCCCGGTAACAATTTTTTTCTTTTTTGCTTTTCGTCCTTTATTGCAGATGTTTTTTTTTCGTATGGGTCTTCAAAATATTTTTCTACTTTTTTTTAGTACTTGGTGGCGATTCATTACCGCAAATTTTGATTAGTGCAGTTCATTGACACAAAAAAGAGAAATCCTAAAAATATTCGAGCTTAAATATTATTTTTATGTGTTTATTTTTAATAGTTGCAAAAATTATCACCATAATGTAATACTTCTGTATGCACTCAGAGGTCTAGAGGGTAACTTTGGCTTAAAATATCAATAAAAGTCCCATGATTATGAATATCCAGGGTACTTTTTCGAAAACTTGGTCGTTAATTGTTCAAACGATTTTTTTTTGATAAATACATTATTTATGAAAAAAATGTTCTAAAACATTTTTCAGAAGATTTGAACTAAGACAAGACTTTTTTACAACAAGACTTTTAAGTTTTAAGACAAGACTTTTACAATTAACCGTTTTCAAGTTATAGCGTTATAAACAATCAAATTTGCACTAAAATTCACATATTTATAGGCAGATATCTCAGAATCTATTTGACCGAAAAATTTCGAAAAGTGTAATCATTCTTATTCTGTTAATTTATTTAGAACTGCAAGCAGGCGAGACCTAAAATCTACCTGTACCTGTATGTGCTTCGCACCTGGCTTGATATATTTGGTGGCCGGAGTTCACGGCATCCGGAGTTTACAAACCATAGAAAAACGCAAATTATAGCCCCAAAACTGAATAAATGAAAAAGTCCTTTCGATAATATATTCATATGTACTTTCTTTAAACAGCTATTACGTTGATATTAACTTATTGGCTGAAAAGTGACCAATTTAACAATGGCCGGAGTTTACACATAATGACAATATGCAACACTTTATCTCAGTTTATACTGGTTTGAATGAAAATCTTGTAATTTTTACTTTAGAATCATACGTAGATGTAACATGGGGATCTATCTATCCAAGATTTGACGTTTTATTGATTAAAAAACTCAACAGAATTGCCGGAAAGCGAGCCCGAAATTCATAGAAATGTAAACTCCGGCCGCCAAAAAAAAATCTGGAGGAAACTGTTTCGAGTTTTTTTTTAATCACGTATATTGTGGAATTATAGGTTTTGAGATTAGCTTTTGAAAGCTAATGATCGATATATTCATTATACATTTTTGGGTCATTTAGACTAACTTAGTACATTTTTACAGTACAATATATTATATTCCGCTTGTGATACAAGTAGGGGAGACCAGGGTGGGATGGGACACCGGGGTAAGACGGAACACCCGATTTTCTCGTAAGTTATATGATTTTCAGAACTCTTTCTTATAGGAATAGGTAGAATCAATGGGAAAGTTGATCAAAAAGGTATAAATCAAGACGACGTATAATTTAGCAGTCGAAATTAAAGATATAAAAATGTAAAATAATTTTTAAAAGATGAATTTCAATTGCTCTGCAATTTAACAAAATCCTAACATGCATCAGTAAATTTACAAACATCAAGGTCAAACAAAACAATACAATGCACTACATAATATTGTGTATAGTTTCTTCATAATTTCTTCCTTTATAATTTCTTACAGATGATTTATTTTGAATAATTTTATCTCAGAAAATATATTTACACCTTTCTAAGTAGCTCTTCTGGAAGTTTTTTGTTTTTCAAAATTCGATCGACTCCCCACGAGCTTGAAGATAAGAATGCATTATTTAGGCAACGTCTCCGGTAAAAATTTATAACTTCTTTAAACTAAAAGCTTCACTATTCATTCACTCCATCGATTGTAGAACATCATGAAGAATATTAAGAGTAATTTTCGTGAAAAAAATCCAAGAATTGGCTGTATTACGGCTGAATTAAGTCTAAAAAGACCAAAAAAATTGTTTTTAAAAAAACGGACTTTTTGGATTTACTTCGAAAACGGCAATTGCAACAACTTTTTTGTCCAGAGAAAAAAGATGCGCGAATAAATTTTATAAAAAAATATGCACTTTCAGAATTAAAATTCGAAACTTGTTTAAAAAGTGTCCAGGGGCCAACGCCGTTCAGTAAAAAAAATTATAGGCGGTTATAGAATCCGGCCCCTCAGTTTTAATATCATCATGTAGGGAAATGTTTTTTTCAAATGTTTCTGGAGTACAAAAATCTCTGTTAAACAGGAATTACCTTTTATTAATGGAGCAGTATATCAAAATCCGTTGAAATTTAAAGAGTCTTTTCTAACCGAAATAAAGTCTATACCAAATAAATACCAAACATACTTAAATATAGCTTCAAGGTTTGTAAAACCATTTTCAGAAATATTTTTATATCATATTTCATATATGTACTTATTTCTAATTCAAATAAATATTTACATTAAACTCTTAGTCCAAAACTAATTGTTATTGCTTCGTTATTAAATAAATTAATTTGTGTGACATTTTCAAAAAATGTTAGTGTTGATAAGAATTTATATATCAAAAAAATTACAAATAACATTACTACACATCAAATAACATGTTCGCCTCAGGCACTGGGCGAGACGGGACAAAGGCACTCCTTTTTAATTCATATTTTTTGTTCGTAATTAACTGTTTTAACATATTTAATTCTTTACAAAATTGAAACATAAAGGTTTACAGTATTTAAATAACAATTCACATTTTGGTATTTCACTACAGATGTCACGTAAATTGGAACCTCTGCTTAACGGCGGTCTTGGGTATGGCCTGCTATGACCGTGAGACTCTTTCAAGAATTTCTTCGATGTTAACAGTCAGAACTGTGTGAACCATATCCAGTAGGAATATGAATATATAATATCAATTAACTGTATTTTGTACAAATGTAGATTTTTGTTATCACAAAGGATGGACCTTTTTTAATAGTGAAGAATAATTAATGAAAAGAGAATTTTCCGCGTCTATTTAAAAATAAATGAGTAATCTTCACGCGAATATTCGAACCACTGTGGCTACGGAACTGCTGAGCACCGCTGAGCTCACGCGTCTCTCTCGACTCCTTGGACCTCTCATCCACGAATGCGAGCCGGCGGAAATTCTACGAACACGGTAAATGGAGGGCCGTTAAATGGAGGTTCCAGAGTTACTTTAATGAAAAAAATAACATGTTTTATCCAGCCCCGGTCTCCCCTAAATGTGACAAAAAAAATAGATTTACTAAATTTTAAAATGATTGAACTTGTTTCCTTAAAATAATTTCGCGAGGAAGCGAAAGTGACCTCTTTGTGGAGAAATACTCACATATTTTATTTTACATTATTTGATTCAGCAAGAATTCCGCTTGCGGTTGTGGTTGTCTTGAGAATGCTTCAGGAGTCATTTTTTGTCGAATCTCATCACCAAATCTTAAATGAAAAACGATCCTGGCAATGTGAGTTGACTTTGACGAACAGTAATTGATATTCTCGGGCAAACGCATAGTAAGTTCAACCAGTTTCTCCGAACCTCAATAACCGCGAAGGCAAACGTCGTAAATCTTTTACATGGGTATCGATGTACTCTCCTTGCAGCTTTCCCTCTACTTGATTTCGACGTGCAGGGGGTCTTATAATTAGACTTTTAGTAAACGTCTAGTGTCTGACGTATTTTATGACCAAAGTTACACTATTTCCTGAAAGCTTCGGATCAAATGCTTTATAGTCTTGTATAAATCTAGTTGTAACTTTGACGAAAACGTTGACTTGGCCGAAATGGATCAAACCGAATATTTCTTTATTTTGATAATGAAAGCAATCTTACATATTCACTATTTAAAAAATTTTTTTGGAAACATCAGTGGACTAAAACATCGTAGGTAGTTTGATACTGAAATTTATATTGCAACATAAACTTATATAAAAAATTCCGGTGGATCAGGCGATAGCGCGTCAGAATTCCGAGCAGGAGGCCTGGGCTTCCATCCCTGTGCCGGTACCAGTGGAAGTTTCTCTATGTACTTTAACCGGGGCTTTGGTAGTTCGGAACCCACTTTAAACTGTAGGGCCCCTCAAAAGAGGCTAGTGACCTCCCAGAGAAGAGGCTCCATGTCGAGGGGAACATTGCTTCGGGGCGACAAACCGAATGAAAACATCCACCGCGCCAAAAGGGGCGCTGCGGTGCCATAGAAGCATGGCCGCGGAAACCATATGTATAATATGGAGTAGTAGCAATAATTTAATTAAAAAGTGTATTTAAGTTTAGAAAATGGTATTTTTGGACTTGGATAGTTTCTGTACCTAGTCAAGCAACAGCTACACCTGCATCCTGAATAGCTACACCTACATCCTGCCTTCAGAAATATGATCGAAGGCCAAAATATTCTTAATTCTGGTATCATTGTAATGTGTGGAGCTACCATAAAAACTCGCGAAAAAGTTGAAATATATTCATTGTGCCTTCAAACCAGTGCTTTAACTTAAGAACCACACGAAATAACAGAAAGGTTATTAATTAATAGTGGCAATGAGAATTGCAATGAAACTGTGCGTGTAGAATATAAAATGCAAGGAGCAGACAAGTAAATTCTTGACGTTATAATCTTTCATATTTAAATTCCTCAACCACATACTGTGTTTATCTACAACTTCAATTTTTCCAAATAAGTTTCGCCTTTTCATTTTAGCACTTCCAAGCTTTGGCACACTTATGAAAACGTAAATTGAAGTTTTTATTCTGTTTGGAGTCACTACCACTGACGCAACAACCTCCGAAACGTGTTGATTTTCGATATTGACGTGCAAATTTCGTTATTGGAGCAAATAATTATTAGCTTGGCAGTATTTTGCTCATCAGAGTTACTTATTAGAGCACTTATTCATTCAGTTGGACGATCATTATAGTTAAACGCTATGTTTTTGCTGGTTTTCGTGATGTTTTACGCGTTTTTAATATGTCATCCACGGCCATATTGGTTAGTTCGCGTAGGGACCGACAGTGTCGCATAGCGTGTTTAAATCCCCAATAGCCAACCACTAGAAGCGACTGTTAAGAGTATGGCACAGCGGGCTTTATAGGCTGAGCGTCAGGGGGTGTCCCTATCGGAGCCTCCGCCCGCCTATAAACACAAACACACACAAACACAAACTTACATAAAAGTTACTCTTTTATTTAGCTTTATTTTTATGTGTAAACATCCTAGATCTCGATATGGAGAGTTGGGCCTGAGTCAGGGCGTTAAATACTTTGGGTGATGAAAATATGAATGTCCTTACACCGTAAGCCAGTCGCAGGCTTAAACTGCTCAAGTGGGGACAAGCATAGCTGGGACCTAACCTTGGAGCATGAGAGGAGGCAGATAAACAAGCGTTCGGCCTCTCTCTGTCATACTAGATTAGGCCCAGGCTACGCTTCTCCCCACGTAAGTAGTTTGAATCTGCGTCTAGAGTGCGGTGTAAGTACATTCTCAGTAAATGTCTTTACACCGTACGCTAGTTGCAGGCTTGAATTGCTCAAGTGGAGATAAGCGTAGCCGAGGCCTAACTTTGGATTCTAAGAGGGAGAGAGGCTAGATGAGGCTAGGCCCAAGCTACTCTTATCCCCACTTATGTAATTTAAATCTGCATCTAGTGTGAAGTGTAAATATATTCAGTGAATGTACTCACACCGTACGCTAGTTGCAGGCTTAAACTGCTCAAGTGGAGATAAGCGTAGCTGAGGCCTAACTTTGGAGTCTGAGATGGAGAGAGGCCGAATGAGGTTAGGCTCAAGCTACGCTTATCCCCACTTGAGTAGTTGAAATCTGCATCCAGTGTGCGGTGTAAGTACATTCAGTGATAGTACTTACACCGTACACTAGTTGCAGGCTTAAACTGTTAAAGTGTAGATAAGCGTAGCTGAGGCCTAACTTTGGAGTCTCAGGTGGAGAGGCCGGATGATGTTAGGCCCAAGCTACGCTTACCCCCACTTAAATAGTTTAAATCTGCGTCCAGTGTGCGGTGTGAGTACATTCAGTGATAGTTCTTACACCGTACACTAGTTGCAGGCTTAAACTGCTTAAGTACAGATAAGCTTAGCTGAGGCCTAACATTTGAGCCTAAGAAGGAGAGAGGCCGGATGAGGTTAGGCCCAAGCCGCGCTTATACCCACTTGAGTAGCTTAAATCTGCGTCTAGCGTGCGGTGTAAGTATATTCAGTAAATGTATTTACACCGTCCGCTAGTTGCATGCTTAAACTGTTTGAGTGAAGATAAGCGTAGCTGAGGCCTAACATTTGAGCCTGAGAAGGAGAGAGGCCGAATGAGGTTAGGCCCAAGCCACGCTTATACCCACTTGAGTAGTTTGAATCTGCATCCAGCTTGCGGTGTAATCCAGTAAATGTATTTACTCCGTACGCAAGTTGCAGTCTTGAACTGCTTAAGTGGAGCTAAGCGTAGCTGAGGTCCAACTTTGGAGCATGAGAGGGTGAGAGGCCGGATGAGGTTAGGCCCAAGCCGCTCTTATACCCACTTGAGTAGTTTAAATCTGCGTCCAGCGTGCGGTGTAAGTATATTCAGTAAATGTATTTACACCGTACGCTAGTTGCAGTCTTAAACTGCTTAAGTGGAGATAAGCGTAGCTGAGGCCTAACTTTAGAGCCTGAGAGGGAAAACGGCTGGACGCTTGCTTCTCTACCCCCTTCGCATGTTCCAAAGTTAGGCCTCAGCTACACGTATCCTTACTTACGCAATTTGAGCCTGCGTTTAGCGTAGGGTGTGAGTACAGTCAGTGAAGAGTTGAGTTCTTCAATCATTACACCGGACGCTAGACGCAGGCTTGAACTGCGTAAATGACTGTATGCGATGAGAGGGAAATAGATCGGATACTTGCTTGTCTTCACTTCTCTCTCCCACTCATTGCTTTAAGTCAGCTACTCTCCTCCCGATGTATATTCACTCATCTGCCTCTCATCGCTCCAACGGCGCTTTGTGTGCTATGATGAAATAATATTTAACGTTTCTGTGAAATGTTTTGAAATCGCAATATATTTCTTGAAATCTTTCGGATAGTTCACACAAATCGATTTAATCTTTGATTTATATAACATTTTAGTTTAACTTCATAAACTTAACGTTTATCGAAGATGTTTACACATAACTATGTCTTGGGTCGTAGTTTCGGACGCATGTATCATTTTTTTTATCTTTTCGAAAATATTAATGGGTTAAGACCTCGTAGAGAGTTTGAAACTGAAAATACTATTGCAAGATTGAAACTACGTTTCATAAAAGTTACATTTTTATTTTTTCATGTGTAAACATTTTAGACCTCGATATGGTGAGTTAGGCTGGAGCCAGAGCGTTAAATGCTTTGGGTGACGAAAAAGTGTAACGCACTGAGTTCTTTAGTGTTTACACCGGACGCTAGGCGCCGGCTTAAACTGCGTAAATGAATGTGTGCGATAAGAGGGAGAGAGATCGGATGCTTGCTCCTCTCCAATTCTCTCTCTCTATAATCGCTCTAACTCAGCTACGCTTCTCCTGATGTATATTTACTTGTCTCCATCTCATCGCTCCAGCTGCGTTTGGTGCATTCTGATGAAATAATATTCAAAATTTTTGTGAAATGTTTTGAAATCGTACAATAATTCTCGAAATCTTTGAAATCTTTCTGAAATTTTTGACATGTTTGTGAATCATTTGATTTGTGCGAAATTTTTGTTTAATTTAACGAATTAAACGTTTATCGAAGATGTTTACGCATAAATCTGTCTTGGGTCGTAGTTTAGAACGTATGTGTCATTTTTTTATGTTTTCGGAAACACTAATGGATTGATACCTTGTAGTTAGTTTGGTGGTGCTGAAATTGATATTGCAACAATAAAACTAAGTGATATAAAAGTTACATTTTTTTAATGTGTAAATATATTAGACCTTGATATCGAGAGTTATACTTGAGCTAAACGTTACATGCTTTAGGTGACGAAAAAGTGTACTCGTAATGTATTGAGTTCTTTAGTCTTTACACCGGACGCTAGGCGCAGGCTTAAACTGCGTAAATGAATGTGTGCGATGAGAGGGAGAGAGACCGAATGCTTGCTTCTCTCCAATTCTCTTTTCCTATAATCATTCCAACTCAGCTACGCTTCCCCCGATGTATATTCACTCATCTTGCTCTCATCGCTCCAGCTGCGCTTCGTGCGTCGTGATGAAATAATATTTGAAAGCTTTGTGAAATCTTTGTGAAACCTTATGAAATCGCAAAATATTTCTTGAAATCTTTGAAATATTGCTGAATTCTTTGATTCATGTAAGATTTTAGTTTAAATTATCGTTTGTTTGAAATCTTTGAAGTATTATGCAATCTTTTAAAACCTTTGTGAACTTTTTGAAATCTTTGCGAAATATTTTGAAATTGATTGAAGATTTAACAAAGAATAATTCATTTTTGATTTGCGCAAGATTTTAGTTTAATTTAATGTTTATCGAAGATGTTTACACATAAATCTGTCTTGGGTCGTAGTTTAGGACGCATGTATCAATGTATCATTTTTTTTATGTTTTCGGAAACACTAATGGATTAAGACCTCATAGTTAGTTTAATACTGAAATTAATATTGCAACATTAAAAGTGAGTGACATAAAATTTACATTTTTTTTATGTGTAAACATATTAGACCTCGATATGGAGAGTTAGGCCTGAGCCAAATCGTTAAGTGCTTTGGGTGACGAAAAAGTTCAACCCATTGAGTTCTTTAATCTTTACACCGGACTCTAGGCGTAGACTTCATCTGCGTAAATGACTGTGTGCGATGAGACGGACACAGACCAGATGCTTGCTTTTCTTCACTTCTCTCCCCCCCTCATCGCTCCATTTCGGCTACGCTTCTCCCGGTGTATATTCACTCAGCTCCCTCTCATCGCTCTAGCTGCGCTTCATGCTTCATGATGAAATAATATTTGAAATCTTTGCGAAATCTTTTGAAATCGCAAAATATTTCTTGAAATCTTTGAAGTATTTCTGAAATCTTTGACATTTTTTTGAATTCTTTGATTTATGTACGATTTTAGTTTAAGTTAACTTTTGTTTGGAATATTTGAAGTATTTTGCAATCTTTTAAAATCTTTGTGAAATATTTTGATTTTTTTTTGAATTTAACAAAGACTGATTTATTCTTTGATTTATGTAAGATTTTGATTTAAGGAGTGTTGGGCGTAGTTGGGTCGTAGTTTAGGGCGCATGTATAATTTTTTTTATCTTTTCATATTCATATATCTTTGTCATGATGAAATAATATGTGAAATTTTTGTGAAATCTTTTGAAATCACAAAAGATTTCTTGAAATTTTTCTGAATTCTTCGATTTATGTAAGATTTTAGTTCTAGTTAATGTTTGTTTGAAATCTTAGAGGCATTTTTCAATCTTTTAGAATCTTTGTGAAATCTTTTGAAATCTTTCGAAGATTTAACAGAGATTGCTTTATTCTTTGATTTATGTAAGATTTTAGTTTCATTTAACGTTTATCGAAGATGTTTACACATAAATCTCTCTTTGGTCGTAGTTTATGGCTTATATATCATTTTTTTATATCTTTTAGGAAACATTAATGGATTAAGGCCTCGTAGTTACTTTCATACTGAATTTAACATTGCAAATTTAAAACTAATTTATACAAAAGTTATATTTTTTCTGTAAAGTTGATGTCTGGATAGTTTAGCGTTAAAGCGTGAGTTATTCGGAATTCTGAAATGTTGACTTTGGGGGGCCAAGTCGAGAAATGAAGTTTCAAAACGTTACGTGCATAAAATGCAAGTTTTAGAATAGCACCTCCACGCAATATTTCTCCTTCAATGTCTGGAGTATATAACAGTGAGTCGTGATGTCATCATCGCAAAAATACCAATGCCGTTTTTAATACGCTATTCCACGCTTTCTTGAAAATTAGCAATTTTCTTAAAATAACTTTATTTTATTTCAAGAAATTGAAAATTTGGAATAGCAATTCTATCTTTCATTAAAATGTTATTTAGATCTTGATTTACATTTTTACTAATGCAATGCATTTCTTACATTATGTAGTACAGGAGAACATTAATGAGCAAATGATAATGTAACATCTATCAACCTACGCTCAAGTAGTCTATTCAGATTGTGTAAATCAAAGTCAGACTCTTTGGAATAAATCATAATGAGGAAGTTTTTCTGTACAAAATGCATGACAATGCTTTTCTCGCGTGCTTGGCCAGAAGAAATTATGAGTTATTATTAGCTCTTAATCCTTAGCCCACAGTATCATTAAATAAACAGTTATTGAATTGAGATAAAATAAAACTACTTATTTTGCAGACTGGTACTCGTAATTTTTAATTTTTGCATCTAAATTCTGAAGAATTCTACAGGATTCCATCAAGTTTTACTAAATTCTATCAAATTCTACTGAATTTTAGTGTCTGCAACTGAGCTCTAACAGATTCAACTAAACTCTAGCAAATCCAACTGAAATCTAACAAATTATATTGTACTGTGACTAACTGTACTAAATTCCAGCAAATTCTACTGAATTTTGTCAAATTCTGCTTCAACTTTTGTACATTCAGCTAAGTTAGACCATATTCAACTAAATTCTAGCAAATTCTAATGCATTGTAGCCAATTTAACTGAATTTTAGAAAAATTGTACTGAATTCTATCAAGTTCTACTGAATTCTACTGAATTATACCAAAATCGACTGAATGCTTCCAAATTCTACTGAATTCCATCAAATTTTACTAAACTCAAGTAAATACAACTAGATTCCAGCAAATCGTATTGCATTGTGACTAACTCTTTCGAATTGTAGCAAATTCTACTGAATTCTGGAAAATTCTGCTAAATTCCAGCAAATTTAACTAAGTTTAGCAAATTCAACTAAATTCTATCAAATGCTAGTAAACTGTAGCAAATTCTAATAAATTGAACCAAATTCTACTGAAATCTACCAAATTCTACTGAATTTTATCAAATTCTACTGAATTCTAGCAAATTTCACTGCATTCTATCAAATTCTACTGAATTATAGAAAATTATACTGAAATATAGAAAATTCTGCTCAAATATAGCAAAATTATCCTGAATTCTAGCAAACTATATTGAATTCTATCAAGTTTCACTGCATTCTATCAAATCCTATTGAATTATAGTAAATTATTTTGAGTTCTAGCCAATTCTACCAAATTCTAAGAAATTTAACTAAATTCTAGCAAATTATATTGCATTGCGACTAACTCTACTCAATTCTAGAAAATTATACTGAATTTCGGCAAATTCTGCACGTTCAACTTCTGTACATTCAACTGCACTTCAGCATATTCTACTGAATGCTACCAAATGTTATTGCATTGTAGCAAATCCTACTGAATTCTACCCAGTTCTGCTGTATTCTATCAAATTTTACTAAATTCTAGCAAATTTTACAAAATTCTAGCAAATTATATTGCATTGTGACTAACTCTACTGGATTGAAGCAAATTCTACTGAAGTTTGGTAAATTCTGCTGAATTTCAGCAAATTCAACTAAATTCTATCACATACAAGTAAATTTTATCTAATGCTACTGAGTTGTAGCTGATTTTACTGAATTCTACCAAATTCTACTGAAGTCTATCACATTCCATTGAGTTATAGCAAATTCTGCCAGACCTTAACAAATTTTTACTGAATTCTACCAAATTATATTGAATTCTATCAAATTCTACTGAATTCTACCCAATTCGAATGAATTGTACCAAATTCTACTGAATGCTAGCAAATTCTACTGAATGCTACCCAATTTTACTGAATTATAGCAAATTCCTTTGAGTCCTATCCAATTTATACTAAATTCTATTAAATTCTATTGCATTGTGGCTAATTCTACTGAATTGTAGCAAATTCTTCTGATTTCTCTCAAATCCTACGGAATTCAGGCAAATTCTATTAAACTATAGAAAATTATACTGAATTACAGTAAATTCTACTAAATTGTAGCAAATCATAATGAATTCTATCAAATTCTACTGGATTCTATCAAATTATACTGAATTCTATCCAATTCTACTGAATCATATCAAATTTTACCAAATTCTAGCAAATTCTATTGCATTTTGACTAATTCTACTGACTTTCAGCAA
>JAUMHM010000031.1:41720407-41754894 GCA_032362435.1 Melikaiella ostensackeni | reverse complement strand
CTTTTATCCCCCCCCCCCCCCCAAATCCCTTCACAACCCATAATCCCGTTTTCCATCCCCTCAGACTCTTTTGAAAATCCCAAATCCCCTTTTCCATCTTCTCAAACTTCTTTTATAATCCGAAAAACCCTTCTTAACCCCCCTGATTCAATAATTCTTCTAAAGAATTATTTATCCGTGGAATATATGTCATATAAAAACAATCCTCTATGAAGTAGTACAGTGTTCATGAAATAATCGCAATTAAAAATATACCTTATAATGAACGCGCTCAAACTAATTTGCAGCAGTTTTATCATTTATTATGGAATTAATAATAATAATCTTCAAATTCATTCATTAACTTTGTCCACATTCAAGCTCCTATGTTTCCGCTCGATTTTCGCATTTTTTTTGTCTTGCGAATTTTTTTTTATCATGTCAATTTGACAGTTTATTAGCACATGTCAGTTTGACATCTTATAAAATTATCTTTCCATTTAAAGTAACATGAAGTTGATCCCCCTGCAAAGAAATGCTTTATCGTTCATTTTCAATTTATTAATTTTAAAAATTGCAATGCACTATTTGAAAATTATTAATTTTCAGCGACTTAGTTTCAAAATATTGATATATGAATGGTTCAATTTTTAAACGAAGTTTGGAAGTGTTTAATTTTTAATGCTTCAGACTTGAATTCATCAATTTTGAAACTTCCTAATCAGAAAGCATATAATATTTTACGTTCTCATAAAAATTAAAATTTAGAGGTTCACAATATTAAAATTTTTTCAATTTTGAATGATGAAAATGACAGTGTTTTTTTTCGGGACAGAAATCATATTTTTAATAAAAAAAATCTATCCAATCAATCTGAATGTCACTTGATACCACATGACATGATACTCACACATATTAATACTATTTATCATCTTTAAAAATATCTGCGCTTTCAATTTAGTTTTGAGTGCGCAATGCTTGAACAGTTTAATCTTTGAAGCCTTGGAAATAAAGTTTCTTTTACTTTAAAAGGTTAAATTCACTAATATTTGTTTTGAAATTTCTTAATATTTAGGGATTTCTAATTTCAAATTTCACAATGTTGTACAATTTTGAATGTTTAATTTTGAAGTAAGTAATATTGAATGATAGTTTATGAAGACAAAATTTGGTCGTTGGGACACACCTTTACCGAGGGGAAGGGTAAAAATATCAACATTTTATTATTTATTTGTAAAAATAAGCATTCAGTATGTTTTTAGCGGACAACATCTTCTTGAACAATTTATGACTGTTTTAATAAAAATTTGAAAAATGTTGTTCTCATTGAATTGAAATCCTTCCAAATCAATAATAGTTTCAAATTTAAATATTAAAAATGTCAGGTCAATTTCACTATCCAATCTTTCATAATTGCAAAATTTCATATTGGAAGTCTTGGTAGTCAGTTTTAAATTTGATAATTTTAGATTTAATTATTCTATAATATTCCAGACTATATTCAAAACAATAATAAATAAAGGAAGTGATTTATTAAATTCAAGCCTTAAAAATGAAAAGATTTTAGATCTAGGCATTGTAAAATGAATTTTTTAATTTGAAAATGTTCCAAAATATTGAGAATCTCAAACTGAACTTGAAAAAACGATTTAGAATTGAAAGGCTTAGAATTGTGCAATTTCAAAAATTGGAATCATAGCGATCTTGTTTTGTATTATTTTTCTTATATTCAAGTTTCAACGTGATATCTCAAAATTGTCCGATTTTAAGTCAAATATTTAAATAAACGAATAATTTAAAACTGAAAAAATATTTGAT
This sequence comes from Melikaiella ostensackeni, assembly GCA_032362435.1. Classification (NCBI taxonomy): domain Eukaryota; kingdom Metazoa; phylum Arthropoda; class Insecta; order Hymenoptera; family Cynipidae; genus Melikaiella; species Melikaiella ostensackeni. The sequence continues at coordinate 41,753,097 of JAUMHM010000031.1, read as the reverse complement.
TGGAGGAATTTGAGAATGAATAATAATTCTAAATGAAGTGTTAAAAATTAAACGATTTGAAACTAAAAACTTGAAAATTGTTTGCCTAAAATCAAAACAGATCAAAATTAAACAATCTGAAATTGATACCTTAGTAATTAAATAATTTTGTTAATTTTGGATGCTTTTACAATGTTCACAATTTTAGAGTTCTAAATTTTCATGTTGAACGCTGAATTTTCCCTTTTTCCCTTTTATAAGATTTAATTTTGCAATTAAAATTGAAATGGTTAAATTTTGAAAAGTATGATTAACAACTTAAAAATTGCTAATTTTTTAACGATTTAATTTTACTTAATCTTTTTCATCTTAGAACAATTTGTCTAATAAATATTAATGTCAAATTATAATTTTTCTTATGTTATAACAATTTGAAATTCTGGAATTTCAGAAGCTTTAACATTGAAATATTCAATTTAGTTTTCAATCTGGAATTGTCAAATTTTAATCGCCTCGAATTGGAAATTATTCAAATTGAAATGGTTTCAATTTTATAGTATTCAATTTCGAACGCTTTTTATTAAAAATAGGCACTGACTAGCATTACGGAATTTTCCGTAAGACTAATCCGGTCAAGTATAGCGCTAGGGCTAGAGTTACGGAAAATTACGTAACTTCCTTCTGAACGAGCTGGAAAGGGCTTCATTCCGTAACAGTAGATAGTTCGTTAAAAATAATACAGTTTCAACTCCTTAGAATTTTAAATGATCCAATTTTCGTTTTGAAGTTTTGAAATTGTCCTATCTTAGACATTTTAATCTGAAATCATTCAATTTCTAGATTCGTCAATTTGATTTGGAACGTTTGATTTGGAACGTTTTCAATTCAAAATCGTTCAATATATTCTTTAAATTTCAAACGCTTTTAATTCAAAATGATTAATTATTAATTATTGTGTCAAAAACACTGATTACCACACAATTTTTTCAATGATGGATTTTTAAATTGTTCTTATTTTTAATGTTAGGAAATGAAAATCCAGCAACGTGAATGCGCTTTTCGCGCGCGTGCATGTACTAAAGGTATTTAAAGGTAAAAACCTAAGTTCTCTTCTTAAACAAGAAAACGAAAAAAGAACCCCAAGTACGAAAAAAGTCTAATTTATTGTTGAGACGCATTTTAGAACGTCAAAGGTTTATTTTTTCAAAAAATGCTTACTATTTATGAAAAAGTTATGAAAAATCCTATCAAACCTGTAAAGGAAAAAAAACTTATTGGTATTAACAGATTTATAAGTCACCAAAATAGATGGTAGTTGAGAAATAAAGGGCTTCTAATTTCCAATTTTACATTATTAAAAGGTTATGAATTAATGAAATAAAAACTGTTTAATTTCAATTTTAAATACCTTAAATTCAGAAGTTGCGATGCTTTGAATGGTTTGATTTCGTAGTTAAGTATTCAATATTTAAATCGATAAATTTTTCAAGTTTGAAAGTTGTAATTTTTCAATTTAAATCACCTAAAAGAATGTTTGCTAATCGGGAAATGACCAGAAATTCATTTTTGTTTTTGCAGGCAACTCTGATATATTTTAGATTTATATTGAAAATTTGACTGCTAAAAAGAAACTTCTCGCGCGCTTTGCGCACGAATCATAATTGCTAGTAAAAATAATATTCAAGAATATATTGATCATTTTCCAATGACTTTGGTTTGTAAACCTTTTCTATAAATCGAATTTTATCGAGTGTTTTTGGGGCTCGTTGAATTGTAAATATCATTTATTTGAAAAGCTTGAATTATTCAATATTATAATTTTTTAATTAAAACACTCCATTTATGTTTATTTAGAGTGGAGAATGGCTGCGATTGAAGGTTCTGGAGATACAACCAGAACTAACGAAATTAGGTTCTTCGCCGGAAGAAGCAACGGAACTCTCGAACGCCCACGACGAAGTTCTTCTGCGGTTGCAGGTAAGGTCAAATAAAAAAGTAATTTACATAAAGCCAATATTAACGAAAATAATTTAAATTTTTTGATTTTAGAGCAAACAAAGTCCCGTGGAAGAATTGCTACGACAAGCCGATCGACTTATTTCGACGCAGAGGCCGAAAGCGGAAGTTTACAAAGCTATGGCTGAAACTCTTGCTCATGCGTGGAGGGACGTAAATTCTCTCCTAGAACGACGAAAACAAATTCTTGATAGAAATGTTCTCTTTCAGTGGTAAAAGCAACATCTGAAATTCAAACATTAAGTACAAATTGTGAATGAATTTAACTCTAATAAATTATAACATATTTACTTTCTTTTAGTCGAGCGGAGGAGTGCAAAGAGAGCATGAGAGCCTTGGAAATGGCTTGCAACGACACCTTATTACCAATCGAGATTGAGGCAGTGAAAAATTTTCTTGGTAAAATTCACGACTTGCGAAAAGTAATGCTGGAGGCCTTAATGGGTGCTTTACAAGAAGGAAAGATTTTGCTCGATCGACTCAAAGAAATTTCGAATGAAGGTACCCTCGATTCTAGACCCGATAGAATCAAGGCTGATGCTGATTATGGTACGTTGCTATTTGTCAAAATTTAAAAATAAATAAAATATACTGTATAAATAATTTCTTCGATTTCTTTCCAGCCATATTACAAGTTGAAACTTGGCTCGAGGAACTTCACGACAGAAGACGATTGATCGAGGTGTCTTTCAAAAGTAGAAAGACTCAACTTGAACAATGTCTTGCATTAGCTTTGCTTGCAACTGATCTCAGAAATCTTGAAGATATTTTAAACGCCAGGATAGCCGCTTTATCCAGCACTAGTGACCATTTGGGTGATTCATCAGCTAGTGCTGAATTGTTACTTTTCGAGTGCAAAAAACTGCAAAACGAGGCAAAGGTATATTTTTCAAAGCATATATTTAATTAATTAATCAATGTCTAATTAAATTAGTGCAAAAAAAAAATTGTGAATTAAACTAACAAGGGGAGTGCGTGTAACGGGGGACACGGATTTTAATAATCTTTTGTGGGCAAAGAGGGTCTAACAAAAAATGAAAAAAACTCAAACCGTTTGCTCGGATAGAAAGTGGTTTATGAGAAAAATTGGAGAACAAAAATTTTTTAAAAATACGAGGACGCGAACGAATGACGGCAAACTCTCAAGTCTAGAACCTATACCATTGCACTATTGCAGTTGCTGGAGCACTCTTTAATTCGACTGGTAGTTATTTCACGCGGATTTCTTTCATTTTTTTCATAAACCGCTCTCTATCTAAGCAAACGGTTCGAGCTTTTTTCATTTCATATTAGGCCCTCTTCGCCCACAAAAGATTATTAAAATCCTTGTCCCCCGTTATGCGCACTCACCTTGTGAATTGGGAATGTTTATTTTTTGAAGAATTCAATCATGAAAGATGTTTTAAAATGTTCTTGTATGGTTCATGCAGGATTTCCAAGACAGAGCAATCAAGATAACGAAGTCGACAGAGCGGTTAGTGTCATCGGGACATTTTGCGGGTGAACAAGCGACTGAGCAGGCCTACGCCATTCTTGGTGCTGCAGCAGATTATATTAATGATCTCGATCAATATAAAACTTTACTGAACAGAGCCGTAGCGTTCTTTGAAGCTGCTCGATCCGTAGGTGTTTTTGATGAATTATACACTTGCACGTTTTGCTCGACAAAACGGTGCATATATCATTATGTAATTGAATGGCATTCACTGAACCATAAAAATTAGATACGGTGCATTATACTAGTAAACGTGATTCATAGATTATTCTGTATTATTACTGAATCATCTTATGTACTTTTTAATAATCGTAATTATCATCAATAGGGAAAAGTAGACGATGTAACCTAGACTCGATAATAATTAAATGGAAATAGGGTAATAACACCAATAGTGGGCCACCCTTCAGTAGTTTTAATTCATGTCTAAGAAGAAAATAAGCATTAATTTTGTCTTATATGCTTCTTGACAAGGTTAATACCATAAAAAATGAATGAACGAGAAGCTGTATAGTATATTGCATAACTAGGGGAAGATCTTTCTATCTCTACAGTGAGGGGAATGTTTCCAGCACGAGCCGTAGACAAGTGCTGAAAACGTTCCCGAGTTGTAGAAATTCGGAAAGATTTCCTCCGAGTTACACACGATAATTTTTTTAACACTCCTTATGATTTGGTCACTTTTCCAGACTGTGGGCCGGTTCCACAATCTCGCTTTTCGATTCGGTATAAAAGGGTCCCAAAATGCACAAAACCAGTAATCCATGCAACACGTTTGACCACCGACCGGCTGTTGACATACCTGTACGATATGCGAGTTCAGCTTTAGCAGCTCCAACAACTTCCGCGGGCGGCGGCACTTTCTGCTATACTATCCCTGCTACAGACACTGATCGAGAAGCGAGTTTATGGTCCTGCTCCACAAGCATGAATGTGGGCCGAAATCATTGGGGTGTTATAAAAAAATGTTTGAAATGCAGATAAATGCAGTTCATCATCGTCCAACGTAACAATCACGTTTTCGAGAACTTTGATTATGATCCTAACCTTAAGTGGTCCACTACTGATGTAATTACCCCAGTAGTGCATAAAATAGATTGATACAAAATGAATATTTATAATCAAAGCTGCATTATTATAGGTAGATCAAAAAATGTTTTTAAGATCTAAATGAAATTGACAGGGTTGTTTTTTCAGGCTCTTACAAAGATGGATCAGCTAGAAATTCAACTGGTAACAACCGACCATTCACCACATTCGCCAGGTTTCGCAAGATTACATGCGCAGGCGGTTGAAACTTTGGAAGAAACTACAAGGGAACCTCTGGCGGAAGGTCACGCCCTTCTCGAAATTACGGGAAGGGGAGCGCCCGGTGCGGAGGTATGGTACAATTAAATATCCGTGACGACACCTGCATGAAAATCTTTCATTGTTGCAAAATAACCGACCGAAAAGATAATAAATCTTAAAAAATTGGTTCCGTTACTAAGCCGCAGTAAAGATTCGCCTTTTTACATTTTTTTTAAAGAAAGGTGTAAAAAACGATTTTTAATTATTTTTAATAACAAATTTTGTTTTACAGGGCGTAAAACGAATGGTAGAGGAAATAGAAGACAGAAAAATTCGTTTATTAGAGCACTGTACTGCTCATAAGGAAGAGAATCTCCGAGTATCCCAATGTTTGCACGAATTTTTCGAAAAATATGAAAACCTTCGATCATGGCTAGGCAGCATTGTCGAATCCTTCCTTCGAGGACATCAGGATATGGGTAGCGATTCAAGAATGGCTAAGGATTTTTATCAGTTGCATTGTCAGCTGTTAAATGATTTGGAGAAAAAGAGCTTCGAAATTCAAATGATCGACAAGGATATTTTACAAGAAGATATTCTTTTACAACTAGAGAAAAGAGAGCAACATAATATTGATGAAAAAATGGAAGAACTGCGTAATTCTTGGCTTCTTTCGAAAAAATCTCTCGAAGCGAGAGTTCGATTAGGATCTCTTTATGTCGATTTTCATCAAGCGGCTACAAATTTGGAAAATGAACTCAATTCTCTTGAAGTAGATCTGAAGAACAATGCTGAAAATGTGGATGATGAAAAGATGTCACGATTAGAACAACGTTGGAGAACTCTACAACCTTACTATTTAAGACTGGCGGCTACTGGAAAGACATTTTTGGATGAAGGAGAAAAGGTATTAAATGAAAAAGCCTCATTTTTATTAGAATTGGAAAGAATTTTTGATTTTTGAATGCGTTTTCTTTTTTTCTAGATTAACGATTCGTATCTAGACGTACCCAGAGCTTGTCTATGTGTAGAAACAACTTTGGAACGCTTTTCCAATAGACAGTTTACAGTCACAAAGACTTGGGAAAATTGGCAAAGTACAATTTCGATCTTAAAGGAAAGACTTGTTGAAAGAGAGAAAAAATTGGAAGAAAGTACAAGGGTATGTAATTTTTTTTAAATGTCTTTTAGAAAATTAATAAACATTTACAACTTACCTTACGCATTTTTCGCGTTGCAGACTTTGGAATGGGTTTCCAAATTTAGAGAGCAGCTGTATCCAATAATAACATCCGAATCGACAAAGTCATCTACAATTCTTCGAGACTTGGAAAGTTCGCGATCTCGAATACTTCCCGAATTGAACAAGGCTGTTTCGGAATTAGATGGGAGCATTAAAGGGATCGATGCGTTTGATCATCTAGGTATTATAAACAGTATTTTAGGTTCTATTATTTTTCTTCAAGAGTCTTTGAATATTTCATACATGCCATTTTTTAAACAGGGGATGATATCACTGACCAGCAGATCAGAAAGCAATTATCCCAAGTTTCAGAACACTTACGATTTACGGCCTTGGATTATCGAACTCTTTTAGAATCGTTGATTTCCATTTTCGAAAATCTGACAGAGGTATATTACTTGACCTTCTTTTAATACTACTTATATATCTTTATAAAACTTTTTACTTTCTGACAGATTGAGCTAAAAGCCGATCAGCAAATCCGTGCTCAAGAAATATTTCATCTGACAAGTCTGCCAAAAGAGGCTGTTCGCGAAGTCACGGCTAAACTACAGTGCCATGAAACAGAATTAAGATCATCTACGGAATCTTTAACACGAGTCCGATCGGAAATTGAAAATGTTATTCCCAAAATTAAAAGGCAAGAACCACCAGAGGCTGCAAGTCAAGATATTCAGAAGCTAAAACAAGCTGTTCATAATGTAACTACATCCTGGGAATCATCTTGGACAAGTGAAAAATTACGATTGGAATACGATCTTCAATTATCTTTACTTAGAGAAGACCTCGAGAAATTCGACAAGGAGATACTGGATTTAAGTGAACAATTGAGAACAATATCTTGCTGGCTAGGAGAAAATCTACCATCAGCGAAAGCAGCTTCCGAGTCTTTCATTCAGTTCGAAAAAACTCTAATGGTAATCTTAAATCTTCATTAGATTTAGAATAATTCAGTTTTGAAAATAAATTCAGCCCTGATATGAGTTTATGATTGTTATTTTAGATTATTCAAGGTAAGGTTGAAAGTTTCATTCAATCATCCGAGGAGAAGTTGCCCAAAGAGTCAAGTCTCATCCAACATGAGATTGCGTCCTTGAGGGAGAAATTGAAGAACTTGAAGATGCAAGCTGATGAAACCAGGAAACGCATAAATTCGAGCATAGAATATTTTGAGTTACTCGAAGAAACTAAAGACTGGTTCAAGGAAGGAAGTAAATTATTAATAATTATAGCTAGAAAAACTTCCACAGTTAAAGAACCACAAGAGGCTATTGACTTGTTGGGTGACATTGAAAAATTTTTGCAACCTGGAGAAGACAAGCAAGAAAAGAGAATTGAACGGATTAGAGAACTATCTACCCAAGTCTTTGGTATGTTCGGAAAAACGTATTAATACCAACTCCTAAATTATTCTTTCTCATAGCTTCTTCTATTCAGTATTTAAATTTTGATTTAATTTTTCTTTTTTCAGGAACAGACAGACTTCCACAATTTAATGAGGTGGTTGTTGAAAATCGCGAAATGCTCGACTCTTTCGCAGTAGTATCTTCCGAGTTACGAACCCTGACAGATAATTTAAGGAACGCGGCAGATCTGCGTGAAAAATTGAAGAAAGAGCAAGATGAAGCTGATGCAAAATTAGAAGAGGCTAAAAAAGAAGCAAATGCCGCTCAAGCTGCTGCTGCTCAGGCTGAAAATGCAAGAAAAATTGCTGAACGTCTTGCGGCAGAAACTCTTGAAAAAGCTGCAGAAGAAGCAAAACGATTGGTTAAAGTTGAAACTGAAGCAGAAAGAGAACGAGAAAGAAGTCGACAAGTTGCAGCGTCAGCTCAAACCGAAACATCGAATTTAATAGACGAACGATTAGTAAAAGAAACTATTATGAAGGAAACTTCAGCTGTAACGACTAAGGAGATTCATATTCTTCAAAAGGTAAAACTATTTAATGATCATCATTTGTAACGCTGGTTTCGGAAATGATTTATAAACTTTTCTCAAATCTACATTTTTTATTATAGACTAAAATTGAGGAAACTGTGCCAATTCAGACGCAACCAACCCTACAACAGGAATCAACTATAGTTAAGGAAGAAATAATAAAAAAAGAAGAAATTAATTTAAAACCAACAAACGATAATGTAGAACAACAGTTCTCAGAGCTTCGGTCATTGAATATACCTGTTTCAATGGCTCCAAAATTTACAGTTTCACTAAATGATGCTACGATTCAGGAAGGAGAGAAACTTACTTTTGAATGTCGTGTTATTGGTTATCCAGAACCAGTAGTTTGCTGGTATAAGGATGACATATCGATTATTAATAATCCAGATTATTTAACTGACTATAAGGAAGGAATTTGCACTCTTACGATTGAAGAAACATTTACTGAAGATTCAGCTAGATTTACCTGCAAAGCTTCTAATGATCTCGGCTTAGCAGAAACAGAAGCAATACTAACTGTTAAAGGTAAGAAACTGAATTTAATCTAAAAATTTTCAGATTTTTTGTAACAATAAAATGATCTTCAGAAACTGCACCTGAAGAACAACCAAGTCCTCCGCGTTTCATTAAAGAACTTCAATCATCAGTTGCAAATGAAGGTTCAACTCATAGCTTGGAGTGCATTGTGGAAGGAAATCCATTGCCCACTGTTCTGTGGTTTAAGAATGATACAAACATTGATAATTCCCCGGATTATACCATAACGTATAACAACGGAGAAGCGGTATTGAAATTCGAAGAAGTTTTTCTTGATGATCAAGCTACCTACTCATGCAAGGCAACGAATCGTTTAGGACAAGCTTCAACTTCTTGCAGTCTGAATGTCAAGCGTAAGTTTTTCAGAAGATCATCATTTATTATCTGAAAGTTGAATAAATATTATTGTCACTGAGCAAATACTGTAAAAAAAGGCAATTTTTATTCGCATTTCTTCTTTCTTCTACTTCAGCCCCTCAAGATGCTGCAACTCCGGAAACGGAAAAACCGCAAATCATATTATCTCCTTCAAACATCATGGCTAGGACAGGAGAAAAAGTAAAATTGGATTGCGAAGTAACAGGAAATCCTACACCAACATTGAGCTGGTCTCACAATGGAAAACCCATTGAAGATACAAGTACACTTAAGGTAAATTGTAAATATTATTTTTAGAAACGACGATCAACTTGAAGGGTAATGTACAAGTTTATTAGCACAAAAACCCTTTCTTAGAACCAGTTTAATTTAACGTATAAGCATAGGCTAGAATGAACCAAGACCACTAGTATCCTCAAGTATTTTTAGCAACATTACCTCCGGTATTCGCCTGATTCAAAACAAGCGAAAAAGACAGAGTTGAATTGAAAACAAAAGAGAATCTTTTCAAGGCCCACTCAATACCCTTTGCGCAGATCCACACTGATGGAGGGCGAACCAGTCTCGTCATTTCGGAAGCGTTTCCAAAGGACGCCGGAATTTACGTCGTGATTGCGCTGAATTCTTCTGGAGAGGCGACAGCATCTTGCAACGTTTCGGTAAAGGGAAGACTTCCAGCAAACGAAACTAGCGATTCGGAACAACTCTGTAGTGATATGGAGCCGATAGTGCCCAGCATTCGACTTCCACTGAAAGATATTCAAATCAAGGAAGGAGAAAGTGCCAGATTGGACTGCATAATTGTTGGACATCCAGAACCTGAGGTACAAAAGTTTCTAACTCGAAATTAGTTCCAAATAAAACCAATCTGTTCGAAATCAATGAACCTTTTTCATTTGATTACAATCTATCCCATCTACCCATATCAAGCAATTACAACAATTAATGATATAATTCTTATATAGGTGATTTGGTATCATGATGAGCGACCTGTGAAGGAGTCAGCTGACTTTCAGTTACTCTTCCAAGGAGATAGATGTTCCCTTGTTATTCATGAGGCTTTCTTGGATGATGCAGGACTCTATAAAGTAGTTGCCATCAACTCAAGTGGTGAAGCTTCTAGTAATTGTATATTGTCTGTTGCACGTAAGTTTAAAATTGATATACCTTTTCAAAATATCAATTTTTTTCATGGAATTATGATTTATTCTTTCCGAGACAGCTAGAGGATCCAAAGACACACCGGAATCATCTCCAGTGTTTGTCAAGTTACTGACCGATTTGCTGGTAGCTGAAGGAGAAGAATCAGTCTTCGATTGTGTGATAACCGGAGAACCAAAGCCCGACATCAAATGGTACCTAAATGGAGATGAAATTGTTGAAAATGATAGAATTAAGGTATGTTTCTTTATCGAACTTTATCAGGGTCGGATTGGGATAGAAAATCAGCCCCGGAAAAATGGTTAAAACAAATAATGGTTGAGAATCAGGAAGCGGCCCAATCCTGCCAGTGAAACGGCTCAAATTGCTTAAAATAGTGCCGGCCCATCGGGATTTTTTCCGAAATCCCACCTTACCCATCCGGGCCAGAACTATACAGAAAATTCTTTCCAAATATTAAATTAAATTCTGATTATATCTGTCATAGATAACGAAAGAGGAAACTGGAACGAATATTCTTCGGATATCACCGTCTCTTCCAGAAGATAAAGGAAATTATATTGCCAAAGCTACAAATCATCTTGGGGAAGCAAAAGCTTTCGCACGTCTTGTTGTGAGAGTTCTTGGCGATTTCCAAAAGAAGGACGAACTTGTCAGAATGGAAGAAAAATTGGTAGCACCATCTTTCAAAGAACGATTCGAGAGCAAGAGTGTTTTTGAAGGAGCACCAATTAAATTTGAGTGCATCGTGACTGGAAAACCTGCTCCCAAGGTAAAATTTTGTTTACGTTTTGAAAGAATAGGACTTTGTATCTAAAAACTTTCGAATCAAAGCTAATTTGTTCGAAGCTAACATTAAGTCGGTAAAGTAGATGTTCATGAAATACTGAAATTGTTAATCTTGGATGGATATGTCCCTTTGAATTAAAGTTTCCGGCGGCCAAGAATTGGACAGAGACGTATCGTACCTTATTCTACATTCGTAGTATGCCAAAAAGGCCTGACCGTTCTCTTATCCCATATTCTATCTAGATCGATTCTCGAGCATCTAAGACAGAGGTCCAGTGTCGCCTGAAAGTTCGTGCGAATCATGCTACTGTTGGCATTTATTCTTTTACTGTTTTTTGTAAGTAATTGCGTATCCAAAACGGATTTGTCCTTGAACTGGATACGTTGAAACTTTCGCGAGTTATTTCAAACTTTGGATTAAATAAGGCGAACAAGATCAATCTAAAGTAAATACAAATAAATGACTTAAAATGGAATCTCATGAAATGCAATCGGTATTTGGGGATTGGGAACTTTGGTACACTGTCTGAAGAGAAGGCGCGAATCGATACCTCTTATTAGCGAAGATGTTTGTCATAATTTGTTTTAATTAACGCCTAGACGCAAGGAGATATAGATTAACGAGTAGTCTTTACAGTCTCTGTAAAGAATTCACTTTTATTGGCTCATTTTATGAAAATTTGAGAAAGAGTTTCCAAGGAACTAATACGATTTCAGATTCAGTGGCTTTTTAATGAACGTCCCGTGCATGGAAAGGATTTTTTGGTGTCCGTTAGTGGAGAACGTCAAGTGTTGACCATCCCGGAAGCAGCAAAAACTCATAGTGGTACCGTCTCCTGTGTTGCTGAGAACGCTGCTGGAAAAGCGATTTGCAGCGCTAAAGTAGAAGTTGGTAAGTTGAAGAAACATTTTTTGTAAATTTAACAATTTTTTAGAAACAATTCAAGGAGAGAGGGAAAAATTCAAGATTCTCGTGTCTAGGTTGACAAAAAATTAAAGTGATTACAATTTTTAATGTAAGCAACTATTTATTTTTAAGGCACTGACTAGTATTATGGAATTTTCCGTAAAACTAACTGGTCAAGTGTAGAACTGGGGTTAGGTTTACGGAATTTTCCGTAATGTTAGCCCTGAATGAGCTGGAAATGAGTTATAGTCTTAAGAAAAATTTCTTATTAGTAGATAGTTCGTCTTTTTAAATGTTGATTTGTTCCTTTTGATTGCTTTTGATTTAAAGCTTTTGACTATTGAAGCTTCACTACATGCAGATGTTATTTGTTATTCCATGATATCGTGATCAATTTTACGAGTCAAGATGTTGACTGTTTTCGCAAAATGTCAATACGTTTTTTTTTAAATCCTGTTCTTTTTTTAAACTTCCGATGACCAAGGTCAGTTCCATATTTATGACTTGTCTTGACCAGCTACATGTTCGAATGAATCGGGAAGACACTTTTTTATTACTCTTACCGACGTTAAAATGGGGTTGCGTGCAGTGTTCGGTGGCCAAAATAACGTTCAAGCTAGCAACGGTGCCACGAGTTATTAATACTCGTATTTCCAACCGATGGCACCTTCATTCACCATCGGCGTGTCGAATCTAAGGGGAATCGAAACTTTGAATTTGAGAACGGTGAAAGTAGAAGGGATAAGTTTCGATGTAATACGATATGTAAACTGTCCAAAACAATCACCTGTAATTTGAATTTGTATTTGCAACTTTGTAAAAAAAAAAGTTTGAACCATTAGTTTGCTGTGCACAAAATTTAACTAGCAGTAGTAATACATTATATCGGGACCTTGACAGAAATTGAAATAGTCGTGCCAACTAGCTTTAAGATATTGATATGCATCATTTTTATTAGTTGAGAGGCATAAAATTTTGGAATCTGTTATTCTCAGTAAAATCTCATATACAGAATGCGTAACTCTACAAGAATGCGTTTGAGAATATTTTGGTACATTTTAAAACGAGTATCAAATTTCCCTGAACCAAACGAATCGTGAGAACAAGTTTCAGTAGAAGTGTCAAATTGAAAAAAAGACAATTATAAAGTAAACTGAAATGATACATTGCCTGACCAGAAGGCGGAAGTTTTAGGGTCATTAGATGCTCATATAAGTGATTTAGTGTTTTTAAATGACCCATAAAATATGAAAAGAATTTAAGAGAACACCTTGACTTCACTCGCATGTCTTTCTTTTTTTCTACTTTCAAAAGCGTGTGAATTGAAATATCGTTTATATGAGGGTACGAATATGCAGCTCTCTCTTTCTAGTGCTTAAAAATAGAGGTTAGAGCAGTGAAAAAGAATTAATTTAGATTAATTTATTGAAGCTACAGTATAGTGTGAGGAAACAAATAGTTTTGAACTAGCATCATTTGTTTATAAATAAAATGGAAAGACAAGTGCAGAGACGGATGGGGAACTGAAATGAAAAAAGGCCCGGGAAAAAATGGTTTGAAACCGGCTCACCACCCACACACACTTCTCTCACGCTTGTTGGTATTTATCTTCATAATTAAATTATTCTTAATTCAAACTTTCAAAATTAAACAGATTAGAAATGAAAACATTCAAAATTCAACACCAATTCAATCTGAGAATAAATATTATTGAAAAATTCTGAATTTCGGTAGAGCTGCCCCTATTAGTAGATTAGATTTTTACTTCATGTATACCCTTTTCGGTTTTTACATACTTATCTAGAATCCCGTCTCCTACAGGAAATCATCAGATATTAAACCTTTTAGTTCAAATGCCTTCCCAAAACTCCCCAATTACCCCAACTTTCATAATAAGCCTATAAGCAATGCCTGGCGTACTTAATCCTGTGGGTTTTTTTTTCAATCCCTAAAAAATCTACCGTCTGCAGCCGGATTTTTATTAGAAGCGCTCGCATTTGCCTTAGCATTTGGTCAGGGGGAGTCAGGGAGAGTCATTGAGCTCCTAATGAACTTAATTACTCAACCGGAATCAATGAAGCTTTGTCCGAAAATCGATCTTGATGTTGAGCCATCTATCATCTGTTTGTCTCATTCCTCTTGAAAATGAGCTTGATGAGTAGAAGTTGATACCCCGAAACGTGGAGAGAGAAAGAGAGTAGGAACTCACACAAGTAGAACTACGTTATTTTTGTCAGCACGAATACTCGCTCGAGACTAACTCGGGTGGCAGTTGCTAAGTCCGGAGAATTTGAGCCCGTCAGAGTTCGTCCGACGACCGGACGACCGGTCGCTTCGACGTTTCTATTCCGTTTGTTGTTCCGCTATTACCTGCTGCAATTCTCATCGTCCTTGAAAAAAGGCCAAAAGTTTCCGCGAAGCCTAGACGAGAAGTCAAAGAGAGCTTTGGATAACCAGAAACAGAGGTTCGTCGCTTTCCTCGAAAACTCTTCCGTTATCGTTGTGATCGGGTGACATGGTCCAAAAGGTGGTTGCTCGCTTTTAATCAGAGAGAGGATCAATTTGATTCCATCCTCGGTTGCTTTTGCCAAACCGGTTATAGTGACGATAGATGCTACTGCTGCTGATGCTAATTTTATCGAGATGTCCGTGTATTTGAACTTTTGACGACAAAGCCAAAATAGCGCCTCTCCGTCGCTTGAAGCATGTTTTTACCAGGTGCTTCGAAATTCGCGCGGACACCTTGATCCACCTTAAAACCAGGAAATCAAGATAACTACACTTTATCAAGATTACTATTCTTGTAAATTCAGTTTCTCTAACTGACCTATTAACATCAGCAAGTCATTTCAATTACTGGGTTCACAGTCTCCATATTTAATCAGTACACTTTCACTGAGGTCAAATGATAAAGGTACCTTAAGGTATCACAAATTGTTAATGTTTCATATAATACTTCAAAATGAAATTACAGATATTATTGTTCTAAAATTTTGGTGATAATATTGGTAGACAGAAAATAAAATAATTTCACACAACTTATTTATATGAATTCAACCCCTTTTTCGGAAAAGTGTTATGATTAATAATTTATTAGGATGCACTCAACTAATCGTGAATCCAGGACACTCGGATTCAATTTCTCGGTCCAGATACACTCAGATTCCCGAATCTCAATTTATCTGGATTTATTTGCCAGATATTTTGGAAAGAAGCCAAAGAACACGGCGCGTTTCGAAGAAAGTGTATATTGCAGACATAACGAAGATCCCTCGAGCAGATTAAAACTGTGTTTAATGTGATTATGGCACCGGTAATATAGTGAAAGATTCGCAGTTCAGTTTCCATTCGCAACTCATCTCTTCTCATATTATATGCGACTCACTGACTCTATATACAAAGATGCAGTTTAAAAATACAATTTCAATTTGAAAATGTCTAACATTAAAAACTATGCATTCAAAGCTTTTAAAATCTGACAATCCTGAAATGAAAAATCTTTAAATGACACATAATTTCAATAATCAAGAGACATTCAAATTGGGTTAAATAGATTTTTACAACAAGAATAAACTTTTCGTCAAACAATAAATTTGCTGTCATTTCCCGGTTTTCCGGATTAGTAGCCACACTGAATGTCTAAGCATCTTCATTGCACAATCATCAAATTCTCAACTTAAGTATCAACTGTAATTGTTAGCTCTTCGCCGAATCAGGGCGTCTAATAATACTCTCGTGATTCAAGGGAATCAATGTGTAGATCCTTTGCACATTGATCTGTCGATTGTGCTGTCAACGAGCTACGACAGTGCAGAGTAGACAAATTTAATTATATCTTTTAACCTTCGCGAACAAAATCAAACCTAAAAATTGATTTAGATTACAGTTCATTAACATCACTTGCATTTAGATTATTAATCAAAACTTGGCTTCATCAACCCGCTTCAGACCTTTAAGTTTTTATGGCGCTTTCATGAACATTTAGGATCATCTCTATCGAATATTCTTTCCCTTATGTTATCTGGTTTGTTACTTTCAATGTAGATTATCTTTCACTTTTAATTTCTGAAATTAGATGACATTTGAAAATGGTTTTTTGAATAAGAATAAAAAACATAGGGGGGCAAGGGCAATTTAACGATTGCCAAAAGGTTATTGCCAATCTATTGATAAACTAATTAATCATCAGGTGTAGGGGTGCAAGAGGAGGGGCTCGAAATTGTCCAAGTGCCGAACGACAAGATGCAGGCCTCAAGCAGTAGCGAGAAGCACTTTACGACGGAAAAGACGTCGGGAGAGGGTGGCTCTGAAAGCCAGGTACTGACCAAAATGTCCTCCACGATTACTGAATCTTCAACAAGCCACAGTTCAATGAAAAAGGAGTTTGTTTCTTCAACATGTTCCTCGACGTTAGGAACATCACCCGGACATGCACCCACGAATCTTTGCGTTAAAAAGACTACTCAAAGTTCAGAAAATGCTTTTTCACAAAATGGTGCACCTCCAGTTGTCCAGGTACTAAAAACATCTATCGAATCTTTAAATAGGTCTAACAACTTAAAGCTTTAACATATTGGCGACTGATTTTTTTTTGCAGTGTCACAAAATCGAGGAATTCGAAAAAATCTTTCAAGATGTACCTGGCCAAGCTAAACAAGAGAGGACAGTCATTATCACGGAGGATACGGAGTTAACAAAGCACGTGTGTAAACCTTGTCGAAAGCAAACAGCTCCACGATTTGTTTCACCTGTCACGGGAATGATTGTCGATCAGGGTACTGATGTTGTCCTTGAAGGAATCGTAGATGGTGAGATCATTTTTTTCAGTGCTTTGATATTTAGCTAATTTTTAGATATTTTATTTGAATATTTATGATTATAGGATTTCCACAACCGAAAATCTCTTGGGCGAAAAACAATCAAGAGTTGAGAACAAAAGATGGCGTCAAGATGGCCTACGATCACAATCACGTTCGTTTGGAATTGAAGAATGTTAATGTTAAGGATGCGGGACGATATACTTGCACTGCCTTTAATGATGTAGGAAATGCAAGTAGTACAGCAGATCTAGTTGTAAAAAGTAAGATTCAACAAATATCAGTAAATGATTTTATTCTTAATACTTAACTGATGATTATATATGATTATATATAATTTTTTACAGAAACTATCTTCCCTCCCGTGTTTGGAAGACGTCTTCAAGCCCAGGTTGTTAAACGAGGTGACCGAGTGATCATGGAAGTCGAAATAACAGGAACCCCTGAACCAACAGTCACATGGTACAAAGATGATGTTCCCTTAAGAGAACGACCACCCGAAATCAGAATCAAGCAGCAAGGATGTTGTTATCTTTTACTCATTGATAAAGGTAATTTTTTCTCCTTAACTGCAAGATTTTGATCTTTTCCAACCTGTTTTAATAATTTTGTCTTATTTTAGCTGAAAAGACACATGCTGGTAAATATATGGTTCATGCTACAAACGCTGGTGGTGAGGCTCAAAGTATCGCAGACTTTGCTGTATTTGAACCAACTCCCGACACAATGATAGAAGTCCACAAAACTCTCGTTTACGAGAATGTACAAGATAAAGATATTGCAAAGGTAAGTTCTGGACATATTTTAAATCTTACAATAAAAAGGGTAGACTATCTCACGTGGTTTTATCCACAAAATAAAGACTTCTTGACTTGAAATTTCATGAATAAAGATTCACGAAATTAATGAATTTTTAAAAATTGCATAGCCCGATGAGCAGAAGGAAAAAATACCGTCTGCGAACCTCACTACCCAGCATATCACCACAACGATGATTCAGCCGAGTGCAGCAATAAAAACTCCTATTCCTCCTACGTCCTCCTGTTCCACCATTCGAACGATTCAATCGGAAACGTCAGGCGACACTAAAGCAACACGTTCCGAAACCATATCATCGACCATTGAATCGCACCGTAGTGAAACAAAATCCGAACAGAAATTTCACATGAAACTTGAACACAAAGCCGCACCCCTATTCGAAAACGCGAGCGGTGACTTGGAGTATGCAAAGCCATCCAAGGAATCGAAAACGACTATTGAAACGACGAAAGAAGAAATGACTAGTGGTGGAAAAGTCATAGAGAGAGAGATCAAAACTCTTGATGAGCAAGCGACTCAAATTGAAAATGAAAATGTCGAAACTTCGACCGTAGCGAAGAAGGACGCTCTGAACTTTTTTGAAGCTATGTCAAAAGGCAGTGAAAGTGGACCCAAAGGTCCGAAAGATATGATTAGACTAACAGAAGAGGAGGTTGGAACTGGACCTGGTTGTGACGTCAAAGTTGGTAAGCTGACGAAAAATTATGAACGCTCAACAAGATTTGAAGAAGCTGTCAGGGAACCTGTTAAAGAACCCGTTAAACCTGATTTTAAAACTTCAAAGAAAGCTGTACAGGACATCTTTTCTAAATTTGAACAAAGCTCTTCTAGTCGAGGAATTGACAATAACCTAATAGAATTCCCTTACGAAGGTTACAAGTTACCTCCATTAGAGATCAAGAGAACGATTCTTGAAGACCTAACCGCTTCTGGATCTCCAATTCATGGAACGCTTACGATCTCAAAACTTGAAGCACAATCAGAAAGTGCTGAAGCTATGCTTAAAGGTTTCAATCTTGTCCCAGAACCACCTCCTGAAATAGGATATGCACCTGCAGAGTCAGCAAAAAAAAAACGCCCTGACGTCTCCGTTAAGGCAAAACAGCTCCAAGAGTCATTTGATAAAGGATTGTCCCCCGTCGATGCCCCATATGGTGGTGTAAAGTTATTTCCCTCCTCACCGGCACCCAAACCGGAGCCGAAATTTACGCCACGTCCAGCCTGTGCACCAGAAGGACCACTATCCATACCTCCCCCTTTCGAGCTTGGAAAGAAAGAAGTAATTCAGGAAACTTGCATCAAGAAGAACGTCCATCAGAAACAGAAGAAGACAACTGACTCTGATATTAGCAAGAGTTATGACGCTAGTTCAAGTATCATGAGATCAGTATCGCCATACAAGGAAGTAACGAAAGAAAAATTCACTTCATCTTCATCTGATTATGACAATCGTTCTCACGTATCAACTGATATATCCGAGTACAGATGTCACTCTGCGGCTTCCTTAGATCGGCCAACATCACCAAAACCATCTACAGATGCACTGCGGATGGAAAAATCCTGGGCTCATAAGTCAGAATCTGAAGCCAATAGAAAATCTTGGCCTCCACCTCGCGAAACAACACGAACTTTTACCGATAGGCAAGAATGGCAAGTACCAGAACAAGACTTCAAACTCACCACAAAGGAAATCACAAAGGATGTCGAAGTCACACCAGCAGGTCGTTGTGCAACAACTAACATCGAATCCACCACCTCTCTAGAAAAAAAATCTTGGTCTTCTCAAGAAAATCGTTTCGTAGAGAAAATCGTTGATCAACCAGCCCCTCCAAAACCCGAACTAAAACCCATCATCTACAAAGCAGAAACAACCAAAGTCGACCACACTATCAGCACAGTTCAAGAAAAATCCATTATCGAGAAATACACAACTGAATGTGATGTACACAAGACTCAAACTACTGAGAAGATGATCGAAGCTATTGATCAAAGGTCTACTAAACCTTGTCCTGCATCATGCGATCTTAAAGCACCGAGCTTAGTTAAAAGTATTGACACCAAAAAAACTGCAGTTCAGCTTTATCACCAGAGTCCAGAACCAATATTACAGCCAGGACCTCCACCTGAAATCGGTTACGCCCCTGGGCCACTTAGGCGTGAGAACAAAATTGAGAAAATTGAGAAAACCCTCGAGATGTCTTTAGAACATCAACCTGCAAAAATTCTACCTGGTGCTGTGAGAACCATACCGCCTCCTATTTGCACAACCAAGAAAAGGGAAGATTACACGCCACCTCTTCCACCCAAAGATTTAAGAATGACTCCTCCACCTATACCAACAAGACAACAACCTCTTGAACCCTTTCCATACCAACCTACACCATCACCAGTACCAAAAACTACTCCCACGTTACCACACTCATGTACCCCCACAAAATTCGTAAAAACTTCCTTCTACAGTGAGAGTGACTATGAATCTGACTTGGATGGTGGAATTCGGTCAAAATGGCGTCCTTGCGAAAGCGACAATGATGAACCACGTTACAGAAAAGTCACAGCACCTACTCCTACACAACCTAGGCCCAAGTCAACTGAACCCGAACCTCTTCCTCCATCCAGTTTTGAAGTTCCTTCATCAGATTTTACTGGCCCCCCTAGACCCTTTGTCACTAGCGAATGGCAACAAGAAAAAACAACGAAAAGAACAATGACTCGTCATGAGAGAGATGTCAAACAACAGCAGCAGCGTTGTAGTCAAACGGTTCAGTCTCCACCTGTTTTGCCTAAACCTGGTTCCCCTCCAATATATGTTCAACCTACGACCAATTTTGCGCAACGTTCACTACCCTTGAAACCCACAATACCGGAGTCACCCAAGTTTAAAACGAAAACGTTCCAACAAGAAAGTGGTTATATGGCAGACACGGACGAACCTTTCCAATATCTACAACAACAGCAACAAAAAACTTGCAGCACAAATGGTTCTGGACAGAAGGTTTTTAGTAAACACGAGGAATCCTCAATGACTTCTAATTCATTCTCAGAATCAAAGTCTTCTTACTCCGAATCGCGGTCTAGCTTCATGGAAAGTCAAAATTATTCAAGCATGCAAAAATCTGAATCGTCAAAACCTTCCTCATACACACAATCCACTCCTAAAAGCCAGGTTCAGCGTACATCGTATATCGAGAAGTCAAGTGTTTCGACTACTCTCCCTACGAAGGTTCGATATAGTAATGGATATATGACCTGAATTTTTGTGTGATACATGTTTTGAGATCAGTCCTGAGTAGATCAGATATTTGGATTGTTTACCACTCTTATTTTAACATAAACATCGCTTTGAGTGCATTTGTGTTATCTTTAGCATGATTTTATTTGTGAAGATGTAACCCTAGTCCATGCAATAAAAAAGCACCCAAACATGGCATATGTCTGATAGATTTTGTGTGATTATAAGTTTTTATTTTCAAAGAGTTTTAACAACTTTCTTTTTTACAGGAGACAGTTCATTCCGTAAGTCGTACTGAGCAATGGAAATCCGTACCCAAACCAGAACAGAAAATTCAACCACCTCCTAGTCCTTCTAAGTTCGTCAAAGGCGAATTTCGCGAGAGCGACTACGAGAGTGATTTTGATAACCGAATATCGATACATTGGAAGCCACGTGGCCCTGATACAACCGATCATACCTTGAAACCAACAAAGCCGAACGTAGCTGGTACAGGTGCGTTCTCGTAGAGATCATAGATTTTCATCGCACGCAAAATCATCGCCATCATCTAGCTCGTGACTCTCTTACTTTCGCAGATTCTTTTTCATCTTACAATTAATTCTTCTGGCAAAGGTTTCCTCGTACCTCGTTGATTTTCCTCCATTGGTTTTCCTTCTCCTGCTTTGTTCTTGCTTCTTGCTTGGTATTTCTATTGCTTCTTCTAATAGACTTTCTACTATTCTCGAAATCACAGGTACATCTTTCTCTGTACTGCTCCTAAACACTTTATTACTCTTTCATAACGATTTCCTTGTTGGAAATACATTTCACTTGAGTGGCACCGATCATGTCCGAAAGAGTAATTGGAACAATACAATTTCCATAAAATTTATTTGTATTTAATAATTACCATTGGATCATGATATCAGCGCCACCATTTCACTGAGACATACTGATCCAACAAATACATTTTACTTTCTTTTTTTAAATTTAATTGGGTATCTAGTATTAATTATCTTGAAATTTTCACTGAATACCAGATGATCTGTATATCTCAGTTGATGCCTGCATCCTATACATTAGTTCGCTCTTTGCTTTTGATATTGGCATGATCTCTTTTGATTGGGATCATTGGAAAAACCTATTTTCTACGTAGGAAAGCCACGTCCAGCATCATGGACAGAACCAACCCTACCAAGTCCGACTCCACCTGTGATAATAGACACTTCAAAACAAACCGCAAAGAAAGATTTCTCTACTCGTGGAGAAAAAACAAGATCAAAATCAGTTCTTCTTCCTGGTTCACCACCAGAAATTGCTTACGCGCCTCCACAACAATCGAGGCAGACCTTCTATGAAGGTAGATCTAGTGCTCCATTTCAAAATGCTATAGGAACTGAACTTAAGAAAACTGTTCGAATGGATGAATCTACTGAAAACACGAGAAGAGTAGTAACAGTAGAGCAAACCAGCAGAGTGATAAAGTTTGGGGAGAACCAGGCAGACAATTCTTTCGGAACATCCATGCATCATCAACAGCAACATAAGAGTTCCTCCAGTGTACCAGTTCCAAAAAAATTCATCCAAGGCCAGTTTAGGGAGTCGGACTATGAGAGCGACATCGATGCTGGTAGAATCCGACCGAAGTGGACTCCTGCTGATAGTGACACGGAGGAACCTAGATACCGAAAAGTCCAGCCGCCGAGACTTAGCAGACCGAGATCGATTGATGCGAGCCAATCTTCCCCAATCGTTACCTGGCCAAGTGAATCGGAGAATGAGCGTTCCGAAACTGAGATGAGATCCAGCTTCAGGAAAGAAAAGTTGAACGAGCAAATCCTAAAACCAGGATCACCTCCAGAGTTCGGCTACGCATCAGGGAAGGAATTGAGGCAAACCGCAAATCGTAAGGGCGCTCTCGACATCATATTTTATTTTATCTTTTTTTCTATCGCTTCAGTAATTCACGCGTCTCGACGCACAGTTCAGCAACTTCCTTTCTCAATTCCTTTCAAAAATTTCTTTCAATCCCGGTATCTCTACACACTCTTTTTAATCCTATTTGTCCTCTCATATTCTATATACCTCGTTCTCAAGTCGCCACTCTCTCGTACCACTTGTACTTGGAATATATCCAATCCGCAGAAGTAGCGTCGAAGCACATGACCGACATGACGAGCAGCTTCAAGTCCAAAACGGAGAAGTTCGTTCATGATATCCAGTCTGATCTGACGAAACGAAGTAAGCCCATATTGAAACATCCAGCTGATAGCGCAGCCACTGATGGTGAGGATGAGCCACGGACTTATAGAGAGGAATCAAGGCTCTCGCAATATGGTAACCAGCAAAATAGTTCGCTTTACGGGTTATAAGATCTGCAAATATTGTTAGTCTAGGTCAGTCTTTGGCACTTAATATTTTCCGTTTATATAAAAAAAAATTGTAACGCTATCACGTTACCACCCAACACTGGTCTAGGCATGCACTATATCTGATCTTTTAAACATTAGACTCCTTCCACATTAAATTTGTCTATCAAACAACTCGGAACACTTTTCCATTCGATGATCCGGTTCAGGAACAAAACACATCGACCCGGACACTGGACTGATATACTTCAAGTACGATTTCGGGTACGAATTTGGCATTGTGCTTCCTGGTGAGGGTAAGAAAACGGTCTCCAGTAGCAGCAAATCAATCCAAGGGCAGCGACGTGCCAGCGACATTGATGTACCCATTGTTCACGAGTTTACAAGAAAGGAGAATGGTTTCTCGAAACCAGCTGCACCAGCATCTACCAACTATGGGCGTCAAACGAATTTCAAGCAGGAGAGGTTCGCACCCGCGAAAACTGTCAAGTGGGAGCCAACCTCTGAGAGCGAATTTTCAGAAGCAGAGGATCTAAAAGGAAGTCAGAAATATAGCGGAGGACTTCCTATACCTCCTAGTATCTTTATTCCAGCTTCACCTTCACCAAGATGGGATCCAACTACACCAAGTCCGGTTTCTCTGAGTCCAAGTCTTCCGAGTCTTAGTCCTCGACATAGCAGCGCTTGCACGGGACCTCCAAGTAACGTCGACTCTGCAGGTATAAAATTCAATTTAAGTGGATTATGCGCCCGATCCGCCACTCGCTGAACTCGCCTTTCGCTTTCCTTACGCTTTTCGCAAACCTATACCGTTGCCCCTTCTTGTCTGGTCACTCTAACGGTCAGATGTTCCTCTTGGCTGCACGCTCATCCTTTTTCAGAGCTCATCACCAAGGAAGGAATTCAAGATAAAAACTCAAGAAAAAGATTTGGTTCGATTTTATGATTGCACGCTCCTTGCTTTTCAGGTTTCGTCACGGGATGTCAAGGTCAAGAGAAATGTTCCTCTGTTATGTTCGATTACGAAGAATCACACCACATGTATTTTGTACCCTGTTATTAATTCCTGCCTTTTCACAGTGAATAAATTGTGTTAAGCATCGGCAGCATATTTTGCCTGATCCTTATAACAAAGGGGATTATCCAAGAACCGAGTAATACTTTCATTAGCCATTGGCAACTTTCAGTCATCTCATTAGCAGCTGCATTTTTGTAATGATTAATTATTCGATTGCTGTTACGCAACGTTACAGGATCTCCCTGGCCTTATAGCAATGGCGTTCCAGCAGGTAAAGAGGTAATTCAACCCTACCTTGAACCGCAACCGAAGAAAGCTCCTCTTTTCATCACGGTAATTATCTCAATTGTGGTGAAATCAGAGAAAATCACAAAGTACGTTTGGTCTAAAGTCGGATCAAAACGTTGTAAACAACGCTTGCATACAAAGTTATGATCTGAATTTGGACCGCCAGCGATATTTTGGGAAATAGCGTGATCTAATGTTTCCAATGTTTTTCTTCTGATATTTTTAGCCTCTTAGAGACATCGCTGTTGTGAGTGGACAAACAGCACGATTTGAATGCATCGTGCAAGCAGAACCTCAACCAAACATACTTTGGTCCAAAAACGGAAGGATTATTGAAAACTCTGCATGTTACGAAATCTACTACAGAAATGGTGTTTGTCGACTCACCTTACCTCGAGCTTTTCCTGGTTAGTAAACTGGATCAGGTCGTGATGATGTAGTCAGAATATTTTTATAGTAGGAAAAATTAATTCAAACTGAATATTCTAGCCATCACCACTAGGGATTAGAGTGGGTCGAAAATACAAAACTTTTGAAATTATGAAATGGCTAGTGCTGAAATGTTGCTATGTGTTATTACAAATGAAATTTTTAATGACTTTTTAAAATTAAGAATCGTCCTACGGTGTTGCAATATGGTCTACAATTTTTTATTTTGAGAGTTTAAAAAATTTCCTTCTGGGTTCCAAAATTATGGTAATTTTTTATGTACAGTTTCTGGTATAAAATACTAATAAAAAATTAAAATTAAAGGGGTATAACTTTTGTTTAAGTTAGATATTTTGTAGTGAGCAAAAATGATACTTTTTAGGTTTCAGATAATTTTTGTTACAATTTTTTTCTTAGTTTTATGTATGACGTGTCTTTAACTGTACTAGAAAAGTAAGGCTTAATTTCAGTAGATATCGAAAGAAATTTTTCTTGAGACGTTACATTTATCAAAAATTTGTGAATTTAGTGGCTCACGACTTTGTTTAAAAGCTGTAAAATCTAAGAAGAAAATTTTTCCGGTTCTAAGGAGATTAGAGCTTGCTTCTCCAGTACGAACTAAAAGCATGGCATACGTAATACTATTTTTTTTAAATTTTAATAAAAATTGACCCAATCTTAGAAAATGCCATTTTTGCTGACTTTAAAGAAGTTCTCACTCAAACAAAAGTTATATTTTTTCATTTTAATTTTTTACATTTAATACCAAAAACTGTACATAAAAAAATTACCATAATTTTCGTTGCCATAGGGAAATTGTTTAAATCATTAAAAAAATGTTTACCTCATTGCGACACCGTAGGAATAATTTTTATTTTGAAAAGTCATGAGAATTTTTTATTCATAATGGCAGGTATGAAGTTTTCAGCACTAACTTTTCCCGATTTTCAAAAATTTTGTATTTTCAGCCCAACCACTGGGTATTAGGGCGCACCAAATCAAAAAAAAGTTTCTTTGATTTGAGGGGACATCAAATTGATCCATTTTTTGAGGAATTTTCTGTGGGCCTAAAATTATGACGAATTTTTTGTAAGTACACTTTTTGTTGGTTAAAAGTAATATAAAATTAGAAATTTGAAAAAATGTTGTTGAAATTAGGATTATTTGAAATTAATGCGCAAAAAAACTTTGTTTGGATTCGGTTAATTGCACATTACAAAATATAATAGCATGTTTCTTTGATTACATTTGAAGAAATTTAGTGCACTGCACTTTTAATTTTATTTAAAAAATGTGCAATAAACCAATTCCAAAAAACGTGTTTTTGCCCGTTTTCAAAAAATTATAACATTAAATTGTTTTTTCTTTTTCAAACTTTATATTCTTTTTCACTAACATAAATTGTACTTACAAAAAACTTTCCATAATTTTTTGATCCATAGAAAATTGGTCAAAAATTGAAACTTTGAATGCCATGAAGATATTGACTGATTTCAAATTTTTTGTTGGCCCCGATTTTTCTTCCCAAAAGGCAACATTTATGCAATATTACGTTTCAAAATGTGAAACAATCGAGTTTTTTTACCCATCCTATTGTTCTCTCAAATCAAAAATACTTTTTTTTAACTGGGCCACCCTACTAGGCATCAATAAATCCTACTTATATCAAAATGAAAAATAAGAAATTGAATTTCACAACCCATAATTGTTAATAATCCAAGAAGATAGGGGAGAGGTGCCTAATGTGGCGCACTAAAAAATGTCTCTCATTTTAAAGAATAATAAAAGTGTTTTTTTCTGCAGCAAACCATTAGAGGATGTAGTTCAGTATCCTAGGGTTACTGTATATATAGCCAAAATTGAAGAATTGGAATTAATTAAAAACGTTAGCTGTACATTTTCCTAAGAAGTGCACCTGCGTCAAGTCACTTAACACGTTCCCTAATGTCGCGCAGGGCTTAGCTGTCTTTCAATGGCAAATATGAAAAGAACTTTTAACTAGTAGAACAACAAATTTCAATAAAAAAAGTGTTAAAAATAAGTTTTTAAAGTTTTAATGAATAGAATGTAAGCGTAAAAGCTTTTCATGAATTTTATGTCAAAAAGGTTACGTACCTATCCTAAAAATCAGCGAAGAAAGACCATAAATATGATTACGAATGTAAAATAATATTAAACTATCAAGAAAATATTTTTCTAAGAATGTTCTAATATTGGAAAAAATTCTATCCTTTAAGTCTGTGTTTCTATAACTATACACAAATTTAAGTACCGTGCGCCACATTAGGTGTCTGTGCATAATATATAAGTAAACACGTTTTATACCAAATACAATTAATTTTACTCAAGATTAAAGCCCTAAAGCATCCATAAGACTTCAAAAGAAAGATTGAACAAGATATTTTGTAAGTTGACTGCAAAATACTTTATTCTTTATTAGTTTTTACCCGCTTTACGGGCCGCCCATAAACTACGTTACCAATTTGAGGTGTGGGAGGGGATCACGCTTAACATGGGCGGTGGGAGGGGGGTAAAAGTAACGTGACGAATTTAGATAACGTTCAATAGTAACTTGAGAAGTTTCAAAATCACTTTCATATTTCAGACTTCATAGTCTTTCCCTATTCCCCTCTTTACCTATTTTTAAAAAAATTCTCCTTCTTTTCCCTATTTTCAAGAAAATTCCCCTTTTTACCATTTTTCTCGTTTTTTCGCTCAGATGTGAACTAAATAAATGGAACCCAATAAGAAAATCCAACTATCAAAATTTGTCAAAAAATTCAATTTCTTAGTTGAAAATTGAATTACTTTGTTAAAAATTAATTTTTTTGGTTGAAGATTCATCTCTTTGGTTGAAAATTCAACTTTTTTAGTTAAAAATTTGTTTTTTATTTTCAGTTCAGAATTATTTTCTTCAACTGAAAATGTAACTATCCCATTTTGGTTGAAAGCTGATATTCTTAATCGAAAATTCATCTATTTGGTTGAAAATTCATGTATTTTGTTAAAACTTCGGCTTTTTAAAATGAAGATTCAACTATTTGCTTGAAAATTCAATTCTCGTTTGGTTGAAACTTAAACTATTACATGTTTCGTTGAGAATTCATCTTTTTTTATTGCAAATTCAACCATTTGTTGTAGAATATTCATCTTTTAGATTACAAAATCTAGCAACTTAGTAGAAAATTAAACTATTTGGTTGCAAATTAAGTTTTTTGTTTAGAATTCATATTTTTGGTTCAAAAATCAACTATTTTAGTGGAAAGTTTAACTAATTACTTAAAAATTAAACTATTTATTTGAAAATTTTACTATTTCTTATAAATCTAACGTTTTTGTTGGTAAATCATATTTTTGGGTTTAAAATTTAACTGTTTTGTAGATGATTCATCTTCTTGGTTTCAAAATTTAATAATTTTGTTGAAAATATTCAGTTACAAACTCGTTTTTTTAGAGCTTAATCTTCTCGGTAGGAAACTCCTTTTTTGATTGAAAATTCAAATATTTAGTTAAAAATTCATCTTTCTTGGTTGAAATTTCAACTACTTAGTTGAAAGTCGAACTGCTCTGTTAAAAATTAATTTTTTTAAGATTCACCTCTTTGGTTGAAAATTTAATTATTTTATTGAGCATTATTTGTTTATTTGATTAAAAATTAATGTTTTTGTCAACAAATTTAAGTATTCCATTTTTCGTTAAAAAATTATCGTGTATAAGTTGAACATTCAACTATTTGATACAAAATTCATGTGTTTTATTGAAAATTCATCTTTTTGTTAGTGAATTTCACCATTTGGTTAAAAGTTAATCTTTTTTGGCTGAATTCAACTGTTTGGTTAAAAATTAATCTTTTTTGATTGAAAATAAACTTTCTTGCTAAAAATTCATCTTTTTCGATTTAAAAGTCTACTGTTCTCTAAAACATTCGACTTTTAAGCTTGAGAACTTAACTCTTTAGTTGAAAATTTCTTTTTTTTTCTCGTTGAATTCAACTGGTTGAAAATTCGTTTTTTTTATTGAAGAGTAATTTTTCAAGCTGAAAATATAAATATTCCATTTTTGCTTGAAAACTTATGTTTTTTATTTAAAAATTTAAATGTTTGGTTGAAAATTCATGCATTTGTTGAAATTTCGTATTTTGGCAGAAATGTAATCTTCTTAGTTGAAAATTGATCTCTGTAGATTAAAAATACAAGTATTTGGTTTAAAATTCAACTGTTTTATTGAAGGTTCAATTATTTTGTTGAAAGTTCAACTATTTTGTCAAAGTCATCTTTGTTGGTTGAGAATTCAACTGTTTTGTTAAAAATTCGTCCTGTTGAATTGAAAATCCATTTTCTTTGGTAGAAAAGTCATCTTTCTTGGCTTCAAATTCACCTTTCCGGGTTTAAAATAAACTTTTTTGTTCGAAAAAAATTTCGTTTTTTTGTCTTAAAAATTCAACTATATTTGGTTCCTACCTAATTATTTTGTTGAAAATTTGTCTCTTTTGCTTGAAAATTCGACTATTTGTTTGTTAATGCAACTGTTTGGTTAGAAATTAATTTTTTGTGTGAAAATTTCTCTTTTTGGGTTGAAGATTCATCTCTTTTGTTATTTTGGATTGTGAAGTCTGATATTTTAATATTTTGCTTTCTCACAGAGGAAGCTTTATAATGGTAACAATTTCGAAAATTTCTTAATTCGTTTAATTAAACGTTCCTCAATTGAAAAATGTCCAATACAATGTTCTAAGAAATTGTCCGGATGTGTGTGTGTGTGTGGATGTGTGGCGCGTGCGCGCGTGTGTGTGTGTGTGTATGTCACACTTTATTGTGAACACGATAACTTGAAGACAATTGCAGATAAATTAATGAAATTTGGAGGGCTTATTTTCACAACTAATATCTGAAAACGGACCGAAGGATTTCTAGAAATAATTATTACAATTTTTTTTGGCACTTTATAATGTTTTAAAAATGGGTTTTTTTATAGTTAAACTTTTTTCATCAACATAAATTTGAAGTTAATGCAAGAACATAAAAGATTCCTTGCCTTGAGACGAATGGATTGACCTATAATATTTATGTGTTTCATTGAAGATTAAGGAATCTATGATGGTTTATAATATTTTAAAAATCAGTTTTATAGTAAAACTTTTTTCATTAACATAATTCAAAGTTGATGCAAAAATAGAAAAGACTCCTTGATTTGACACGAATCGATTGACCTACAATATTAATACATTTCATTAAAGAGTATGGAAGTTATGGTCATTTTGGTCATTCAAAGTATTTGAAAAATCGGGTTTTTACAGTATAACTTTTTTCATCAACATAGTTCAAAGTTGATGCAATAACAGAAAAGACTCCTTAATTCGAGACGAATTGATTGACCTACTTGTATTTTTGTATTTTTGTTTCCTCTATGAGGAAGCAATTATATTTGCTAATTAGGCATAATGAGGAAGCAAAGTGCTCATCAAAAATGAGCACCATACAATTATAAATACAAAGTGGAAACACCCGAGATCGAATTCACAGCTAGTTCAGGGCAGGATGTGAGTAAAAATTCGTGTTTCATCTGAGATACATTTTACAACATTGAAATAAAAAAAGTAAGTTTTAACTTAGTCGCCCCGAAGCACCCACGTCGAAACGTTTCTCAGGTACTGAACCCCCTAATTTACGTCACGAGAGCACGCGACACGAACCACCACCACGACTCTCTACTAGAAAACTCAGGCCAGTGGAGGTGGGAAACTAGCATCTGGAAAATGAGCCGTTTCGAGGAAAATTCCTGGAATTTCCCCTTGTTGGACAGGCCTGACCTAAGGTCTATCTGTAATATATTTTATTCAATAATCATTCAATTTTAATTATCTTTTATTCAAATATTTTTTACTTTGAGATCAGTGTGATAGACATTAATATAAGCAATAATTACAATTCAAATTCAATAATGATAAAAACTTTGTTTTATGGAAAGAAAATTGTTTTCGAATTTGCAGTAAATAATGCAGCTCATTAATTTGAATTTCAATAATAGGATGATTCTTTTACGCAAAGTGAGAAACGTTTGTTTGACTCAAAGGAACTGATTTAGAATATTTCTGCAAACATTTCCAAAAAGCAATACGGTTTATTAATTGGCCATGACTATCAGCTATAGTTATCCAGCTATTTAAAACGAATAGTTAAAATCTTCCGAACTTGGTTGACGGTCAGGAAAAAGTTCAAAATTGTATCAACAACTAGATAAAAGGATAATCCCGTACATAAATTTCCCCATCTTTCCCTGCTTGAAGTAGGGTTCTGATGGGGCCCCTATCAGAATTTCTAGTTAGGAAAAAACTGATGGGGGCACTGCCAGACTCTAACGAGGAATTCCCTGCTTCGTATAGGTATGGCGAATCTATCTGTATCTGGTGGGGCTTCGACTAGAATTTCTAGTCTAGAAAAAATTGGTTCTGTCTCCGACCAGAGAATTCTTAAGATATTTGCGTTATTGCCTAAAATATCAATTTTGAGATTTCCGACGGTTTCCGTATGCTGGAATCGTGTTTTTACATTCTCATCAGAGAAGGTATTAGATTTGTGTAAAATTTGACCCCCCCCCCGTTTTTATCAAAAGTCCACGTTTTGAGACCCTATAAATCCGAAAACCCGGTTTTCACGAATGTGTTTGTCTGTACATATGTATGTCTGTATGTACCTGTATGTCTGTAAGCACGATGACTTTTGAGGGAATTGATCTATTGGACTGGCCTTTGGTACACTCTTTTAGTGTCAAAAACTGAAGGTCAGATTCGTTAGCCAGCCATTTTGGATAAAAATTCAAAAAGTTAGAGCATTTTCAAAATTTTTGAGACAATTGTTTTTCAAGATACAAAAATTATATGTACGGCTACTCGTAGTACTCAGAAAGTCAAACAATTCATCCTCATGACTTTTTTCGATAAAAAAAGAATTATGAGAGTTATATAGCATTTACAAAATTCAAAAGATGTAACGAAAATGAAAATATCAAGCCAAATAATGCACGATATGAAAAAAAGTCCGGAGGAGAAAAACGTTGCTTTTTGAAAGCCCTACAAGATTGTCATCACAACTTTTTGAAATTATTTGGAAAAACGAAAATTCAAATTTTGAGCTTAATAACGCGAGGTACGAAAAAAAGTCAATATATCAAAACTTTTGCTTGTACGGAGACCTATGAGCTTTCGTTTGAACATTTTTTGGTAAGAGGCATAGTTTGTTTTTTAAGTATGGAAAATGATAATGGAATATTTTAATTTCATTTTTTGATCCAAACGACGCGAGGTAAGAAAAAAAGTCAAAAGAGTAGAGTCAAATCAAATTTCCGTTAAACGTTTCTTAATAGGACCAATCGTAAATCATCAAGATAATTTTTTAATCGTATTTTCAACTATTTATTTGTATATATTATACGGTGAGCACAGAAAATCGAGCGAGAATATTATGATGAGAATGTATTCCTTAAGGTCGATAGAGCCTTAAGTAAATAAATTTCCTTTATCATTTGAAATCAAGAACAAATTTAGTAATTTGTACATAAAAAACACATAACACTGAGCACGAAGCGCGACGACCGAATCCCGCGTCCTAGACACCCTCAAACTTGAGAGCGAAGTTTGAAAAAAAATGATTAACTTGTTTGTATGAGAAAAACTTTTTTGATAGTCGAAAACCAAAAGTGCAATATCTGGTGTATTTGTTCGCGTTTTGGGGCGCATCAATCGACGTTTTGTTGAACCTTTTATCACCTTTTAGCACCGATTTTTCAAGTTTCGAAAAAATGGTTTATTCTGATTATAATTTACATGAGGAAAACTTTTTTGCCATCAGAAATACTACAGTCAGTATATGATGCATTTGTTTGCGTTGAGACGTATCGACTGACCTATTAAAGAAATTTTTAGAACCTTCCATGACCTAAGAATATGGTTTTTTAATTAATAATAATTTTTAAACAAAATCGTTTACCTTTGTTTGCATGAG
>JAUMHM010000031.1:41645571-41694324 GCA_032362435.1 Melikaiella ostensackeni | reverse complement strand
CCCTCAAAAGCTTCCATTTCTGGAGAAAGAAAATTCGTATTTTTTTTTTTATTTCAGTATTAACACGTGCCACCGGGCACTTGAAAATCTTATATACTTGAAATGGGAAAATTTGGAATTTTCGAAAAATTGGACTGAAACTTCAGGGTTTGATCGAAAGTTGCCAAATTTTTCGAAGAGGAGTGTCTACGGAATAAAACCATATCAATGTGTGCTTTATTTTATATTATTTTTTCAAATTTTCCGAAAGAAAACTGCTTGAGTAAAAAAAATTGTTTAAACAAATAGAAATTTGTTTAACTTCAGAAGAAAAGTATTAAAATTATATAATTATTTAGCAATAAGTAGCATAGAATACCAATTTGAGAAAAAACTGGACATCTCTGGCTCGATTTTTAGAAATTTTGAAAATAAACAATACTTAATTGTTTAAATAATCACATAATGTTTTTTAAAGACTTTACTACTCCAACTAATGACCACCTATTAGATTTCATTTAGGAAATACGATTTTTTTTTTACATTTTTTGGAAAAAAATAATTTTTTAAGTAAGTCACATTTATTTAAACAATTAAAAATCATTTAAAAAGTCATGGAGAATATTAAAATTGTCTATTAGTAATTACTTGTATTAAAAATGACGGCAGAAAATGCTGAAAATTAACAATAAAACGTAAAATTGTAGTTTTTTCATTTTTGGATCATATTTGGGGCGTTGTAGGGAAGGGGGGTAAGTGAGGGTCAAAAAAAAAGTTATTGATACGGTTTTATTCCGTAGACACTCCTTTTCAATCCCTGAAAAATTTGGCAACTTTCGATCAGACCCTGAAATATTAGTCCAAATATGGGATTTTCAAGTGTCCGGTGGCACGTGTTAATATAGGAATTTCGAAAAAAAAAAAAACGTTTTCTGGACCACCCTATTGTACATCTTATGCTGGCGTGCGTATTCAGTTTCGAAAAAATATTTTTTTTGTCTTATAAAATAAATCACCCGAATAGAATAGATCATTCCCATCAAAATAACAGAGCTTAGACTCATTATTTGACTCCAGCTTACGGGGACAATTTCACGGCCAAACGGTTAAATATTTTGGTTTGATTTTTGGCACACGTATTCTAAATATCATTTTCTTTTTCCTCTCGAAGCTATCTTTTTAGTAAAAATGTTTCTATTTTGTTTGAAAATTAAAAAATTCCAATTGTAGTGCATCTCGCATAAAGAAACTGATTAGGATGAGTCATGTCATGTCATGTCAGACCAAAATATTCAACCGTATGGCCGTGAAATTGTCCCCCGTAAAACCGGAGTCAAATAAATGCCCTTAAATAGAGATAATATCGAAAATGTGTAAAATCAATTTTTTAAAGAGAATTTATGTAAAGGACAAAAGGTTTTTTAAATTTTTTCTCTAAAAGGACATTTGGAAGTATAAAATAAAGAAGTATAAAGAAAATCTGGGTAGGCCTTTCTTGGGAATAGTGTTTTTAAAAAGTCAAAATTTTTGTTTGAAAATCATGGAAAATAAGCATGAAGGAATTATTGGAATCGATTTGAATCTCAAAATTTTGATTCCCCGGGGCTTTTTACACAAAAAAAGAGGATCAGTCAATTTGACTAAAACCTGGCTAAGCGGTACAGCTTTTAGTGAGCTGGTGCAATTTGTGTTCTAGAGACTCAAAAAAAATCCAAAATAGAAAAAGTGCAATAACTTCAAAAAAAAAAATTTCGAGTGAAGTCTTTGGCAACCTATATTTTCTCTGTCAAACAAATGAGTAGCCAAAGTTTTAAGAAAATCGATGATGTGAAGGTTTGGTTGGCGTGAGTCCTGGCGTGGAGCTCATTTTGTAATTTTCAAGTAATTGAGTCTACTTTCGCTCATACTTGGAAAATTTTTCTCTAGGGTGCATCAGACAAGAGTAATTGACAATAACTGACGATTTGCAGCTTTTTCGAAAATCTAGAATGCTTCCAGCTAAATGTACCTAATGACTAGGTTATCATCACACCCTATGTTATTCAGCAAGTTGCAAATAGTTCGTCAAATTGACCTTCTGGAAAAAGATCTTTTAACGGGACCGCTTCTTCCATAGATCCGAAGAAACAGTAAACTGTAAAGAGAAGATGTTGAGAATGCCCGAATCCCGAGGGAGGTTGTTCAAGTGAGAAATGTGTCCCACTACACAGTGTGAAGGAAATCATAGCGGCGAAGCGAGGAGTCCAGGATATTTCTGTCGCGATGTACTCAGCAACTTTTGTCGGATGTGTGTATTGCGTGGCGTCGCGACGCTTAGCACCCTCACCCCACTCTCAAACATAGCACCCCACCCGAGGATGTTCGGCTCGGGAGATCTTGAAGCTCCAACAAGATCCCGCTACCGGCTCACTCGTAATTCGCATTCGAACGACGTCTTGGTTAAAAGAGTCTCGGGGAAACATTGGTATAATGACTTGACTTCTGCCGATTGAAGCCGTGGTAGGCACTCGATGCGAATTAAACGCAAACGCAAACGAAACGCGATTATAGCAATTGCAAAGTTAAACGACTCGAAAGAGCATTACCGCGCCGTAGATTAAGGAAATCGAGAGATCGTGCTGTTAAGTCTCGAAAATCAACGAGCCTCATCAGTGATTAAAGTGCTTGTGCGTGCACGACGAACGGTCTCATACGATAAGATATATTTAGTGAAAACCCACCGTAGAATTGGATTTTTTGAATAGGAACGTCAACATGAAACGACAACAGTCTCAGCCATCACAACAGCAGTTGCAACAGCAACAGCAACAACAAACAACCATGCAGCAACAGCAATATATGCAACAGAGAACTGAACGACAGATCACCCGGCAACATGTTACCAGTCAACAAAGAGGTCAGTTGGTCAAAAAAGGTCAACAATGATCATAAATCGAAATCTGAATCTTGTTCAGTAATTAGTGATCCAATTAGTTTTACTGCATACTCATCGTTCCTATTTGCAGGCGAAATTTGTTCCAATTTTGTTTTTGCATGAAAGGAAAGTCAGTCTGAATTCCTAAAGTAAGCGGACCGCGAATCAGGAGGGCAATCACGCGATTTTAAAATAAACTAGAGGATTAGATCTTACAACTTTAAATTGTAAAAATGTGCAATTTTTAATTGCTAAATCTTCAACGAAATCCAGTGCGGAAGTACGGTTAGATCGCGTAAATTTGCTGGAGCGTTCATTAGTTACCCGAGGCTACGGTAACCGTAGAAAATTAGTATGCTCAATCTTCCTCCAGTTTCGATGTCTCTCATTCTCTCTTTTTCTCTCTTTCTTCCACTTTTAGCTATTTCTCTCGATTAATTTTTTTTTTAAATACAAATTCTCCTCAACGTTATTCTATTTTCGAGTGAGCCCTCGTCGGTAGTGTTCAAAAATAGATTGCCGCACGTTCCGAAATTCCTCGTGCCGAAGAAGTACGGAGGGATTCGGTTAGCGGCTTCCGGCGCAACGCGAGTTTCTGAGCAGGGCGCATGCGTGTGACATCTGTCAAAATAGATGCTAGAGTTTAGTTTTTGATAATTCTAAATTATTTTGTTGCATTCAAATTAAACTTTTTACCATTCTTTTAGAATATATTCTACATTTACAACAAAATTAAAACTAGGAAGTAGGTTGATCATCTTCATCAATCATCATAAATCGTCAATCTTTTCGTAAACCTCCATTGCTCTTATTGAGATTCTAGTTCAGAAATTTGTCTTTTCGTTACATTTCTTTAAAACGGTATGCAAAATTCATTTATTGTAACTGTTTGAAATTTTCAAACCTAGAAGTGAATACTCGGTAAATTTCACCATGATATTATTTTTTCAGAATACATTCATGATTTCAGCCCTTTTCAGTGCCTATGAAGCGAGACTAAAGTTCTGCTTTTCAATCTCTGGAGAGAAAAAATTACTTTTTACTCCTTAAATTATTAAATTTTTTATTATCAACTTTAAATTACTTTTTATGAAGTAAAAAGTGACGTCAGAGGTAAATAATGAAAACTTATCAAGCGATCAGTTGATCGTGTTGACAGATGGTTTGACGTATAGGAACAACCGCCAAGCGATAAGTTACCATAAATTACTGATAAAGTACCATAATTTACCATAAATTACCGATGAATTACCATAATTTACTATCAATTACTATAAATTACCGAAAATTTCCGAAAATTCTTGAATACTCTGAATTTCGGTGAATTCCTCAAAATTTCAAAAATTTTCAAAATTTTCGAATTTTCCTAGATTTATATTGGAATAAAGTTTCCCACATTCCTCGATGTGAGCAGAAATCATGCCTCTGTTCCAATCGTGTCTGAAATCATGCATTTGTTATAAAAAAATATCATATGCACCAAGGGGGAGGGGAGTTTAAATCTAAGACAATTCTACCAAACAAATGCCAGAAAAAATGTACTTTAGGATTAATTTGAAATTATCTAAAGATTTTCGCGAAAGCGGCAAAAGGTAGACGTTTTTTAAAAATTATTAAAACAAATAACGAAATTTTAAAAAATAATTGTAGATTGAGATTCAGTGACGGAGGGTTAATTGACATATAACTGTAAAATTTGAGTGCAAAATAAAAAATCGTAGACTCTCACCAATTATGTTATCAAAAGTCTTTTCTAATTATATGTTATACATTTCTCATAGTCTTATTAATTAAGTTAATTTAAACTACTACATTTTTTATACTATTTTCCCATAACTGAAAAATAAAAAAAACTTAAGTCCAATTTGAACCCCAAAAAGGTCAATTTGATATCCAGGAAAGATTAATTGACATTTAACTGTAAAATTTGAGTACAAAATTAAAAATCGTAGACTCTCACCAATTATGTAATCAAAAGCCTTTCCGAATTATATGGTATATATTTCCTATATGTAGTCTTGTTAATTAAGTTAATTCAAACTACTACATTTTTATACTATTTTCTAGTAACTTAAGAACAAAAAAACTTAAGTTCAAGTTCGACCCCAAAAAGGTTTTGGTTTTAAAATGACATGAACCCGATTCAGCTCAAACCAAATTCTCATATTTTGAATTCACAAATTTTCATCTATCCCAGAAGTATGCTCTACCTTTTATTTATCTTTGGAACTGACTTTTCACTGAGTAATAGAACTAATTTCGTTTGATTCCTAACGTAACTGAATCACCGTATATTTTTATCACCATGAAATGTCACCCGAACATCGTCCGCTGGATTGGATTCAAATTTTAATGCGTAATTATTCGCGGCATTGATATTACGAATAAAAATAATAATCCTGTTCTGTATCTATTACGTGTTTCTTAGTTCAACTTTCACTTTCATACGAATTTAAGACAATTAACACTTAAAAGACAACTGTAAGTTCTTTTGGCGACACAATTTCGAGCTTAGAAATGGTCCAAAAAAACTATTATTTGTTACTGTCTCTTGTTTACTGTACCTTACAGTATCGCCGGTTCCTGACAGAAACAAAACTGATGCCAAATATTTTTTATATTACTCGGACAAATAAAAATTCTTGCGAGGATGATTAGACTACAGTAAATTGTGAAATCTTTTTATTTTTAAAACTGAAGCGAAAACTGTCTTATACTTAAATATTTTGCCTACATTTTTTCCAGATTTTTACACAAGAGATTAGAGATTGCAAAAGTGGTTTTTATCCTCCAAATAGAAGTTTCATGTGTCTATAAGTTTTTTGCAGTTTAAAACATTCAACGTAAGGAATACACAAAGTGTTATTCTTATTTTTATTTAAAAATTTATATGAATGTTTTTGAATTACTTAGTTTTAATTAAATTGATTGAACCTTTTTATTTTAGTGTCAGAAACCTCGGCAAATCCAAATTTTGAGGTCCTAATTATTCCAACAACACCTTCATGCTTATTTTTAATGTTTTTAAACAAAAATTTTGATTTTTTTGAAAACACGATTCCCAAAAAATGCCTACTCTGATTTTCTTTAAACTCCTTTATTTTGTACTCCAAAATATCCTTTTAGAGAAAAAATTTAACAACCTTCGTGCTTTACATAACAGTCTTTTGTTTCTTTATATTGACAAAGATTTTCGTATCAATTGAATACCGTTGCAGCAAAAACGATAACTTGAGATTTACTATTATATATTTAGCATGAATAATGTTAAAACATTCGTTTACGAGATTTAATAATTAATTCTTGTAAGTTTTGCCAATCATGTGGAAAATATTTCCTGTAGCTTTCAGAATTTCAGCAAATTTTTTGGGGTTCAATTTTACATTTCAATTTTAACTTAGTGATGAAATCGCTGTGATTTTCTACCTTGAAAATTCATATTTTTAGAAATGAAACAGTTTTGTAGACTCTAAACAATTTTTTTTTAATGCGAGAAAAATAGAAGAAAACTGTATCGTCAGGAGGAAGACATTTCCGCTTGAATATTTCAGGAAATGCCAACTACGCTCTTATTTGCAATTTTATGATACCATACTTGATTCGAGCCAAGAATTGTTGAGATCTGCTTAACAAGCATTAACTGTCACTGAGCGTGACGTGAAACTTGAAATATATATTGTTGTGCGCAAAATGCAAATTCGATTAGCTCTTATACGATTCTTTATAATTTAAGTAAAAATAACGCATTTTTGTTTGAAACTTATTTCTATAAACTTTTTGACATTCACAGTACAGTCAAAAAAGTATTTCAATGTATTTCCCATCATGTTTCATAATTCAGATCTCACTCTTTCAATCTTAGGATTTTATAGACTGAACACTTCTAGTCTTATTAACATCATCGAAAGTATTTTTGTTATCTAAAAAATATACTCCGACGGCGTTCAGACCATTAAATATTTTTATTATATAAATTTCCGGATAAAACTTAGTGTTACGTTTCGGCACCAGTCGAGTCTCATCATCAGACCTTATTAATTACAAGTAAGAAAATTCGGTATAAAATTAATTGGTGCATAGAAAACCAAGTAGAGAAAAGCCAACCTGAGTGCTCATACTTATGTTAAGAATTCGTAAAGAACCGGAACCAATTCACTACCATCTTACACACTTTTTTTCTAATTGTCATATAATATTTTTAACTTGAAGTTGAATCCTCTTCTTATCTATTAAAAATAAAAAACGTCTTTTTGATTTAATTTCAAACTAGAATGAATAGACAAAAAACTGTTAAAGTTAGAGTTCGTTTCCCATATTTTAAATTTGAACTCTTCTGTGGTCCCAACTATGACTCACTGTTGTGTCTGAATCTGGATCCCAAGTAAAATTTGACCTGAAATTTTGAATTTGAATATCCACTTTCGATTTACATTTTATAGCTAGATTTTTTTCTACATTTTAAATCCAAGAGCTTCTACGGTCTCAATTCTGCCTCATTGTTTTTCGATTCCTCTTCATTGTTTTGTGTGACATTTGATCTGTCAGCTTCTCAACTGTCACAACTTATAGGTGCATTAAATCGTTGCACGTGCCCTGTGCACGAACGACGGTTTGCTACCATTGCTACCATTGCTACCAGCTGACTGTGCAACCTGTCGACACTGTGAACAATAAAGAATCGTAATCGATAAATACGCAAGTTTTAAAAGTGGTCAGTAAAATATCAAAGAATAGGGTGGCGAACGAGTCAATCACCATTCGGTTTGCCACGCTCTTTAGCTGTTATTTTGGTCAGTGACTGAATTTGCGTAACAAGCACAGCAAAGTCAACTGTGGCGCGATTGGTGGACCACGGGAGAGTGAGAAAGAAAAAGATAGATGGAGAATAACTGAAGAGAAAGAGCGAGAGGGAAAACCGTGTTGAGTCGACGTCGCGACGCTGAGCGCCGTGTAAAGATAGTTGCTCCTAAAATGGGTCCCGGTAACGCGATCCCATCCCGCACAAAAATAGGCTCATTCGCCCCACGCCCGCCAAGACCGTTGGAATCCTCTATCGAGGATCATCGGAGAAATATGTTGCATTTATGCTCGCCCACGGGTTCGGGACTATTTGCACGACCTTCATTTTAGATGAGACCAGTATCGCAAAAAATGATTCAAAATACTAACAAGATCACTGTTGTTTCATAAGTCCATTTTTTGCACAAGTCCATTTTTCGATTTTCGAGAAATTTAGGCAAATTTTGCATCTCATGTCAGAAACAACTTTATGTTATTTTGAAAACGTTAATGTGCTCGAAAACAATTTTAATTTGCTTTCGAGCACACTAACGTTTTTAAAATTCCAAAAAGTTGTTTCTGAGATGCAAAATTTGCCTAAATTTCTCGAAAAACGAAAAATGGAGTTATGCATTTATGACCGCTTACTCCTCAGTTAGGAAAAATACAGTAGATGATGTATTAGAATTAGAAATGCATACATAATTAAGGGTGATTGTTTTGGTTTTGTTCATAACTTCATAAAATTTTAACTAATTTGGTTAAAATTATGTTGGGTGGAAGCGAACGTAAAGGTGATGATAGAACTGTAACAATTAAAAAATTAATAAAATTGCCCTTAATTTTGTTCAGATCCCTAATCAGAATTTTGTAAAATTTGATATTTTTTGCGAAACTGGTTACAAATTCTGAAAATTCTACTCTTATTAATCACTGTTACTTATTATAACAATGATAATGTTCCTGTTTTTGATAGTAAACTTGAATTCTCAACTGAAAACAAAAAATCTTGAGTCGTACACGAACACTAGGGTGAACCAAAAAAGAAAATTTCTTGAATACCAAAAATGCACGGGGACTAAAAATTCTGTGTGCTACAAGTAGTTTATCCTAAAAATTTCAGTAAAAAAATACAGCTATCGCAAGCGTATTTTAGTTTTAAATAGCGAAGAGCGTAAAATATTTGCTTTTTTACTTGATACATTTCTAAATTTTGATGATTCTTTCCTAATAGAATTTGTAGTCTATATTATTGACAACATATGCTGATGGTTAAAAATGAAGAATTTAATTCAAAAGACTACATCAAATGTTTTAAATTTACATTCTCCTTCGCTTTAAACACCCTCAAAATCCATGAAAATACAGACATGTTCTTCAGCAAGATATAACCTTTAAAATGAGATCAAGAAACTAAAAAAATCTTCATTTTTCATCGAGTTATGACCAAAAATATGTACACATGTTTTTCAGATAAATGGAAAATGAAAGATTCAATAGTTTTTAAATATTTCTTCTTTGTTTTTTCACGTCTCTGGCAACAAAAAGAATATTATGAAGAAACCAAAATATTCAATCCTGACCTGTAAATAATACAGTCATATTTATGACGACTTTGTACAAATTTCACGATTTTATTTATTTAAATATATTAAAATATAGTCCTACTATTGCTTTGTACACACCATTATGGCAAAAAGATATCGGAGAAGTAAAAAAACAGGAAAAAAAAGAAAAAAGATATTGAACTTTTCATTTTTCTGAGAAGAAGAAAATTACTTGAATTTCAAAAATCCAAGGGGAATAAAATTTTGTGTGTGCTACAAGTAGTATATCCTGAAAAATTCAGTAAAAAAATACCGCGTATTAAAATAAAGCGTGAGTAAAGCTTATTTAAGTTTTGAATAGCGGAAAGCGTAAAATTTTTGTTTTTTTGCTTGAAATTTTGATGATTCTTGCCTACTAGAATTTATAGTCTATATTCATGTCAACATATGCTGAAGGATAAAAATAAAGAATTTGATTCAAGAGTCTATATAAAATGTCTTAAATTTACGTTCTTCTTCGCTTTACACATTCTTAAATCCATGAAAATACAGACACGTTCTTCAGCAAGATATAACCTTTAAAATGAGATCAACAAACTAAAAAAAGCTTCATTTTTCACCGAAGTTTTGACCAAATATATATATATATATATATACACATGTTTTTCAGATAAATGGAAAATGAAAGATTTAATATCTTTTTTTATATTTATTTTCTGTTTTTTTACTTCTCTGGCAACAAAAAGAATACTAAGAAGAAACCAAAATATTCAATCTTGACGTGCAAATAATATAGTCATATTTCTTAAATTTTGTACTAATTTCACTATTTTAATTAGTTAAAACATATTAAAATATAGTCCTAATATTTCTTCGTACACACCATTATGACAGAAAGATATCGGAGAAGTAAAAAAATAGAAAAGAAAGAGAAAAAAGATATTGAATCTTACATTTTTGTAAGAAACATGTTTACATATTTTAGGTCATGACTCGATGAAAAATCAATCTTTTTTTTAGTTCGTTGATCTCATTTCAAAGGTTATGTCTTGACCTTAAGGGTATTTAAAACAAAGAAAAGCGTAAATTTTAAACATTTGTTGTCAGTTTTACTGGATTTATTTAGTCTTTTCAATTAAATTCTCTATTTTTATCATTCAGGATATATTGGCATACACAAACTTTTAAGCATAGCGGATTTTTGAAATTCACAAAATTTGCTTTTTCGGCTCACCGTAACGAACACTAATTATTTTTAATTCGTATGCTGTATATTTTCAACAAATTTTCAGCAATTCATCTAATCACTCATTTTTGAAATTTTTTTCTGGCAGAGAAAATGTGTTAATTTTTCCTACTTTTTCTTTCAAATTTTGCCTCGTAAAATACAAAATAAATTAATAATTGAATTAAATTTCTGATAACGTGCGAAAATGTGCTGTTATTGATCAAAAGACGGAAAGACTTTTAATATTTTTTGTTGAAAATTTGAACAGCGATAGATTTTTAAATGTTATCTTAGACAAATTACGAAATTATTTTTTCAGTATGCGATAAATTTTGAAGCAATAAGGTTAATGAAAATAAAATAGGTCAAAATTTTAATAAAATCTTGAATTAATGAAAATAAAATAGGTCAAAATTTTAATAAAATCTTGAATGAAACTTGAATTTTCACGCAATATACCCTGTTATTCTTGGATTTTCAATCATAGAATTCAATTATAGAATATTTTGAACGTCAACAAATACATATTTTTAGCACATCTTTAGTTTTCTATTTATTGCTAACAAATAAAGTTGTAAATAAAGTCTGAGATAAAGTCAGATGTTTAATCTTTAAACGCACTATAAATATCAAATGCTGTTATATTTCATTTTAAAAATATCGTAAAATAACAACGTTGATTAAACCACTTCTATTAATGCTGTTTTTTTTGTAAAGTATACAGAACGGGTTTCTTCTTAAACTCACTGAAATTAGTATAAATCATTTCTTAAAAACTGTATCAGTACTTCTCATATAGCATGTCTGGCTTCTGATATACCTATAGCTCACACCCACGTGTGGAGTTTTTTCTGGTCTCTCGCTCCAAATTTTATTTATGTTCGTCCCACATTATTTTTTTAAAAATATTTATTCAAATTCGGATATTTGCTAGTATCGAAATAATTTTGTCTAAGTGCTCGAAGTTGTCTTGTTTACTCAAAGGGGGTGGTTGCAGCTCAAATACTAACTAACTTTATTTACAGTAATTTCTGTGAAAGATATTAAAAAATTGGAAGCTCAAAACCAAAATATCGAATGAAAAGTATGAGGAATGATGACTAAAAATCGTCGATTGTCTCACGTCTTCTGTAAAATGTTTCCAATAAAACGAAAATTTTCAAGACGGTGAAAAAATAACCATTTCTTTTCTCGCTGGCTGATGTTATTTCAGATATCAAATTATTTCGAAAAAAAACACGAGTCTTCTATAGCTTCAAGATTCGTCGTACACGAAAAATCCATTGGATTCTTCATATTTTGAATGTATCCCACCACTTAAAAGCAAGCTTATTCCTTTTCTATTCCTTAAAGATAAGAAAAAGAGAAATTCGCCTGGTTAAAAAAGAATCCAGAAATGAGTTCTGTATCCTAAGTCATGAGGTTCAGGGAAATAGCAATTTTTCTTAAACTGTGAAACAAGGCTATATAAAACGAAAGCTTAAAAATTTCCTACCT
The DNA here is from genome assembly GCA_032362435.1 of Melikaiella ostensackeni. Lineage (NCBI taxonomy): Eukaryota > Metazoa > Arthropoda > Insecta > Hymenoptera > Cynipidae > Melikaiella > Melikaiella ostensackeni. Next base: position 41,682,380 of record JAUMHM010000031.1, on the reverse strand, counting down.
GATTATAAGAAGTCATCAATGCAGCAAAAGTTCTATAAAAAACTGTCAAGTTGTAGTTTTATAGAAACGACGAGAGTGGCATAAAACCAGTTTTCGGATTATTGAAAATAGATAGATTCTATATTTATTAAATGACGTTTTCATTATTAATTAATAATAAAGTGTTTCGCAAATGATCAAAACTCTTCAATATAAATTAGGAATCAATGATCCTTTTCCGTTTTTGCATTGGGAGTAAAATCTTTACACACTCCTTTTTTTTTGCAGTGCAAGGAGAGATCACGATGCAGAGTTCGCCCACGATACCAACGTAAGTTCCGTTGAACCGTAGTCGTTGTTTGCCTTATCTTGCAACTTGGTGAATAGCCTTTCTTCTGACTGCAGAATCAAGATCTTTAATCTCAGTCGGACGAAAAAACAAAATATATTCAGAGCGATGAGTGACTTATTTAAAATTCTCCTCAGGTTTACAGGCAGACCGGGTGATCCATCGCCGCCAGTTTTTCAACAGATCTTTAAGAATGCCAGGTTCGCGCAAGGTGGTAATGCCGTATTCGAAGGACGAGTAAGTGGTACTCCAAAGCCCTCCGTCTCCTGGACTCACAAGGGCGCACCTCTCCTAGAGTCACAGAAATTTCGGATGACATACAACAGCCAAAGTGGAATCGTTAAGCTACAAATAAACCAAATTGGCCCAGGAGATGAAGGAGAGTACACTTGTAATGCGAAAAATCAATATGGTAATTTTCATTCTGAACAGTTAGACTTTCTGAGTAATACAAATGAGTGAATAATGTAAATAAATAAGTATAATCTACTTTCTAGGCGAAGCCATTTGTTCCGTGCACATTCAGCCCGAAGGATTCGGACCACCACCTCAGCAGCAGTTGGGTGGATTCAAAAAGGAATACTCACAAACTTTTCAATCAACTGAACAGAAATCTGGAAGTCAAACCTTCCAGCAGCATAGTTACCAACAGTCTACTGAGAGTCGAAATTATGTCAATGGAACGAATTCTACTTCCATCGAGGACTTCAAGGTCAGTATTTCAGGCGAAAAGAAAGTCTATAAAATTGGATAGAGTTTTTTATTTGTATTCAAAATTGTGTGCTGATTTGTGTTTCGTGATTTTGTAGGTTGACACCTTCGAGTACAGAGTGTTGCGAGAAACAGAGTTCAGAGAGTCAATCACCCGACGTTTCATGGGTGAATCTGATTCACAAATATCCACGACCGTTGACCGAAGTATGGGATCGGTTTCTCCTCCACAAATCACACAAAAGCCCAGAAACTCAAAACTTGCTGAAGGTTCCGATGCAGTTTTCACCGCTAAAATATCTGGAAATCCGAAGCCAAGGGTATGTATCTAAATTGAATAATAAGGTAACAAGTAACACGCTGGTGTCACGTTTCTACTTTCGTGTTTAATAACATCTATTTCTTACACTTTTAGTTATCTTGGTTTAAAAATGGGCAAAGAATCCGTGACTCTCAACGTATTGAAACGAGCTACTCGAATCAACAAGCCACTTTGAAGATTCGAGTAGCTCGCCCAGAAGACAGTGGACACTACTCACTTTTGGCAGAAAATCCACAAGGTTGCACTGTCAGCTCTGCATATCTTGCCATAGAATCTACCGATCAAGTCGATCAAGCTTATGTTCCAATCCAAAAGTCTAGAGACGTTCTCAGACAGACATCTCAGACTGAGACTGTTACCCAAGAATCTGGTGATAGTGGGAAGGTCCTTCCTCCAAACTTCATCAGGACTTGTGCTGATCGCGATGTTACAGAAGGAAAAATGACAAGGTTTGACTGTCGAGTGACTGGTCGTCCATATCCAGAAGTCACGTGGTACATCAATGGTTATCCTGTTGCTAATGACACAACTCACAAAATATTAGTCAATGAATCTGGTAATAACTCCCTTATGATCACAAACGTCAGCCGATCTGACTCAGGCATCGTAACATGCGTTGCTAAAAATAAAGCTGGCGAAACGTCTTTCCAATGTAACCTCAACGTCATCGAGAAGGAACAAGTGGTTGCACCGAAATTTGTTGAACGCTTTACGACTACAAATGTTAAGGAAGGAGAACCAGTAGTCTTCACAGCAAGAGCAGTTGGTACACCAACACCACGAATCTCTTGGCAGAAGGTATATGACGTATTCAAAAATCAAAAAACCAGCTCTGCTTGGGAGATGTTTTCTGCAATTTCTTATAATTATGATTTCAATATGCTAAATTGATTTTTAGGATGGCATACCGATAGCGCCCGGCCCCGACGTGCGAATATCGACTGACGGCAGTGGAGCCTCGACTTTAGATATACCACGAGCCAAATTCTCAGATGCTGCTTGGTATCAGTGCACAGCTCAGAATGTGGCAGGCTCCACCGCCACCCGAGCCCGACTTTTCGTCGAAACACCAAAAGGAGCAATCCCCGAACCAAGACGCCTCAACTTACCCCGACCGACGAAAGTTATCGAACCAGAGTAAATATCATTTTTCCTTTCATGTTCCATCAATATTCCTTCGAAAATAACTACTTTGATCTTTTGTTTTAGACCCGCACCTGGCCCCGAAGTGATTTACTTGAGACACGTGGAACGCGCAAGGCCCTATTTACCTCCTCAGGAAGAAGATAGGATTTATCCGCCTCCACGATTCATCATACCCTTACGGGACGTTCACCAAATCGAAGGTGGACGAATTCACTTTGAGGCCAGAATCGAACCGGTGGGCGACCCCACTATGAGGGTGGAGTGGTACGTCAATGGCAGAGCTTTAGTCGCAAGTGAGTATTGTGGATGAAATGATCATACTGATTTCTCATTTCTCATTTGTAATTGCTATTCAATATTTTTAACAGGCTCAAGAGCGACTTTCGTATTCCAATTTGGATTTTTGGCCATGGACCTGATTAGTGTTGGGCTACCAGATAGCGGCGAATACCTTTGCCGTGTAGTTAGCTCAACAGGAGTCGCCGAATCTCGCGCCACCCTCGGCGTAACACGTGAGTATACCTGAAATAAGATTAGAGAATACATAAGATATCAAATGACATGATAAGCGATTACTATCGTATTATCTATTTTCAGCTCGCGCCACGATTGAACAAACTAGTCAACACCCCGACAGTCTTCGTTATATCCAGCAACTCGAGGATTACAGCAAGTACCAAAGGCAGGAGAGCGTGGAGGAGACCTCTTCACAGCGACCCGTCTTCATCCGACCACTCCAGGATCTGGGTGAACTTCAGGAAGGTCGCAATGCTCATTTTGAAGCTCAGCTCACTCCTGTAAGTGACCCTACGATGAAAGTGGAGTGGTATAAGGATGGAAGACCCATCACAGCCAGTAAGTCCTTTTTTTCATTACTATATTCTCATCGTTGCCCTTTAAAAAATATATTCTAATTTTTCTTTCATCTTCCAAGGTTCAAGAATCACAACCATCTTCAACTTCGGATACGTCTCGCTAAATATATTGCACCTACGAAGTGAAGATGCAGGTTCTTATACCGTCAGGGCTGTGAATCGCTTGGGAGAGGCCATCAGCTCCGCGACTCTGCGTGTCTTTGGTTAGCAAACCTAATCAACATATTTTTTGAGAACAAGACTAAATTTTTAATCCCAATTATTTAATTTAAAATCTTTCATTTGCAGCACGTACTAGCGTAACTGCCGACCTAGGCATCCCCGAACAGCAAAAGTATATCGAAGCTGCCGATCAGTTGGAAGCTTATCATCAGGCTATGCAACAGAAGTACGTTCAGGAGCAACCTGAACCTACGAGCCCACCGGAATTTAAGTCACCTATTAAGGATCAAAATAATATTAGAGAAGGTGGCTTTGCCCACTTTGAAGCTCGACTAGAGCCAATCGGAGATTCTGATCTTCGCGTTGAGTGGCTCAAGGATGGACGTCCCGTAGAAGCTAGTAAGTTATCCTCATTATATTCGAATATTAAGTACAAGAATAGTGTTAAAATTTGATAATCTTATTGTTAGGTTCACGAATCACAACTTTCTTCAATTTTGGTTACGTTGCTTTAACCATTAAGTCCGTGACCATTCACGACGTAGGTATATACACATGCCGTGCCTACAACAGGGTTGGTGAAGCATGCACTACAGCACAATTGAGTGTCATCAGCAAAAATGATATAATTTATGATAGCCAACACCCAACGGGCTTACAAAAGATTCAAAACTTGGAAGACTCGAGCCGATACAACCGGCGAGTACAAGAAGAAACGCAGGTGTCTCAAGCACCTCGTTTCTTGGGTCCACTTAAAGGTACAAATAAAATTGTGGAGGGTCAAAGGGCCCATTTCGAAGCCCGAGTTGAACCACAGAGTGACCTAACTATGAAAATCGAGTGGTACCATAACGGAAGACCTATTACTGCTGCAAATAGGATACAAACTTATCACGACTTTGGATATGTTGCAATCGATGTCTTGCAAGTCCGTCCTGAAGATGCGGGTACATACACTGTTGTGGCAAGAAATGCTTTAGGAGAAGCTCAACTTTCTGCTACCATGGTAGTTGAGAGTAAGTATATTTAGTTTAATAATCCTAACCTTGATTTCAGTTAGCGTTATAATAATTGTGTGACTCTTCCATTTTTCTCTAGCACGATCAAGCATCGACACAAGTAGCATGCACCATGGCGCTTATGAGAAGACTCAGAGATTCGAAGACTCTAAATTTGTTGAACCACAATATCATATCGAAGAAATATCAAAATCCAAACCAATCTTCGTTCAACCTTTAAGTGACCCGAAACCCGTCAGCGAAGGAAAGAACATTCACTTGGAATGTCGCTTGGAACCAATGGGAGATCCTACCATGAGAGTAGAATGGTTCCAAAATGGAAGACCTGTCACTGTAGGTTCAAGATTTAGGACCTACTATGACTTCGGTTACGTTGCTTTAGACATTGTACACGCAAGTCTCCTAGACTCTGGTGAATATACCGTCCGAGCAACCAATCATCTTGGATCAGCTCATACATCTGCCTGCGTTAGAGTTATTGGAAAATCTGGTATTCTTACTGATACTCAAAATGAGCAGTCACTCGAGCAAATTCAAATGCTAGAAGATTCTTCTAAATATAGGAGAACTCAACAAGAGGAAGTAACTGTAATGCAACCACCTCAGTTCACAAGACCTTTACACAACATCGAGACAGTCGAACTTACCAATGTTCACCTTGAATGCCGTTTGCAGCCTGTGGGCGATGCAACCATGAGAGTTGATTGGTTTGTAAATGGAAGACCAGTGAAAACTGGACATCGCTTCCGACCATCTTACGAATTTGATTACGTGGCTTTGGACATCCTAGGAGTGTACCCTGAGGATTCAGGAATTTATACATGCCAGGCTAGCAATCAACTTGGCGAAACTGTGACATCTTGTTCGGTTCGTGTACATGCTAAGAAAGATCTTCTTCTAGAGTCCCAAAACCCAGAAGGACTTGAAAGAATTCAGTACCTTGAAGATTCTTCCAGATACAAGAGAAATGAACTCGTCGATGAAGTTGTGAACGTCAAACCAAAGTTCGTCACAAAACCGAAAAACCAAGAAAATCTTAGGGAAGGTCAACATGCACATTTCGAATGCAAACTCGAACCCGTTACCGATTCCAATCTCAAAGTAGAGTGGTTCAAAAATGGTCGTCCAGTCACGATAGGTATTAAACCTTTTTTAATTATTAAAATTCATGATAATAATCTTATATAAATATACTTAACACAATATTTTCCAGGACACCGCTTCCGTCCCATTCATGACTTTGGCTATGTCGCCCTGGACGTAATCGACCTCATTGCAGAAGATACCGGAACCTATACCTGCCGAGCAGTTAACCTCGTTGGGAGTGACGAAGTTAACTGCGCTCTAAGTTGTCGATCAACTGCGCAAATCTTGACTGATACTCAGAATGAAATGGGTTTGGAGCAAATTAGTTATCTAGAGGATCGATCAAAGTATCATCGTAGAGAAGATGTTGAAGAAACTACTACTCAAGCTCCAATCTTCACAACCTCCTTGAACAATGTGGAAATCAAGGAAGGTCAAAGAGCGCACTTTGAATGCCGGCTAATTCCGGTTTCTGATGCCACCATGAAGGTGGAATGGTTCCACAACAATACGCCGGTTAAGGCTGGTTCACGATTTATTGAAACTAACAGTTTCGGATTCGTTGCCTTGGACATCATGTACGCCTATCCGGAGGATGCAGGAACTTACACTTGCCGTGCCAGGAATGCCATTGGTGAAGCCATAACTTCGGCAACGGCTGTCGTGCACTGTAGGTTTGAATGCTGAAACACCCGAGACTCATTAAAATAATTTGAAATAATGTATAATAATGAATGATTTTTTTCAGCTAAAAAATCAATTTACATGGAGACTCAAAACGAAAACGCTCTTCAGAGACTTCGCCATTTGGAAGATTCATCTCGCTATCAGCGAAAGGCAGTACAAGAAGAGTCTGTCTCACAAGCTCCCGTTTTTACCATGCCTATCAAGGATCTTAGAGTCGCTGAAAATCAAGCAGCTCATTTCGAAGCTCGCGTCATTCCAGTGGGTGATGCTAAACTCAAGGTGGAATGGTTGCGCAACGGTGTTCCAATTTTAGCTTGTAAGCATTTCACCTCTGAATATCTACAACTGAAGGAATATTTAATTACCTTTCTTATTTCTATGAATTTTCTATCATTCGCAGCCAACCGCGTAACAACAATGCATGACTTTGGATACGTTGCTCTCAACATGAAATATGTTAATCCCGAGGACTCTGGTACATACACCTGTCGTGCTATCAACGATCTCGGCGAAGCCGTAACATCAGCTACACTTTTTGTCCAGTGTAAGTATCATCATTATGTTATATATCAATCTTACATTATTTTTTTCTAGCCACTCTCGATACAGCATAAAACAGTACATCATTTGCTTACACGATACTTTTATTTATCATTCACCTACAGCCAAAGCCGCCCTACAATTTGAGTCCCAACACGAAGGTTCTTTAGCTAAACTCCAAGCTTTGGAGGATACTAGCAAGTACCAACGTCGCGAAGAAGAAGATGTAGTAGTTAAAGAAAAACCTTCCTTTACCGTCCAATTGAATGGACCTAAAAACTTGGTAGAGGGACAAAGCGCACATTATGAGTGTCGTATTGAGCCCTACCCTGATGCAAACATGAAGGTGGAGTGGTTCCATAACGATAAACCACTTTCCACTGGACACAGATACAGAACAGCTTGTGATTTTGGTTTCGCGGCTTTGGATGTTCTCTCAGTTTATGCTGAAGACTCTGGCACCTACACGTGTAAAGCTACAAACAAACTAGGCTCTGCTACCAGTTCTATCAATCTTGACGTCAAATGTAAGTAGATTATAAACAAAAATGAATTACATCTTCAAACTTTCTTATAAAAATTAAATGGTAGGACATATTAGAAAATTAAGAAATCATTTACTCTTCTTATTGATTAGCACGTGCCTCAATTATCCAAGAAACGCAGCACGAAGGTGCTCTCAAAAAGATACAGTATTTGGAAGATGATTCTCGCTATAAGAGAGTTGATCAAGAAGAAGTCGTTATCGCAGAAAAACCTAAATTCGGAAGACCATTGAAGAACATTGAACATCTACCAGAAGGCAAGAGTGCGCATTTGGAAGCTACCTTGACACCTGTAAATGATCCAACCATGGTAGTTGAATGGTTCAGAGATGGTAGACCAATTCCACAAGGTCACAAATTCAAAACCACTTACGATTTCGGTTTTGTAGCCCTCGACATTCTCTATGCCTACCCAGAAGATTCGGGCACTTACATGTGCAAAGCTAGAAATGCTGCAGGAGAAGCAGTTACTACATGTGTCATCTCTGTCGATTGTGAGTATAGTAAATTATCTTTAACTAATTTCACTTTTACCCAGCTTCTCATGAAAATAAATCCTTTGCAAAAGTGCAAATAAAATGAAAGTATGAATTATTTTTTACAGCAAAGCAAGGATTGTGTCTTGACACTCTGGATGCTCAGCGACTCCAAAAGATCCAAGAACTAGAAACTGTTGAAGTGAAACAAGAAATCGAAAAGGAAGTTGTCCATCAGAAGCCCGTTTTTTTGACACCTTTAAATAATCTCGATCTTGTCAAAGAAGGCGAACATGCTCATCTGGAGTGTAGAGTCGAACCAATCAATGATGCAAATCTGAAAATAGAATGGTATCTATCATCGAATAATTTCTTAAATTTCTAATATTGGTCAAGATATCTAACCTGATCTAAAAGATTGCATAAAATTCCTCGACTCTAATTGTGTATCTACATTATAGGTTCGTCAATGGTAAAGCAGTAAAAACTGGACATCGATACCGTAAAACTCACGATTTCGGTTACGTTGCTCTTGACATTCTATACGCGTATCCTGAAGACTCCGGTACTTACATTTGCAAGGCTACCAATCTCGCTGGTGAAGCTGTTAACACTTGCACCATTAAAGTCGGATGTAAGTATTTTAATTCAATTGGACCTTCATAAATGAATCTGAAGACTTTTGCACATCCTTTTTTCACTTTGCGTTTTTCTACCGATTTATTAAAGACTGAATTGCCACAAACTTATAATGACAGACTGCTGCAAATGTCATCGCACCCCATTCGACGAAAGAGAAAGTCCCCATATTGTGAAACGAGAGGATCGTTTCACAGAAATTATTGTAGAATACAAGACAACCGCAACAATAATGATCTTACAAACAAATATGCTTTGCCAACCAACATAACCATCTCTACTGTTTAATGCAATAAAGAAGATTTAATATTTTTGAATACTTGTATCAATACATCGCTTTTAGATGTATGATGATTTGCTTTCTTAGCAACAAAAAATGTGCTTCAAACGAGGGTATCAATTATCCATTATATACATAACTCCCCTCTCCATAAATTCACATCTTTTCACCACAATGAAATAATAGAAATATAAAAAAAATGCTAAACTCGTTTTGGTTTTAGCTCGACGAAGTATACTTTTGGATACTCAACATCCTGATGGTCTTGAGAAAATCAGAGAATTGGAGGCACAAGGCCATCCTGCTCGTTTGGAAGTGGATGAACCACCTGTAACTCCACCAAGATTCGTCACAGAACTTAGGGTATGTTTTTCTTATACCTTTTTTTCTGTTCACTCTTTAATCAATAGTTTTTCTCTAAAATCGAAACCTATCTCGATTTACAGGGAACTACAGAAATTTACGAAGGACAAACAGCTCATTTCGAATGCCAGGTCGAACCTCTTCACGATGCTAATTTGCGCATCGAATTCTTTCACAATGGCAAACCGCTTCCATCAGCTTCACGTTTTCACGTCACCTTTGATTTTGGTTACGTGGCTCTTGATATTGGACACGCTGTTCCTGAAGATGCAGGACAATATTCCGTACGCGCTATTAATAACCTTGGACAGTGTGTTTCATCAATCGAACTCAAGGTCATTCCACGAGAAAATATAATTATGGACTCTCAACGACCCGAGGGCATGGACAAGATTCGTGAACTTGAATCTCAACAGCCATGGAAGAGACCTGATGTTTCAGAACCACCAACTAGACAACGTCCAGTATTTACTCAGCCTCTACAGAACATCGACGCTATTCCAGAAGGACAGACAGCCCACTTTGAGTGCCGCTTGATCCCGGTAGGAGACCCAACTTTGAAAGTTGAATGGTTCAGAAATGAGACTCCTCTTGAAACCAGTTCTAGAATCTCGAAAGTTCATGACTTTGGATTCGTATCTTTGGATATATCTCATGTTCGCGAAAATGATGAAGGCGTCTACATGTGTCGAGCTTCCAATCCATTAGGAGAGGCTGTAACAACTGCTTCTATGAAAATTCAAACTAAATCTAGCATTCAATTGGAAAGTCATCATCCTGAAGCTCAACAAAAGATTGCACGACTTGAGGCCGACAAAGGTCCGAGCCGTCCTGAGGAACCAGAAAGAGTTTTCGACAAGCCGATATTCACTCAATTATTGTCCGGTCCTACCGAATTATGGGAAGGTCAAGTAGCTCATTATGAATGCAGAGTTGTACCCGTAGGAGATGCTAGTTTACGATTTGAGTGGTACGTTAATGGAGTTGAACTCAAGATGGGATCTCGTTTCCATGTCAACCATGACTTTGGATTCGTTACTTTGAACATCATGAAGGTTATTGCTGAGGATTCAGGAGTTTACTCTTGCAAAGCGATCAACAACTCAGGAGAGGCTGTTTCTTCCATATCCTTGAAAGTAAAGGCTCGCTCTGCCATTTCTGGTGATTCAATTCAACCCGATGCATGGCAGAAGATCCAGTTGAAGGAAGCTGAAATGAACAAAGTCCCTGACATGTTTGTTGATACCACTCCTCAACAAGCTCCTGTCTTCACGACTCATCTCAAGAGCTTTGACAAATTAGTAGAAGGACAACATGTTTATTTAGAAGCTCAAGTAGAACCAAGAGCAGATCCAAATTTACGTGTAGAATGGTTTAAGAACGGTGTTGCTCTTCAAACTGGAACTAGATTGCGCAGTACTTTCGATTTCGGTCTTGTTACTCTTTCCATTAACAGTCTCAGGGATGACGACTCTGCAATTTATACCTGCAAAGCTACCAATTTGCTTGGGGAAGCTGTTTCTACATGCAGTCTGAAAATCGCAGACAAACATTGGCTAATAGGTGATACTTTACATCCTGATGCTCTTCCAAAGATCGATGCCCTAGAACAACCACGTGCAACAACGAGGGAAGAAGTTGAGCCTACTTATGAAGAACCAGTCTTTATCAGTCACTTGAACAATGTCGAATGTATCGAAGGAGACAATGTGCACTTTGAATGCAATGTTGAGCCAGCCAAAGATCCCACCATGAAAATTGAATGGTTCTTGAACGGAAAACCGTTACCAATTGGTGCAAGATACAAGTCGACTTACGATTTTGGATATGTAGCTTTGGATCTTAATCATGCATACGAAGAAGATTCTGGTTTAATAACTGTCAAAGCTACCAATTCTAAGGGAACAGCACAAACAACTGGTACACTTAAATGTACAAGCAAACAGAGCATATATCTCCAAACTCAACATCCTCAAGGAGAAGCTGGTCTCGAAAAAGTGAAGGAAGTCGAGGATGCTTATTTGTCGAAATCCAAGAGACCAGATTCTGGTCCAGAACATGAATATCCAAAACCCATTTGGATTGTACCTCTACAGCCTGAATTCAAACTCGGTGAATCTGAGCCACTTCATTTGGAAGCACAAGTAGAACCTAAAGATGATCCTAATCTAAAGATCGAGTGGTACTTCAATAGCAAGGCCTTAGAGCATGGTTCGCGATTTAAAATGACCAGTGATTTCGGATTTGTCACCTTAGACTTAACCGATGCTTATGATCGCGATTCTGGTATCTACACATGCAAAGCTTATAATAAAGCTGGCGAAGCATTTACATCTACCACAATCTACTGTTCAACAAAAGAAAACATAATAGAGAGATCGCAACATCCTAAAGGAAAAGAGGGATTGGAAGCAATACAAGATTTGGAAGAGTCACTGAAACGAGAGGATGGTACTGTTCCTGAAAGTGACGAAGGACATCCACCAGTTTTCACTTCTCAATTCGAGAACTTGACTAACCTTTCAGAAGGTGAAATAGCACACTTTGAGGCATCTCTTACGCCCACTGGTGACCAAACAATGGTCGTTGAGTGGTTCTATAATGGAAAAGCTTTGGAGGCTAGTCATAGAACAAGAACTGTCTATGCATTCGGCATGGTGGTTTTGGAAGTTCTGGGAACTAAGATCGAAGATTCTGGAAACTACTCTTGTAGGGCGACCAATAAATGGGGACAAGCTGAAATTAGCGTCAATCTTGAATGTGTAGACAAATCTAAAGGGCAGAAACCCAAGTTCACCACCCAAATTCAATCTTTGGAAGGTCTTAAAGATGGACAATCAGCTCACTTTGAATGCACGCTTGTGCCTGTAGGTGACCCGAATATGAAGGTCGAATGGTTCCATAACGGACAACCATTGCGACACTCTTCTCGTTTCAAGATGGTGTCTGACTTTGGTTTCGTTGTAATGGACATTGCAGGTGTCATGTCCCACGATACTGGCGAATATGTTTGCAAAGCTAGCAACAAATTTGGAGAGGACTTTACCAAAGCTACAATTAAATGCTTCGGAAAAGGTGGCGTCTACTCAGACTCTCTCCAACCAGATTCTCTTGCCCGCATTCGTGAACTAGAAAGTTATACTGGAGAACAGCAGACAACACAAGCTGCAACTGTTGCCGAAGCACCTAAATTCATCACCCAAATTTCGGACATCACGAAATTAGTTGAAGGCCAATCCGCTCACTTTGAAGCGAGATTGACTCCAGTTACTGATCCCGACCTTAAGGTAGAGTGGTATTACAACGGCAAAAAATTACCACATGGTCATCGCTATAGAACTTTCCACGATTTTGGTATTGTTATTCTTGACATTTTGTACTGTTATGAAGAGAATTCTGGAGTTTATGAGTGTAGAGCAGTCAACAAGTATGGAGAGGATACTACCAAAGCAACTCTTAGGTGTTTGTCAAAGGCTAATCTTATTCTTGAATCACAATTGCCAAAAGGAATGGAAGGTGGTCTTGAGAAGATCCAAACTCTCGAAGATTCCATGATACGCACAAAAGATGAAAGAACAGTTCAAGAAACTGGAAAGGCTCCGATGTTCACAGTTCCTCTTAGCAATCTTGATGGCCTACGAGAAGGTGAAAGCGCTCACTTTGAAGCTCGTCTCATTCCCACGGACGATCCAAAATTGAAGGTAAATTTTGTTTAGGAAGATTTATAGATAATATTCTCAATGTCTTATTCATGGTTTATTTATATTGAATTGATTCCAGGTCGAATGGTTCTGGAATGGTAAAGCTCTTCGAACCGGATCCAGGTTCCGCACATTCTGTGACTTTGGATTTGTTATTTTGGAAATATCACCAATCTATCCAGAAGATACAGGAGAATATAGCTGTCGAGCAACAAATGATTATGGTGAAGCAGTAACAACTTGCTCCATGAAGTGTACAGGAAAGAGAAATATAATTCTCGAATCTCAACTTCCTAAAGGAATGGAAGGAACAATTGACAAGATTGCAGAGCTGGAAGGTCTTGGTAACGAGCCTGGACAGCCAAGTCCAGATGATGACACCGGAAAGCCGCCTGAATTCATCACCACTCCATCAGATCTAACGTTATCTGAAAATTGTCTTGCTCACTTTGAGTGCAGACTTCAACCTGTTAATGATTCCAGCATGCGAGTTGAATGGTTCCACAATGGAAAGGCTTTGCTAGCTGGATCTAGAGTGAAAACCATTCATGACTTTGGTTTTGTAATTTTGGAGGTTGCCAACTGCTACCAACGAGATTCAGGATTATACACCTGCAAAGCTACCAACAGACATGGAGAAGCAACAGTATCCTGTAAGCTTCAAGTACGAGGCCGTCAGGGTATCATTCTTGAGCCTCAGCTTCCAAGTAACTTTAAAACAGGAACAGAAAGTATCCAGAAGCTTGAAGAATCATTGCACAAAAGGGACGAGATTATGACCGAGGAAGAGGCTCCAAATCCACCAAGGTTTACTGTAGAGTTGAAAGACATTGAAGTAGAAGAATCAGGTCCCGCTCACTTTGATTGTCGAGTTGAACCTAAAAACGATTCATCGATGCGCATTGAGTGGTTCCACAACGGCAGACCATTCGCCACAGGATCACGTGTCCATCAAATCAATGACTTTGGTTTCATCTCTTTGGATCTTTCTTATACCTATGCCAGAGACAGTGGAGAATACGTATGCAGAGCTACCAACAAGTGGGGTTCAGCTACGACAAAAGCTACCATCACTTGCTTATGTAAGTACAAAATAATCGTCTTCACGTCACAAAAAAATATTGAACAGCCTTAGCCTAACTTTGCTATATTTATTTTCTAGCCAAGAAAACGATTGACTTTGACTCTCAGTTGCCAACTGGTATGAGTGGAGAGAAACTAAAAGAATTGGAACGTGGTCCCGTCACCGAAGCCCCAGCAGCAGAACCTCCACGTCAACCTCCGCGATTTATTACTCAAATTCAATCAGCCACAGTTGAAGAATCTGAGCCTGTTAGATTTGAATGTCGTGTAGAACCAAAAGATGATCCAAACTTGCGTATTGAGTGGTACAGGAACGGAAAGGTTATTCCAGCAGGTCATAGATACAGAACAACATACGACATGGGATTCGTTTCAATGGATATCTTGTATGTATATGCCGAAGATTCAGGAGAATATATTTGCAAAGCTATCAACGATCTTGGAGAAGACACCACTAGGGCATCTGTCTCTTGTAAACGTAAGCAAAATCCACTCAAAAATACGATGTTTAAATACTTACCTTTATCTAATTTTTGCCTAATCTTCATATTTATTGTTACAGAATTACCGAATATCATTCTGCAAAACCAAGTACCAAAGGGCATGAAGAAATCTGAAGCCTTGATGCAAATGGAGGCGACTATCAAGAAATATACGTCTGAAGTGCATCTTACAGAGGATGATCTTTATGATGTTGACAAGAAGCAACCACCACGATTCGTCACACAGATTGAAAACAAAACTGAGCTTGTTGAGATGAACGACACTAAATTTGAGTGCCAACTTGCACCAGTAGGAGATCCTAATATGAAGGTTGAATGGTTCTTCAATGGAAAACCACTACCTCACAAAAATAGATTCACACCAATTTATGACTTCGGTTACGTTGCCATGAATTTTGGATGGGTTTATCCTGAAGACAGTGGCGAATACCTTTGCAGAGCAACCAATCTTTATGGAACGGATGAGACAAGGGCTGTAATTAAAACAGCTGGAAAGCCTGGTATAATCTACGAATCTCAATTACCAAAGGGAATGAAGAGTATTGAAAAGATCCGAGAAATGGAAGCTGCTTGGCAAGTGTAAGTACTTAAGTCATCCAAATCTTTTTTGCAATCCAGAATTGAAAACACATTTAACAATTATATTACTTATATTTTTCAGCGTTCCAGAAGAAGAAGGTGAAGAAGAAAAGGTTCGAGCACCTCCAGCGTTTGTGAGCAAACCGGAACCAGTCACAGTCGAGGAAAGTGATTGGTCCAGATTCTGTTGTCGTGTCACAGGTTATCCCAGACCACGTGTTATGTGGTTGATCAATGGTCACACTGTTGTGAACGTGAGTTTGATAAAAATCCATAAAACCAGAAAATTCTTCTTCAAAATATTGATAGCAAGAAACTAAGCGAATTCTCCTTTCTTTTCTAAACTAGGGCTCTCGTTATAAATTAACATACGACGGAATGTATCACCTTGATATTCCCAAAACGAGGCAGTACGACAACGGAAAGATTGAAGTGGTAGCCAGAAGTTCAGTTGGTGAAGCTCGAACGGAAACAACTCTAACTGTAAAGCCACGCAGTGATGACTACCGTGGGGTCCTTAAAAACTCTCCGAGACGTAAGTTTTCAAAATCACTAAAAACTGAAAAGGGTCATCTCAAAGCGTTAGCCGGATGTATATCTTATAACGTAGTTTTCAGTTCTGAATCACATATTTCTTTCTCATATTTGTTATACAAAGGGGTGATAATTTAGTGTTTAGATATAAATTGAATAATGATGACATCTTGCTATGAATAAAAATTAAATTTAGATTTAAATATCTCTTAATTAAGAAAAACATTGGCACAGTTACATTAGTACACAAAATACGAGTAATAGAAAATATTCGATTCAGTACTTCAACATACATAACGATGCGACACATACATTCTATTCGAGCACAAAAATACTCAAAATCATTTCCATGCTACCATATCCTAGTATCTAGAAATGCTCCAAGTTCCTTTTTCCTTTCTTTTTCTCTCGAATCCCTATCGATAGCTTCTTCCACCGTTCAATGCGCTGCAGCAATCGGAGTTCAGAAATTGGCCTACGAAATTCGAGAAATTGACGAAACGCACGCACATGGACTGTATATATGTAGAACGACAATAGCATCGTACGTCCTACTTTTCTCGCATACCTCGAGGAAAAATTGGCTTCAGGTATGGTTATAGAAATCACCACTGCATCGTATATTTGTTCACCATGTTTATTAATTGGTAAATATTTCCTTTTTCACATTCAACCTCTAGTGTTTGAGCACATATCAATATACATTTTTTTAAATTGTGTATTTCTAATCTATTATGTTATTTGCAATCTTGTACATCCCATATTAAATGTGAAGTACACCAAGCCCCTTGTCTACCGAGTCGGGCTGGACCATTTCAGGACAATGGAAAGCTATTTGAAATCATTACATCTTTGATATCATTTTCTTTCACTCGAAAACGTCCTGAAGGAAAGATCTCTTTACACAGACATTCAAAAATAAAACTGATTTATGTTTCTTCTGCATTTCCTCCCAAATCCTGCTTTCTCCCTGAAAAGTTCTTTGAAAATTGATTGAAGAGCCAAATTATGTGTTTATTATTGCACCACGAATGAAGTATTGTGTCGTAATGACCCTATTTGTTACAAAATTGTTAATTTCTCTATATATAGTACCATGTTTTTCAAGAATATTGTAAAGAAGCATGAGTCGGTATTTCTGTCAAAATTTGTATTCATCTAGCATTTTAGAGAACAGCCTTTAATGTATATTTTTCCTAGCGTGGTACGATTCTGAGCTCACTCAATACCAGTCGGAACGCCAGGATACAGAACTTGAACGTGTCTTCGATGAACGCCATCAAACTGTATCTCAAGGTGTTAATATCGCCACTGAGCACTTGGGACAAAAGGTGATGAAAGAGCCCGAAACTGATTGGCAGAAATCAGTCAAAACCAAAAAGAATGAGGATTACTATAATAAATTGATGAATTTGGAGGAGTCACAAATGCTGAAGGAAACAAGGCTTAGGGAGCAATCTCATCAGTTTGCCGTTCCGGGTGATAAAGTCGTTAATAACTCGATGGCTAAAGGAATGGCACAAAAGTATCAAGAGAACTTGTAAGTGTAACTTTTGAGTTGCAGCGTCTCGAATACTGATATTAATTTAATGAAATCCCTGAAACATTTTTTTCTGATTATCATGCTTAATTTCAGGGAAACTCAACCACAAGTGGCAGTAGAACCGCCTCCCAAAGTTGTCAAGAAACCATTCACCACTCAAGTGGATATTGACACCGAGCGTGTAAAAGGTTCCGGGAAGTATCCTCCAGAACCTTCTGAATCATCTGTTCATGGACGTGAAGTTCACGTAGCAAAACAAAAGCAAACTCAGAAAGAAACCCAGGGAGATCTCGAGATTACGAGAAAGATAACCGCAACTGAGACAACCGAGATGGAACACAAAGCCAAAACCCAGGAAAGAATTGTTCAAGGTCAAGTGAAACCAGCTGTACCACCAGTCTTTACCAAGAAAATACAACCATGCAGAGCCTTCGAACAAGAGCAAGCCAGATTTGAAGTTGAATTTGATGGAGATCCATTACCGGCCATCAAGTGGTACCGTGAAGATTTTCCGATTACGAACTCCGCTGACCTCCAGATTTACACTTTCAGTACAAAATCAGTACTGATAATTCGTCAAGTCTTCATGGAAGACTCTGGTGTATTCTCAGTTATCGCTGAAAATCGTGGAGGAAAAGCTAAATGCAGCGCAAATCTTGTCGTTGAAGAAAGGAGAAGACAACCAGGAAGAGGAGGAGTTGTACCACCCAGTTTTCTTTCCACCATTCAGAGTACCACTGTCACAAGTGGTCAATTAGCAAGATTTGACGCCAAAGTTGCTGGAACGAAACCTCTTGATGTTTATTGGTTGAAGGTAGGTTTAGAAAAAATCTCCAAGTTTTGGTATAAGGTTCCAGGTATCATTAAACTAATCCTTAATTTAATGATTTTCTTTGTTGTAGAATGGAAAAAAAATTGTTGCTGATATTCGTTACAAGACTTTAGAGGAGGATAATACATACACTCTTCTGATTCTGGAGAGTGTTCCAGAAGATACTGGAAAATATGAGTGCGTAGCATTGAACAGTGCTGGAGAGGCTCGCTGTGATGCTGAGTGTACTGTTCGTGGACCTCAATCACCTGCCAAAACAGCAAAACCATCGACTCCTGGTGTAGAGAAAGCTCCAACTGTTACCGAACCTCTAAGGGATCAAACTATAAAAGAAGGAACCTCTGTTGCCTTTGCTTGCCGAATCTCAGGAAAACCAACCCCTACTATTCAATGGAAAAAAGGAGACAAGGTGAATTTAATATTCTTAAGCAATCTACAGTAAACCTGGAAAATATTCGTAACTAAAAACAAGTATTTTCTTAATGTATCATTGCGGGTGTACCAGGTTCACCCCAGTTTATAGAACCAATTATATTTTGGAATTTTATATTCAACAGGTCATCAAACCATCAAAATACTTCCAAATGCAAAAGGAAGTTGATCTCTGTACTTTAAGGATTTCCGAGGCATTCCCCGAGGATGAAGGCGTTTATAAATGCATTGCCAAGAATCCTGCAGGAGAAGTAACCACATCTGCGAACCTCAGGGTACTCGGTATGTATTGTTTTTAATCAAAGTTATTACAGAATTCCGATTTTAATATTTCCAAGAAACAAGCTTCAAAATCTGCTTTTAATTTAGTACACAAAATAATTATTTGAAGACCTTATAGTATAAATATATGATGTAGGATGAGGAGAAATAGGAACAAAACTTTGAAGTTTGCAATTTTTTTTATATTCGAGACCAAGCGCAACTTTGAAAGGTTTTCCAAAGCCTGTTTCAAACTTTCGTACATTTTCCAGGTTTTCCAATCTCTGTAATTCATTAAAGAACAGAACCTAATTTTACATTCTTATTTTCAAAAAATGTTTTTATTTAATTTTTTAATCTTTGCAGCTCCAGATACTGCAGATGTTCTGCCAAAATTAACACCACTCAAGGATCAAATTGTGTTAGAGGGTCAACCAGCTCAGTTTAAGACTCAAGTGACTCCAGCAAAAGTTAAGCCCACCATTCAATGGTATCGTGAAGGTGCTCTCATTCCACAGTCGCCAGATTTCCAGGTAAGATTTTTGGCTTATTATATTATCTTAATCAAATGAAACTTGAATTATTTTATGACCAATTCAATTTTAAATTATGTAGAGAGGCCCGACTTAGGATGTCAGAATGATTTGGCATTTCGATACATCGTTCTAGAGGGAAAATAAAGGGACACGTATTTTACCGATTGTCAAAATTTTTTTTTACAATCATTTTAAGATTACCTAAAAATTCTCAAAAAATAACAGAATTTTTTTCAAACTGCATTATTTTCGAGCGAGCATAGATACTTAGGATTTTATTTTTTATTGGACGTGCGATCTCCTGCTCTTCCAATTGGTCAAATAAAAATTAAAGAATATTTGTAAATGCCGAAATGGCAGAAGTTTTTCTACAATTATTAAAAATGGATTTTCTTAAGAACCCTACTTAGAAATTTTTTTATAAGGATAGATGGTAACATGTACTATATGTTCCCTGAGTTTCGTTTTTGGTGAAACATTGCTTCACATTGAAAAAGTCAAAATTTATGATTTTTTTCGAAAATCACTAGCCAAAGGCGGAAAATGTAAAGACGATAATGTTGTTTGGTTAAAAATTTTACCAAAAAAGTATTTTGCACTCTTTAGTATTTGGCACCGCATCAACTAACCCTTAATTACTACATAAATCATATAGCGTCTCCCTCGCAGAGTCTTGATCTCATTCATTATTTTCTACTGATTATGTTTTTGTTTCCATCTTGAAAACATTTGTGTTTTTCACGCAGTTACTTTTCGTTTTAAGTTTTAACTCAACTACAATGAGGATAATAAAAGTTCAAAAAACTTACCTAAGTTCGAACACTAACAATATTAAAATTTGCTGATTTCTTTAATTGAGTTTCTTCTACAAAAAGTAGCTGCGTCAAAAATTAAAATATTTTCAAAATAGAAACAAAAGAATAATCAAAAGAGAATAATAAATGAAATTAAGATTGCGAGGGACACACTGTGTTTTATTTTGTAATTAATGATTAGCTGGTGCGGTGCCAAATATCGAAAGAGCGAAAAATAATTATTTGTAAAATTTTCAACCAAGAACATTATCCTCTTCACATTTTCTTCTCCTGGCTAGTGGATTTCGAAAAAAATGATAAACTTTGATTTTTCTTCGACATGAAATATTGGTTTACGAGGAACGAAATTCAGGGAATATGTAGAATATGCACTATCTCTAAAAAAAGTTTGCCATTTTGTTATTTTTAACTTTTTCTTTATTTTCTTGGATCAATTTAAAAAGCAGGGTTCCTACGTCGAATAGAAAAATAAAATCCCAAGTACATATGCTAATTCGGAAAATACTACATTTTGAAAAAAAATTCTGTCATTTTTTGATCATTTTCATGTAATCTTCAAATGATTGTGAAAAATCAACAAGAAGAAATATTTTTTTAATCGGTGAAACACGTGTTCCGTTTTTCACTCCGGAATGATATATCCGCATACAAAATCACTTTGACACCGTGACCTAGCTTTTTATTGAAATTTTACATGATTTGAAATGGAATAGGTCTTATATTATATTCAGGGAAGAGGGTTTTTGCAATTTAATTAGTCGTTCAAGATTTCATAATTTTAAATAAGATCTTTAAATTATTTACTTAAACTTGAAGAAGAATCCTAGAACAATATTAATAATCAAAGTAATTATTTTAGAATTTCAATGGAAATTTAAAAAATCTTGAAGATTCAGTGGAAGAAATTTGATCTGCATATAACTATTAGTGTTATCAATGTTATTATCTCATATTTCAAAATTGGTATTTTTCTGTTTGCAGATGATTCACGAAGGAAACAATGCAGTACTGCTGATCGCGACGACCTATGAAGAGGACACTGGCACCTTCACCTGTCGAGCAACGACTTCCGCTGGCACTGTAGAAACCTCAGCCAAGCTCATCGTCAAAAGTAAGAACTGAATTCAAATTAACTCGCTAATTCAGTCTCGAATGTAATATCTGCTCTTGAAAATTGTCCCAACATTCCGGTTCTTTTTCAATGGAACCGGTAATCAGGGTTACCAAGAGCTAAACACCAGTCCCTTCATCGCATTACCACTTTCTGCGATCTACCATTGTGTAGCGTTTCGCCGCTTTTTTAACATAAGTCTCTTGTTTCATCCTAATCACTGGAGCGAGTCGGGAAGTTTTCACTAACACGTTGGTTTAAGTAGTTCAGCACACGTGTTTGAAAAAACGGCAAGTTGCTTAGAGCAAACGGTAAAAATCCCTGAGCGGCATAATTATTCAACGAAGGTGGTGCTAAATGATCTCGATGCGAAGACAAACAAATGCATCCTCGTATTTAGAAATATTGTGAAATACAAACAAATGACGTACTCTTGAAGGCAAATTTTCATAACATGAGGTGCATAATCAGCCAAACATAGCGAGACTCTAAATTACCTTCAGCTGTAGGTCGTTTGTATTTCTAAGGTTAATGATGCAATCGAACGAACAAAATTAGGCAAGTGAGAAAAATTTCTCGAGATAAGAACGAATGATTAAAAATTGTTACATTCGATGCGAATGACAGGAACTTGAAATAAAAGTTCCAACAAATGAAGTACATATATACACAAGAAGGTACATACACTTCTTTATTTAAGAAACGCATTTGTTTAATCGCTCATGTTGATTTCACATTTTATTATACTGTATAGTCACACTGGCATACTTAGTTAAACCCCTTATCTTCTAACGTTTACTAATTATTTATTATTGTACAATGGAAAGTCTAATAAAAAGAATTGCAAATACCACAGTTTAGTTTGTTATCCGACAAAGTCTATTTTGGACATCACTAGCAATTTTTTCATTTCATTAAAAGACTATCTAAATCTGAGCAAATGTCTCGATAATATTGAAGATGTAAATTTCACAAGATTCATGTCTCTCTAAATAAGAAGAGTGTCTTTTTAAGTGATCTTTCAAGTCCATTTAGTTTGCACAATTCATAAAATTGGCACGTAAATCAGGATTTTCAGCAAATTTGCTTCGAAGACATGATGTGCATGTATTTCGATCTCGTATCCCCTTCCAACCTTCGCAATACGTCAGAGC
Organism: Melikaiella ostensackeni; assembly: GCA_032362435.1. Taxonomy (NCBI): domain Eukaryota; kingdom Metazoa; phylum Arthropoda; class Insecta; order Hymenoptera; family Cynipidae; genus Melikaiella; species Melikaiella ostensackeni. The sequence continues at coordinate 41,660,117 of JAUMHM010000031.1, read as the reverse complement.
AGAGCAATTGAGCATAAACAAATCAACACATTTCTATGCTTTCTTAACATCTTAAGGTGTATCTGCATGGACGCACTCTTGGCGTAAAACGCCGACTCCGTCTCTTTCGTTTTACGCCAAGCGTGCATCCATGTAAATACAGCTTATGTAGATACAGCTTTAGAGCTTGGTATGAAGAAAGAGCACAAGATGCTTCAAGCTAGCACAGCGTGCCGTGTGCACTCGGCTAGGCTTCTTATGCTATTTCTGCAAACGTGACGTGTACTACATTACAACCTATATTTGGCGCGGTAGGGATTCCACCCAGGCCATCTTTCCGTGAGATCCCTTCCCAAAATCCTAATGTTTCTTAAATACTCTCCCAGATACCTCTTGATTGGCTCGTTTCCTTCCTTAAAGAAATTAACTTCAGCAAAAATATATTATAGCGTTACTGAAAACTCGATAATGATTGTTTAATTGAGTATTGCGAAGGCTTCCAATTCCTAAATTTGTGTGAAAATTGTTTATTCTTATTTATAGTCAGTGACTAAAAAAAACTGTCTCTGACGATTAATCTAGAGCAAGTGAAGCATTTCTTTTTCACGGTCAGGTCTGAATCAACTACCACTCGACCACCTGACACATCTGTGGAATTCAATGACAAAGATACCAAGGTATCGTCTCGCTGTCTCTGAAATAAAAACAAGTTGAATCACTCATAGAGACCTCTTTTCACCTTACCACCTCCTCGTCACCTTTGCAAATTACGAAGAGGGGCCGAACGCCGATCGCTATTTCAGCCAGCTCAGCTACTGATGATTCAGCGTTCCTGAAATATCATCAAGAGTCAGCGTACTCGGGAGACTTTTGGCGTTTTTCTGGTCACTGGTGCTCATGGTTTCAACACGGCAATTCGTTACAGAGGAGTTGGTGGAATGGAAGAGAAGAAAATAAAATTGAGGGCAAAAGGGAGACTGATATGAAAAAAGTAAAATAAGGAGAAAGGCTTTATTTATCTACAACATAGTTTATATTAGGTTTCAATTGTCTAGTCTTTAACAAATTGATCTTTTACAGATGTCTTATACTTATTAGATTACTTCACTTGAAAATCGGAATGTAGAGATATATTGGAGAGAACATTTGCAATTTGCGAACAACTTTACAAGCAGAAAACCTTCGTGAGAAATTATGTAGAATTTGCGTGCAGAAACGAGATCTGTAAACTCGTTCCGTAACTCGTTACGCTGGTAGTCAAAAACAAAGAACGATGTGCGTGTTAGGGTTGCGGAATGTTCAACTAGCAGCACAAACTGGTTTTCAATAAACCTCGAGAAGCTTACAATGCCATTTTTTCGAAAAATTCGCAAACAACAATTGAGATGAAAAATACGAGTTGAAAATTTACACCACCTTCGTAACGGTTTCCTCGAAATTGAAGTTATACATATCCTGTTCAAAACTGGCCGCTCTTGGATCAGACGTTCATATTTTAATTGCAAACAAGGAGCTCGTCGAGAAATTCGAAAAAGTATTGAACATCATGAAAAACTTCATAAAGTTTAATGAATTTTTATAAAGTTCAACTCTTCTTAACTTTTTTTCGCGCCTTGAAACTTGAAAGCGTCTGATCAAAGGCGGCCATATGAACTGTCAAAAACCGGAAAACTGCCTTTGTCACTAATAACCCCGAGAGCACTATTTATTACCAATATATTTTTTATCGGTATCTACCCTTTTCAATAGGATAATTCACTTTCGACACAAATTTTCAAAGTCACACACTGATAGACAACTATTTGCAAAAAAAAAAAGAACCACTGGTTTGAAACACACACACTCCTCGACCTCCAGTGGGTAACTATGGCAGTGGATAGACGAAGCAAGAGGTGGAGGTGAACCAAGTGATGTCATGCAAGCGTGAGACTCCCCTCCACATTCAGTTCCCGTTCTTAGGCATGCTTCTGCAACTACCCTTCCCCATCTCCTCTTCATTATAAACTGATTTTTTAAATAATATTAATATAAATATTCACGGAATTGTTAAATAATATTTATAAAATAATTTTTTTAATTTTCTCAAAAAGAGAAGTAGGTCATATCTGGCCGAATTTAATGAAGTTCTGTATTCAAACTTTATTTTAGAATTCTGAAATTTAACTAGCAATGATTTTTTAAAATCAAATTCCATTATTGCATTTATTCTAGAAGTTAATATTGTTATTAAGTACATTAATTTTTTAGAATTAAATAATTGCATATCTTAATATTTTCAACACTTGCATTCATTAAGAGTCCAGGCATCTCGTACGAGAAAAAGGTCTTTTTACCGTTTTAAATACGCAGAGCGCGTTTTTTTGTAAAAACGGTTTATTGAGGGGCCTTGATGCAAATTCCAAATTTGCTAGGAATGACTACAACGCGTCTCGAAAGTATTTTTTTGAATGTTCCAAAACTCGTGTTGCGTAGACCCGTCCCATTGCATTTTAGAGCAAAATATCCAACAGCAAAATTAAACTAGGCACAATTCAAGAAAAGCTTAAAAAAATAACCTTCTTCCCCTAACAGGTGACCCTTCAAAGTGACCCGGTTAAAAAAAAATAAGGCTGAAAAATCAAATTCTGAAGTTTGTATCTGTACTTTGAAACCTGTTAATTTGACGGGAAAAATGTTCTAATATAAATTAAAGTAGACGCAATTTCGAGTAATTCTACAAAAAACAATGACCTAGCGCTAGCAAGTCATAAGTTATGGCCTGGCAAAGTTGAACAGTTTTGACCTATTCCTCAGGGCAAATTACTCGTTTTCAGTTTTTTCGAAATATTTTGTTTGTGGAAGGCTCTATATTTACTGGAAAATATATTTGCGACCACATTTGAGCATTTGGTGGCATATATGCATGTGTTATTCATTACAAAGACACATTCTTTTAATTTTGCATTTAAAAAATTAAATGTTTAACAATTGTTTAAATAATAATCTTCCTCTATCAATCTTGCGCAAATTTTATGTATTTTCTTTGCGAAAATTACTTACAGAATATCTATTGTTGAAAGTGAATGAAGAAAAAATTATAAACAACTGTTTTTGAATTTTTTATTAATAAACAAATTAATTAGTTTATTTATTCCTTTACTATCAACAATTAACAATTAATTGTTCTGTTTGCGATGATTAGCGTATCAAGTTTTGAAATTTTAAGCATAAAATAATAACATTTTGTTAAGCTAATCCACTTCACTAACATTTCTTTATAAATAATGAATGAACAATGTAAATGCAGTTGATTTATTTAATTTATCATTTTTCCTTCATTGACTATCGACAACAGATATGCTGGGAGTAATTTTTACAAAGAAAATACATAAAATATACACAAAATTGTTAGTGTGAAGAGCATTTTGCAATTAATTTTATCAACAAAGAATTACAATTATGTATATTTTTAATGAATGACAGATGCATATATGCCACCAAAATGCAGAGCCTTCCGAATGGAAAGGCTTGAAATTTCATGTCATAGCTCGTGACCTATAAGAGCTAAATTTTTTATTTTACGCAAGATTTGATCCTGTATCATTTATCCTGTTACAATTTTTTTCGTGGGATTTGCAGAAAACGAGTTATTTTAAAACCTTTTTGGCTGAAAATAGCAAAAAAATGAGTTATTTTGAAAGGTCATAACTCTTGACTTACATATGAAGGCTAGAATTTTGTTTCTTCAGATTTACGATAATTTCTTGCGCTACAACTTTTTCTTTAGTGTCATTAACGTAGCTTCTCTCACAAATAATGTTCTTCCAGAAAACTGAACACGAGTAACTTGCCCTCAAAATAGGTCAAAAGTGGTCAAATTTGGGATGCCATAACTCATGACTTATTGGGGCTAGGTCATTGTTTTTTTTAAAATACTCAAAATTGCGTCTACTTTAATCAATATTAAAACATTTTTGCGTAAAATCAACAGGTTCTAAAGTACAGATACTGGAGGTAGAAGATTCTTGTTTCAAACTTTCTCAGAATTGTGTCTAATCTAATTTTGTTGTTGGACAGTTTGCTCTAAAATGTAATGGGACTTTTTGGATCTTTTTTCAAAAATATTTACGGGGCGCGTCTGTCAAATTTGGAATTTGCATCGGGATCCCTCAATAAACCGTTTTGGCAAAAAAACGCTCTCTTCCTTTCTGAAACGGTAAAAAAGTACCAGATGCCTGGTCTATAAACTACTCACTGATTAATATTATTCACTTAAGAGATTCCTTTCAATTATGAATACGATTCGATAGAATTTTTCATGACGGATTTATTTATGATATGCTGAGCTAAAGTAAATGTTTAGATGATTTACAACACTTAAGTCAAGAACCTAATCAGAGCTAAGCCGCTGAAATGTCGCCTGTCTTTCTTCTCTTTAGCCGATGATGGACAGGCATGTCGTTTTTCATAGTCGTTTTTCACAGCACGGTTATTTTTGCAATAATTTAACCCAGTGTTCGACTATTTTTAAAAATAGTCTTGAAGAAGACAGGTCGTTGTTCGTGCTCTTACGCTTCAGACACGTGCCTCCTTTTCAGTTGAATGACGAGTAAACAAATGAAAGTACTTTTACCAAAATTAAGATTTATTTTTCATAATTCAGACTGCATTTTATTTTTAAAATTTCTATATATAAATAAGTGTTATATATCGGTACGGAATATACTTTTTTGCGACCATTTAATACGCGTCTTTTTCATGTATTACTTATTAGCGTCAAGCGTGATAAACAACACAAGTTTCAATATTTAAAGCAATTTTCGAATTATTTTCATCTGAGAAAATGGAAAGATTTAACTACGAAATTCCTGAAAACTGAAAAACAACAAGAATTCAACAATCAAACTTGGACAACGTTGATCGTTGAATTCTAATTTTTTTTAATTTCCAGGAATTTCGTAGTTAAACTTGTGTTTTGGCCGAATTTGATCGTTGAATTCTTCGTTTTTTAATTTCAAGGAATTTTGTAGTTAAATTTATAATTTGTCCAAATTTGATCGTTAAATTTTTGTTTTTTTTTTAATTTCCAGGATTTTCGTAGTTAAATTTGTGTTTTGTCCAAATTTGATGGTTGAATTCTTGGCTTTTTCAATTTCCAGGAATTTCGTACTTAAATTAGTGTTTTGTCCAAATTTGATCGCTGAATTCTTTATTTTCTTCAATTTTCAGAAATTTCGTAGGAAAATTTCTGTTTTGTCCAAATTTAATCGTTGAATTCTTCGTTTTTTTAATTTTGAAAAATTTCATAGTTAAGTTTGTGTTTTGTGCAAATTTGATCGTTGGATTCTTGTTTTTTTCTATTTTCCAGGAATTTCGTCGTTGAATTTGAATGAATTGAGTTGAATTTGAATGAATTCGTTGAATTCTTGGTTTTTTAATTTCCAGGAATTTCGTACTTAAATTTCTGTTTTGTCCAAATTTGATCGAATTCTTGATTTTTTTTTAATTTATAGGAATTTCGTAGTTAAATTTCTATTTTGTCCAAATTTAATCGTTGAATTCTTTATTTTTCATTTTTCAGGAATTTCTTAGTTAAATTTGAACGAATTGAGTTGAATTTGAATGAATTCGTTGAATTTTGGGTCTTTTCATTTTCGGGAATTTCGTAGTTAAATTTCTGTTTTGTCCCAATTTAATCGTTGAATTCTTCGTTTTTTTTTTTAATTTCAAGCAATTTCATAGTTGAATTTGTATTTTGTGTGAATTTGATCGTTGAATTCTTGTTTTTTTTTTCTACATATTTTCCAGTAATTTCGTAGTTAAATTTAAATGAATTGAGTTGAATTTGAATGAATTCATTGAGTGAATTCGTTGAATTCTTGGTTTTTTAATTTCCAGGAATGTCGTAGTTAAATTTCTGTTTTGTCCAAATTTGATCGTTGAATTCTTGATTTTTTTTTAATTTCCAGGAATTTCGTAGTTAAATTTCTGTTTTGTCCAAATTTAATCCTTGAATTCTTCGTTTTTTTAATTTTGAGAAATTTCATAGTTGAGTTTATGTTTTGTGCAAATTTGATCGTTGGATTCTTGTTTTTTTTCTATTTTCCAGGAATTTCGTAGTTGAATTTGAATGAATTCGTTGAATTCTTGGTTTTCTAATTTCCAGGAATTTCGTAATTAAATTTTTGTTTTGTCCAAATTTGATCGTTTAATTCTTGATTTTTTTTTAATTTCCAGGAATTTAGTAGTTGAATTTCTGTTTTATCCAAACTTAATCGTCGAATTCTTCTTTTTGTAATTTTGAGGAATTTCATAGTCGAATTTGTGTTTGTCCATGTTTGATCCGTGGATTCTTGGTTTTTTCAATTTTCAGGAATTTCGTAGTTAAATTTGAATCCTGGACGTGAAAAAGATGTTTAAATTCTCATTTATTCTGATTCTAATTTCTTCAATGAAAATGGAAAATTTTCTTTTTTTAAAAAGTGTTATGCTTAGAGCTGCCAGTACTTTCTGAGTAATTTTGGAAGCGGCTCAAAGTGAAGTTTTTACGCGTTTGCGATTTAAAAAAAGATTCGCTATGTAACACCTCTCTTCAATCATCAGCTTTCTAGAAAAAAAAGAGCATGAGAAATAATATTTTTTGTCAATTTTGTGCTGAAAATTCAAGGCTTATCTTTAATTCACGCATTTTTTATTTTTTTAAATAATTATTTGATATTAGAATCTATCCAATTTTAAAGTTTTACGTATTTGTAAATCCTTTAAATTTTAATTTTAGTCTATTTCACGAGTGCGCCTATAAGAGATTAGAAAAAATAGGAAAAATTGAAACTTGACTCTAAGGATTAAGATTAGTATGTTGAAAATGATGAATATAAGGTTGTAAACATTCAAAAGACTGAAGATACCTCAGAATTTTAAAGTGTTAATGATTCACAGGAAACACGACGAAATTTGTATAAATATAAATATTTAAATTGAAAATTAAAAACTCACAACATCAGAGTGGAAAGAAGATCACCACAAGACCCCATGATTATTTTCTTTCATTTTTATAATTTTTAATTCTCTTTTTTGGTTTTAAGTTCAAGCTGAAAATGTAAAAATGAAATTAGAGGGAAACAGGGTGTATTAGTGGTCGCTTTTTTTCCTCTTTGTTTATTAAATGAGATTTTGATTTCAAATTGAAATATTGATTAATTATTATTACTTAATTTACGAAAATCTCTTATTAAAAAAAGTATTTCTCATTTTTTCCCTATTATTAGAACTTTTGTGCGTCGAAGTTTCGTATTATTTTAATTTTGATAATGACTCACAGCATCACTTGGCTAATCGTCATATCTTAAATTTAACTGCTTAGCTCTAGAACTAGTAAAAAAAATTTTATAAGGAATCGTCTCGCGATGCGTTGTCTAGTGAAGATAAACATCAGATCGTTCCACAGATTGGCTCAAAACCAAACTCCTTGTACTGGTTGCATACAACATAAATTTCTAAAGCTATAATTCTCTCCTCAGTGTGGTGTGAAAATTTATAAGTCTCTCGAACTCATTTTACACGTCTTTCCAAGAGACCGAAGAGCGTAATAATTTATATTAATGCCAGGCGGAGCCTTTTGCCAAGTACCAAAAATGGTTATTAAGCAGAAATTCAATCTAAAAATAATCAAGAACTGATTTTCTAATTAAATTCGATAAGCAATGTTGTGAGCGCGATGAGTCATCAATTGCCAAAGGATTTGAATCATTGTCCGTGAAAATTTATTCCGGATAAATCTCTTGAAAATTCATCTGGTTGGTTTTTTGTGCGAATATTCGTCACTAAAAATATAGGATTATTATCCGCGTTGGACGCGGTCGAGGTCACTACCTCGATATACCTCTGAATAATATTGGGTAATCGAATTGCGTCATTGCAAAAGTTTCCTGCAACTGATTTGATTCTCAAGGCGCTAACCAACGTTTTAATAAGAATGTTTACGTTTCCGAAAACAAAACTCGTTGTCCATTTTACATTGGGCATGCGATTTTAACGCGAACGTATGCCAAATTATAACTTGAAGTTTAATTATATTACTGCTTGAAATTTAGAATTTATTCTCGTTCGATAAAAGAACCGTTCTCACTTTTTATCTTCTCTAAGCTACAGCCATTTATAATTCCAAATACATATGTGACCGTCCGCGAAGAAAGGGAACTAACGCCCAAAAAATCGATTTATATTTCTTTGTACCAATCAATAGTTTTTTATTTGCTCTATTATAATAAAAAAATATATTCTTTTATCTGCAAAATTTAAATTGTTATCAAACTGCAAAGTGAGGCCCTCTTATGTAGTTCCTGTGCTGGACCGCCTCTTCAATCGCTCCTCCTTTAAAATGTAGCTTCCGGGCGTTAGGTCTCTTCCCTCGCGGACGGTCACATATATTTTATACAAGCTTTAAAAAAAAACGTCAGTTCGCAAGATTCAACTTTTTAAAAGAAATCGCATCATATATCATATGATAAATATTTTTAATCCAGACGATCATCTAATAATTGACAGACTATTCTCATATGTCATATTTACAGTTATTCTTCAGCATGTAATATAACAATTGTGTGATTTTCATAATCTTTTCTGCGTTGCCATCCGAGTGCCAATACTTGTTATTTGAAAACAGTAATTGATAAAACCACGCCGAAAATTATTAACGTCTTTACAGAAAGAAGAGGCGTTTATTATGAAGTAGCAGTACCCGAAGATTCTACTGGACCTGGTGCCAAGACTGGCAAAAAACCAACTATTGGTACATCTGTGGGGGGGCTTATAGAGCGGCGAGCGTCAAAAGATATTCCTAGGGATGCAATAGAATATGATGAAGAAGGGCTTCCTTTAGGTACGCCACTTCAACCTGGCGATGAGACTGTACCTTGGAGAAAAGGTCGTGTTCTTCATCGATCCAGACCGACAAGTATCACACCTTGGCGAAAAACTAAACCAAGATCACGAGACGTGTCGTTAGATAAGAAAATGAAAATAGCGGAAGTAGAAATAGTAAAGCCATGGACTGAGGAAGAAGTAGTCTTAAAAAAGGCTCCTCAGGTCATTAAAGAGATACCCACGGAAAAAGTGGAAGAAGTCGAACTCCGACCAACTAAAACTGAAAAGAGAGAGATTAGAAGGGAAAGTATTCAGTATGTGGAACTTAAGCCCATTCCGAAAGAACCAGCATTAGATGATGTCGTTTTGCATAGGTTGTTAGCTGATGAAACTGCTACAGAACAATATCTTGAAGAAGAGGATACATCACTTGTGGGTGTAACTTCCAAGACTGAAATTACTCTTAGAAAACCAAGGAAAGAGGCCACAGAGGTGGAAGAAGTGACTGAAGAAACTGAGAGAGTTAAACCGTGGACTGCAGAAAAGATCACTTTGAAGAAAACTAAACCTGAGAGGAAAGAAATTCCTAAGGAAACGATAGAGGAAGTAGAATTGAAACCAACAAAGCCTGAAAAGAGAGATATTGAGAAGCCTAGCTTAGAGCAGGTAGATCTTAAATCGGTTACAAGGGATGAAAAGACAATCGTTAAGAAGACAGTAGTTAGAAAAGAAGATTTTGTTGAAGAAGAAGATACTACATTACTGGATGTATCTAGACAAGTTGATATAACCAAGAAGACTATTAAGAAAATTCCTGAAGAAGAAAAACCTGATCAACCTAAGCCATGGACTGAAGAACAAATCACCTTGAAGAGGGCTAAACCTCAAAGGAAAGAAATTCCGAAGGAAACTGTAGAAGAAGTTGAACTGAAACCTGCTAAACCTGAAAAGAAGGATATTGTTAAACCTACTCTTGAACAAGTTAGTCTTAAACCTATCACCAAGGATCAAAAAACTGTGGTGACAGAAATAACATTGCAGAAAGGTGATTATATCGAGGAAGAAGATATTTCATTACTTGATGTAACTAAGGAGATTGATGTAACGAAACGACCTATCAAGAAAGTTCTGGTTGAAGGAAGACCTGATCAACCCAAGCCATGGACAGAAGAACAAATTACTTTGAAGAAGGCCAAACCACAAAGGAAAAAAATTCCTAAGGAAACGGTAGAAGAAGTTGAATTGAAACCTTCTAGACCTGAAAAGAAAGATGCTGTTAAACCTACTCTGGAACAGCTCAGTCTTAAAACAGTTACGAAAGATCAGAAAACGGTAGTAAAGGATGTTACACAGGAAAAAGGACAATATGTTGAGGAAGAAGATACAACATTGTTGGATGTATCTAGAGAAACTGATGTAACTCGTCGTACCATTAAGAAGGTACCACAAGAAGAAAAAATGAAGCCTTGGACCGAGGAAACGATAACACTGAAAAAGTCAAAGGTAGAACAAAAGGAAATACCGAAAGAAGTTTTAGAAGAAGTTGAATTGAAGCCGTCCAGACCAGTACAGAAAGGTATTGCGAAACCTACTCTTGAGCAAGTTGATCTTAGACCTACAACTAGAGACATTAAGGTAATTAGTCAAAAGACTAAAGAAACTGAACTATATGTCGAAGAAGAAGACACTGAAACATTAGTTGTTTCCAAAGATACAAGCGTAGTTCAACGTAAAGTTGAGAAAGTTCCAGAAGAAGAAAAACCTCAACTGCCAAAACCGTGGACTGAAGAAAAAGTGACTCTGAAAAAATCAAAGCCGGAAAAGAAAGAAATACCAAAAGAAACGATTCAAGAAGTTGATCTGAAACCAACTAGGCCTCAGAAGAAAGATATTACGAAACCTTCTCCAGAACAAGTCGATTTGAAACCACTAACTAAGGTGGATGAGAAAGGGACGACAGAATATCTTACAGACGAAGACTCTACGTTATTAAAGATATCTAGAGAAAGTGATATTTCCCAACGAACTTTTGGCAAAGTTCCTAAAAACGATAAGCCTGAGCAACCAAAACCTTGGACGGAAGAAAAGATCACTTTGAAAAAAGCTGAGTCAGTAGTTACTGAAAGTGTGAAAACTGACCATAAAACATCTGATAAGGGCGATTATCTTGAACAGGAGGATAGCACTACGCTTACGGTTTCTGAAGATAGGGATGTAACACTTAAAATAACAAAGAAACCTAAGAAAGATGAAAAACCTGAACAACCTCTTCCCTGGACACAAGAAAAAATCACACTCAAGAGAGCTAAGACTGAAAAGAAAGAATTACCAAGGGAGCAAATAGAAGACATCCAATTGAAACCAGTTAAACCAGAGAAGGTTACAGTTTCATCTGAAAAGGTACCATATTCAGAACAGACAGATACAACGTTATTACAAGTTAAATCTGACTTGGAGGTATCCACTGTGGAAAAAGATAAAGAAATAGTTGAGGAAGAGAAAATTGAAGAAACTGCAGTTTCCTGGCGCAAAGGGAAAAAGAGACCAACAGAAAGAGTACCTCATCACGAAGAGAAGGATAAACAGATTCTTGACATTGAAAAGACAGAAAAGACTATTTTGAAAAAGAAGGAAAAGCCTCTAACGAAGGCTGATAAAGTCACTGAAGAAGAAACAGTTCAGGAAACAGCAGTGTCATGGCGACGGGGTAAAAAGCATCTAACTGAGAAGACCCCATATTATGAGGAAGAAGATAAACAAATTCTTGAAATTGATACAACTGAACAAACAACTACCGAATCGACCTTGAAACCAAAGCTTATACCCGAAGAAAAACCTGAGGAAGAGAAATTAACAGAAAAAGCTGCTCTTCCTTGGCTTCGAGGAAAGAAGGTACAAAAGAAAGAACTTCAGGTGCAGGAGGAAAAAGTTGAAGACATTAGATCCGTCACACTTAAACCTACAAAACGTGGCCCAAAACCTGAAGAACGAAAGGATACCGAAGAAGTTATATTGAAACCAGTTAAACGTATACTAAAGGAAGAAGAATCTGAAGAACAAACCAAATTGAAACCCATTCCGCAGCCTAAACCTGAAGAGACAGAGTATTTGGAAATTAAATTGAAACCTTTCAAGAAAGAAAAACCGGAAGAACGGGAATGTGTTGAAATTACATTAAAGCCTGTTGAAAAAGAAAAACCTGAAGAGAAGAAAAAGGTTGAGATCGCACTGAAACCTTTCGAAAAAGTCAAGCCAGAAAGACCAGAGAAAGTAGAAGTAACTTTGAAACCATTTGAGAAAGAGAAGCCAAAACCTGCTTCGGTAGAGGAAGCATCCAAGGAAGATAAACCAACAGAAGTTACGAAATTACCTTGGCGCCGAGGGCCTAAAAAAGTAGTCGTAAAACCTGGAGATGAAGATCAAGAACAGATCTTACGGGAAGAAGAAAAACCAACTGAGAAAGCTCCCTGGCGAACAGAAAAGACAGTGGAAAAGGTCCAAATTGAAGAAAAAATAGAAGACTTCAGTGCAGTTTCTCTGAAACCAGTGAAACGTGGAAAAAAACCCGAAGAGCAAGAGGAAAGAGAAGAAATAGTATTAAAACCTGTCAAAAAGACTCCAAAAGAAACAGAATCTATAGAAGGAATAAAATTAGAACCTGTCGAGAAACCTGTACAACCTGGTGTAGCTTCAGTGAAACCTGAAGAGGAAATTGTTGAAGAAAAGACTGAAGCAATTTGGAAGCGAGGAAAGAAAAAGCCAATGAGGAAAGAGGAACAAGTAGAAGGAAAAATAGAGGGAAGTGAGATTGTAGAAGATGAAACAGTAGAAGATAAGAAAGAAATTTCTGAAGTATCGTGGCGTAAAAAACCATTTGAGAAAAAAGTAAAAGATGTTGAACAAGAGACTGCAACTGAGGATATCACATCAGTAGTTTTGAAAACTACAAAACGTGGAAAGAAACCTGAAGAACGAGATGATAAGGAAGAGATTATTTTGAAATCAGTCAAACGATTGCCTAAAGAAGAAGAAACGAGTGAAGAGTTTAAATTGAAACCTGCCAAGAAGGAAGTTCCAGAAAAAGTAAAGGAACAGCCACATGTTATTACTGAAATAATAACAGAACAAACGGAAACGCAGACTATTGTAAAGCAGGAAGAAATTGAAGATATTAAAACTATTTCGTTAAAACCAGTAAAGAGGAAGCCTAAGCCTGTAGAGAAAGATGAAAAGGAAGAAATAATTTTGAAACCGGTGAAACGTATAAGCAAAGTGGAAGAGACTAATGAAGAAATAATTCTTAAGCCAGCAAAGCCAGAAGAGGTTAAACCTGATGTGTCGATTGAAGAAAAATCAGAAGAGAAAGCTGAATTACCATGGAGACGAGACAAGAAACCAAAGAAGGCTAGAAAAATTACCGCAGAAGTAACAACCGATCAGGTTGAAGAAGCTAAACTTGAAATTAAACCAAAAGAGGTTCCTGAAGCACCTGATGAACAGAAAACTGAAGAGGTTACAGAGTTACCGTGGATGCGAGGGAAAAAACCAAAGAAGGTTGAAAAGACTACTGCAGAAATAGCAACAGAGCAGGTTGAAGAACTTAAACTTGAAATCAAACCTGATGAGGTTCCTGAAGTACCTGATGAACAAAAACCTGAAGAGGTTACAGAGTTGCCATGGAAGCCAGGAAAGGAACCAAAGAAGGTTGAAAAACCAACATCAGAAATTGTCCCGGCTGAAGTTCCAGAAGAAAAACCAGAAGAAAAGCAGCAGACACCTTGGAGACGCGAAAAGAAAAGAAAATCCGAACAAAAAGTAGGAGAAGTCCAAGACTTTACTGCTGTGACATTACAGAAGGCAAAACGTGTCATAAAACCAGAAGAACAAGAAGTTAGAGAGGAAGTCACTTTGAAACCTGTTAAACGCTTACCGAAGGAAGAAAAGACTAAAGAGGAAATTACTTTAAAACCGGTAAAACCTCTACCGAAGGAGGAAGAAACTAAAGAGGAAATCACTTTGAAACCGGTGAAACGTCTACCAATGGAAGAAGAAACTAAAGAAGAAATTAAACTCAGACCTTTTAAGAAAGAAAAACTGGAACAAGAAGAAAAAGAAGAAAAAGTTTTGAAGCCAATGAAATTCAAGAAGCCCGAAGAAATTATGAAAGAAGAGATTGATTTGAAACCAGAGGAAGTTTCTGAAGTATCTGAGGAACAGAAACCTGAGGAGGTTACGGAGTTACCATGGAAGCGAGCACAGAAACCAAAGAAAGTTGAAAAAACTACTACAGAAATAACAACAGAACACGTCGAAGAAGTCAAACTTGAAATTAAACCAGACAAAGCTCCTGAAGTACCTGAGGAACAGAAACCTGAAGAGGTATCAGAGTTGCCATGGAAGCGAGGCAAGAAACCAAAGAAAGTTGAAAAAACTACTGCAGAAATAACAACAGAACACGTCGAAGAAGTCAGACTTGAAATTAAACCAGAAGAAGCGCCTGAAGTACCTGAGGAACAGAAACCTGAAGAGGTAACAGAGTTGCCATGGAAGCGAGGCAAGAAACCAAAGAAAGTTGAAAAAACTACTGCAGAAATAACAACAGAACACATCGAAGAAGTCAAACTTGGAATTAAACCAGAAGAAGCTCCTGAAGTACCTGAGGAACAGAAACCTGAAGAGGTAACAGAGTTGCCATGGAAGCGAGGCAAGAAACCAAAGAAAGT
>JAUMHM010000031.1:41635034-41645471 GCA_032362435.1 Melikaiella ostensackeni | reverse complement strand
TCAACTGCGGAAATAACAACAGAGCAGACCGAAGAAGTCAGACTGGAAATTAAACCAGAAGAAGTTCATGAAGTTCCAGAGGAACAGAAACCTGGAGAGGTGACAGAGTTACCATGGAAGCGAGGAAAGAAACCAAAGAAGGTTGAAAAATCAACTGCAGAAATAACAACAGAGCAGACCGAAGAAGTCAGTTTGGAAATTAAACCAGAAGAAGTTCATGAAGTTCCAGAGGAACAGAAACCTGGAGAGGTTACAGAGTTACCATGGAAGCGAGGAAAGAAACCAAAGAAGGTTGAAATATCAACTGCGGAAATAACAACAGAGCAGACCGAAGAAGTCAGACTGGAAATTAAACCAGAAGAAGTTCATGAAGTTCCTGAGAAACAGAAACCTGAAGAGGTAACAGAGTTACCATGGAAGAGGGGAAAGAAACCAAAAACGGTTGAAAAATCAACTGCAGAAATAACAATAGAGCAAGTAGAAGAAGTTAAACTTGAAATAAAACCAGAGGATGTTCCTGAAGTACAACCTTGGAAGCGTGAAAAGAAGCCAAAACCCGAACAAAAAGTAGAAGAAGTCGAAGACTTTACTGCCGTAACATTGAAGAAATCAAAACGTGTCATAAAACCAGAAGAACAAGAAGATAAGGAGGAAGTTACTTTGAAACCTGTTAAACGCTTACCAAAGGAAGAAGAAACTAAAGAGGGAATCACTTTGAAACCTGTGAAACGCTTACCAAAGGAGGAAGAAACTAAAGAGGAAATCACTTTGAAACCTGTGAAACGCTTGCCAAAGAGAGAAGAAACTAAAGAGGAAATTACACTCAAACCTTTCAAGAAAGAAAAACCGGAACAGGAAGAAAAAGAAGAAAAAGTCTTGAAGCCAACCAAACCTAAGAAACCTGAAGAAATTGAGAAAGAAGAGGTTGATTTGAAACCTGTACCTAAGAAAGAGGAGCTAGAAGAAGCACCTCAACCGGAGATAATTGAAAAAAAGCCAGAAGAAAAAACAGAAATACCATGGATTCCAAGTAAGAAGAAACCTGGAAAAGTACCTGAAAAGGCAGAAGAGCAACCAGAAGAAGAGAAATCTCAGGAAACTGTAATTATGCCATGGAGAAAAGCTAAGAAACCATCTAAGAAAGTTGTAGAATTTAATGAAGATGTAACTGTCGTTCAAATTAATCAAGAAGAATTGGTGACAGAAGTAACGGAAACACAGCAAGAACTAGAAACGCTCGTTTCAGAAAAAGTTTTCGAAGAAACACCCGAGCTGAAAGTTGAAGTACCTTGGCTTCGTGGCAAAAAGAAAGGAAGACAGATAAAGCCAAAATCTGAACAACAAGAAGAGGTAACTGAAGAACAATTAACGGATGATGAAACTATGATTGATAAAGCAGAAATTACTGTAAAGAAAACTAAAGATGTAAAACCCAAGGAAGAAAAAGTTGAAGAAATTGTACTAAAACCTACAAAACGAGATAAAGCAAAGGACGCTCCAGAAGAAAAAGAGAAAATTACATTGAAACCAATTTCTAAGAAAGTGGAAGAAACGAAAACACCAGAGGAAATTATGTTAAAGCCAGTGAAAAAAGACAAACCCAAAAAGGAGGAAAAGCCAGAGGAAACACTTATACCTCTCTCTCTTCCCGAAGAAGAAACTGAAGAAGTAACTGAGGAAGTAAAATTCGATCTTGTGAGAAAAGAAAAGAAACCAAAGAAGAAGGAAAAGCCCCAAGAGATAGTCAAAACGCCAGAAGAAGTTGTGGAAGTACCTGAAGAACTTGTCTCTGAAATTGTAGAAGTAAGCGAAAGTGCTTCTGAAGAAACTGTAATATCAACAGAAGACGTTAAGATTCAGAAGAAACGTAAGACTGTAAAAATCGATGCTACGCCTACAGAAATCACAGAAGTTGAAGACGTACAACAAGAAAATCTTGAAATTACTGTCGAAACGAAGAAACAAGACAAGCCTAAACGAAAACAACGAACACAAGTTGAAATTTCGATTACTGACAAAGAGAAGAAGATTGCACCTAGGTTTATCCAGAAATTACAACCAGTAATTATCGAAGCTGATAAGCCCGCGAAATTCACATGTACCGTGATTGGTACCCCCTTCCCACAAATAGCTTGGTACCGAAACGAACAAGAACTTCATGCCAGTGACAAATACGAAATGAACATTGTGGAAACTACTGCTACCTTGGAAATAAAAAATGCCAAGGAAGGAGATGTTGGCATGTATTCGTGCAGGGCTTCAAATCCTGCTGGAGTTGCTACATCCACCGTCAATCTCGTTATATTTGGTACCGTTATCATTTTTCAGTTACAGATTTGTTCCTGTTTGTTGTGTGCTCCTACAATACCGCATGATAATTTGATATTTATTTAAATATTTCAGCTACCATCAAAATGAACTTCAGCTCAATTTATTCATCTGAGCTATATAAATTCGAGCTGCTTATGATTTTTTTATAGCACAACTTAACAATGCCAAATTCGTACAAAGAATCATTGTTTTTATATTCTCATCCTTTCGACTGATACTTTGGACAATTGTTTCCTGCTTAAATTTACTTTAACCCGTGTGCTCTTTTTAAATTTTCTAGTGGGTATTTAACTCAATATTTTTGTCTTCAGAAAAAGAAGAAGAAGGTACTGCTCCTCACTTCGTGACACCAATCAAGCCTCTAATGGTAGAAGAACATAAACCAGCTGTTCTTGAATGCACTGTGACTGGAAAACCAACACCTGAAGTAAAATGGTACCGTGGTGAGAAAGAAGTGAAGCCAAAGAGAGGAAAAACGGAAATAACTTTCAAACCTGAAACTGGAGAGGCTAAATTGATGATCCTTAAGCCTACACCTGCAGATGAAACAATTTATCGAGTACGAGCTGCTAATAAATTTGGAAGGGCAGAGTGCAGAGCAAATCTTCTTGTTAGTAATGCAGCTGTTGTATCAAAACCAGAAGTTATGCAAGCTCCAAAGATTACAAGACCACTACCAGCATTAGTGGCTCAGACTGGAAAACCTTTGACTCTCGTCGCGGAGTTTGAAAGTACTCCAAAACCAGAAGTTAAATGGTTTAAGAATGGTTTAGAAATTGCGCCAACTGATGATACAATTGTCAGTGTATATAAGAATACAGCAGAACTTACTATTCCTGATGCAACTAAGAAGGATAGTGGAAAATACGAAATAAGAGTACAGAATCCGGTTGGTGAAGCTAGAAGCTCGGGTTCAGTTACTGTTAAGGATAAAGTGGAAGACACTTCTGATGAAGCAAAAGCACCAAAGTTTATACAACCAATTCAGCCTCAAGTAGTTGCAGAGGGAGAAGTGGTTATTATGGAAAGTGTAGTAGATTCTTATCCTATTGCATCATTCCAGTGGTTCCACGATAACCGTCCCCTACAGGTAAGAATAAATACACTTAGCTCTTAGTAAGAATGTTAATAAAGTAGGGAAGTTCTGAAATTTGTCTATAGTTTCTAGACAAGAATAATTACATTGACATTATCCACCTTGCTTTTTGTTTCAGACCACTCACGAAATGAGAATCGTCACTAAAGAAAATCGATCAGTTTTGCTGATTAGGGAGATTGTACCAGAGTATGCGGGAACTTACACTTGCCGAGCAGAAAATGTTGTTGGTTCTGTCACATGTACAGCCACCATCAATATTCTAGACATTCCTTGGGAGGAGACAATTGAGCAAACTTCTCCAACGTTTGTCAAGAGATTGTCCCCTGTGAGAGTCATGGATGGTGAAAACGTAAACCTAACCTGCGTTGTTCAGGGAAAGCCTATTCCGAAAGTAGAATGGTTCCACGAGAATATGCCAGTTCAGGAAGGAAAGCAGATCACTATTCTACAAGATACAGAAGGTGTGTGCAGTTTAGCCATCACAGAAGTATTCCCAGAAGATGCTGGTGAATATACTTGTCGTGCTGTGAACCCTGTTGGTGAAGCTATTTGCTCAACGTCGTTAGTTGTTGAAGGTATGCGAAGTTTAAACTTGATTTATAATATTTTGAGTCCAAACATATTTTAATATTTCATTACTAATTTGTTATCCCCTCTAGCTTACGAGTATGTACCAGATTCTGAAATTGCATCGTCGGCAATGGCCACATCCCTTATCACAGGACAGAGTGGTTCAGAGGAAGATCTTTTGTCTCCGAAGGTACTTATTAGTCAACAGTTTTTTCCAATGATAAAAAAATCTCTAGCTCAAAACTAATAAAATTATTCTTTAATTTGATTCCAGGAGGGACCTCTATTTGATACTGACACGGAAGAATCCGCGCCAGAGATAATCAAAAAGCTTCCTCAGTTAGTTCCTATTAAGGATGGTGAACTAACTAGGTAAAGAATGTTGAAACTATCTACCAATGAATTTTACTAAATCCTACAGTAAAAATGTAAAAAATGTTTTACATTCTTTAGATTGGAAGTTAAAGTAAAAGGAAAACCGAAACCACAAGGAAAATGGTTCAAGCATGGTGTAGAAATCATTCCTTCACAAGAATTCCAAATCGAGGAACTAGAAGACGGGACGTCAGTATTAACGATTGCCGAAACATATCCTGACGACACGGGTGAGATTGTTTTTGAAGCACACAATCCACTCGGCGTATCGACAACGACTACTTACTTATCGGTAGAAGGTAAACAATTTCTCAAGTCAAAGATGATGTCATTAAAGCTTAGATCATTTTACTGTATTATTCATATATTTTTATTAATTCTAATGCAAACTAAAGATATTTTCAGATCCACGCGGAAGAGTCTGCAAACCCAGAACGAACCTCATTCCTTATCTTTCCCACTTTCTATCTACATTAAACACTAACATCAAAGCAATCGCTTATACGCTATACTTACAGATTTATTCAGTTAACGCGTAATCGACTGGATCGGTCGCACAATACCAACTGAGATCGATCATTTTTTATTGAAGAATTTTATTTTCTAACCACAGGTATCGTTGGAACAAAGGACTATAGAAAACCATCATGGGTTACGCAGATGGAAGAAATGCAGGAGGCTCTTCGAGGTAAGCACGAATTTTTGGATTCGTGTGTGCTTAGTGTGCATGCATGTGCATTTTCAAGTGATAGTCTAGACGAACACACGGCTGGAGATGAAGGGTCTTCTCAAAGAGACAGTTCTACAATAGTCAGCGAATTTTCATCTACAAAAACTCTGATGAACATTGAAAGTTCTTCTGCACGAAGCAGTATTCGAGAATTTTATCTACCTAGAAAATACTCAGGCGATTTTCAGAAAGAAATTGAATATTCTCAAACGCTATCTGTCAATAAAGTATTTAAGCTAGAATCTAGAGATGAGTTTCTTCATGATAGTAAGGAATCGTGGTTGCGACCAACAACAATACCCAGAACGGAATCTGGTACATCAAAGAAAAAACAAGCAGATGCTTCTCGTACAACCGGATTCTCGAAAAGTGCCTCGCAGCTTTACGTTATAAAACAGATCAGTAATGATGGAACCATCTTTTCGGAACCCTTATTGGAAAATCTGAAGAAGAAAAGTAAATTTGATAGCAGCTCAAGGCAGAAAGCTGATCTGAATATGATTAAGGATGGAGGACCATCCCATCAAAATCGACCACAAAATGTAAATACCGTAAAAAAACTCGATAAAGGTTTTAAAGAAGATCATTTGAATAGAAGCACGGTTGCTAAAAGAAGAAAGGAATATTCCCCATCTCCACCAAGAAGAAAAATAGATGATTATAGGTCAAAATCTCAATCGCCTTCTCCTACAAGAATCAAACGACCTAGGATAGCTGAAACAACTAAGGAAAAATCACGTTCCCTCTCTGAAAGTGGAATGAAAAATTTAACACGAAACGAAAGTATACAAACTCAAAAAAGTACAATTTCTAGTCCATCGAAAAAAACTTATTCAACTGAATCTTCTAAATTCTCAAAAGAGAAAACGAAGCAGGCTAAGAAAAAGATTGTGCTTGACTTTAGTGAATTTCCACCTCCAAAATCAGAGAGAAGAATTCAACCTGCAGTTGCACCTTCCAGATCAGAGGACCTCGATTACCAAGTAAAACATTTTTCACATTCAACAGAACATCCATCAAGTCATTTTTATTTATCACCCATTGAGGAAAATAGTGAGGCATCAACTAGTAGCAGCAGTCAGGGAAAATCTTCATCCAAGTATCTGAAATCAAAACAAGATGAATGTACAGATTACACTCAAACTACGAATGATTCTATTTTTAATATGGATTTCGACACTAGAAGAAAGTATCATACTTATCCAAAGTCACGAATTCCTGTTGCAAGAAAGTCTGGGGGTCATCGAGGATTTAGAAAGTTAATGGATCCGAAAATGTATCCCTTAGAACCCAGAGAAATAGATTTAGAAGCGTTTCAGCAATTACATACGGCTGATAGTCAAGATGAACTACAAGAATTTTTACTTTTGGAAAGTCAATGCAGCGGGAATCTAGGATTAGCAACTAATTTTTCAAGTACGGAAATTTCCGATCAACATAGCGAAGACGAAAGAGGGACAATGTCAGGTATTTTTCAATCATGGCTGTTAACAAAATTTAGCAAAGTATAACATAAATTTTCTTATCACTTATCTAATATTTTTATAGGGATGATTTACAACCTTGGCTAAATTAAAATAAAAGAAAAAGACTCTTTACTTGTTCTAAAATTTTTTTGATTTTGTGAATTTATACTAATTTTGCATGGATTGATGTGATTTTTTGTAAATAGATTACTGACAAAGGGCCAATATCGATTATATTACAACAGAGTGTGTGAGCAGGTAATTAATAAAATACCTTATATTTAATTATAATACAAGAAATTTGAATCAATTGAATATGAAGGTTCGAAATGCAGTAAATGGAATGATACTGGAAAACCAAATTGAAATATAAAGTAACATTAAGAGCCTTCATTTTGAATTGATGTAAGAAAAATAATTGAAAGGATAATCTTACTTTTTCAGCCACGCAAGCCATACCACGATTTATTCAAGAGATAACCGATGTTTACGCACAAGAGGGACAAAAAGTCACGTTAGAATGCAAGTACTCCGGGAATCCAGCACCAGGTATTTTCCATATTTTATTATTCACCAGAATATCTTTGTTGTTTAAAAGAAAATATTCACTCTTTGAGATTCTAATAACGCAATGTTCATTTTTCAGATGTCGTCTGGTACAAGGACGATAAATTATTGAAAAACACAGATAATGTGAAGATTCAGCTAAAAGATGACGAGAAGAAGACTATCTTGACTATAAAAAGAGCCACGAAGGAAGATGAAGCAAACTACGTGTGCAAAGCTACCAGTGAAATTGGTCTAGCTGTTACCAAAGCAAAATTACGGGTCACAAGTAAAAATACATTTCCACAATTTATCATATTTTTCGATTTTCCTTTTAAAGTACAATTTATAAAAGCAAACTTATTTACCTATACTCTGCAGCGGGTGGCTCAATCGACTGGCAACCAGAAGAAGAAGAGGAAGAAATAGTAGAAACAGTAATTCAGAAAACGCATAAAAAGAAGAAACCTGAGATCAAGAAAGCTAGGGAAACGAAAGAAAAGATAAAATTAGAGCGCGTAAAAGTTGACAAGAGACCCATTCAACAAGAACAGGTTGTTCTCATGGAGGAAACCGATGAAAAGTGAGTTTAAGTCATGATTAGGAATTTCAATCGCAATTTTTACAACTATGTGTCTAATTTTTCGTTTTTTTCTTGTAGAAAAATCGTGGATGTTGCAGAAACTCAGGTTTTGGAAACTACAACTACTTTCGAGAAAGCTCTTGACAAGGTACATTATACCAACTCTATACAAATTGTGAAAAATTCGTTTAATACAAATTCTACTACCAAAGGAAATATGAGTAATAAAATTATTTAAAAATGTTTTAGCCAAAACAAGCAAAGAAGATAGTGCCAATTCAGGATTCAGTCATAACAGAAGCTACTGCTTCCTTAAAAATGGTTGATGAAAAAACTAAGAAGATTGTTCCAGAAGTTGAAGAACATGCTCAAGTGATATCCGAAACTTTCGAACCAATATCAGTAACTGAAATTCAGACAGAAACAGGAGTTCGCGAATTAAGGAAGAAAAGGAAGAAGCCAGAGAAAGTTAAGCCATCTATTGTTAAAGGAGAAGAAGTCACGATGACTGAGGTTACAGTGGAACAAATAATCTCGGAACAAGAGGAGAATATCGCAAGGGAGATTGAGGAATTAATGGATGTCTTGAATGCAACTGAATTTGGTCCTGGTGAATCACCTCTCCGAGAATTAGCAACTATTGGTTTTCTGGTACGCCAAGGAGTTTCCGTTAATGAGATTAATGAAAGTCTTTATCGAACCGACAAATTCCCGGCATTAAGAACACCTGATGCTCAAAATGCGTTGGTACAACTGGTCGAGAGGGAAGGACATGGACCGTTGATTACTGAGGTTCTTACAGAAGAAACAACAACTGATGAAAGTATTGTCGCTGCGACAGTTGGATTTCGTGCTTTTATGAAAATGGTGGAACTACAACATGCAACTGTTGAAGAAGTTATTACGCACTTTGCTCCAGACGATTTCCGATCACGTGCTTGGGAAGTTACAGAAGCGATAGAGGTATAGTATGATCTTAAATTCTAGTTCAAATAATATTTCCAAAATTACTGGTTCAGAGATCTTCGATATTTGGTTATAAAAAAAATTGTTAGCCAAATCTCTAAGTTCGAAATTGAGAAAATAATGGCTATAATTTAATGAACAGGTGGAATCCGAACATCATGCAACTGAGAGAATAGAAATCATCGAGCAAACAGAGATACGTGTGATGGGTAAGTCAAGATTGTGTAGCAGTGTTTTGAACTCGGAGGATTATTTGATCAAGGTCTTTAAAGCAGACTTTTGCCCTCTACCGATCGTAGACATCAGTCATATTTTGCAGAATTATAATTTGATAAAAAATTGCGTGGCTTGTGTTAATATGCACTTCACGTGTGTAAATAGAAAGCTTTGTGTTGTGTGTGTTTGTCTGTTCAATTAAACAGCATGGTTTTCTATGTACATAACAATTGTGATCCAGTTTTATTTTATTGCAATACAATTTTGTACATGTTGATATTGAATAAAGCATTTAATTGTGATTGTGTTTTTCTCAATTTAAATTGTTTCTTCCTCTTGATTTCCCGATGAAAAATACCAATATTTGATTACAGAGAGGAGTGATGAAAGAAGAACGCTTCAGAAGCAAGATCTTCGAGAAATTAAAGGTTTGGAGCAACGACTTATGATGCATGGAAAATGATTTTTGTGATAATAATATGAATATAAATTTATTGACTTGAACGCGAAAATTCATATGTGATTGTCTATGTGAATTCACTTGACGTTATAATCTCACAATGCTTGAAAAATAACAGAATAAGCATTCAATGTAAATATATTTTCATATTCTTTCAGATGCATGATGCTTTCTTGATCGAATTATAGCAGTTCATTTCCGCTTAAGCCGCTATGCTTTCTACGCGCAGTTTCTACATTCAATTTATTGTAAAATTATATACATTCTCTAAATCCTTTCTCACCCCAGCTTCGCAATCAACGCTTCTTTCTGTGCTTCGCTAGCAGAATTTTTGTAATGTAAGTATCAGTCAGCTTCTTTGTTATGTTTGTTGTTATAGTAAGAAACAGAAAAAAAGTAACTTTTGTCACTTATACCAGCGTAACTGTATCTTTATATATGCTATAGCTATGAATTTAAAGTGTACTCAAAATTGAAGAGGATCAAATGTTTATAGGTCTTCAATAAAAAATGGAAATTACACATTATCCAGTCTCCCTTTAAATTACAAAAATATATTTCTGACAGTAACAGAAATGAATGAAAATTAGAGGATCTGAAAAATGCTTTGCTGATTTTACAGAATTCATTAGGAATATAGAATAATGTATATATGTAAGCAATGGTTTGAATTTTCGCTATATTATGCACCATATACCTACATGCACATTTAGAACAATTCCTTACAAAGCATGTCATCACACGCAGCAAGTACATTAACAAACAGCACTTCCAAGCATTATATTATAATAAAAACAACCACCTGGGAGTTTACGTTCGCGCTCATAGTCTACTGTCCGCTATTTTTGTTGATTGTTTGCAATTATTTTTAATTTTTTACTTTATTTTTATAAAGAGTTTTTTATGAATTCACATAAGTTTTCATTATTGTTGGATTTGTGAAATCCCTTCTATGTTCCACTTTACGTAAGTCTCTTATGAGGATGTAACTCGTATTTTCGTAGTCAAAATTCGCTTCCGGAAAAAATGAGGAAATTTCAATTAAAACTTACGCTACAACAAATAATGAAAACTTTATTCTGAGTATTGTATATA
>JAUMHM010000031.1:41612043-41634934 GCA_032362435.1 Melikaiella ostensackeni | reverse complement strand
TACTTAATGATTGATTACGTACGCTGAGCTCTGCAATCAAATTGTATGTGGAACCGTCTTGTTTAGATATTCATTAATAGAGAAATGAGATCTGAAAAATGTATTTGGCACCATAATATCTTTTTAGGACAGTACATTTTAAATTTGTCATAAACATTCTTTCCCATTAGAACTGTTGCTAAGGGTTGCTACATCCAAACGTTTTACTTCCAATAAATGTAGCCGTGAATATTTGAAAATTGCCAAGCGGAGTAATGCGTACTGCACACTCAATTCACATGATAATCTTACACAAAAATTCTCACATACTTTCCACAGAATACGAGGACACTCAGCAAGTACACACGACACTGCGAAAACCTAAAGACAGTAAACCCAAGGAACAACCTCGTATCGAGGAAATGCCACAAGATAGGGAAGAGGGGGTTCAAATTCTTGAAGTTGAAGATGAGCGCGTGACAGAAGTCGTTGAAGAAGATCAAAAAAAGAAACAAGAGGAAGTGGAGGAAGAGCTTATAATTGTCGAAAGAGGCAAGAAAGGACAGTTAAAGCAAAAGAAAAAGAGGAAAGAATCCTTAGAGGCTGAAATAGAAATAGAACAAGAGGAAGAAGCTATTCGAAAAGTAAAAAAATCCTTGAAACCCAAAAGACCACAAATAGGCGAGGATGAGTTAGAATTTGAGGAAATTGAAGAATTGGAGGTTATAAGCGAGACATCAATACCATCGGTTGCTCTCAACATTTCAAGTCAAATGAGCGAAGTCATACCACTGAATAGAATTTTTGAACAAGCTCCTGGTAAACCACAAGATGAGAAAGCAAAAATAACATTGGATACTGTAAACGCACTTACAGAGGAATATTTACCTACACATGAAAGTGAACTCGATGGAGTTAGATCATTAAAGCCGGATAAGAGAAAAGCATCTTTATCCATATCGCCAATAGAACCATACTCTACTACTGAAACAACCGTTCAAGGAGGAATTGATGAATTTTCTGAGACATTCAAACCTTCAACTTTCTCTGCTACATCGGTTATTGTTTCATCCGAGAGTTTAGTTATTAGCGAAACCCTTCCAAGTGAAGCCAAACCATCAGACTTGAAAACTTCTATTCAAGAAGCGAGTGGAAGGGCAGAAGTTGCAATGACCTTGCAGGAAGCAAAAACTATCAGTGAAACTACAGTTAGTCAGAATGAAGTTCCCACTGAAGATTTTGTTTCGCCAGTTAGTGCTAAAGCTGAAGATACAATGTTACCACAACTTGGACTCACTGTTTATGAAGTAAATGAAGGTCAAGCTGAAGATAAGTTAGAACCTATGAAAACTGTATCCACTAAACCACGTGTGAATTTCACTGCAATGGAACCAGTTGTCGTCGAAGAAGTGCATGCTCAAGACAAACCTGGAAAGTACTATCCAGAATTGATAGTACCAACTGAAGTAGCATCAGCGACGATAATATCACAGACGCAGCGAGTAACTGAAGAAATGCACGCTCCAGAAAAGGAAGGAGAATATGTGCCAGGACGACTACCTGCTGGTCAGACTGCTATAGTTGAGGTATCGTATGGAGGTGAAACGGCCATAACTCAAGAACAATCCATTCAAGAAAGTGAAGGTATCTTCTCTCCAGATCGCAAAGTTGACAACTTTGAAGCACGTCCCAATGTCAATCTTCTTGAGAGCATTTCTGTTTCAACTGTAGATTCTCAACACCAAGAATCCACGTTGACTGTTGAAGAGAGCAAGAAGGTCACTGCCGATTTCAATTTAGTAGAAAGTTCATCCATTGTGACTACAGAAACTATAACAACAGAGCGAGAAAGGCAGTATCATCCTGACGACAAACCAGCGACTAAGACAGCTGAAACAACCATTCTTTCACTTGAAATTGGGTCAATTTCTAGTACAGTTGTACAAGAATCTGAAGGCGAGTATGTTGAAGGTATGAAACCAACTGCAGCATTAGCAGAAACAAGCTTCAGACCTGAAGAGCATCTGAGAGTTTCAGAAGTACTAACTGCTGACTACCCATCAGACTTCAAGGATGATCTGAAGTTTATAACAGAAAGCGGAACAATAACTGTTCAGACGACTGAAGCCAAAGAAATACGAGAGGTTGTTGTACAATATCAGGAAAATAAAATGGAGGATATGCCCAAGCCAGAAGAACGTACAATCGAGGCAAGTTACGATGCTATAAAGAGTGTTGAAATCTACCAAACTACTTCAGTAGAGAAGGAAGGAGATCTAAAGGTCCACGAATTGCCCGAAAGTCATCATGGAAAATCAGTACCATCTCAACCAGTAGTTTCTCTCCAGGTTGAAGAAACGAAACCAGAGGATACACTTGGCCAAGTCTCGGATATCGTGCCAACGTCTGCTACTGCTAAAGTTGAAAGAGACGATCTACGTGAAACTGTTGTTGGAGAAATAGTTGCAGCAGAAGGTCTAGCTCCAGTGAAGCAAAATGTGATACCAGACTTTAAAGTTGCTGAGGTAGGCATCGACGAAATGGAAAGTGTCCGCACAACTGAGGTCGTCATTACAGAAAAAGAAACTGAATACACAAGAGTTTTGGAAGATAAGGAAGTTTTTGCCAGTACCGAATTTGCAACGCAGATTGCAGCTACGTATCAAGAAGTGAGAAGTGAATCTCCAACTAATGAATCTATTCCAGAAGATATACCAAATGAAGGGGTAGCTCAACCAATACAAACTCTTTTGGAAAGTATAACAATGAGTGTACAAGAATTCGCAGAGAAAGAGAACATTTACAACGAAGATATAAAGCCCAGTACCAAAACAGCTACTATTGAATTAACTGAAACAAGACCTGGTGCTGTCACTCTTGAAATTATAGCCAGTGATCGGGAAAATCTGTATTCTGCAGAAACTCTAACACAGTCAGATGTTACGGCTCAACCACTCGTTGATGCCCACCCAACAGCAATCAAGACTGAAACGATCACTGAACAAAGCACAACTGATATTACTACTGAAGCACCGAAAGCAAATAAAGCCTTCTCTCGCCAAGAAGCATTGGAGGAACTTATTATTACTGAGACTAACATTGCTGAAACAGAAAAACCTAGGGTTGAAGAAATTAAACCTACAGAACATAGTGCTGAAATAGAAATGGTGACTGCCGAGAATCTTACTGTGAACGAGTTTGTCACTGTTTTTAATAAGGTATGTATATTTTTATGAGATAAAGCTTTATCCCCCTACTTTTTATTTGTATTTATAATTCTTTGTTATTTTCAAAGGAGGAAGCTTTCCAGCCATCTGATACTCCCGCCGAACAAAATAGTCGACTAAATCTCACCTCTGGACATGAAGTAGCTCAAACGCAGGAAACTGTACTTGCCAACAGTACTGAAACTTATGAGGAACTGAAGCCAAAGCAGGAAGTAGCCAAACCAAAACAGAGTGGCCTTGACATAGTTGAACAAACAGAAATTACAGTTTCGGAGATGGAAGCTCCATTACCATCCGATATTAAACCAGATAGTAAAAAGGTAGACATTTCATTTACAGAAGGTGAAGGAGTAGAAATTACTCTAACACAGACAGAAGATAAGGAAGGGGTTTACGAAATGGACACGAAGCCAAAATCTGCTGAAGCCACTGTCGACTTTGAAGTTCAAGGCGTTGCGACAAAGTTTGAAATTCACAGCGATGTAGGAATTTCAAATCTCGATATTGAAAGTCCGCAAGATGTTAGGCCAACAAGTGAGATCTTACCTTATCAAGCAGCTGTAGGAGAAGAAGTTCAGACACGGGAAACTGAAGGAAAACTTGCGGATGTGCAACCAGTAGGAAG
This sequence comes from Melikaiella ostensackeni, assembly GCA_032362435.1. Taxonomy (NCBI): domain Eukaryota; kingdom Metazoa; phylum Arthropoda; class Insecta; order Hymenoptera; family Cynipidae; genus Melikaiella; species Melikaiella ostensackeni. The sequence goes on along the minus strand of JAUMHM010000031.1, from coordinate 41,631,103 downwards.
AACAGCAAACCTAGACTTTGAAATAGGTGAAAGTGTTCAAGTGTCTGATGTTATCGCCCAAGAGAACGAGGGTGCACTTCCTGAAACAGAAAAACCATCAGTTAAATCTGCTACATTTGATATTCCAGCTCACATTGTTGCGCAATCTAGCGAAACTACTGTGGAAAGTCATGTCGGGCAATTTACATCAGAAATGACTCAGTCAGCTACGGCAACTGCAGATCATGTAACATTCCACAGTCTAATCACCTCGGAAACAGCGACAGGTGATTCGGAGCAATCATTAGATGACTTTGTGAAACCAGAGGAGAAGAAGGTTGATATTGCTTTCGAAGAAGGTACGAGTTTGTCCGTCACAGAAACAATAACATCTGATAAAGAAAAGGAATATATTGGAAAACTGGAAATTGTAGAGGAACAAGCTACAAGTTCCTATGATGCTCATAAGGTAGCTCAAAGAACCGAGGTTAACGCTGCAGCTTTTCCTGGAGAGTTTATTGATGAAATTCCAAAGTCATTTACTGCAACAGCAGAGCGTTTGCGATTTGAAAGCATTATACAAACAGAGGCAGTGATTTCTGAAAAAGAATTGGAATTTATGGAGAAGCCTATGGTAAGTGGAGGAACTGCCACTATTGGAATAGGCGAAAACACTGGAGTTCCGACTGTAACAGAAGTGGTCACAGAAGATAAAGAGACTCTTTTAGATACTCCAGAGAAACCAAGTGAACGTTCAGCTACAATTGACTTTACTGGACATGTTATTGCAGAAAAAACGGAAGTTACTGTCGACTTCAGTACAGGAAAATTAAAGGATTCGAAGCCGTCTACAGCTTCAGCAATGCCGTCTCAAATTCCTTTGGAGACTGTCGTGAGGTCAGAGGTTGAAGTCACTGAGTCAGAAGGAATCTACACAGGTGATAAAAAAGCTTTGGAAGCTATAGCTGATATAGCAATAGTTGAGGAAAAAGGCATTGAGGTAACAACTGTAACTTTAGAAGACAAAGAAGAGGAATACAAACCGAAAGAACTTCCTTCGTCCAAAACAGCAGACAAGAACTTTGTGGATAGTCATGTACTCGCCGAAGTAACTGAGAATGTTTCAAACATCAGTATCGGTGAATTTGTCGAGAAACCAAAAATTGTTCCAAAACAAGAGGCTACTAGTACCCTTATTATAGAACACAGTTCAGTCGAAACTACTCAAGTGGAATCACAGGTTAGTATTCCAGATAAAAAGAACCGTGATATACCTTTCAGTCTTCAAACAGCCACTCCAGAACAAGATACATTCGAAAGTGTTACTGTAACAGAAAGTCTTGTTGAAGAATCTGAGAAACCATTCGAAGGCACCTTTAAACCTTCTTCACAAACTGTTGACATCAAAATTCAAGAGGTAAAATCTTTAGAAATATGTGAGACCTTATCCCAAGACAAAGAAGACACATTCTTCCCTAAACAGTTTGAGGAGCAAGTAGGAAACCCTGAATTCGATTCATTGTCGTCCATAATTGTGTCACAAACTATATGCAATGAAGCAGAAAATACACTTCCAAGTCCTGAAATACCATCTGAGAAGACAGCACAACCTCACTTGATCGGCAGAGAAGTGGCAGAAACTATTCAAGTACAACCAGATAACAGTACAGGAGAGTTTGTAGAACCGACTGCACCAAAAGGGGAAAAGGGCAAAGCTCGTGTTGACGAATTATCATCGATAGCTGTCTCTGAAACTGTTTCTAACGAATCTGAAGAAACACTGCCCGACATGAATGTACCCAGTAAGAGAACTGCTGAAACTCAATTATTGGGAAGAGACGTGGCTGAAACTTTGGAAGTCCTTACAGTATTGAATATTGGAGAATTTTCCAAACCAAAATTGCCAGAAGAACAGAAAGGAAAACAAGGACTCGAAGAACATACGTCAGTAAATGTTTCTCAAATCATGTCAAATGAATCAGAAGATGTTCTTCCTAGTCCAGAAGTACCAAGGCAGAAGACGGCACAACCAAATTTGCTTGGACGAGAAATAGCAGCAACTTCTGAAGTTCTAACCGTCATCAATGTGGAAGAATTATTAAAGCAACAAGCACCAGAAGAGCAGAAAGGGAATCCAGGCCTCGAAGAACATACATCAGTTAATGTTTCTCAAGTTGTGTCAAATGAAGCAGAGGACGTACTTCCTAGCTCGGAAGTTCCAAGCCAAAAGACAGCACAGTCAAGCTTACTTGGACGAGAAGTAGCAGAAACTACTGAAGTACAAACTGTAGCAAACGTCGAAGAGCTGATAAAATCCAAAGTTCCTGACGAACAAAAAGGCAAACTACAATTCGAGACACTACCGACATCAACAGTATCTGAAACTGTATCCCATGAAGCAGAGGAAGCGCTTCCTGGTGCTAAAGTACCTAGCTCCAAAGTTGCGCAGCCTAGTTTATCTGGTCGAGATGTTGCGGAAACATTGGAAGTTCTGACAATGTCAAACGTTGAAGAACTATTGGAGAAAGCAAAACCAGATCAGCAGAAAGGTATTCCTGTGCTGGACGAGTTTTCATCTCTCACAGTTTCTCAAGTTGTTTCCAACGAAGCTGAGGAGCTTTTACCTCAGGCAGAAGTTCCTTCTACAAAGACAGCTCTTCTTGAACTACTTGGAAGAGAGGCAGCAGAAACAACTGAGGTTCTAACAGAAATTGATGTTGAAGAACTAACAGAACCAAAAGTTCCTGAAGAACAAAAAGGGAAGTCACAGTTGGATACATTGCCCTCTGCGATAGTCTCTGAAGTTTTATCAAGCGAATCAGTTGATATGCTACCTAGCGCTGAAGTTTCCTCAGAAAAGGTTGCTAAGCCAGACATACTAGGTCGAGAAATAGCAGAAACTAGTGAAGTACAAACGGTGGCTAATGTGGAGGATCTGATTAAATCTGAAGCTCCTGAGAAACAAAAAAGTAAGCCACAACTAGAGACACTACCAACATCGATAGTATCTGAAACTATATCCCATGAAGCAGAAGAATCGCTTCCTGGTGCTGAAGTACCTAGCTTTAAAGTTGCGCAGCCTAGTTTATCTGGTCGAGATGTTGCAGAAACTTTGGAAATTCTGACAATGGCAAACGTTGAAGAACTATTGGAGAAAGCAAAACCAGATCAGCAGAAGGGTTTTCCTGAGCTGGAGGAGTTTTCATCTCTTACAGTTTCTCAAGTTTTTTCCAATGAAGCTGAAGAGCTTTTACCTCAAGCGGAAGTTCCTTCTACAAAAACAGCTCTCCTTGATTTACTTGGAAGAGAGGTAGCAGAAACAACTGAAGTTCTAACAGAAATGGATGTTGGAGATATAATAAAACCAACAGCTCCTGAAGAGCAAAAAGGAAAACCACAGTTAGATACGTTACCATCTGCGACAATATCTCAAGTTTTGTCTAATGAAGCAGAAGGTGTTCTTCCAAGCGCTGAAGTTCCTACTGAAAAGACTGCCAAACCAGAACTTCTTGGTCGAGAAATAGCAGAGACTACCGAAGTGCTGACAGTGTCAAATGTAGAAAAGCTCATCAAATCTCAGTCTCCTGAAGAACAGAAGGGTGTAACCCAAGTCGATACACTATTATCACTGACTATATCGCAGGTTGTCTCCAACGAAGCAGAAATTTCATTACCGAGTCCTGAAGTTCTGAGTAAATCTATTGCGCAGTCTAATTTGTTTGGTAGAGAAGCAGCAGAAGTACTAGAGGTGCTCACGGTTTCTAACGTCAGCGAGATATTGAAATCTGTTTTACCAGATGAGCAAAAAGGAAAACCAGGCCTCGAAGAACACACATCAGTTAATGTTTCTCAAATCGTGTTCAATGAATCAGAGGATGTGCTTCTTAGCCTAGAAATACCAAGTCAAAAGACTGCACAACCAAATTTGCTTGGTCGAGAAATAGCAGAAACAACTGAAGTTTTGACACTTACTGAAACGGAAGAATTTTTGGAGCTAAAGAAACCAGAAGAACAAATTGGAATGCCGAAATTAGATGTAATGTCACATTTGATAACTTCTCAAACTATCTCAAATGAAGTTGGAGAACAACTCCCAACTGCTGAAGTTCCACCTGAAAAGAGTGCTCAGCCAAGCTTGACTGGTCGTGAAGTAGCACAAACTACCGAAATTTCAACAGTTAGAAATGCTGAAGAATTATCTAAACCAATAATACCTGAGGAGCAACAAGGAGTATCAAAATTAGATGAGTTATCATCATTAATTGTATCTCAACCTGTATCACACGACGCAGAAAAAATTCTGCTTGAAGAAGAAATGCCTACCGGAAAAACAGCAAGTACAAACATTTCTGGCAGAGATATCGCGGAAACCTTAGAAGTGCAAGCTGTAACAACTGCTGAAGAATTTATAAGGGTAGCAGGACCCGATGAACAGAAAGGTAAAGCAGAAGTGGAAGAACTATCATCCTTGATGATTTCCCAGGTTGTGTCACATGAATCTGAAGGTGTATTACCTAGCCAAGAGCTACCCAGCAGCAAAGAAGCCCAACCTAACTTATTAGGGCGAGAAATAGCTCAGACTTCAGAAGTAGTAACATCATCAACTGTGGAAGAATTGTCGAAATCGGAACCTCCAGAAGAACAAGTCGGCCAAGCTACGCTAGATGTTCTCTCATCGTTAATGGTTTCACAAACTATTTCAACAGAAACAGAAGAGTTACTTCCAGGCTCTGTAAAGCCTTCTGAAAAGATGGCTCAGTCTAGTATGTTTGGACGAGAAGTAGCTGAAACAAGTGAAATAGTAACAGTGTCGAATGTCGAAGATTTCAGCAGAGGTAAAATACCCAATCAAGAAAAAGGCAAACCTGAATGGGATGTACTGTCATCAATTACGGTATCTGAAACTATATCTCAAGAAGCTGAAGAACAGTTGATACATGCTAAGGTTCCAAATGAAGTAACAGCTCTTCCCAGCATATCCGGAAGGGAAGCAACAGAGGTTACGGAACATCTGACTGTAACATCTGCTGAAGATCTTTCAAAACCAAAACTACCGGAAGAACAAAAGAGTAAGGTAACTTTGGATGCTTTATCCTCTTCAACAGTTTCTCAGGTTTTATTGAATGAATCAGAAGACACATTGACTGAGGATGAAACACCTGGTGAAGTAACAGCCCATCAAAAATTAACAAGCAGGGATGCGGCAGAAGTTCTCGAAGTTCTTGCAGTAATACGTGCAGATGAATTCTCTGAACATTTTGTGCCAGAAGATCAGAAAGGTACACGAGAAGTTCAAGAAATGTTATCACTAACAATTTCTCAAGTCATGACGAGTGAATTAGAAGGAAACTTACCAGAATCTGAAGCACTGATCAAAAAGACAGCTTTAACAAATATACTGGGAAGAGAAGTTGCTGAAACCTCTGAAATACAAACAGTGACAGAAGCTGAGGAATTCCTGAAACAAAAATCTCCTGGAGAGCAAAAAGGTGTCCCAAAGTTAAATGAATTAGCTTCTCTGATAATCTCTCAAACTTTATCAAATGAAACCGAAGATATATTACCAAATCCATCTATTCCTAGTAAGAAAACAGCTCAACCAATTCTTTCCAGTACAGATGTTGCTGAAACTACTCAAGTGCTGCCTTTATTATCCGTAGCGGATCTATCAAAGCCTCAAGCTCCAGAAATGCAACAAGGTAAACCTCAAGTAGAGGAATTGACATCGGTAACAGTTTCGCAAGTTACGTCAAGTGAAAATGAAGAGATAATATCAATTTCTGAGAAGCCTGATGAAAAAACAGCAAATATCAACATATATGGCCGTGAAGTGGTTTCACAATTACAAATAGAAACTATGTCAACAACAAAGGAAATTCCCAAATCTGATCAAGTGGAAAGTCAGACAGGTAAAACTGAATTTGAACAGATGAATTTTATCTCCGTATCAGAAACAATTTCTAGCGAATCTGAGACTATACTAACGACACCTGAAGTACCAAAGGAACAAAATGCAATGCCCAATATACCTAGTGTAGAAGCAGCACAAACAACAGAAGTTTTGACGCTCACAAGTTCCGTGAAGTTACCAATGTTGCAAGTACAAGAAGAACAGAAAGGAAATGTGAATTTGGATGAAATGACTTCCTTAACAATATCTGAGGTGATGTACAATGAAAATGAGAACGAGTTTTCGAAACCTGAAGTACCAAAAGCTCAGACAGCTGAGATGATTCTTCTTAGCAGATCAACTGTAGAAACAACACAAATAATAACATCAACGAGCACAAAAGACCTGCCAGGTTCCACAAAACCACAGTTTAGAAATATAGTTCCGGAGCAAATACCTTTTGAAAGTTTAGAACAATCACAAAATATTGTTCAAGAAAGTGAAACTACGTTTACTGCAGAAAGAAAGTCTTCTGTCGCTCAAGCCGAAATTAGCTTCCGAGTATCGGAAGGTTTGGAAGTGACACAAATAACTGCAACAGAAAAAGAATCAAAGGAAGTGATAAAAGGTGTCGCGAAAGAAGGCAGTGCGCAACCGGATGTAGTGGATCGCAAAGTAGCAGTAAAAACAGAAATCCTGCCAGGAGATGTAGCTTCTGAATTTGATACGAACAAACCTATTTCTAAAACAGCCAGTGAAATGACAGATATAAAGCACAGTATTATTGTCACTGAATTAGGTACAACTGGTGAAAGTGAATTAGATCTTTTACAACCTACGAAGCCTTCCTCCAAACTAGCTAATATTTCGATTGAAGACAAACATTTGGAACGTATTGAAGGTAAGATCTTATCTTTCGAAATTGATGCGTATAAGACATTCTTCGTAATCAATTGCAACGTTAAACTGTAATTTATGTATTATAAGAGACACAAGTCTAAATCAGATTATTTCGTTCGAAAGACTTGATTGATTTTCATAAAGTGTGTACATGTTCGACTTGCTAAATAGAATAAATCTTCTAACTAATTTTAATCAAGGTAGGCACTAAACACGACAAAGAGTATTTCAGCACTTATTCTTATACGAGTATACGACAGTTTTCAGTTTGTCGTAATTTATTTTGTATTCCATTAAATAGGTGCCTACGTCCCGAAAACAGGTATAAAATTCAATATCACAACGTACACAAAATTACCTACAATCTTTGAAATAGGTAAAAAAGTATTATAACATTTAAAGTACAAAAAACAAACAACAAGCACCCACACCTAACACAATAATCATGCCACACCTGTTCTCACATTTCAGAAACAACAGAAGCACGAGTGAAACAACATCAAACTACATTAACACAACACACAATCAGACACGAACACCCTGGCACAACCAAACAACAAAGTATCGATTCTGACACGGAGATAACAGAAGAATATACCACAAAATTCAGACGAAGCAGTAAAGATGGAGAAAATGATGCCGTGAAGACGAAGAAAACTATTATTAGGAAAAAGAAATCACCTGAAGGTGGCGAAGACAAAGCAGTAGTCATAGAAGAAGAAATTGAAAACATAAAGTCTCCTTTACCTACTATTCCCAAAAAACAGTTCATGCCAATCGAAGAAATCACGGGTCTAACAAACATAGAAGAAATAATACCGACAAGTGTTGAAGAAGCAGAAGAAGTTGTCCCCACGGAAGATCTAACCGAAGAAATAACTATCCTAGACATTCAAACCGATGGCCAAACAAAGAAAATAAAACAAAGGAAAGTGATAAGAAAAGACGGAAAAATAAGCAAAGTCACGGAAGAAGAAACGATAGAAGAAGAAGGCGAAGCGCCCGTAACAACCGTTATCGATAAGCCAATCGAAGAAACTGAACTCGAGGAAGTAAAACCAACAGCAACTAAAACTCATAAGAGCCGAAGAAAGCCAACCGAAACAGAAAAAAATCGAGAACAAGTAACCGTTACGGAGGAAGCAACTTATGAAGGGAAATCACGAAAGACAACGAAGAAATCGATAACCGAACAAAAAGGTAAAAAACAGCAGATGATTGAAAAAGACACTGTTGAAGAAGAAGGAAAAGCACCTGTGACCGAAGTAATTCAAAAACCAGAAGAAGAAGTCTTGGTGGGAGAACCACTAGAACCTCTGCCTGAGAAGCAATTCGCTCAGCCAAAAGAAACAGAAGAGGTTCGTGAAAAGGTCACTGTGACTGAGGAGATCGTCATAGAAGAAACTAGAGAAGAAGTCATTATTTCAGATATAAAACCTGAAGATGAGAAACCAGTCAAAATTCGGAAGAAACGTATTATTAAACGGCATAAAGGTAAAGCTCTTGTTACTGAAACAGTAACAGTTGAAGAAGATGGTAAAGAACCCGTGACTACTATAATTGGCGAGTTCGAAGACACTATTCCAATACACAAACAACTGAATTACACCACTCCAACACAACAAATCCATGATGACAAAGAAATTCCAGAAGGTAAGCTTATACTTATTACCTTGTTTATGAATCTCTACATTATATAATGTTATTTCATTATATAATAACAGGTTATACGAGTATATTAAGTTTAATTTTCAACGTCGATTATACACATTCCCTAAATACAAGACTATATTATGATATATGCTTACAAAGCTGATATTACAAGGTTACATATTACTCATGTTATTATAATAATAAGCACACACGCCTCAAAACGGGCATACGGTTCTTTAGAATAAGCATTTATAAATAGTAGAAAAAAATGAGAATTGCATATAATCATGTTTTTTCCTGTACACTGGTTGAATGAAACTTCTACATTTATTTGGACTCATATTTCATGCTAGTTTCTTTTTCAGATATTACAGTGGAGAAAAAAGTAGAAGTAAGTATTGAAAATCAGTTTATTCCGAGAATGGTATACATGTAATTTTGAACATAATGTTTTTAATGAACAGGAGAAAATTCATTCACAAATAGTTACTTAATACTAATGAGAGTGGACGCAAAAATTTTAATTGGAGAGAAAAGATCAAAAGCAGCTACCTTATCTTTCGGAAATGCAGATTACAAAATTTTATTCAACTGTGATCCAGTTTTTGTATTCTTAGTTTCTACAATTTTCAAATACTTTTGGTAGAAGTTTGAAAAAAGAAAAAATGACAGAATTAATTTCCGGATTTAGATTTATCAGCAAAAAAAGTATGAAGTCTTACGTTATTTATGCTTAACGCTGTATTTAAAAAAAATTCTTAGTATTTTAAATCAAAATTATACCGTTCTAGGGTTCAATATTTTTTTTATATTTTCTAGATACGATTATTAACGCATTTATAACTTGTCAGGAAATCACCGAGGAGACAGTAACAAAGAAGGTTGAAAAGAAGAAACCGCAAAAGGTGCAGGAAGAAATTACAGATGAACTTGTAGAGGAATTAATAATAGAGAAGCCAAGAAAACTCAAAGCAAAGCCTGTAGTAGAAGAGATGGAGACAGTTAAAATCAGCGAGATCGATGTTGAAACGGTACCGGATATCATTAGAAAGGAAGATGTTACTAAAGAAGAAGAGATCATCGAGGTGACAGAAACTCCCTTAAAGAGAACCGTGAAGAAGAAAAAGAAGCGAACAACAAAGGGTGAGGTTGAAAAGGTAATAGAAGAAATAATGGAAACTCCGATAGAGGATACAGTTTTCATGGAAGAACAGAAGATTGTAGAAATAATTGAAACACCGACGAGAAAAATAATTCGGAAGAAGAAAGCTCAGATTTCCGTAGATAATGTCCCAGAGGAAGTCATTGAAGAAATTATCATAGAAAAGCCATCTAAGAAGAAAGCAAAGCCGATAATAGAAGAATTAGACACGGTCCAAATAAGTGAGATTGATGTCAAAACATTACCGGATATCATCAGAAAGGAGGATGTTACTGAAGAGGAAGAAATAATAGAGGTCTCAGAAACGCCTTCTAAAAGAATTGTCAAGAAGAAGAAAAAGGCAACAAAAAAAGGTGAGGTTGAGAAGGTAATAGAAGAAATAACAGAAACTCCTATTGAAGATTCAGTTATAATGGAGGAGCAACAGATTGTGGAAATTATTGAAACACCGACGAGGAAGATAATTCGAAAGAAGAAAGCTCAGGTTACTGAAGATAATGTCCCGGAGGAAGTCATTGAAGAAATTATCATAGAAAAACCATCTAAGGAGAAAGCAAAGCCTAAAATCGAAGAATTAGATAGAGTTAAAATAAGTGAGATAGACGTCAAAACAGTACCGGATATCATCAGGAAGGAAGATGTCACTGAAGAAGAAGAGATCATCGAAGTAACAGAAACGCCTTCTAAGAAAATTGTCAAAAAGAAGAGAAAACCAAGAACAAAGGGTGGAATTGGAAAGGTGATAGAAGAAATAACGGACACTCCGATTGAAGATACAGTTATCATGGAGGAGCAACAGATAGTGGAAATTATTGAAACACCAACAAGGAAGATAATTCGAAAGAAGAAAGCTAAGGTTTCTGAAGACAATGTCCCAGAGGAAATCATTGAAGAAATAGTCATAGATAAACCATCTAAGGAAAAGGCAAAGCCTATAGTTGAGGTATTAGATACTGTCACAATAAGTGAGATTGATGTCAAAACAGTGCCGGACATCATCAGAAGAGGAGATGTTACTGAAGAAGAAGAGATCATAGAGGTCTCGGAAACGCCTTCTAAGAGAATCGTCAAAAAGAGGAAAAAGCCAACATCAAAGGGTGAAGTTGAAGAGGTAATTGAAGTCATAACGGAAACTCCGACTGAAGATACAGTTATCATGGAGGAGCAACAGATCGTGGAAATTATTGAAACACCGATTAAAAAGATAATTCGCAAGAAGAAAGCTCAGATTTCTGAAGATAATGTACCAGAGGAAGTCATTGAAGAAATTATCATAGAAAAACCATCTAAGAAGAAAGCAAAGCCGATCGTAGAAGAATTAGACACGGTTCAAATAAGTGACATTGATGTCAAAACAGTACCGGATATCATCAGAGAGGAGGATGTTACTGAAGAGGAAGAGATAATAGAGGTCTCAGAAACTCCTTCTAAAAGAATTGTCAAAAAGAAGAAAAAGCCAACGAAAAAAGGCGAGGTTGAGAAGGTAATAGAAGAAATAACGGAAACTCCGATTGAAGATACAGTTATCATGGAGGAGCAACAGATTGTGGAAATTATTGAAACACCGACGAGGAAAATAATTCGAAAGAAGAAAGCTCAGGTTACTGAAGATATTGTCCCAGAGGAAGTTATCGAAGAAATTGTCATAGAAAAACCATCCAAGAAGAAAGTGAAGCCTATAGTCGAGTTATTAGATACTGTCATAGTAAGTGAGATTGATGTTAAAAGAGTACCGGATATCATCAAAAAGGAAGATGTTACGGAAGAGGAAGAGATCATAGAGGTATCAGAAACTCCCATAAAGAAAACTGTGAAAAAGAAGAAGATCATTAAAGAAGGAGAAATTGACGAAATTATAGAGAAAGTTACTGACACTCCACTTGAGGATACTATTGCGATGGAAGAGCAGAATATTGTTGAAATTATCGAAACACCAACAAAAAAAGTCATAAAGAAGAAAAAGGCCCGTATTTCTGAAGATGAAATTCCAGAAGAAGTTATAGAAGTGATCGTTGTTGAAAAGCCATCGAAGAAGAAAGCTAAACCTTTTATAGATGAAAAAGAATCTCTAGAAATAAGTGAAGTAACCGTAGAAGATACTCTGAGTGAACTAGGAACAGAGAAGCCTAAGAAAGTCAAAGCGGAAAAGAAAATACTTCCACTGGAAGGATTTGAGACAGCTGAAGTTATCGAAAGCAGTACAACTACAGATCTAGCTGGCGAGGTGAAACCCGAAACCACAGCTACAAAAAAACTTATTCCAAGCGATGCTTTTCAGACAACTGAGGTTCTTACAGAAATGATGCCAGATGATTTTGTATCAGAAGAAAAGCCCAAAAAAGCTAGAGCGAAAAAAGAAATGATACCGAAAGAAAGTATTCAAACAACAGAAGTTGTTTCAGAACAAGATATTGAAGAACTGTCCGTAGAAGAGACTCAAATAGAAGAACCATTGAAGGCAACAGAAGAACAGCCTCAAAAAGCAAAAGTAACTGGTATATTAGTTCAAGAATCAACCAGAAAGAAAAAGAAGAAGAAGGTGACCATTGAGGAAAAACCGATAGAAAAAGAAGTGAGTCCTGAAAAGCCCCTAGAAACCGTACCTACGCCAGAAGAAATAACAGTAGAATCTGAAAAAGCTCCGGAAGAACAACCATCAGAGGAAGTTACTGAGAAGAAGGTAACTAAAAAGAAAAAGAAGAAGCCAGTTCCAAAGAAAGATGAGATCGAGGAATGGGTTGAACCTGAATACGAAAGACCTGTGCTGGAACCAATGCCAGAGAAAATCAAATACGAACCTAGTAAAAAGAAGAAAGAAAAGAAACCTTTGCCTGAATCAGTTCAAAAGTTGGTGCCTACAAAGATCGAGAGAATGGAAGTCAAACCAACAAGACTGAAATTCTCACAACCAACGGAAGTCGTTCAGTTTGCTGAAATAAAATTAAAGAAAGCACCAGCACCGAAACGTAGGGAATCAAAAAGTGCTAAAGTGCCAAAAATTCACTTGAAAAGTCGCATAACGTTTATCGGTGACTATCCACCAGAACTACAGTTACCCAAAATAACAATTCTAGAAGAAAATCCTCTTCAAAACGGAATACTGTCAAGAAATACTGAGGAAGCCTTAAAGGTTCTCAAAAAGAAGTACAAAAAACCTAAATTGCCTGAGAAGGAACTTACTGAATTGGAGAAGTTAGATCAAGAGTTTGAAGAATTGAAAAAGGTTCCTTTAGAAAAAATAGAGGACAAATCGGTTTATGAACGGCAACCCAAGAAACCTAAGGAAGAAGAGAAACCAAAAGAAAAAATTAAGATTGGTAAAGGTAAGGTTCCTGAAAAGGAGGAAGAACAACCAGAGGAAGTTAAATTAAAGAAGATTCCGGAAAAGAAGCCCGAAGATGTTGGGGAAATCCGTAAGAAACCAAAGTCTACTGAAACAACAGAAGATATTCCTAAAAAGAAGAAATCAGAAGAGACTCCCAAATTACAGCCAGAAGATTTCAAACCAACTGACTTTGAGAGGCCAGAACTTGAAGAATATGTTCCCCCTGAAGAAGAGGTTCTGAAAAAACCGGAAGATGAAGAAGTTTCTAAACCCTACAAACGACCAAAGAAAAAGAAACCTGATCAGGAGATTGAACAAGTCCCGATAGAAAAGGGCAAGCCGAAGCCACAAGAACCTGAAGAGCAACCGGACGTTAAATTCAAAATACCAACTGCAGAAAGACCGGAAGATCAGCCTGAGGGAATAACCCTTAAACCTTGGAAGAAAGAGAAACCAAAAGAAGAGGAAGAACCCATAGACCAGGAAATCAAATTTATTCCTCCTGAAAATGATATTATAGAAGATATAGATACTGTAACGACTGACAAAGTTGAAGACGAAACGGAAAAACCTAAGCTCAAGAAGAAAGTGCCCAAATCCAAAAAGGTTAAGCCTACTGACGAGCTCCCACAAGAGGTACTGGCTGAAAATAAAGCAATTGACAATGAAGTTATAGAAGAGAAAGAAACGGTTGAAGACATCACACCTCTTAAACCGAAGAAATCTAAAGCAAAGGAAGAAATAATTCCCAAAGAAAATATTGAATCAACTGAAGTCATTCCTGGAGAAACCATTGAAACACTTTCGGAAGAAAAGCTTCTACTGGAGGAGCAAGCAGTGCACACTCAAGAAGAATTAGAAGATGCCACTTTTATTATAACTGATGCTCCAAAAGAAAAAATCGGTAAGAAGAAGAAGAAAGTTCCAAAGGAAATGCCAGATGAGGTGGAAAAGCCTAAAGACGCACCAAAAGTTGTTCCAACTGAAGAAATGCTAGAAGAACAGATGATTGAGAAAATTCCAGAGCAAGAAATTAAAACTATACCAGAAAAACCTGAACAAGCTCCAGAATCTGAAACTGGAACTGTACCAGCAGTAACTGAAAACGTCCCTGAAGACCAGCCATCAGAGGAAATTCCGGAAAAGAGGCTAACTAAAAAGAAAAAGAAGAAACCAGTTCCAAAGAAAGATGAGCTTGATGAATGGGTTGAACCAGAATACGAAAGACCAGTACTGGAACCAATGCCAGAGAAAATTCAATGGGAACCTTCCAAGAAGAAAAAAGAAAAGAAACCGTTACCTGAGACTTTGCAAAAGTTAGTGCCTACGAAGATCGAGAGAATGGAAATAAAACCAACACAATTGAAATATTCACAACCAGCGGAAGAAGTTCAGTTTGCTGAGGTAAAATTGAAGAAAGCGCCAGCACCGAAACGCAGGGAATCAAAGAGTGCTAAGGTACCGAAAATCCACTTAAAAAGTCGTATAACGTTTATCGGTGACTATCCACCAGGACTTCAGTTACCCAAAATCTCAATCCTAGAAGTAAATCCTCTACAAAATGGAATACTATCAAGAAATACGGAGGAAGCACTGAAGGTTCTCAAAAAGAAATACAAGAAACCTAAACTGTCTGAGAAGGAACTTATTGATTTGGAAAAGTTAGATCAAGAGTTTGAGGAACTGAAAAAAGTTCCTTTGGAAGAAATAGAAGATAAATCAGTTTATGAGAGAAAACCCAAGAAACCTAAGGAGGAAGAGAAACCAAAAGATAAAATTAAAATCGGCAAAGGTAAGGTTCCTGAAAAGGAGGAAGAACAACCAGAGGAAGTCAAATTGAAGAAGATTCCGGAAAAGAAGCCCGAAGAGGTTGAGGAAGTTCCTAAGAAACGAAAGCCAAGTGAAACAACAGAAGATGTTCCTAAAAAGAAGCAATCAGAAGAGAAACCAAAATTACAGTCTGAAGATTTCAAACCAACTGACTTTGAAAGGCCGGAACTCGAAGAGTATGTTCCCGCTGAAGAGGAGATTCCAGAAAAACCTGGAAATGAAGAAGTTCCTAAGCCCTACAGAAGACCAAAGAAAAAGAAGCCTGAACAGGAGATTGAGCAAGTTCCGATAGAAAAGGGTAAGCCGAAGCCTCAAGAACCTGAAGAACAACCAGACGTTAAATTTAGAATACCGACGGCAGAAAAACCGGAAGATCAGCCGGAAGAAATAACTCTTAAACCTTGGATGAAAGATAAGCCTGAAGAAGAAGCTATAGAAGAAAAGGTTCTGAGGGATACACTACCTCTCGATAAGAAACCCAAAGATGATGCTGAAGACGAAATTACAAAGCCTAAGCTTAAAAAGAAAGTGCCGAAAGACAAAAAAGTTGAAGCTGCTGAAGAATTACCTCAAGATGTTCCCGATGAGAAGGAAGCAATTGCCGATGAACTTGCAGAAGCAAGAGAAACAACTGAAGACCTCACACCTCTTAAACCAAAGAAATCTAAAGCAAAGGGAGAAATGATTTCCATGGAAAATGTTGAGGCAACTGAAGTTGTTGCAGGAGATACCGTTGAAACACTTCCGGAGGAGAAGCTTCCACTGGAAGAGAACGCAATACCCACTGAACAAGAAGTAGAAGATATCACCTTGGTTATAACAGATGCTCCTAAAGAGAAAGTCGGTAAGAAGAAGAAGAAGGTCCCGAAAGAGATTCCAGATGAAGTTGAAAAACCTGCGGACACAACAGATGACATTTCAACTGAAGAAATACCAGAGAAACAGCGGATTGAGAAAATTACAGACAAAGAAATTGAAACTGAACCAGTAGTAACTGAAAAAGTCCCTAGAAAACAACCATCAGAGGAAATTCCGGAGAAGAAGGTAATTAAAAAGAAAAAGAAGAAGCCAGTTCCAAAGAAGGATGAGCTTGATGAATGGGTTGAACCAGAATACGAAAGACCAGTACTGGAACCAATGCCAGAGAAAATTCAATGGGAACCTTCTAAGAAGAAAAAAGAAAAGAAACCGTTACCTGAGTCTTCGCAAAAGTTGGTGCCAACGAAGATCGAGAGAATGGAAGTAAAACCAACAAAACTGAAATTCTCACAACCAGCGGAAGTCGTTCAGTTTGCTGAGATAAAATTAAAGAAAGCACCAGTATCGAAACGCAGAGAATCAAAGAGTACTAAAGTACCGAAAATTCATTTAAGAAGTCGCATAACCTTTGTAGGAGACTATCCGCCAGGTCTTTGGTTTCCTGAAATAACTACACTAGAGAAAAATCCTATACAGAACGGAATACTATCAAGAAATACAGAGGAAGCACTGAAAATTCTGAAAAAGAAATACAAGAAGCCTAAACTGCCTGAGAAGGAACTTACTGACTTAGAAAAGTTGGATCAAGAGTTCGAAGAATTGAAGAAGGTTCCTTTGGAAGAAATTGAAGATAAATCGGTTTACGAGCGACAACCCAAAAAACCTAAGGAGGAAGAGAAACCCAAAGAGAAAATTAAGATCGGTAAAGGAAAGGTTCCTGAGAAAGAAGAAGAGCGAGCAGAGGAAGTCAAACTGAAGAAGATTCCGGAAAAGAAGCCAGAAGAGGTTGAGGATGTTTTTAAGAAGCCAAAGGCTACGGAAACAACAGAAGATGTACCTAAAAAAAAGAAATCAGAGAAGATTCCAAAATTACAGCCGGAAGATTTCAAACCAACTGACTTTGAGAGACCAGAATTGGAGGAATATGTTCCCGCTGAAGAAGAGGTTCCAGAAAAACCTGAAGATGAAGAAGTTCCTAAACCCTACAAAAGACCAAAGAAAAAGAAACCTGATCAGGAGATTGAACAGATTCCTTTAGAGAAGGGTAAGCCCAAGCCAGACGAACCTGAAGAGCAACCGGATATTAAGTTTAGAATACCTACGTCGGAAAAACCTGAAGACCAGCCTCAAACGATTACGCTCAAAGGATGGAAGACAGATAAACCTGAAGATGAAGGCACTGACTTCTTCCCACAAATATCGCCAGATGCAGCGCCGGCACCAGAAGAGATAGAGGAAGTTACTCTTAAGCGAAAGAAAAAGCCAAAGAAACCAGTTGAAGAAGAAGAGGAGAAAGTTGTAGTAGAAGAAATTACCGATGAAGTAATTATTAAGAAGAAACCGAAAGATGAGCCTGTGATTGAAGAAACGCCAGAGGAAGTGACAGTGAAGAAACCAGCAACTGATAAAGAAAAGATTTCTCTACCTGAAGAAGGTGAAGCTGATGTTGTTATTAAGAAAAAACCGAAGAAGAAGCCAGTGGTTGATGAAGCAGTCGATGAAGTGACTATTAAGAAACCTGTTGTTGAGGAAGAAGAAAAGGTTGTGGAAGAAGTGACTGAGGAAGTTACTCTTAAGAAGAAACCTAAGAAAAAACCGGTCGAAGAAGAAACAACAGAAGAAGTCACGATTGTCAAGCCAAAATCAGAAGAGGCTGAATTAATACAACCTGAAGAAGTTCAAGCTGAGGTTTCACTCAGGAAGAAAGCGAAGAAGAAGCCAGTTACTGAAGAGGCTGCTGACGAAGTCACTATTAAGAAACCTGAGACTGAGGAGGAGGAAAATGTTGTGGAGGAAACAGGACAGAAAATCACTCTTAAAAAGAAACCTATGAAAAAGCCAGTGAAGGAAGAAGCACCAGAAGAGGTTATAATAGTCGAACCGAAACCAGAAGAAGCTGAAGTAAGACAACCTAAAGAGGTTCAAGCAGAGGTATCACTTAAAAAGAAACTAAAAAAGAAACCAGTTACTGAAGAGGTTGCTGATGAAGTCACTGTTAAGAAACCTATTGTCGAGGAAGAGAAAGAGAAGGTTATCGAAGAAGTCATTGAGGAGGTTACTCTAAAGAAGAAGCCAAAGAAAAAGCCTGCAGAGGAAGAAACAACAGAAGAGATCACTTTTGTGAAACCAAAATCAGAAGAAGCTGAAGTAAGACAACCTGAAGAGGTGCAAGCGGAAGTTGCTCTTAAAAAGAAACCAAAGAAGGAACCGGTTGTTGAAGAAGCTGCTGACGAAGTCACTATTAAAAAACCTGTTGCTGAGGAGGAAGAAAAGATTGTCGAAGAAGTCGTTGAGGAAGTTACTCTCAAGAAGAAACCAAAGAAGAAGCCTGTAGAGGAAGAAACAACAGAAGAGGTCACTATTGTTAAACCAAAGCCCGAAGAAGTTGGAAAAACACAACCCGAAGAGGTGCAAGGGGAAGTTGCTCTTAAAAAGAAACCAAAGAAGAAACCGGTTGTTGAAGAAGTTGCTGAGGAAGTCACCATTAAGAAACCTGTTGTTGAGGAGGAAGAGAGGGTTGTCGAAGAAGTCGTTGAGGAAGTTACTTTTAAGACGAAACCTAAGAAAAAGCCGGTAGCAGAAGAAACAGCGGAAGAGATCACTATTACCAAACCAAAACCAGAAGAAGCTGACATAATACAACCTGAAGAGGTACAAGCCGAGGTTTCACTCAAGAAGAAATCAAAGAAGAAACCAGTTATTGAAGAAGCTGCTGACGAAGTCACCATTAGGAAACCTGTTGTTGAGGAAGAGGAAAAGAAGGTTGTCGAAGAAGTCGTTGAGGAAGTCACTCTAAAGAAGACACCAAAGGAGAAGCCTGTAGAGGAAAAAACAACAGAAGAAATCACTCTTGCCAAACCAAAACCAGAAGGGGCTGAAATTGAACAGCCTGAGGAGGTACGAGCTGAAGTTTCGCTTAAAAAGAAACCCAAGAAAAAAATAGTCATTGAAGAAGCAGCTGACGAAGTCACTATTGAAAAACCCGTTATTGATGAAGTAGAGAAGGTTGTCGAAGATATCGTTGAAGAAGTAACTCTTAAAAAGAAACCCAAGAAAAAGCCGGTAGGAGAAGAATTAACGGAAGAGATCACTATTACCAAACCAAAACCACAAGAGGCTGAAGTAATTCAACCTGACGATGTGCAAGCGGATATTGCAATTAAGAAAAAACCGAAGAAAAAACCAGTTGTTGAAGAAGCTGCTGACGAAGTGACTATTAAGAAACCTGTTGCAGCGGAGGAGGAGGAGAAAGTTGTCGAAGAAATCGTTGAGGAAGTCCCTCTTAAGAAGAAACCGAAAAAGAAGAAGAGTATTCCTGAAGATGTAGCGGATGAATTTACAA
>JAUMHM010000031.1:41594715-41611943 GCA_032362435.1 Melikaiella ostensackeni | reverse complement strand
TAACTCTGAAAAAGAAACCGAAAAAGAAGAAGAGTATTCCTGAAGACGTAACAGATGAAGTAACAATAAAAAAACCAGTCCCTGAGAAAGAGAAAGACAAAGGAGAAGAAGTTACACAAGAGGTAACATTGAAGAAAAAGCCAAGAAATCAACCAGTCACAGAAGAAGCGGCGGATGAAATAACTATTAAAAAGCCAATCATAGAAGAAGAGAAGAACATTATTGATGAAGAGGTCGTTGAGGAAGTAACTCTGAAAAAGAAACCGAAAAAGAAGAAGAGTATTCCTGAAGATGTAGCGGATGAATTTACAATGAAGAAGCCAGTTGACAAAAAAGAGGAAGAGAAGCCAGAAGAAGTGTCTGAAGACGTACAACTAAAGAGGAAACAGAAACTGAAGCCAATGGTGGATGAAGCTGCTGAAGAATTAACTATCCAAAGAGTAGAGGAGATTCCTGGGCCTGAAGAAGAGGAAGTTGTGGAAGAATTCACCATTAAACGAAAACCTCCCAAAAAGGCACCTAAGCCAATTGAAGAAATTTACGAAGACGTTACTATCCGTAAACTACGACCAAAGAGAAAGCCAAGAACTGATCTTAAGGAAGTAACTGAAGCTGAAACTGTTATTTTCAAACCTCGACAAACAAAAACAAAGGAGGATGTTGAACAAGAATTTAAAATATCTTTGAATACCTACGAAGAAGAAGATATTTCTATGTCAGGAAAAGTACGTTTGAAACCAAAGAGACGCCCACAAACTTATTCAGAAGAAGCCGGCGAAGAAACAATACGCATCGTGCAGGAATATGATGACGATACTGGTCCAGTAATAGAAGAAATTATAGATGACTCCGATAAAGAAGAATACAGCATTGATGAACTAGAAACTGATGAAATGAATCTACCTCTGCGTCGGAAGAAACAAATGCAACCAAAGCCATACTCCATAGAAGAAATTGAAGAAGATGATGTTAAAATGAAGTTAAAACATGACAGGAAGTATTCGTATGAAGAAACCGATGAGTCCTTGGCTTTGAAATTGAAGTCAAAGCGACGCGTATCAACCTACGATGAAGGTTCGACATTTTCCGAATTATTGCTTCAAATAATTATTAGCTTCTAACACTGCTTTCAGCTCAACTATCAGGAAAGCTAACGAATTTTGCTGTACACGTTATTCACTTCTTTCGTCGAATAGTGAGTACAGCCTCCCCTTAGAATTCCCTAAAATCCTTTATCCTGAAATTGAAAAAGACTTTGATTATATAATTTCTGCTTTAGCTGCGAAAGAAAAGCATATCGGTCTAAGCAAATAACTAACCATGCTATTTAATGACACTTCTATAAATACAATTTTTATGTCTGCAGAAGAAGCTAGTCTCAGTATTACCAGGGAAGGAGATATTGAGGAAGAAGGTAAATTATTGTTATATATTTTTATTGCATAGCTAAGTTTTATTTGTGACTAAATTGATGTTTAATTGCAGAAGTCGAGTATATCGTTCAAGATGGTGACACACTCTTTTCCATTTGTTCTTATGTGGCAGAGACAGACGAAGCTATAAACTTAGTAGAGGGAGAAAGAGTTTATCTAATAGGTATTTCCATTTATATTCCATGACTAAAGATAAATTTGATTCAATGACAATTAAATTACTTTGTGATCATATTATATTTGATAGAACATACGAACGCCGACTGGTGGTTTGTGAAGAAACATCTCACACAAGAGAAAGGTTGGGTACCAGCGCAATATTTGCTAGATGAAGCTAACTACACACTTTATGTTCAACGCAAATTAAATGAAAAGATTGATAAACTCCCAGTCTTTGAGAGTGAGTAGATGACAGTTTTATTAAAATGAAGATAATAAGGCTTTTTTAATATTAATTTTTTACCATATATATATTGCTCGCTTTCAGAACCAGGTCCAGGAGAAAAAGCTTCTGCGCCTCGTTTCGTCGAAAAATTGCAGCCAATACATACACCTGATGGTTACACTGTACAATTTGAATGTCAAGTTGAGGGCTTACCGAGACCACAGATAACCTGGTTCCGTCAAACTGCAATCATCAAACCTACACCAGATTTCCAAATGTATTACGATGAAGACAACGTGGCAACTCTTATAATCAGAGAAGTATTTCCCGAAGATGCTGGAACATTTACTTGTGTAGCTAAAAATGCAGCTGGATTTGCCTCTAGCACTACAGAATTAATTGTGGAAGCACCGCTATCTGACCACGGTTCTGATGTAACTGGACTTTCAAGAAAGAGCCTCTCAAGGTAAGATTCAATTACACAAAGAAAATTATATCTAATTATAATAATAAATTGAAATTGAACGATATAATTGATTATTTTTCATTATTACAGAGAATCCTCCCTTGCGGATATTCTAGAAGGTATTCCACCAACCTTCTCGCGAAGACCAAAGGCTAAATGTGTGAATGAAGGTCAGGATGTCATTCTTGACTGTCGCCTGGTCGCTGTACCAGAACCAGAAATAACTTGGTTCTACGAAGAAAAACGCGTTACAAGCAAGGAGAACATAGTCGTCGTCACTGAAAGTGATATGCATATGTATTGCAGTGTCATGAAAATCACTAAAGTTCAGAAAAAGCAAGAAGGACGCTATAAGATCGTAGCAAAGAATAGAGAGGGAGAAGCTATTATCGAAATTCCTCTAAAGGTATGTTATTATAGCGTAATTAAAATAACTTATTTTCTTTTTAACAGAGCTAGAGTTGAAGGGCAATAGATCATCACTAAAATGATAAAAAATATTCGTCCACTGATTGGTTCTTATTTAACAGGTTATGACTGGAGAACGAGAGCCACCAGAAATTCTTGAACCATTGAAACCCTTCGCAGTGAGAGAAGGTGAAACTGTAGTTCTAACAACGCAGATAGTTGGCAATCCAGCTCCTGATGTCAAATGGTTGAAGGATGGAAAACCACTGAAGGGAGTAACGCCTAAACAAGATAGAGATGTCAATACCTTGACCCTTATTCAACCCCAGTTGGCTGATTCAGGAGAATATTCAGTTATAGCAACCAATGACCTCGGAACGGCAGAAACACATGCAAGTCTAACAGTTGAAGGTAAATTTTGTATACAGATAAGCTTTTATAAAAATAATCGCTTTTCGAGAATAATATCTAACAAACGTATAACATAATCAACGTCTCTGTTTGAACACTTTGAAATAGAAAATAAAACACTTAAACTATTAATCTAGCTTAATTCTTGCAAATGCTTCTCAAATATTAATTCCAGCTGCTGCTGTTCTTGAAGGTGCGCTTGCTTTAGCAGTAGAATTAGCAAAAGAAGGACTCACTCCTCTATCACAGAAGGGTATGATAAGCTTTTTGACGCTATTGCTTGTCTTGCTTTGTTTTTCATTTTTATTCGAATTCCATCATTAAAAACCCCCTAAAACGTATTTAAAATTTGCAGAAATGCCAAGTGGCGCACCAGAACCACCACTCTTCACTGAACGATTCCAAGAAGTTACAGTTCCAGAAAAAGGCACATTCAAGCTGGAGGCTAAAGTTACCGGCAATCCAGTTCCTCTAGTGTCATGGCTGAGGTGTGTACAGTTGTTTAAGTAGCATTTAATACATTCACATTGAAAGTGGAATGATTAAATACAATTAAATTTTCAGAAACAACAAACCACTTGAGAAGTCACCAAACATCACAGAAAGTTATGATGGAGAGAACATAGCCCTGGAAATTAAAAATACAGATTCAGAAGTTGATTCTGGAGACTACAAATGTGTTGCTGTTAATCCAGTTGGAAAGGCTTCTCATGGTGCTAAAGTTACTGTAGATGTTGACAAAGTAACCTTCACAAAGAAACTAGACGAGAAAGTTACTATCGATGAATACAAGCCTCTAGAATTAACATGCGAAACATCCCACACGGTTTCGACTACCTGGTGGCATAATGATAAAGAAATCAGCGGCATGGATCATCGGGAAATTATTCAGGAAGGACGAATGCATAGACTGGTTATTAAAAAGTCCAGTCCTACTGATGAAGGAACGTATAAATGTACAGTCAAGAATCAGAAAACAACATGTGATGTTACTGTTAAAGGTATTGTTCTAATTTTTATTATCAAACTAACTTTGGGTAGTAACTATAAATTGCAAATTTACATTATCTAATTATTGAATTAGCTACAAAACCGGAGTTCGTGAGAAAACTGCAGGACTTCGAAGTGAAAGAACGTGAAGTAGCAATCCTGGAGGTAGAAATCACTTCCCAAACTGCTGAGGTCACATGGCATAAGGATGGTCTTCCACTGAAAGCAACTGAAGAAAAAATAGAGTTTGTTAAGGAGGGAACTGTTCGAAAGTTGCTTATTAGAAGCACTTCTGTACATGATGAGGGAGAATATGCTTGTACTCTTATCGATCAAGAATGTACTGCAGAAGTAACTGTTGTTGGTGAGTTTGCTTGCAAGAAAACTCGGCATTTCGGTAACCTACTGTTAATAATATTTACTTAATATTTTATCAATTTGTCCTTCAGAATTACCTCCTGAGATCATAAACAAGATGAAAGACGTCAGGATAGCTAAAGGAGAAAAGGCTACCTTTGAAATTGAACTGACTAAAGGAGACGCACTAGTGAAATGGTTCAAGGATGGTGAAGAACTTAAATTTTCAGAGCACGTCCAATTATCCATTGATGGAAAGCGGCAGAAACTTAAAATCTATAATTCTGAACCTGAAGACGCTGGGGTTTATTCTTGTGAAGTCGGCAAGCAAACTTCTTCAGCTAAATTAATAGTTGAAGAACCGCAGGTCGAATTTGTGAAAAAATTGCCTGATGTCACTTTGGTACCATTGAACGCAGATGCTGTTTTCACGGTGGAGCTTTCCCAGCCAGACGTTCCTGTGCAATGGTTCAAGTAAGTTACTTTCAAATAGTATTATTTCTAATTTCAGAACGTAAATATCCAGAGCAGATTTTATCTAATAAATTTCATATACAGGAAAGGAAAAGAAATTAAGGAGTCGCCTAAGTATACGATCATTGATGAAGGACCTGTTAAAAAACTCATCGTTAAGAAATGTAGTGTTGAAGATGCCTACGAGTACAGCGTCGTTGCAATAAACGTGAAATCATCCTCCAAACTAAAGGTCGAAAGTAAGTGTCTTTTGAAATTTAATCTTAATTTCTCATTGAAAATATTTCTAACCAACATAGTTGTACACTTTTCAGTTATTGAAACACCACCAAAAATAAATATGGATTCTCCAAAATTATACAAAGTCAAAAAGGGCGAAGACGTGGAAATTAGCGTCAAGTTTTCTGCATCGCCAATGCCAACTGAAGAATGGACTGTTAACGGACGTGTTGTGTCTAAAACTAAGCGAATCATTCCAACTATACAAGAAGAGTCAGCCACTTTAACCATCAAGAAAATTGAAGAAAAGGATATTGGTGATTACACTCTGAAACTCGTCAACTCACATGGTGAAGCAGAAATTGACATCAAAGTTCTCATTGTCCGTAAGTATCCTTTCAAAGTTATTCTGTAACTTCTAAAAAATATTAAAGTATTAAAAAGATATTGCATAACGTATTTTCAATTTGTAGAAATACCAAGTCCACCAGGCAGACCAGAACCTTCTGAAGTCACAGATGATACAATCACTCTTCATTGGAAGGAACCAGAATCTGATGGTAATTCACCCGTCACTGAGTACATTTTGGAATATCACGATCGAGAGGAATCATCGTAAGTTTATTCATTACTTGATATTGGGAAAAAAATTTTTTTAAATGTTAAATGCTTATCATTTATTTCAACAGTTGGACCAGTGTTACCGAGAAAATAACTGAAACATCCCAGAAAGTAACGCAATTAACAACCAAAAAGGAATATACCTTCCGTGTAAAAGCGGTAAATGAAGTAGGTCCAAGTGAACCTTCTCCGAACTCTGATTACATTAAAGTTACCAAGCCATCGGCATCTGAACCACCAACTATTCTGGAACCACTAAAGAGCGTCACCACAGGATTGAGGAAAACTGTATCGTTCTCATGTGTCATCGGAGGCACACCAATTCCCGAAGTCACATGGTTCGTATTCTAAAGATTAATTACATTTTCTATAGAAATGAAATTATATTAATGCAATTTTGTCTTTATACAGGTTAAAGAACGATAGTCCATTCAAACACAAAAATATAACTTATGAAAACCGTGTTGCCAAGTATACCATTGAAGAAACCACCGAAACTTCTGCAGCAACATTCACTGTGAAGGCAGAAAATGAAGTCGGTACAGCTAAAACTACTTGTCAACTGAAGATTCAAGAACCACCAACAGTGACAGTAGATGAGGCTCTTGCTTCTCAGAATATCAACGCTGCTGGCCGATGGAAAGTCGAAGCTAAATCAACAGGATTCCCGAAACCGGAAATCACGTGGACAAAGAACAAACAAACTATTTTAGACAAACGTGTTTCAATTTACACAGAGGAAACATCTTCCACTATTGCAATATACTCTTTGACAAGAGAGGACTCTGGAACTTATACTGTAACAGTAGAAAATGAAGCCGGCAGTACGTGGGAGGAGATAAACCTAAAAGTTATTGGTGTGTTCTGGTTATTCTAACTGTGATGATTATATAATGATGAAACCAGATTATCAAAATTTCTATTTATGTAACTTCCCTTACAGATAAGCCTGGTAAGCCTCAAGGACCAATGAACGTCAAGAATATCCAAGCAGATCGAGTCACCATTGAATGGAAATCACCAACTGATACAGGTGGACTGGATCTCAATCATTACACAATAGAAAAATGTGATCCAAACAAAAAAGTGTGGATGAAGGTAGCCGATGTCGACCCAGAAACTACAAGTTTCTGCGTTGAAAAATTACAACCGGATACGGAATATGTGTTCAGGGTTATAGCCAGAAATGATGTTGGTTCCTCCGAAGGGTTGGAATCTGAGCCTGTTAAGATAACATCTTCATTAGGTAAATTATTCTTAATATTCGTTGAATCTAGAGCCTTATGTTATTGAAAATACATAACTGAATAATTCTAATTTTAGATAAACCAGGAGCACCAAGAGGACCTTTGGAAGTATCAGGTATGACGAAAACATCCTTCACGATAGGGTGGCAGCCACCAGAATACGATGGTGGAACACCAATCATCGAATACATCGTTGAAATGAAGGAAACTTCCAAAAGTACTTGGAAGAAGGTGAGTTTTTCTATATTGAAAGAATTTATGTATTCAATTATCAATTTTCATACAATTTTGTATTTTTCACAATTCTCTGTGTTTTTGTAGATTGGCAGCGCGAAGGATGGAGTTACACATTTCAGTTTATCAGACTTAAAGACAGACGTATCCTACGACTTTAGAATATCAGCAAGGAACAAGGTTGGCACAGGACCAGCGTATGTGTCAGAAGAACCAATCGTTGCCGGAAAACGTCTTAGTAAGTAAACATTTATTAATCAGCTCTTTTACTAAACCAATTTAACATTATTATTAACTTTTTTTAAATAAAACTTTTTGCTTACTGAATGCTTACGCTTCTGCCCAGAAATAACCAAAATTACGGCTAGTACAATTTATGCACTGCTTGGCACATTTCCGACTGGTGCAACCGTTGTTTGCAAAAGTAAGTAGTCTATCAGTGAACTCTAGATTTAAGAAATGCTATTTCTTGCATCTTATAAATTTTATTTTTAAGTAACTTTAAAATTTCCAAAGTTAATATACTTCATGTATTTTATAGCACCACCTTCATGTCCACTAAACGTAACCGTGACGAACGTTACCAGTAGAAGTGTCACCTTAAACTGGTCTCCACCAGCAAGTACGGGAGGAGCTGATATTACAGGTAGATTTACCTTCTTCGTAATTATAATATAATGAGAAACTATCTAGAAAATGAGAAAATATATAGAAACTAAAGGCTTCTGGCAGCAATGGCTGCCAGCTATTTAATTCTACTACCTTCCTCTTTCTTCCGTTTCTTCGTTGGTTTTAGCCAATTTCATTGAATAAGTTTAATATTAATCAATAATTCTAATAAAATTCAAATTAAAAGTTATATTCAAGAAATTAATTATTAATTTTGAAAAAATGAAGATCTATATAGCTGAAACTTCAATAATCCAAAAAATATTTTAGTATTCAAAATTCAAATTTCCAATTCTACTCTTTTCTTACTTTTATTTTAGAAA
This sequence comes from Melikaiella ostensackeni, assembly GCA_032362435.1. Taxonomy (NCBI): domain Eukaryota; kingdom Metazoa; phylum Arthropoda; class Insecta; order Hymenoptera; family Cynipidae; genus Melikaiella; species Melikaiella ostensackeni. The sequence goes on along the minus strand of JAUMHM010000031.1, from coordinate 41,603,706 downwards.
TTAAAAAAGGGAAAAAATGGTTTTTCAGATTGCAAGTAAACATAAAATTTTTTATTTTTAAATAAAGGGGTAAAAAATATACTCAACAGATATTATTCTCAACTTTCCTAAACTATTTTTCCACATTTTTTTTGAATGGTAAAAGGGTCAGAGAAGAGTCCGTATTTCTCAATTTCTTCATGGGAAAGGGGACTGAGAAAGGGGATAGAGAAAACTCTGTATTTCTTTATTTCTTCACTTTTCATACTAAAAAAAAATGATATCCTAGTGTAGTTTTTTTGTTTTTTGTTTTGTATTTTTTTAACATTAGTTCCTCCAAAAATCTTCAAAATGTCTCATAAAATATCTTTATAAATTTATCTTTCAATTTAATTATAAACAAAAATTATATTCAACAGAACTTTTTCTCAATTATTCCAAAGTTTTTCCAAAATTTTTTGTTGAATATGAGAGGGGACTTAGAATGGGAACAGGGGGAAATCTGTATTTTTCGATTTCTTTATGGGAAAGGAGACTGAGAAAGTGGACAAGCATAATTCTTTATTTTTCCATTTCTTCATTTTTCATAATAAAAAATAAATTATATCCTTATATAGCGATTTGTGTTTTTTATGTATTTTGCTTAGCATCAGGACCACCAAGAATCTTTACAATGGGTCATAAAATATCTCTATAAATTTAACTTTGAATTTAATTATAAAAAATATATATATGGGACAGAATTTTTTGTCACTTTTTTCAAACTTTTTTTTCAATTTTTTTTTTGAATGGGAAAGGAGACTGATAAAAGGGAAAAGAAAAATCTCTATTTTTTAATTTCTTCATGGGAAAGGGACAGAGGAAACTCTGTATTTTGCAATTTCTTCACTTTTCATAATAAAAAAAAATTATATCCTAGTATATTCTAGAGTCTTTATAATCGTACCAAACTTTTTTATATTTTTTTTTATTGAAAGAAGACAGAGGAAACTCTTTTTTTAGCATCTAAATGCGAAAAGGGAAACTCTATATTTTTAAATTTCTTCATGGGAAAGGGGACTGAGAAAGCGGACAGAGAAAATTCTGTATTTTTCAATTTCATCATGGAAAAGGAGATAAAAAAACTCTTTATTTTTAAATTTCTTAACTTTTAATGATAATAAAATCAATTCCTAGTATAGCTTTTTGTGCTTTTTTGTGTATTTTTCTTAGAAGTAGGACCACTAAGAACCTTCACAATCTTTACAAACTTTTTTCCATTTTTTTTAATGGGACAGGGGACAGAGAAAACTCATTTTTTTCAGCTTCTAAGTGGGAGAGGGGACTCAGGAAACTCTATATTTTTCCACTTTTTCGTGGAAAAAGGAGACTGAGAAAGAGAACAGAGAAAACTGTATTTTTCGATTAGTAAATGGGAGAGGGGACTAAGAAAGGGGACAGAAAAAACTCTGTATTTTTCAATTTCAGTTATTTTCATAATACACTCAAACGCTGCTATAGAGACCGTGATGGAGGTACCCTCAATGGCCTTCGCTTCTATCCCGGGGTTCTCCAAACCATAAACAATCAGGGCCGTATGAACCATTTCTGTTGGAGTTTTGTCTCAATTTTTCATTTTTGTTTGCCATTTTGGCTTTATAATATCATAATGAAAAAGAAAATGTTTGAGCTCGAAAATCAAACTTTATCAAAGTACTATTTTTAAATATGTACGTACATATATCAGGGTAGACATGTAGATAATTTTCATCGGTACTATATAATATAATTGAATTATATAATTACTTTTGATAATTTATTTAATTAAAATTACTTGGTATATAATTGAATGCAAGTATACTTTTAGTATGAGCTTCAATGAACATTATCTTTAAAAAAGGTTTAATACTCCAAACATAACCTCAGAACAAACTTTTCTACTTTATGAATGATTTGCATTCAATTTGTCTAAAAGAAAGGTAAGCCAAATATTTGGCTGAAATGAGAATCAAAATTTTGCTCTTAGACGTTAAAATATTTTGTTACTTACTAACTTACTTGAAACGTTTTAGGACCATTGAGCTTCTCGTTTGAAATGATAGCTTGCTCTTGAACTATTGGCCTGGATACAGGGTCGCCTCTGTCTCTGACTTGCTAAAACCATTCTAAGCACTATTCACAGCGCTGTACACGCTCTCAGAGACACCATATTTTCGTAAAATAGACTGTTTCGAGGCACCTGTTTTCACTTCGTCTGAAATCTCATATTTCTCTTCGAAAGATAAACGCTTCTTCTTGTTTTCCTTCGAAATTTTTGTCACGCCTGTTCACACATGGTTTCGCATAACCTCAACCGCGAACTGAAGCGAATGTCCTGCGACACTTGCAACTGACTGAAAATGACTGAAGCAGACGACACGAGTAACCGAAGAGAGTACTGCCCGCTTTTTTCATACGCTCCTGCGTTGTTGTGGAGACACTGCCGATGACCTCGCAGCGGCTCTCTCTCGCCCCCTTGGTCACCTTGTCTTTTATAACGGGGGTTCTCATAACGAAGTTTGAGTGTAAATAAAATGCCACAAGCCTCTAGTATCTCTATACATTTCCATTTATAGAATGAATTTTAATTTACATTTTGTAATTTATCAATTTTTAGAAAGAAAATCCTAAAAATTTATATCCGATAGAAAGTTCTCTATATTTTTTAACCATTGAAACGTCCTAAGTTGTCAAATGCGCCATAAAACATTTCTTTAACCCTTAAAAGAGAGCTGGAATTTCTATAATCAGAAATTGCAAATTTTTTATTTTATCACTATTTTGAAAAATAATAAACTTAAAAGTGATATCTTATTGAGCTTCCTCTCTATTTGTTCAATAAACTGGACTTCATAAGCTTTTAAATAAACCGAGAGACATCCAAAAAAACCCTTAGAGGAGACCAGAATTTTTATAATCTGAAATTGTAAATTCTTCAATTTATCACTATTCTGAAGAAAAAAAAACTGAAAAGTGATATCTGATACAGCTTTTTCTCTATTTTTTCGATAAACTGGATTTCAGAAGCATTAAAGTCAACCAGGAAACATCCCTATAACCCTTAGATTCTATATATAGATAGAAAATTACAATAAATTGTAACTGTTGAAAAATTTTTAAGGATACGTACTTGAAAGGCGGCCATTGACTGGAAAGAGTGCAAAGTGGACCAAAGTAGCTACATTGGATGCTGCAACTAATACCTACTGTGTGGAAAATCTCAAGGAAAGTGAATTTCTATTTAGGATATTTGCAGAAAATAGCATCGGTCTTAGTCCCCCAGCAAACTCAGAACCAGTCACCTTACAAACTCATGCTTGTAAGTATTAGAGAATTATTTTTCATTTAGCAATTTTCATAAACTATTCTATTTCTATTTCTGTATGAAGAATTTATTCTTCGTTCTCAAAGAATAACGTCGATTCGTTCGCAGAAAAAATGAATGCCATCGCTTCGCTCGCAGAAAAAGAATACCATCGCTGTCCTCGCTTCGCTCTCGAAAGTACAAATTCTCTGCTTAGCTCATCCTTCAAAATCTTAATTCTTATTAATTATTAAATTTTTTCCATTCATAATATTTCCCATTCATCTATTCCTAATGCACACTATTCCTCTAGCAAACCTGCACGTTTCTTATTCACTGAGCTTAGTAGCCTCACCTTTTTTTTAATATTTAAAGATTTGTCAATGATTGTTTGTTTCTAAATACTCGAATTGAGGCTAAAACTCAAAATATTAACTGAATAAAGGTGAGCTGAAAAATAACAATTGAAATTAGTTTTAGTGACTTTCGTTGTAAAACATCGTTACTATCAAGTGTATTAAAAATGAACAACTAAAAATAATTAATATCTCTAGATGCTGCAGTCTTCATGAATTTTTAAATCTTGGAATCTATAGAATTTATGGAAAAATTTTTATTTCAGTGGTACCATCTCCACCTACGGCACCATTAGAAATTAGGCAAATAGCTGGCAACACAATTTCCATTGAATGGGGTCGACCTGAATTCGATGGTGGTGCACCCTTGGAGGCTTATAAGATCGCAATTAGGGATGTTAAGAAAACCATGTGGATGGAAGTCGGTCGTGTTAAGGCTGATATTCAAAAATTGACGATAAGGGACCTTCAAGAGAAACATGAATACCTCTTGAGAATATTCGCAAGGAACGAAATCGGATTCAGTGAACCACTGGAATCCGACGAACCAATCAAAATCGTCCCTGCGACTGGTAAGGAATTTTTTTTATGAATTAAATATAATATCATTTTGAGGCCCTGCTTCTGCCTTGGTTAAATATAACATTAATTAGGCTGGAGGCCCAAAACCCAGAGAAGAAGTCGCCACTCCTTTTGGTGGCGCAAGGCGCACGTTTTCTATACTTCCGTATTGTTCATGGTGAACAGGATGTTTAGCTATTAGCTAAACTTGGCGCGTGGATACATAACCTCCACTGCGCATGCTTGAAATTTCAGCGAATAGCTGCTTGCCATGAATAATAGAAACTGCTAGCAAACGTGTGCCCTACGGCGCCAAAAGAAGTGGCGGCATCTGCTCTGAGTTTTGAGTGTCCAGTCTAATTTCTATTGTAAAAAATTATAATTGAAATGAATAATTTTTTCAGAATTAACTGTAATCGAGACAGTTGCCGAAACCCCAGATCGAGGAGAAACGACATCTGTAAGTTACAGCACAGAAAACACAAGTTCCTGGCTGAGAGATCATAACATGGATGCAGACATTCACTCTTATGCTAGAGCGAGGCTGTTGAGAAAGGACGAATACTTCTTCAAAATATGGCATTACGCCAAAAAGCTTTTTGAATAAGAATTTTCTATCAATGTCCTTTCTCTTCCTTAAATCTTTCCTTATTTTTAAATAAGAAATACTGCGATGAGACTAATCAATTTCGTGAAATCTACAGGATTCTCGATTTTTCCCTTATTCCTTTTTATAGAAATCTAAAGTGTATGTAGCGACTAGATCCAATGAATTAGCATGTATGCGGGTACAAACTTACTTTTGTGAGTACCAATGAGTGTAGAATCTAGTCAGCATAAACGGGAAAAAAGTTTTCCTTATTTATTTATTTTTATGTTTATTTTTTCTTAAACGGACCAAAGATTCCCGAAGAAATATGTAGAATCATCTAAAGGCAGGTACAGCTTTTCCGAATTGTGGAAAGCTTTATCTGTGTTTTTCGATCAGCAGTTGAAGTAAAACCTGCGCAAACAGAAATTATTAATGGCGTGAGTGCGAATCTCTTGGTTGCGCGAAAACCCGTTGAGAAGTTTGCTTTGAAGAAATATATTATATATATGTAAAGAGAGACTAAACTTGAAAGACGGATGTCGGTGCGACTATTTCCGAATTGCTTAAAAATATATATGAATATCAAGAAACAGTAACACGGAGAAATGTGATAACCGAACGTCCGTAAAACAAGTTTAATATTTATAAGAGAACGTATTGAACCCTGTTGTGTATTTATATATTGCTTGCAGCGAGACTACCGTATTTATTATATTATATTATGTTATATTATGTTATTATATACTATTAACGTTATCCTAATCTTAATAACTATACATTTTTTTCCAAAGCGTAATTTTTAATTGTTATCGACAAGTCTGTGAATCCAAAATACCTATGAAATAGAGAAATGCCACGCAGTGATGGTACCCCGAGACGTAAAAATATAGGTGCAAAACAACAGCATTCACAACCATCGCTGCGTCGCATACTCTAAAATTTATTGTAACACGTAAGTTAAGAACGATTAAATTATTGCAAACGAATTTTGTTAGTTTCGATATTTATTTTCTATCTATAGAACATTATGTAGCTTTAATAATTAATTTTTTGTTTTAAAGAGACTTCTCTTATTTAAAATGTTTTACTTTTTATCTTCAGAAACATGAAATTGCATGAAAATCGTCCTGGACCCATTTAAAAAAAGAAAAATATTATGGGATATTATACTGTTTTTATTCGACTTTCAAGCACATACGCCAAATTTTGAAGATTGTAGCCCCAATTCCATTTGAGACAGGTTAGGCGAAGAGCTTCAGTATGACCACCCTCACTTACATTTTTCCGAAGAAAACATTTTGTACGCGAAAAAAACGTATTTTGACGTTTCGTTCTATTTCACATTCTTTTTTTATGTATTTTCCCCAATTTTTTGTTCCTTCCAGTGGAAAGAAACTGTGGCTCTGTAAATTAAATTGTTTCCTTTAATAAATGTTTCTTTAGATTTACATAGTCACTATTCTCAATCCTAGAAGATTTACAACTTCCTAGGAGCAATGGTAAATTTTTAGAGAATTTTTTGTGCCAAAAAACATTTCTTTAGATCGACCTAGTTTCTACTCCTCTTTCTGAAAGATACACAACTTTCTAGGACCAACAGAGAATGTTTGAGATAATTTTGAATTACGGTTTGGGGCGAAATTTCCATTTTCCTATGTTGGCCTGTGAATAGCTCTGAATCTGAAAATAAATTGAGAAAATTTCGAATTTCGGTTAAGTGGAAAACTTCAATTTCCCTATGTTGGCCTACAAATACCTCAGGCTCTGAAAATTATTTTTTTCCCTTGAACAGTGTCTCTTTAAATAAACCTAGTTCCTTCTTTCCTTTCTGTAAAATACACAATCTTGAACTTCAGGGTGGATGAAAAATTCCAATTGCCCTGTCTTGGCCTATAAATCTCTATGGCTCTAGAAATTATTTTCTTTTCTCTCTTAGTGTTTCTTTAGATTCACTTACAATTAGTCCCAACTGCCTATTCTGGAAGATGTAGAGATTGCTAGGACCAACCGCGCATTTTTAGAAAATCTCGAATTTCGAGATGAGAAGAAAATTCCAATTTTCCTTTGTTGGCCTATAAACTACGATAGGTCTGGAAATTAACCTTTCTTTCTAAGAGTGTTTCTTTAGATTGACCTAGTCCCAGCAACCTGCTCTGACAGGTTTAGAACTTCCTAGGACCAACCAGAAATTTTTTAGGAAATCTCGAATTTCGAGGTGGAAGAAAAATTCCAATTTTCCTAGATTGGTCTATAACTTACGATGTCTCAGTAGATTAACTTTCCTTCCTGTCTAAAAAGGTTTATTTAGATTTACCAGGTCCCAAAATCTGTTCCTTCAGACTTAAAACTGCCTAGGATTAACCGAAATTTTTTTTTACGTCTGTCATTTCGAGGTGGAAGAAAAATCCCAGCTTCTCTATATTGGCCTATAAAACACGATGGCTTTGAAAATTAACTTTCCTTTCTCTCGAAAAGTTTTTTTTTCAGATTTACCCAGTCCCATTTCCTTGGTCTGGAAGATTTATAACTTCCTAGGACTAACAGGAAATGTTTGAGAAAATTTTGAATTTCGGTTTGGGAGAAAAGTTTCGATTTTCCTATAATGGCCTATAACTCACGATGGCTCTGGAAATGAACTTTTCTTTCTTTCTAAAAGTATTTCTTTAAATTCACCTTGCCCCAACACCCTGATCTGGTAGGTTTACAACTTCCTAGGAACAACCGGTAATTTTTTATACAATCTCGAATTTCGAGATGGGAGAAAAATTCCAATTCTCCTATGTTGGCCCATAACCTACGATGGCTCAGGAAATTAACTTTTCTTCCTTTCTAAAAATGTTTTTTAGATTGACCTAGTCCCATTTTTCTGTTCTGAAAGATTCACATCTTTCTAGAACCAACAGGGATTTTTACAAAACAGCGTCATAAATTGCAAACCTTGTTTTTTTTTGTCTATTTGATTCTATAATGAAGCATTTCACATTCATTAACATATAAAAAGAATTAAATTTGAAGCTTCGTCAGCATGACAATTTAATTTTGATACTTATAAAAACATATAAAAAAACGTGTCTGGACTGATGATAAATTGAGATAAGAAATGTGAAAATATGTATATAGAAGAAATACATACGTGTCTTTTCAAATTATTGCACGTTTGTAGAAATTTGTTACGTACGAAAAAATAATTATCATTGAATCTAGAAAATATCGGTACGTATGCAGACGATACAATATTTTCTTGACTCAAGAAAATTTACTTGAATAAAGAAAGTTGATATTCTTCAAACAAGTACATTTTCTTGGATCAGACAAATATTTTACCACCTTTGAATTTGTACTGTCTCTCTGTTTGAATTTTTTGCTTTTAAAAGAACCTACCCAATTGCTTATAACCATTATTTTATAGCGTATTTATCGTTTTTCTTTTACTCGTCGAAAATGCTATTAAAAAATCAAAAATTTAAATTTTGAGGAAAACAACACAAGATGAAAACGTAAGTTAAGAGAAGGAATTGTTGGTACTTTAAAAAAGGCATACAAAGATGCCATTGACCATTTTTCGGTAGGATATATGAATTTATACAGGACTGTATATATTGTTTAAATGAGTTATAGAAATGGGAAACGTAACAAACAACAACAAAATTTAATAAAAGAGCGCATTGTGTAACAGTATCAACTTTATTGAAACAATAAGGCAATATTGTGAAGGTTGTTGAAAGTTTGTAAAATCAAATGAGAAACCGTGTGTATTAAAAAAATTAATTCAAGAAAAATAAATTTTTTTTCCACCATTTTTATTTTCAATGTAGTAGTTATGTAGTTGTCAAAAGACTTTGACAGAATTTGACTTTGGGATGGATTTTTTTGGTAAAGTTTGATGGAACTATTTCTGAAAAGCACCAGAAATTCTAGAACTATGCCAAATCTGCTTGGAACTCTAAAAACAGTTCACTTTTTTAAAAGGAGGAGGAGAGTGAAGTTAATCCCTATTTTCAAAAAGTGAGTTTTTCCCCTTTAAAAGCCAGAACTGTGACTTAAACCTAACAAGAACTTCAAAAATATTGAAGAGGTACTCAGAACTTTAAAAGAAAGGACCCTGTAACACGCCTATGGGAAAAGTGGTTTCCGTTAATTTGGCTGAATTTTTTATATGTTACGTGTCTCGTCATTCTGAA
>JAUMHM010000031.1:41583806-41594615 GCA_032362435.1 Melikaiella ostensackeni | reverse complement strand
CGGATAGGAATCGGAACTTATCTTATCTTTCTCCTTCTTCTTTTATCCACCTCTCTCTGTCAGTACAGTAGGACCACCAATGCAACACAACTCAACGTCACTGTAGAATTGTACCAATCATTATAACACTTTATAAAAACATAAAACTGACACAATTTTGAATTATTCAAATAAAAACTCTAAGGATTCTCCCGATTGGCTATTTGAGCCAGCTGGCTTTGAAATGAAGGTTTTTGGTTGTCAAATTTGATTGTTTAAATAAATTATTATTGTTAAAACAAATAGGGTATACGTTCTGAGAAATTCTGAATGGTAAGCGACATAGTCTAAGAGATTTGAAATAACTAAACTTCACTCCACCTTTCCTTCGAAAAGGCGCAAGTGAATGATTATTAATTGTTCAAATAATTGCCAAATATCCCTAACAAGAAAATATGACTCCTAAAATGCATTATTTTTCTCACTAATCTCAGAAAATAATAACTTCGCGATTTACACAAAACCAATACTTTCTCATTGAGATGAGAGTTTAAACAAGAGGTTGCATAGACACTAAGATTATTTTGTATTATACAAAATTCTGTCTGATAAAATTTATCAAGTTAGTACGTTAAAAATCTGAGTAGTTTAAATTGTTAATATCCTGCGTGCTATATTTTTAGAAACACATTTTATGCTCAATATTGAAACACTAGTTCAAATATCCGAGTTTTCTTGAAATTGAAACTCTTCCTGAAACTCCCTGTTCTGGAAGATTTACAACTTCCTAGGACCAACTGGGCATTTCTTGGAAAATCTCGAATTTCAAGGTGGGAGAAAAATAACAATTTTCCTATATTGGCCTTTAACTCTCGATGACTATGGAAATTAACTTTTCTTTCTCTCTGAAAGTGTTTCTTTAGATTTACCTAGTCCCAACTCCCTGTTCTGAAAGACTTACAACTTCTTAGGACCAACCGAGAATTTTAAAATAAATCTCGAATTTCGAGGTGGGAGAAAAATTCCAATTTTCCTATATTGGCCTATAACTCTCGATGATTATGGCAATTAAGTTTTCCTTTTCTCTAAAAGTGTTTCTTCAGATTTACCTAGCCTGTTTATTGATTTACCTGTTCTGGAAGATTTACAATTACTTAAGACCAACCAGGAGTTTTTGAAAAAATTTTGAATTTCGGATTGGAGTTAAAATTCAAATGTTCTTATTTTGGCCTATATATCACTATGGCTCGGGAAAGTAAATATTTTATCTATCAGTCACAAAAAAAAACAGATATTAAGTTACAGCAAAATTTGATAAGGTTTGACTTTTTTTGAAATTTTTGATCCACCATACTGAATAAACCACTTTGAATTTATGATTTTTAGCCCCATCCGTATTCTAATTCTTTTGACGATACTCAAAAATAATTTAAAGTTATTCATGTATAAGACTAAATCTAATAAAATCCGTTATATTACATTCAGAATTTATAGGTTATATCACAATCGCGCATTAGTTACTAAGTGTTATTTTCTATTAAAATTGAATTTCAATTTCTCCAAAAGTTGCGATAATCTTCCGCTTTTGAATAATATTATTAAAAATAATTCAATAACCTCCGGTTGATAAGCTAGAAATTCAAAAAATTCAGACTTACCGCTCAAGCACTCTCTAGTTAGTCACGTGGTTCCGTGACGTCACGCACCTGGAGATGCTATAATGGCGAACGTTGGTGCGTGTTTACGTGTTTATATTAAACTCCCGCGCAAAATACTACAAGTATTTTCGAAGTGAACAATAGAAAAGCTTCTCAAACGAACAATTTCACTGCTTTCTTTGTATACAATATTATAGAAAGCAATGGCTACGACAGAAGTGTCATTTCCTTTCGAAAAGCCAGCAAAAATTTTGAGATGGAAAGTTTCAGCTGGGACCATGATATCTCCTGGAAAGGTGCTGCTTTTGTATAAAACAGTAACATCCGATAATGATGATAAAACAAATCCAGAGGAAAAGCTTCGTGCAAAAACAGAACGAGGACGAGTCACGAAGTTTCTGGCAAAAGCAAACGAAATTATTCAGCCAGGGTATGAATCTTAACCTTAAAATTTATTTGTTATTATTAATGCCGGGGGTGGGGATAATCCCTGTTAATTAGCGAATCTTTTTTTAAATAATAGAGTATGAAAGATATTCAATATGTTATAATTACTTTATTATGCATAAAGAAATAAATCAAGTAAACATACCCATTCTAGCCTGACAGCCTGGCAGCAAGTCAATTATGCAAAATTTGATAATTGTTTTCTTATGTCCCAGTTTACATTTTCCGGATTTGATAAAATTGCACGTTATTTCATATTTTTAAATTTAATTTTCAAGTTTTTGAGTGAACAATTTGTAATTTTGCATTCAAAAATGGGAAATTTTAAAATAAAAGGCTAAAAATTTAAGAATTGTATGCATAAATAATTTTATTTCGGAAAACAGATCACTTTCTTGAATGTAAATTATCACTATCATGCATAATAACATATTATTTCAATGATACAACATAAAAATTTTTCAAGTATAAAAATTACTGGGATGTAACTTATTCTTGATTTTAACGTCTGGGAAACAACAAATAAGTATTTTATGAGGAAAAGCCTTATAAATTCCGACTTCTTCCAGAATAAATTTTATATTTTGTTATATTTTATATATATTTTTTATAAAGTAATATGAAAAAGTCGGAATAAATAAGGTTTTTCCCTATGGAATAAATATTTTCAATTTTCAACAATGAATTTTCTTTATCCTATTTCTCTATTTTGAAATATATAAATTATTTTTTAAAAATAGTAATCGTTTCGGGGATTGTATTGACCCTGAATAAAAAATTTCTTAGAGACTGTTGATTTTCGTTGTTTGCTTTAGGGTTAGGTAAAATTTAATACAAATTAAATTGTTACAAACGTTTCGGCACTTTATTAAAAAATAAATTTATTAGTATTCAATGATTAAATGTATTAAAATTAATTATTTTCAGTATTATGATAAATCGTTAGTTTTACAGGCAAAGGATACTTCTATTGGAGGGATGCACTCATCCTACAGTAATGAAAGACCTTTGTGCAGAATGTGGCGTAGATTTGAGGGAAGGAGCTCCAGGTGGAGACACAGCTTTGGTTTCTCAAGCTAGTGTACCAATGGTGCATAGTATTCCGGAACTTAAAGTTTGTCCTGAATTGGCAGTACAGATTGGAAAAGAAGATGAAAAGCGATTACTGCGAGACAAAAAGTTAGCTCTTTTAGTGGACCTAGATCAAACTATAGTTCACACCACTAATGATGATGTTCCGGCTGTTATAAAGGTATTCCACAATACCATAAACAGGGCTGTCTACCCAACCGGGAAATGACCTAAAATTTGATTCTGTGACCGGGATTTTTCTCTCGAATGTACTAATATGCAAATCAAAAGTGGTTTCATATATTTTATTACTCTAATTCTGAGTTGCAATAGTTAGTTTTCTGAAAGAATTATATAATTCTGAGTTGGGACAGGGGATTTCAGTAAAGAATTACAATCCTTTATTTCTACGAATTCTAATTTTGAGTTTGGTACAGGGACTTTCAGTAAAGAATTATATTTTTGACAATTGGAACAGGGAACTTCGTAAAGAATTATAATTTTCATTTGAGGTTCACTTTAGAACTTGAAATTTCATTAAGAATTATGATTTTTACTTCAGAACAGGGAGTCTCTGTAAAGAATTATACTAGTTCTTTTCCAAAATTCACTGTTCCAAATCAGAAATATTTGAAGTCTTTTAAAATGTATACAAGTCTCTTGAAATCTTCACAAAGCGTTTGAAATCATTCAAATATTCTGAACTTGTTTAAACTATCCAGTAAAAATTAACAATTGACCAGGAGAAATCCCGGTAAATGTTCAGGAATTTAAAATCATTCGCGGGGTAGACACCCTGATAAAGTTGTCTTTAACACTTATTTTCCATCCTTTTTATAATTAAACATATTATGTTCAATTTTATTTTATTTTGCAGGACGTGTATCACTATAAGCTTCCTGGGCAAAGGACGCAGTGGTATCACACTCGTTTAAGGCCTAATACTCGTCATTTCCTTTCAGAAATGAGTAGATTATACGAATTACACATTTGTACATTTGGAGTTCGAGAATACGCTCACACCGTTGCTGGATTGCTAGATAAAGATGGAGAACTCTTTTCTCATAGGATACTTTCCAGAGACGAGTGTTTTGATCCTGGCTCAAAATACCCCAATCTTAAGTAAGTTTCTTGATTGACCTCAGGGTTGCTACAGTACACCGGCTTCAAAATTTTATGACTTCCAGGTTTTCCAGGTCTACTTTCACAAAATTTCAGGTCTACTTTCTAAAAAATTCAGTCAATTCTACTCAATTTCAACACGTTTTACTGGTCGCAGACTAATTCACCAACAATTTATTGTACATTTATTAATTAATGAAAATGTGAAGGGCTTTTCAATAATTATTGAATTCTCAACACTTATTAATATTATTATAAAATTTAACAAAATTGTGGAATTGTAATCATATTATTTTTATGCGTAAAAAAATCAATTCGCATCGATTCGCAAATATAAAATTCACCGTAAAGTACTAAAACAATGATTTAGACTTGAAATTGGTACGACTAAAAAGTTTCAGTCATTTTTTCAAAATTTCATGACTTCCAGGTTATTCAGATCTTTTTCAAAATTCCATGACTTTTTCAGGTCTTGTAGCAACCCTGAAGTTTAAAAACTTCTAAATTAAAACTAACTTGCAGTACCGGCCAGAATTGTCAGTCCACTAAAAAAAATCGTATCAAAAACATGCCTCTTCTTCATGGATATTTCAGTGAGGAATAGAGCTAGAGAGGTTAAAAAGCTTATTAAATTTCGCGTAAAATGACCCCTAGTGGAAGTACTTTTGTTAAATAGAAATCGAGAAACTTGAAAAATATTCAGTCGTTCTCAAGATATGATTCTTATAAAGTCCTGAATGTTCGATTTGCGAGCCGTCACTCGAGCGAGTCTGCCGCCTCTCGCGTCGCAACCAGGACCGAATAGGCACTTGACGCTTCTCGGGGCCCCATAGTTCGAAACTTTTGTTTCTCTTAATGAAATAAAACTCGAGGCTGTAATAATTTTTTCACGCTAATTTTTGACGCCAAAAATGAATTGCAAAAAGTATTAATAATTATAAATAATGCAACAGATTTATAAAAAGGATTTGGGAGGATGAAATTGAAAATAATTAATTTAATATACATATTACTTACATTTACAAATTTTCATTAAGGTTTCAATAATAAACATATAATTTACCGTTTGTAATTGATTTAAACTAAAAAAATTGAAATTGCTTGCTCAAAATTTCTTTATGGTACAAAATTATATGATCTTACTTTTAGTTGCAGACTTAAACTTAATTTTAAAATATATACAAAACGGTTTGACTTTATGGTAGAATAAAAAATCTTTTCATAAATCTATTATATTAGTTATGATTATTTATATTTTTTGCAATTCATTTTAAGTGTCAAAAATTAACGTTAACAAATTATTATAGCCTTGAGTTTTATTTCATTACGAGAAACAAAAGTCTTGAACGATGGGGAACAGCGAGGCGCCAAGTGTATTCGGTCCTGGTTACGAGGCGAGAGACGTTTGACTCCCTTGAGTGACGGCTCGCAAGTCAAACACTCAGGACTTTATAAATTTGATCAAATCTTGAGAACGGCTGAACATTTTTCAAGTTTCTTGGTCTGGTTTTAAAGAAGAGACTCCAAGATATATTTTCTGTGAATTTCAATGTTTTCTCTAATCTCACTTAGAGCATGCAGAGAACTGAAGTTGGATAATAGAACTTTGCAAAAATCAGAAAATTGGTCTGTCTTTTCTCACACGTTAACTCGATTTCTATTTAACAAAAGTACTTCCACTAGCAGGCATTTTACGCGGAATTTAATAAGCTTTATATCTGTTTTTTTTTTTAAATCTCTCTAGCTCTATTCCTCATTGAAATATCCACGAAAAAAAGAGGCATGTTTTTAATACGATCTTTTTTAATGGACTGACAATTCTGGCCGGTACTGTATATTTAAAATTGCAGAGCTTTGTTTCCTTGTGGAGACGATATGGTATGCATAATAGACGATAGAGAGGACGTGTGGCAAGGATGTGGAAATTTGGTTCAAGTTAAGCCTTATTACTTTTTCCGACACACTGCGAACATTAACGCGCCACCTGGAATGAACAAATTAGATGATCCAAACCAACCGGGTTCATCTGGAACTAGTGAATCACCTGGGGCTGAAAACGAAGATAAAAATGGTGTGTCAGAAGAGACTCGTCAAGTCGAAGCTAAAAAAGTCCCAGAGAAAATAGAAACAACTGAAAATGTCGAGATGGAAGTTGAAAAAGACGTGACGGTATCTGGCGAAAAAGCTGCTGATTTAAAGACACTTGAAACGAAGGAAACTACAGATGAAAAAGTGGTAGATGAAGCTGTGAACCAGAAATCAGAAAGTGATACTAACAAAAATGTGGAAGGTGAGACCAATGATAAAAAAGTAGAAGATGAAATAACGGATAAAAAAGCAGAAGTTGAAAATAAAGTTGAAAATATCGAGCAAAAAGGGGAAGAAAGCAGTTGTAAAGAAACCCCGAAAGTAAAGGAAAAGGAGAATAATTTGGAACCAGTGAAAGAAACGAAAGAAGAGGCAAAAAAAGAAGGCGAGGCTGATTACGAAGATCAAGATGATTATTTATTGTACTTAGAAGATATTTTACGCAGAATTCACAAGGAATATTACACTGACCTAGAAAAGGAAACAGGTCGTAGATCGCTAAGGGATATAATTCCTAGAGTAAGAGCCAGAGTTTTAAAGGGTTTAACCTTAACTTTTAGTGGAATTATACCGACTCATCAGAAACTCCACCAAAGTCGAGCCTACAAAGTAGCTCGGGCGTTTGGTGCACATGTTACTCAGGTCAGCGGGTAAAATGAATCCAAAATTAAAATTCAATAAATTAAATTCAGAATAAATCAAAATTTAAATTCCGCTGTAACGTCCAACATTCAAATTTACCTACGAAATTCTTGGAAATTAAATGAACCAAAAATCTAACGATCAAATTTGGAAAACACTGTCCTAAATGTCTCCCTTCAAATTGAAAAAAAAAGAAGGCAACCTCCCTTCTTCCTTTTTTCCTCTCGTTTTTATTTTTTATTTTAAATCACTATCAAAAAACATTTACAAAAAATCGACCATTTATTCATTCGAATGAAGACATTTAAGAGTGTGTTGTCCAAATTTGATCGTCAGATTCTTGTTTTTTTTTTTAATCTCCAAGAATTTGGTGGTTATTTTAGAATGATGTGAATGTTTTTTGATTTTTTCCTGTGCAATTCTCGTTTTAATCTTGTTTACCAAAACTTTTACAGGATTTAACGGATGAGACAACGCATTTAGTTGCTATGAGGCGTGGCACTCAGAAGGTGAATATGACGAAAAAGAGAGGAGATATTAAAATTGTGAACCCAGACTGGCTTTGGACGTGCGCTGAACGCTGGGAACATGTAGATGAACGATTATTTACCCTTACGGCTGAGGTATGTTTGCAACAAATTCGATTGTATATTTATTTTCGAAATATTTCAGTTTCTTTATCAAGTTGGTGTAATTGTAGACTCGCGGATCCAGGATACCGCCGCCACATTGCAGCAATCCCGAACCAGTACAAGACGCAGCAAAAGAAGGAGTTGCTGATTTTGCCAACACTATTAATCCACTATTTTTCGTTAGCAAAGAGCAGATTTATGACATGGACAAGGAAGTTGAAGAAGACATGAGTGATGCAGAAGTCGATCCTTCTATATATGATTTTGAAGAACAAGGTGAAGTGGGTGAATTAGACGAATTAGGAACAAAAAGAGAATATGAGGATTCAGATTCAAATGGTTCGTTCAACGGTAAGTTACTTGTTGTATTCGTTACAATATTTAGTAAACTTTATTAAATCAGGGTTGCTACAAGACCTGGATGAGTCATGAAATTTTGCAAAAGTGACGGGAATTTGTTTAGTCGCTCCTGTTTCAAAGTCTTAACAATTATTTTAGTGCTTTACAGCGAATTTCTGATTCCGAATTCATACGAATTGATGTGTTGTACTAATGAAAATAATATGATCGAAAAGTTGATCGCTCTTGAAATCTGGTATACAAGCCTTTGTGAAATCTTTGAAATATTTTTGAAATCATCTTTTGACATTTTTTGAAATATTTGTAAAATCTTTGAAATCTTTGTGAAATCATTGAAATATTTTGACATTTTGTGAAATCTTTAATATCTTTAAAATCTTCTAAAATATTTTGAAATGTTTGAAACCTTTGTGAAACCTTTAAAATCTTTGTAAAATCTTTGTGAACTCTGTCAAATCATCAACATCCTTGTGAAATCTATTGAAATCTTTGAAACCTTCTAAAATAATTTGAAATTTTTCGGAGTCTGAAGTCTTTGAGAATCCTTTGAAATCTTTGTGAACTCTGTAAAATCGTTGAAATCTTTGAAACCTTTCTGAAATCTATTGAAATATTCAAGACCTCTATGAAATCTTCGAAATATTTTTTAATGTTTGGAAATTAAAAAAATCTTTTGGAATCTTTGAAGTTTATTGAAATGTTTTTGAATCTTTGAAGTCCATTGAAATCTTTCTGAAGTCTTTGAAATATTTTGAAATACTTTAGAATCTTCTGAATCTTTGTGAAATCATTGAAATCTTTCGACATTTTTTGAAGTCTGAAGTCTTTGCAATCTTCTAAAATATTTTGAAACCTTTCGAAGTTTTTGAAGTCTTTGTAAATCCTTTAAAATATTTATAAGCTCTATAAAATCATTTAATATAGTTGAAGGTAATGTCCAACAACAAGAAGTTTTTATCGATCGTCCATCAGAATAAAGCAATTCAACTTTGAAATTAAATACAATTTCAAGTTTAAATCATCGGTCGTACGGTCTTTATTATACAATTGTGTTTACAACAACAACGTTTCGGTACCCTTTTGTAACTTCTTCAGGTTTGAAATTTTTCTAAAAATAATATTATAAAGAAATAATTAATATTTGAAAGTCAAATTTTTAAAGAAGTAGGAGTTTTTTTCCATTGTACTTACAATTTAGACGTTCTTAAAACTTTGTTGACAATTAAAACATGTTTGTACAGGTGTTTTTGTTCCATTTTCCAATCGAAAATATTATTTTTTAATAAGAAACACTATTTTTAAAATAAAACATTTTTTAACTGTTATGGCCCAATGGTAAAATAAGTGATATATATTAAGTAAATTTGTAAGAATTTTTTTTCCCGCAAAAGAGAGATTGACCAGAATCAAAAGTTTTTACAATTTTACTTAATATTTATCACTTATTTTACCATTGGATCATAATAGTTAAGAAATATTTTCTTTTAAAAATAGTGTTTCTTAATAAAAAATAATATTTTCGATTGGAAAATGGAACAAAAACAACTGTACAAACACATTTTAATTGTCAGCAAAGTTTTAAAAACGTCTAAATTGAGAATTTCAAACCTGGAGAAGGCACAAATGGGTGCCAAAACGTTGTTGTTATAAACACAATTGTATAATAAAGATCGTATGACCGATGATTTAAACTTGAAATTGTATTTATTTCAAAGCTGAATTGCTTTATTCTGATGGACGATCGATTAACACTTCTTATTGTGGGACAAACCTTCAACTATATTAACAATGTTAAATGACATCTTTGCTGGTTTTTTGAAAGACATCGTTTTTTTATTGACCCAAGTAAAACCTATGGCAACCTTATTTTTTAATAAGCACCAGGTGAACATTTTAACTAGTCATAAAATTGAAAATTGTATGTAAAACCTCATGGCAACCTTATTTTTTGATAAGTACCAGGTTGTCATTTGAATAAGTTGTACAATTGAAAAACCTGAAAAAATTATTACAAAATTTATGTACACAGAAAATGGGAAATGAAGGAACATAGTGCCAAGATCAAATTTTGTGGGTTGATTTAGAACCAATGTATTCAGATTATTGAGGAAGTTTAAATTGGCTTCGAAACATTTCGGGTCCCCAGTAGTATAAAAAATACGGAGAAAAGAAAGAGGGTGACGTTGGTTTTGGTTGACTTTTTCTTTTTTCTCCCTCTTTTTTCTTCCTGCTGTTTACATTTATTGTACATCTGTCTCTAATGAGCCGAGAAAACAGGCAGTCTCAAAGTCTATTTTTGAATTGTGCAAAATCCTTTGACTATCATCTTTCAAAAAATTACTGAAAGGCTTGATATCAGCTCTTGGAAAGGGTTGGCGAGTACTACTTTCACAATTCATAAATCTTTTCTTTTATATTTACTGCCCTACAGCACACTTATATAAAATATATCAAGATTCGCGGTAGCAAATCGCTGTCAAATACTAAAAAAAGTAGAAAAAGATTCTGAATACCCATACTAGAAAAACAAAATCGCTTTGAGTGCGGCTCACTTCGCTCGCAAGTTTGAGCGCGCCTAGGGCGCGCGTCTGTCGGATATGGCGCTTCGCGCTCGATAATAAGTATTTACCTCGCGCTGCGCTCGATTTTGCTTCCCCATAGAGGAAGCTTTGTAATGGTAACATTTTCGAAATTTTTTAATTCGTTTAATTAAACGTTCCTTAATTGAAAAACGTCTAATACAATGTTCTAAGCAATTTTCCGGATATGTGTGTATGTATGTGTTCGTGTGTTGTGTGGATGTCACACTT
>JAUMHM010000031.1:41573512-41583645 GCA_032362435.1 Melikaiella ostensackeni | reverse complement strand
CAATTTTTGAATTCCCAGCTATCTTTAACGAAAGACTCAGTTTTTCCTGATAATGGTTTTAAGATTCCAGACAAAAAAGAAGCTAATTTATAGGTGGGGGAACCAATGGAAGAGACTATTATTCTCCATAACTTAAAATATTAATTTTCTATTTTTTGATTGGAAGATCGAATATTTCGCTGGATTTCTTATATCGAATATTTTTTGAAAATTTAGAAAGTTTTGAAGAAGAGTTTTTAAAGAATAAATAAAAACATGCTCTTGAGATATTAAGTTTCTGAATTTTGAGATAAAATTTCATGGATTTTCAAAATCGGCTTTGGATAGCGATTAAAAACCGAATTAAAAATTTTTTTTGCAAAAATTGAAATTTGCTCTCGACATATGGGGATGCTAAATGAGAATCATAAGTTTTTGTTCCAAAAAATTATTCTTTTCCGAGAAAATCAAAATTGAAGATCACCATGTCACAGTATGAGGAATTTTTTGTTAAAAAATCCGAAAAAAAGAAAAAAAAATATTTTTTGCTTTAATAAATTATAATTTCAAGAAATATGAATGCTAAAAGGTTGAAAAAAACTATTACCACTTTAAAAGTTTAACTACGATTTTATTTAACATTTTTCCACCAAGTATTGTATAAAAATATATTTGGAAAAAATCCTTTTTTTCTACATTTTTTTAAATTAATTGAAGAGCTTCAAATTTGTAAGTTTTTTTTTTAACTAGAGCCTTTGGAATCTGAAAGCTTTCGAATTATTTAAAGGGTTCTAAATTTCGTTCATTAATTTTTAAACTTTTAGTTAGAAATTTTTCAAATTTTAAAGCAGTTGAATCAAAGGCATTCAAATTTGGTAGTTTTTCAGCCTTTGGATCTTCGAGAAAGTCACCTTTAAAACAATAACATTATTACGTTTATTTATATTTTATATTATATTTATTGTGAAAGTTGAATTTAAAGTTTCAAAATTGAGATAATTAGGGCTAACTCAGACAAAGAAATATTATTAAAAGTGTCCTTCAGTATTATTAAAATTCATTCAAATTCAAAAGTTTTTAAATTTAAAGGCTTCAAAATTAAGAAGCTTTTAAATATTTCGCAAAATGCGAGTTTAATGAATTATTTGGTAAAGGTCTTCAAATTTGAATAGTTTCAAACTGAATTTCCTCTAAATTTTCTATTTTCTGAAGATGTGGACTCATTCAAATTTAAAACTTCAAGTTTTAAAATTTCTACATTTTTGTTATTACTTTAATTTGTAAGTTTTTTTCTTAACTGAAGTTAGGTTCTTAATTTGGTTTTTCAAATTTTAAACTTTTTACTTAAAAATCTTTCAAATTTTAAGGCATATAGTTGAATCGCAAAGATTTTCAAATTCGGTAGTTTTTCAACTTGAAAATTTTTTAATTTGAAGAAAATTCATTCAAATCTATAAGCTTATATAATCTTTCTCAAATTAGAATCTAAAGAATTATTTGGCAAGGGTCTTTAAATTTGAATAGTTTTAAATTTAATTTCCTCTAAACTTTCTTTTTTTTTTTGAGATACGGATCCTTTTAAATTCAAAATTTTTAATTTAAGAGTCGACATTTTTTCACCAACTAAAGAGCTTGAAATTTGTAATTTTTTAAACTGGAGCCTTTGGAATCTGAAAGCTTTTGAGTTATTCGATCGATTCTAAGTCTCGTTTTTCAAATTTTAAGATACATAGTTGAATCAAAGACATTCTAATGTGGTAGTTTTTCGGCATTTGGATCCTCGAGAAAGTCACCTTTAAAAAATTAGGAACCTTATTATTATGTGGATATTATACGTTTATATTTCTTGCAAAAGTTTAATTTAAAGTTTTGAAATTGAGATATTTAGAGCTACTCCGCCAAAGAAATATTATTTAAGATATCCTTTAATATTATTAACATTCATTCAAATTAAAAAAAAAAATAATTTAAAGGCTCCTAAATTTAGAAGATTTTTAATCTTTCTCCAATTGCGAGTTTAAAAAACTATTTGGTAAAGGTCTTAAAATTTGAATAGATACAAATTGAATTGCCAAGCAGAGAAAAATAGGGGAAAAGGGGACTGACTGAATCCTGATTCAATAATTGTCGAAAAGCCCTTTACATTCACATTCATTAATAATTGTATAAGAAATTGTTGGTAAATTAGTCTGCGATCAGTAGAATGTTTTGAAATTGAACTTGATTGACTGGATTTTTTTTGGAAAAGTAGACCTGCAATTTTTTCAAAAGTAGACCTGTAAAACGCGAAATTGTCGTGGAATTTTGAAACCAGACTTCTGTGGCAACCCTGTAAATTTAGATTTTTTTAAAAAATTGGCGTTGAAATTTATCATGTACCTCTTCATTTTCAGAGTATCAGACATCTCCCACTAAGCGTATGAAAGAGGACAATTCTAGTGAATCTGATTATAATGATGATGATGTGAAAGAAAAAAGGAAATGTGGACTCGAAGACGACGACGACGATGATGATGATGATGATGATGATGATGATGATGATGATGATGATGATGATGATGATGATGATGATGATGATGATGACCCAGTCGTTCGTTTTAGGAGAGGCGAGGGTTTGCCCGATGACTTAGATCTCGGTGACATTTCCCAGGATTCTGTGGATCTAGGCGCAGAGGATGTTGAAGATGATAGAGAATGGAATGCTATGGGAGCTGCTCTTGAGCGAGAATTTCTTTCCGATTAATTGTCTTCAGTTTGTATAATCATCAGGTTTAAATGTGAGGTGTGTGCTGATGTTTTTGATGACTGACTTATAATAAAACAAGTTACGGACTATGTATATTTGTACTATTTACGTAAAATTAATAGCACAGTGAAGTGAATTGAGATCAAGCAATTGCATTTTGCATATGTAAACTAAATTATTGTTGAAGAATAGTTTTCTGATGAATAAATTATTGCACTGAAAGATAACGTTTTTTGGAATGTATATCTTGAAGAGAATACATTCTTTGAAAACTTACTTTATTATTAAAACTTTTATTTCAACATTCGTTTAGCTTCCGTGTACAATCAGGGTGGTCTATTAAAATTTTTGAATTGAACTGCATTAAACCGTGTCGGGTTGACCCTCGTAAAATTTAATTTCGTGCGGTCTGTGAGTAAAGTCACGTATACCCTCCATACTTCCTCGAGGAGGAGCCTTCTCGTAATCAAAACCAGAATCTGTTGCTCCATACAAACGTCGTACAGTCTCCAAGTCCTCTCTGAAAAGTAAATAATAAAAATGACGCATCAGTTCACACGTAATATATTATATTAAAAATTAAAGCCATCAGGGGTCACAGTTCGTCCTCTTTTCGACTGTCCCGAAGAATAAGTCACTAACAAAGTTTTCCGAAAACAAAGCGTATCAACTATATTCTACTTCGCTAGAGTGTCGTATCTCATATTTTTAAATGGAGATACGACACTCTAGCGAAGTATAATATAGTTAATATGCTCTGTTTTCGGAAAAATTTGTTAGTGACTTATTTTTCGGGATTGTCGTTTTATACCCAATCCCCTAGAACACTTAAAATCGAGAAGCTTGAGCTAATTTCCTCCCTTTTTTTTTACAAAAAAAAAAATTATTTTTTCAAGTGTATCAATAACAGGCTTAACAGGCCAAAATGCTCTAAAAACAGGTTATATTAGGAAATATTTCTACCCAAAAAGAACTTTCAATAAAATACGTGAATTTGCAACCAAATAGTTAAATTTTCAAGCAAAAAAAACAACAAATTTTTCAACAAAAAAGTTAAATTTTCAACCAAAGAGATAAATATTCAGCCAAAAAATGAATTCTTAACAAAGGAGTTCAACTTTCAACCAAGTAGTTGAATCTTCAACAAAATAGTTGAATCCTCAAGCAAAATAGATTAATTTTCAACCAAATAGTTGCATTTTTAAACTACAAGGATGAATTCTCTACAAAACAGTTGAATTTTCAACACGAAAATATGAGTTTTCAAAAAAAAAAATTGTTTACCAAATAGTAGAATTTTCCACCAAATTGTTGAATTTTCAACAAAATAATTAAATTTGTATCCAAAAAAGGTGAATTAATATAGACAGAATCAATAAAGATAGACTGTCAACCAGGAAAGATTTTTTAGTCAAGAAAAAAAAATTTCAACCAAATTGTTGAATTTTCAATCAAATAGTTGAATTTTCAACCAAAAAAGACGAATTCTGAATGAAAAACGTATACAAATTTAATACTTCAGCCAAAACGGTTTTAATTTTCAACATAACAGTGGGATTTTAAACCAAATAGTTGAATTTTCAACCAAAAAGATGAATTTTCAACCAAAAAGATGAATTCTCAATCAAAAAAGACGAATTCTCAATGAAAAATGTAATAGTTGATACTTCAACCAAGAAAGTTTTCAATTTTAAATGAAGAATAGTTGAATTCAACAAAAAAAGAAGCTTTTTTAGTCAGGGAAAAAAAATTCAACCAAATTGTTGATTTTTCAAGCGACACAGACGAATTTTCTACCAAATAGATGAATTTTCAACACGAAAATATGAATTTTCAAAAAGAAGTAATTTTTAACGAAATAGTAGAATTTCATAGCAAAATAGTTGAATGTTCAAACCAAAAAGACCAATTTTCAAACAAAAAGAATGACTAACAAAATTGTTAAATTTTCAATCAAATAAATAAATTTGTTACCAAAAACGATGAATTTCCCAAAAAAACTTGAATTTTCAACCAAGAAAGATTTTTTAGTCAAAAAAAAAAAATTCAACAAAATTATTGAATTTTATGAATAGGTGAATTTTAATCAAATAGTTGAATTTTTAACCAAAAAAAAGTTGAATTCTCAATGAAAAATATAATAGTTGATATTTGAACCAAATTTAAAAAAATTTTAAATGAACAATAGTTGAATTCAACCAAAAAAAGACGAAGATTTTTTGGTCAAGAAAGGGAAAAAAATGTCAAATGAATTGTTGAATTTTTAAGCCAAAAAGATGAATTTTCTACAAAACAGTTGAATTTTCAACAAAAAAGTACATTTTCAACCAAATAATACAACTTTCAAAAAAAAAAGATGAATTCTCTACCAAAAATATAATAGTAGACTTTTCAACCTAAAACAGTTGGATTTTCTTATTGAGTTTTATTAATTCAGTTCGCATTTAATTGGAAAAACGAGGAAAAGAGGAGAATAGGTAAATCGAAAATAATATGCAAAAACGTTGCGACTTAGGACCATCTAATAAAGTATAATTAATTTGGAGCTGATTAATATATGGCTTGGTTTTACATGTTAGCAAACTGCGTAGCTGAAAAAACTGTTATCTTCATAATATTGTTACTTCTGTGCATAATAATAAAAAAAATTACACATTAACTCTTGTTAAAGCTAAGATTTAAAAACGTTTTGAACATCGGAGAGCTTTCAACTTAAAAAATACATTAGAAAAAAAATTTTAAAGTCCAAGGAAACAGAAAGAGAAGGTTTTTCAGATAGTCATTTTTGTGTTTTTCAAATTATTTGTTCCTAGTATACACTTTTAAAAATAAATATACACAAAATCAAACAAGAGCAGTTTTCAATTCTGTTGTTTATCTATTTTTCAATCTTTGATCTTTTCGAATTTTTTTTCCGATATGTTTTTATCAGTAGAATGTACTGAAGTGTTTAACAGATTTTTCAAAGCTAGCTAAGACAAATGCTTCAAACACAAAATGACAAAAAACCCTTACGATATAAAGAGTTTTTAACAATAAATTAAATCTCCTTTTTTCAGAAAAAAATCCCTTTTCTCACCTAAAATTAAACTTCTGAACCGTTGTGATCCCTGTGCTAATTTCGCATTGAATTAAAGTCTAACAATAAATTTTACAATTCATTTAGAAGTATTTAAAGATGAATTTAAAATTAACAATTTCAAAGGTTTGAAATCATTATAGCTTCTGATTGCTCCAAAAAGCTGATTTATGACAAATTATTGCAAAAAACAATGAACAGAAACAACTAATTTGTTTAAAAATCCCATAAATAATTCTGCTATATAAATAGTGAAATAAAATTGATGAAAACCTTTTTGAACTTTGTTCTTACAGTAAAAATACGATAAATGGGTTATACCTGTATCTTCCAGCGATAACTTTCTTTCCAGTAACAGGATCAACAACGTCACCCAAAGGATACACAATTTCAATGACCTGCAAAATAATATATCATCAATTGTTACTCTGACCAAATTGTTACTTTAATTCTGAAAAGTTAAATCAAGATTTGTAGTTTATCATACCTCGTGAGTTACAAGGCGCGTTAATTTTTCAGGTAAAGTTTTTACTAAAACAGTGTCACCAGTTTTGCAAAGTTTCTTGGGATCGTTAGCATAGACGAATTCGAATTCTCTAAAATACTGCAAATAAAATACATGTAATAGGATTAATAATAAAGAAATTGAAAGATCTACAACATAACCTAAAATTCACGGCAAGTGAAGAATGAAAATTAACGTGATACGTGTAAATTGTACTAACCATGTGCAGATATTCATCTAACACTAGTCTTGGAATTCGAATTTTTGCAGAACCTTCTTTTAAACTTGGCATGCATTTTCCCAAAAAGTATTTACAAACTACAGAACTGGTTTTTACCGCCGCACTTGCAGCAGACGACGCCATTTTTGTAAAAGGGGAGTGAAAGCAGAGTAGCCACATGCCGTTTTCATTTTTCCTAGATTCTAGTTACTTGAATCTAGAGTCATTTAGTATTTGGAAGTTTTGAAATTTTGGAGGGAAAATTCAAATCATACTTTTTTATCTAATTTTATTAACTGTATGGAAATTGATTAATTATTAAAAACCTAGTTATAATTGCAGATAAAATAAAGAAAATTATTGTTTTATTTCTCAAGTAACATTGTTAGATTTTTTAAACCATTTTTACATTTTTGTTATTGCTCATTGGTTTAGGGATATCATATATACTTTTTAAATAGTTCCTTTTATAAAAAATTATTTTCAAAAATACAGTTTTTCATTTTATGGGAAGTTTTTTTTCAGAAACTATTATTATTAAATTTCAGGACAAAACTTTATTTTTAAAATAGATAGGATAAACCCGCTATACGTTAAAGTTACCGTCGATAATTGATTCCACACAGAGAAACTAATTAATTATGTATATAATATATAAAATAAATCATTTGGAGAGCATTGATTTTTAATTATTAATTAATTCCAGATGATTATTTTTCACATTATTTTTAGATTTTAAATAAAATTATACACATTATACCTATACTCATAGTTTATTTATTTTTATTTTTTAAAATAATTTTCCTTTATTTTTTATTTTTCAAGTCCGTCTTCTGCTGACTGGATTTCGTAAACCAGAAAAACAATTTACAGAAATGCCTTTGAAGATAATTCAAAGAAGAAGATTAAAAATAAATTGTGGAACGTAAAAGGAAAATTTCTGTTAAAAGGTTTTCATACCGATTTTTTTAATAGAGTTATTAAGGTTATGAAAGATTCCTCTGAGCCCATTTTTTGAATAGAATGCTTATTTTAATTAAATAAGCGTTGTTAGTTAAATCTTTTACAGTGGCATGCTTATTTTTAGTGACATACATTGCTATGATTTTCGACAGAATTAAAAATATATATTTAGGAATCCCTTGAGCGCGTTACTCTCAATAAAATGCTGATTGTATTTAAATAATCGATGTTAATGGATTATTCTGCTTTATAATGTGTACAGTGTATTATTTTAATTGAAGTGCATCAATCAGATTTTTAGCAAAATTAAAAAATATAAGTATATGCTTGGGCGATACCCAAATTTTTGTTCTCTGAAAAATCAATGGTCATTTTGACACCTAAAAGAACAATTTGTGTCGGCGTCATTTTAGAAAAAAAGCAAGCCTTTTTCAACTCTGCAACAGTATTTCTCTTGTAATTCTGCATGAGTTTCATCTGTTACAATTTTCTCGAAAGTCAAACAGATAATATATATTAAGTACCCTTTAAATAATTACTAACTTTCGAATTATTTATATCAGGGAAAATTGCAATGGATGAGAATTGTGAAGATTTATAAGAGAAATACGATCGTATTTGTAAATTTTATGGAAAAAATGTTTTTTTCTGTATTTTTCATGATTTAGAATAAGAGTGCAACGTAATTTTTTTTAAGATGATGTTTTTTGAACCACCATAGCTTACACTCTTTCGAAAAATCGTAACTTGCACAACATTTTTTTTATTTCTAATTTTGCACAATTCTTCACTACCAAATACTGTACAGGTACAGTTAAAATGATGACGATTTTCTTGCAGGTCTGCAAGAAATTCGTCATGATTTTTTTGCCCATAGGACAAATTATTTGAATTTTTTAAAAGTGTGAAATTTTCAAATTCAAATTCTCGGGTCAAATATGATTCTATTAATTTCCGAAATTTTCACTCTGCCCTAATAAGAAAGCATAACAATTCTTAAGCTCGAAAACGATAAATAATAAAAATATTTCATTATTCTAAATCAGTATGAATCGAGAACGAAATTGGAATCTTCATATCAATTTTAAGTGGAATATCCGATTTGAACAGAAGGCTCAGTATCTAAATTTACTAATATTAATACTATTTGATTGGCAAACAATAATTTTGAAAACTTTATTAATGTCTATTATTTATCTAATCAAATTATTCAAGGAAATCAGCAATAAAGGATCACAGTACAGAACTAGATGACCAAAATTTTTGCGAAAATGTGTTTTTTGCATAAAAAGTTCTAATATAGTAACAAAAGAAACGTTCAAATTTAAATTTTAGTTAAAATTCAGATGAAATTTTAACGCCGTTATATATTTTTTCATCTATTCTGCATCGATATCTCTTTACATTATTATCGCTTATTGAAAGAAAATACATAATTTTTTTACTTTTATTGGCCTTTCAGCCAAAAAATGTCGGTCATACTCGAATATCGAAATCTTCAATTTTGATTTTTTCAGAAAAGAATAACTTTTTTGGATCAAACATTCTTGATTCTCGTACGGCATCCCCATATTTCGGGAGTAAGTTTTTATTTTTGTAAAAGATTGAAAATTCGATTTTTAATTATATATATATATATATATATATATATACCTGTATAATGAAACTCAATATCTCGGGAGCAAGTTTTTACATTTTATTTAAATTGAAAAATAAATTTTTCATCGCAATCCGCAGCCCAGCTGCGGATCAAAAGCTCACTACAACACCTGAACTAGTAAGTTCTGGTCAGGAACTGGTCGGGCCTTAGTCAGCATACCCCAGATAAAATTTGTGAAGATGGCTCTGCATTAAATATACTGCCGCGTCATCTTCAGAAGTTTGTATTTACTAAATTATACCTTAGTGAACACGTGAATAACTGCCCGATCTGTACGAATCAATCCGAACAAAATTTTCAATCCGAATGAATCCGAATCAATCTGAACTCGGATTGATATCTACTGAATTTTCAATCCGAATGAATTCGAATAAATTCGTGTTCGGATCAAATCGGATTCAATCGGATTGAAAATCGGTTTATGTCAATCTGAACTCGGATTTATTCGGATTGAATCGGATTGAGCCGGATTAACTTCTAATCGATTTGGATTGTACGAAATTGAGAACGTTTTTCAATGTGATTCGAAATGTTTCGGATACAGATTTTGGAATAATTCAGATTGGTTCGGAATGATTCGGAAGGAATTTCTATCCGAAACTTTTGCTACGGGTGGCATCCAACTAAAATTTACTTCCATTCGAAGCATCCGAATGCTCCATACTTATAACCACGTGCTCTTGATGAAAATAACGAAACCGGATTTTTATTAAATAAAGTGCAAGGTTTGCTAAATATATAAGGGATACTGTTAAATGTGTACTGTGTAAGTGAAAGTCATTGGAAAATAATGAAATAATGAATTGTCATAGTTGATTGCAAATGATCAACATTCACATGTTGTGTGATAAAAGTATATGCAAAAAACGATTTTAAAGCCACAAAATATAAACATTCGAAATTGTGTATCCAAAATTTGTATGTATTTAAATATTATTATTCATTTTGTTGTTTACAAATCGTTTTTCACATATATTTATA
>JAUMHM010000031.1:41554226-41565725 GCA_032362435.1 Melikaiella ostensackeni | reverse complement strand
ACCCTGTTGATGTCACGGAATTGTTTGGCGATGAAGTATATTGTTTTCCAAGGCAAAATATGACACGTATTCTTGGTTTTGTACCAAATAATTCTAAATTCAATTTTTAAATTTAATCTTTAATCTTATAGCAATCACAACATCATCTGTTGAACGATTTCATATGAAATCGGGCAGTCTGACCCTGGTGATGTCACGGAATTGTTTGGCGATGAAATATATTGTTTTCTAAGGCAAAATATGACATGTATTTTTGGCCTTTTACCAAATAATTTTAACATTTATATTCAAATTTAATCTTCAATCTTATAGCCATCACAACATCTCAAGACACAAGAACTTATCAGCAATTTACACATCTGTTGACCGATTTCATATGAAATCGGGCAGTCTGACCCTGGTGATGTCACGGAATTGTTTGTCGATGAAATATATTGTTTTCTAAGGAAAAATATGACATGTATTTTTGGCCTTTTACCAAATAATTTTAACATTTATAATCAAATTTAATCTTCAATCTTATAGCCATCACAACATCTCAAGACACAAGAACTCATCAGTAATTTACACATCTGTTGACCGATTTCATATGAAATCGGACAGTCTGACCCTGGTAATGTCACGGAATTTAGGTAAATTAAGAAACTAAAAAGTGAATTTTTCAAAAAAGCCACGTTTCATTATTTTTTATTTCTTTTTCATAGTAATATAAGGGAGATATCCTGTAAGTTTTGTGCTTGCTAAATATTCCTTCATATAGAAAAACTTATTTTTTATAACATAAAATAAATTTGTCAAAAATTATTGAAAACAGATCGGCAAAAATCATAATTTCATCAATTTCGTTATTTAAATAATTGTTCTATTTTCATGTCTTGATATTATTATCATACATTTCTGCGGTTTTTGTGCGTTTTTTTTCTCATTTAAAATCTCAAAGATCTGATATTTCTGAATTCTGTAACTATATTCTGCATCTGCACAATGTTAAAAATATTCTGAAATTTACTAAGTTATTACGTTACAACAGTAAAGGAACATTTCACGAATTTCTGATACTTTTACATAACTACATCTTAAATTTACGAAATTTGTAACTGAATTTTCCGATATTTTTCATAAAATTACAAAATTGTAACGGGATTTTCGTAAAATTACCTTAAATTCCCCAAAAAAGTTTTGTAATCTTCTGTTACATGTAACGGCATAGAACTTCCGTTACTCGATACATACAATTTTTTTGTTTCAAGTTTCGGAATTTTCAGAAACAATATATCAGAAAATTCAGCGACTCTAACTGAAAATAACGAAATACGTAACTGAACTTTCCTAAAATATGCACGTCCATATTAAAAAAGGAACGAACAGAGAATTTCAAAAAATTAACGTTATCGAAAATTTAAATTAACTAAAATAAATAAAACTACCTAAAATGTTTATCAATGAAATAGAAATTACTTAGTAAATTCCCGAAATTCGAAATTACCAAAAAAAATTATATTTAATATTTAAAATTCTGGAAATTTACTAATTTCAAGAATTTACTGATTTCAAGAATTTACTCATTTTGGAAGTTTGAAATTTCAGGATTTTGAACATTCTAGTTTCAGAATTTGGGAAATTTTAAATTTCTGAATTTTTCTAGTTTCATTCGCTTTTACTTTTGGAACATTTAACTTTCGTCAATGAATATTTCAAATAGTTTTATTTTTTTCGGTCATTTGACAAATCGGAAATGTTTATTCTTCAAAAATTTTCTAATTCAGTAATAATTATGTTTTCGGTATTTTTCGAAATTCGAGATTTTAATTTTTCGGAAAAATTATGTTATCCCTATATGATTTTAGCTTCTTCGAGATATAAAACTATGAATGTTTAAAAAAAATTGATATTTTGGACAATTTATTTTGTATCAGAAAAAAAAAGTTTTTCTATATGAAGGAATAGTATAGCGAGGACGAAACTCACAGGTTACCTCCCTCATATTTGCTATGAATAAAAAAAAATAAAGGAAAAATAATGAGAAAATTAGCTTTGGTGAATCTAAAGGAAGTAGATTGCTCCTATAAGCTTCCGTAAAGAAAATTAAATTATGTCAATTTGTTCCCAAGATACGACTTTTTAAAGAAAATTTTCGCGAGTTTTTTCATAATACACCTAAATATACAAGTAGCCCTAAGTTCGTGAAAAACAAAAAATACTTG
The DNA here is from genome assembly GCA_032362435.1 of Melikaiella ostensackeni. Classification (NCBI taxonomy): domain Eukaryota; kingdom Metazoa; phylum Arthropoda; class Insecta; order Hymenoptera; family Cynipidae; genus Melikaiella; species Melikaiella ostensackeni. The sequence goes on along the minus strand of JAUMHM010000031.1, from coordinate 41,563,521 downwards.
TCTCATATTTCGCTTTGGAAAAGAATATATTTCAGCTCCAAACAATCCTGTGTGGAAAAATCTTTAGGCGCTAGCCTTGCCCAAACCAGACCGTCTGGATTCCAGTCTTGGCGCAGGCCATAAAGTCTGGCCTGGGCCTGGCCAAAAGTGTAACGTTTTTTTTTGGCCAGCCTCAGGCGAGACAGCAGGGTCAGCCGCTGGCTCGTTCGTCTAGACACATGTAAATACATGAATAATAAATAAATAGTTAGTTTTATATAAATAGCATATAATAAATAATCAACAAAAGATTGAATAAAATTGTATTTTCTTCTAGAATGCTGGTGTTCTAAATTGCATGCACTAAACTGCGCGGAGAAAGTTAATTAAATAAAATATCTGAATTAAACAAATATAATTATTTAACTTATAGCTAGTTCCTAGTGTATCCTAACCTACATATCAAATGAAATACTAGAAAAACGCATTCGCAGAAAATTTACAAGCATCGAGAATCGAACCTTAATCGACTAAATTATAAACCGTGTACGCTACCCACTAAATTACCTCAAGTTATAAATTCACTTTTTTAAAATAGATAGTCACTCATTCGTCACTCATTCGCTCATGTCGTGGAAGGCTAACCAGCACCAGGTCTGGGCCAGACTAGACTGCCAAGTAGATAGGAAAAGAAAACACTTATTCGCATAGTTTTCATTTCTTCTGCTTCATTTTTTAGACACCCTGTCAATTTTTCAAAATATGTAGAAAAATATTTTCTGGTAGAACTTGGAAATTTGTATGTCTTGGAAAACTGATCAGCGCCAGACCTGGACCAAACCAGACTGGCACATCCAGTTAGTTTTTATAAATATGTAACAAAAAATTTGCCGATCGAACATAAACATTTTTTTCCTACTGGAAGGTTGATCAACACCAGACCTGGCCCAGATCAGACTTCAGAAAATAATTCAATAGACCCTTATTATTTTATTCTAGAGTGAAAATGATAGTGAAAAGGGAAAGCCTCATAGAATATAGATTCCAATTCACTTGGTTGGGATTCATTGGGTTTTTAGATTTTACAGCTCTTTCGAGAAAAACGAACCAGGAATTGAATGCAAGCTTCTTACTCGAATTGGACATGTCACCACGAGTGAATTTCAATGTCGGAGGAACAATGAGCCTCAATGGAAATGTTGGGATACAGGTACACATATGCGTCGACATGTGTCTCCTCCGATGAAAAGGAGGTGCGATTTTCGCAATTAGAGTTGATGTTGCAGATGTTTCTCGTCTCTTGTCTTAGTCGAATTGCGCACTCAAATACTTGCCTCTCTACAATTAATTTGATATACATATATGTTTACGGGAATATTCGCCTAACTGAAAAGTACGATCGTATATAATGTACATTTACCATGAAATAGAACAACAGTAGTCTCGTGAGAAATCAGCGCGAATCACGAATGTTGGATGTTTATATTGGGTATCAATAAATAAAATGTAAAGGAACAAAATACATTTGAAATTGAAGATTGCAATTTAATATTAAAATTTGTAATCGAAAAGTAGGAAACCACCCTGGTAGAAATTTCAGATAGAAAGTTGTTACCGAAACTATCCAATCTTATTTCAAATCAAACAATCACTATAATACTACAACAATCATGCAATCAGAATATTCAATCGAACTTTTCCGATATCTGCATCCGATTCTTTCCGAAAATGTTTGATGAGAGATCAGTATCAGATTTTGAGAAAAAATGCTGATAATTTCATTTATGATTTATTTACAAGCCATTGGCACTAACTTGAATTTTTTAGTAAAAATTGGTCAAACTTTCTGATAGAAGAAGAAGTCTTCGGATCCCGTGTGGAAATCGGACCAACCTAGAACAATTTATGTTAATAAAGCCAATCAGTGTTTTATTTTGTGCATGGGCTTATGTCGGGCTGACCCATAGAGCGCCCCTAGTCGGCAAAGAAGTTTGGCCCCATCAAGTAACCCCAGTTATAGGTAGAGAAACAAAATTTTGCTGTGGTTTGCTCATATTTACATCGGTAAATTGATTATAAAGTACATTAAATAAATATGGAATTGTATAACTTTGATAAACAACGCCACGCTGAGTGCTGATGATGATGGTAAGTTATTTTAAATCTAAGTAATAATATTAATCAGTAAAAGTTAAGTATGGAAATTTAATCATTATTATATGTACTACGACTGCTGTCGTCTTATAATACTATATATAAATATATAAGATTTTTAGACTTTATTATTGTCTATTTTAGAACATGTTCAGGACGTCAACACTGACGAAATTTAAGAAAACCCTAAACAGGAGAGTTCCGAGGATGAAAATTATACCACGCAGGATTCAAATTTAGCAAATGCCCGCCAAACTTCTGTTGGCTTCTTCAGTCCGAACGCACCGCACAACGTCCGATGTGCGAACCTATCTTCAACCGTTTCCACTGTGGTTCTACATATTCAGTCAACTGTTAGCAGTCGCACGCGCCATTTTATGCTTGGCTTGTGCAATTTTGTGTCGATCATACATTTTCAGAAATTAAAAGTAAATAGGTACAATTTACTATTTGAATTTTGGATTTTGAAGTTTAAAATATGGATGACCAAATTCTTTCAAGGCTTAAAGTGAATTACAGATTGGAGGAAGATGGAGATGTTTACTAGAATTCACAATATGAAGACACCTCGTTTTGTCGCAGGAATCCTCATAATTTCAGATTTCGCTCAGTTGTGGAAATAAACGAAAAGGAACGGGTTTCCTCGGAGCTTATAAATACGCATATATAAGAGGATTGTTTGATATGTTTGGTAAAAAAGCAAGTGAACTTTTTTGTTGATGAAAGGTCTGCATCTATTTCTTAACATAATTTACTTCAAGGGCTACACACTTAGTCCAGCGAGATTCCAATTGATTCATCCCTTCAGAAAAGTAAGATTTCTCGAGGTCTGCAAAATACGCGTTCACGGTATCGATTACTCCTTCATTGGACGAGAATCTCTTCCCACCGAGCCAGGTCTTCAAGTTGGGGAACAGAAAGAAGTCGCATGGAGCCAAGTATGGAGAATAGGGTGAAGGGGGAATCAATTCGAAGCCCAGTTCACGTATTTTTGCCACTGCGATTGCGGAGGTGTGAGCCGGTGCGTTGACGTGATGAAACCTCGGATGAAACAGCACTTCTTTTGTGCACAATCGTAACCGTTTTTCTATTTGAAGCTCGGCTATTAAAAGATCCAATAATGTTGCAAAGTACGTTCCTGTTATAGTTTCACCCTTCTCCAAGTAATAAATGTTGGTAATTCCTTGGGAATCCCAAAATACTGTGGCCATCACCTCCTTAGCTGACAAAACAGTCTTCGCCTTCTTTGGCGCACTTTCACGGAGCAGTACCGACTGATTTGACTGCTGCTTTGTTTTGGGTATACAGTGGTGGATCCAGGTTTCGTCCACAGTCACGAATCAACGCAAAAAATCCTGCGGGTTCCGATTAAACTTCGCCAAACACTGCGCTAAAACGTCTTCTCGGTTGCGCTTGTGATCGGGAATCAGCAATCGCGGCACTCATCTTGAACACACCTTCTTAATCTCCAGTATTTCGTGCAAGATGTTATAGACTCGTTCAATGGAGATGCCCACAGCCTTAGAAATCTCATGCACCTTGAATCAGTGATCTTCCATAACCATATGATGATTTTTTTCCGCCACATCCAATGTGGTGACCTCATGTGGGTGTCCGGAGTGCGCTTCATCTTTAGTTGAGGTTCGGCCACGTTTAAATTCGTTTATCCAAAAAAATAACAGTTTTTCAATGAAAGAGCAGACTCCCCGTGAACTTCGTCTACCTCGGCTTTGATCTGCGTGGCCTTCCAGTTTTTAAAATAAAAATGTTTTATCATTACACGAAAGGCTGGTAGAGGTTAGCTTGAAGAGTGCTATTTCCTGGCCATATACTACAAAGTTCATTTTGGCGCCATCTAGTGGGAAATTCACCTTACTCATTAAAGGACCCTCGTCGTTCAGGAAAATTACATTAAAACTAAGAACAGCTTCTCCAAATTTGGAAGTAAATTTCCTTCCCGAATTTTTCATCAGGGCACATTTCTTATAATAGGAAAGTAAGGAAAAAGAGTAAAACAGAAAAGTGGTTTGGGGAAGTTGTACAAATCTTTCGCACCCTTTACTTTTCTTGCTGACTGCCCCTGTTTTCTTGTTCATTGGATATAGAGATATAGCTGACGGCTAGGACAGGTGCAGGACCAACTTCCTTTTCTCATATCGATTTCCAAGATTCGTGTAGCTTCAACTTTTTCATTTAATTCTTTACGTCTTCACAATTACCACCGTATTGTCAAAAGCAAATAGGGTCAATACGGGCAAGTGTGATAACGAGGTTAGTGAGATAAAGAGGAAATTTATCATGAAAAACAAACTAGTTATTAACTTTTTTTTACGACATTAAGATTACATCTCTAATTATTTGTGAAAAGATGGCTGTCATTAGTTATTCCTTTAATCAATTATCTTTAAATAAACTGAAATGCTTTTCGAAAACCAAAATTCGTAGTTGTATCATCTAGAATTTGAATCTGAATTTTTCATACATAAAGCACTTTTTGTTGCTTTTTTTAAAGAATGGAGGAAGGTATAATATTTTCATTCAATATCCGTTGTTTTTCTACAAACATTAGATTTTCATTGCATTTAATGATAAATTATTACAGTGTTATTAAAAATCAGACTCAGGGTAAGTGTAATAACTGTGTTTTGTTTTTATTCTTCCATTGTGAAATACGAAAATCCGTCGATAGTTCGAGGTTAGTTGAAGAGTTTAATGAACATTATTTTTGTAATAAAAATATTATTTATTACGAAGTTTTCCGTAAGACTAATGGATCAAAGTATATCGCTAGGGCTAGCATTAACTGAGTTATTTTGGAAAACGGAAATTTAGAGTACCCAAAAATTTCCAAAATTTCCGGTAATTTATGGTGATTTATATTAATTTATGGTAGACTATGATAATTTAGAAGTACACAGAAAAAACTGGAGGTAAGAAACGTTGCAGGCCATCAGTGAAACGGGGTAACAGCAAGCTGGGTAATTGAGGCTGGGGTAAACCTCTGGTCAGACAGCGCTTCGTTTGTTGGCGCGTTGTCCTGGTAAAGCATCCACGAGCCTTTCTTCCACAATTCAGATTTTTCTTTCTTACGCGTTCACGAAGAGATGTCAAAACCTCCTTATAGTACACCTAATTAACAGTCCGAACATTGGGGTCGTATTGGAAAAACCATGATGCGTCACAAGTTACTACATTTTTCAAAAAGTTTGAATCATTTTCAATGTTCTCGAGGATGTTAGCATAAACGTTGCTTCGAGTTTTCTTTTGCTCAGGAGTGAGCAATTTCGGCACCATTTTTGCATCAACTTTTTTTATGTGTGAATTTTCATTTAAAATTTGTCTAATAGTTTCTTTATCGATGTTCACTAAGTCAACAATTAAGGGGTTCCGTGCAATAACCGGTTATAGAATTCTAGCGCTCGGTTTTGTTGGTCCCTGAGAGCTTTTAAAGAATGTTTCGAATTTTTATTTTTTGAGCATATATTTGAATAGGAAATGTAATTGCGCATCTTTTTTCTCCATGAAAAAAGTTGTAGCTCTTTTAATTTCCGAGATAAATAAAAAAAACTATTTTTTCATCAAACCAAAATTTAATTTCTTTTTTGGCTTCAACTCGTGTTCAGTCGCTCAATTTTAGGAATTTCGTAATGAAATTCACAGTGATTACGCTTTGCAATATTCCTAGAATAATTGTGCTAGTCAAAAGTTGAAATATTTACATCAAAAAAAGGTAATAATTTTTTATCATCACGTTATAAAAAATTGAACATTGATGCTTTCCAGCGCTTGGGAAGTCGAGCGAATTTTGAGCAAGAAAGAGTTCCAACGGCAAAGTAGTTCAATAAGGAATAAAGAAGTTTTCTGGAGAATATGACTTCGATTGATTAAGCAGTTCAAAAACTATGAGTGTTTCACTTTGAGTGCGGTCGGTGCTCGTGCGTAGGAAAGAACGCTTGCGCTCGAATAATCAAGTGCCACCGGCAGCTCGTTGAAAGAACACAATGAAAATTAAATGAGTACTGAAAAACAATGTTTTCTTATCAATGTATTCTAGTCTATATACATCATATACATATCAGTATATTATATTCTATATAAATTCTAAAATAGATAAATGTACTTCAATCCTCATCAGATGAAAGAACATTATCATCGATTTCGTTATTGTTCGTTATCTGGGGGGCGATTATGCAACTTTTTCACTTTAACTCCCACTTCCACTTTTTTGAAATTGAAGTAGATTTTCTTTTTCTTTTTGAAATTTTATTTGTCACACAATGTCAAAAAAAAAGACAACCGACGTGAATTTCGAAAAAGTGAAAGTGAAAAAGTTACATATACGCCCCCCTGCTCAGGGATATTAAAAAGCAAATTCAAACATTTCTTTGGAAAGCAATACATCGAAAAATATTTAATTTAAATGCATATTCCGTTTAACGTGAAATGGTCGATTGATTTCTCATTTTCTTATTTGTAGTAATTATTTATCAAATATAAATTTATGTATCTCATTTCTACAGGTTTTGCGCACATTTCGTGTCCACAAATTTTCGTCTCTTAATCTCTTTCTGCCACGGATTGGCTTTGGTATATTATCCATTTCGAAAATAGAAAAAATCACTGCTTTCTTGTACGTTTAGCTCGAAAAACACTTTTTTGACACTTCAATAGGCTCTACAATTTCTTTAAATGTGCACTATTCAAAGAACCAAGCAGAAATAACCACTTTCTTTACATTTTGTACATTGTAGTATTTCTTTCAAGGTCTCACAAGCACGGCTTTGTTTACATTTTTTTGGAAACAAAAGAGAATGCACTATGAAAGACTGGCTTTAATGAGTACAGCTTCCCTTAATAATTTTTTTTTTTTTTAAAGAATTTCTATCATCATTTTTCAAAAAGCTTAAAAAGTAAAATAGAATATATCGATAAGAAAACATTTTTTTAGTACTTATTTAATTTTCATTGTGTACTTTCAACGAGCTGCCAGTCGCACTCGATTATCCGAGCGCAGGCGCTCTTGCCTACGCGCGAGCACCGACCGCACTCGAAGTAAAACTATCATATTTTTTAAACCGTTTATTCAATCGAAGTAATATTTTCCAGAAAACTTCTTTATTCCTTATTGAACAACTTTGCCGCTGAAACTTTTTTCTTGCTCAAAATTCGCTCGACTCCCCAAGCGCTGGAAATTATCAATGTCCAATTTTTATGACGTGATGAAAAAAAATTATTGATTTTTTTGATGTGATTATTTCAACTTTTAACCTGCACAGTTGCTCTAAGGACAGTGCGAAGCGTAATCTCTGTAAATTTTATTACGAAATTTCCAAAATTGAGTGACTGAGCACGAGTTGAAGTCAAAGAAGAAATTTAATTTTGGTTTGGCGAAAAAATAGTTCTTTTTTTTATTTATTTGGAAAACTGAAATAGCTACAACTTTTTTCATGAGGGAAAAAAGATGCGCAATATTGATTTTCCTATTCAAATAAATGCTTCAAAAATTAAAATTCGAAACATTTTTTGAAAGCTCTCAGGGGCCAACAAAACCGAGCACTAGAATTCTATAACCGGTTATTGCACAGAACCCCTCAATTGTAAAATGACTGGCGCGTAAAGAGGTAAACCTTTTGACAATCACCAATTATCATAAAGATTTGAATTTTCGACTTATTAATAACATTTTCAATGTCTGATAGAAAACAATGAGTTCTATCAAAAAAAGGTAAATATAAATTTTGTAGGACTTCTGAAGAAAAATAATTTGTGCTGAAGATTTTTCCTTGTCTATCGCATAGTTCGGCCGGTAAATTGAGTTTTTTATTCTTCAAAAAGCGTTATCACGATTGAAACAAAAACTATAAGTCTTATAGAAAAATGTTTCATAATAAGTTTTTAGACATTTTTGAGATAAATAATTTTTTACTCACACATGTTTTTCGTGTCTTCCATAGTTTTGCTGCAAAATGTGATTCTTTATTTTTACTAACATTTTTCACGATTTATACAAAAGCTATGCATCTTCTGAAAAATTGTTTCAAACGTATTTGTAGATACGTTTGAAGTGAGAAATTTTGCTCTTAAACACTTTTTTCGTATATCGTATAGTTTGGCCAGTTAATTCAAATTTTAAAATTTCTTAGAGATCGAAATAAAATTTATTTGCTCATCAAAATTTTTTTTGTACTGAAGAAGAACGCCCAAAAAGTTCACAATTCAAAAGTAGAGTTTGAGACTACCTGCTTTTTTGTCTCATTACAGACAGATGTACAATAAATGTACACAACAGGAAGAAAAGAGAGGAAGAAAGAAAAAAGAGTCAACCAAAACCATCCTCACACTCTCTCCTTTCTCCCTCTTTTATACTACTGGGCATGAACATGTTTCAAAGCCAATTTAGACTTCTTCATCAAGTTAATTTATAGGAAAAATAACAGGTATAAAATTGATAAGTTGTTAGATCAAAAAAATATTATTATTACCTGAAAATGAAAAACAGATACGATTGATATTCATTTGTTTTTTGGTACATATTTCATTTATTAATTGAGAATTTGAATTTTGACATAGGCGAAAAAATTTTGAATAAATTCCAAATTCAGATTATTTTATTCTCTAATTGAAAACTAATTCACACAAATTCTTAATTATGACACAAAACTAAAGTCATTATATCCAATTGATGATTCTATCCCAAATTCTGTTGTATCTAGCAAGATCTCTTTTTCAATTAATAGCTCCGCTACCTTTCACCTTTATAAATAGCATCTATATAAACTCACTTTTTTTATTTTTTTCATGAGACAAAATTTTAACATCATCCCAATTGAAGTCATGCAAATATGTGAGTCTTCGTTTCTTAAGGACCGAGTAATATCTTGCACTTCTATGAAAATTATTTGTATGTTCATCTTTTCGTCTTCTAAGTGATTTGATTGTTTGCCCTATGTAAACAGCATCACATTGTCCACATTGAAATTTGTAAATTACACATTGTTTTTCCAGTTTCTCATATTAGTCTTCACCTAATGTAACAATCAAGTTGCTTTAAAATGAAACTCTATACCACCTTGATCAAAAAGTTCTAGGACTCGTCACCGTGTGGCGCTCTCGTTCGGCCGTATTGTGTACATCTATCTTTGTGTGTGGTTTCGATTTTTCA
>JAUMHM010000031.1:41537347-41551316 GCA_032362435.1 Melikaiella ostensackeni | reverse complement strand
TTTATATTTTTACTGAATATATATCAACCATACATATATCAGTTTTGTTCACTGTAAACGAGATTTTATAAGATTTCAAGGGATTACAAAAGTTTTAGGGTATTTTAAGCGATTTCAGAGGATTACGAGAGGTTTCACAGATTTGAAGTGATTTTTAAAGATTTCAAGAATTTGAAGAAAGCACCTGCTACAATTTCAGAGAGAATCTCAATTTTTCAAGGGATTTTACAAGATTTTGAGGTACTTTAAGGTGTTTAATAAGATTTCAAGACATTTTATGGGATGTCAAGATATATCGAAGGATTTCGACGGACTTTGAGGGATTTTGAGGAATTTTAAGGAAATATGAACGATTCTCGCAGATAACAAAGGATTTGAAGAGATTTCAAGGAATTCTAAGAGGTTTAAAAATATTTCGAAAAAAAAATCACGGGATGTCGAAGGATTTTAAAAAAATTCAATAGATACCAAAGCATTTTCGCCAATTTTGAAGAATGTCAGGGGATTTCAATTGACTTCAAAGATTTGAAGGGATTTGAAGATCTCATAAGATTTTGAAAGATTTGCAAAGATTTAAAAATATTTAATGGAAGTCAAAGGATTTCTGAATATTATAAGGGATTTTAAGGGACTTCGAGGAACTTTAATGGATATAAAAATATTTGAATAGATTTCATGAGATTCGGAAAGATTCTCATGGATTTATCAGATTTCAATGTATTTTATAGGGATTTCAAAGATTTCAAGGAATTTCGTAATATTTCGAAATATTTCACGAAATTTCGCAGATTTTAACTGATTTTTATAGATCTTAGGGATTTCCACAGTTTTTATAGGATTTCAAGGGATTTGCAGGGAGCTCAATCGTTTAAAACCCTTTAAGACCCGAGTTTTTTTGACATGTCTATGCTGCGAAGAAATCGAAAATATATCAATTTTAAGAGATTATGTACGATACCCATGGAATTTAAAGGGTTTTTAAGGAATTTCAAGATATTTCGAAATACTTCCAAAAAAGTCACGGGATTTCGAAGGATTTTAAAGGATTTCAAGTGATGCTAAAGTATTTTCACGAATTTTGAAGGATGTCAGGGGATTTTGATTAGCCTTCGAAAATTTGGAAGGATTTGAAGGAATATCATGATTTCAAACGATTACACTGGATTTTAAAAGATTTGCAATGATTTCAAAATATTTTGAGAAATTTTGAGAGATTTAAAGCGATTTCGATGATTTCACCGGATTTCAAATGATTCTAAGAAATTTCAAAAAGATTCCAAATCAAATACACGGATTTTAAAGGATCTCGTAAGATTTCAAAACATTTAACGGAATTTCAAAAGGATTCCCAAATATTATAAAGGATTTTATGAGATTTCGATAAATCTTCACGGCTTTTGAAAGATTTTAACAGATTTCAAAATATTTTATTGGATTTCAAGAGATTTGGAAAGATTTCCACGGATTAAAAAGATTTAAATGAATTTTGAAGTGATTTTAAATAATTCAAGGCAGCTCGTAATATTTCGAAATATTTCACGTAATTTTAAGGATTTCAACTGATTTTTCGAGGCTTAAAGGAATTTCCATGAATTTTAAAGGATTATAGGAGATTTTTGTGGAATTTTGAAGATTTTAAGCGATTTCAAGGATTTCAAGGGACTTCAAGAGATTTCGAAATATTTCAAAAGAAGTCGCGGGGTTTCAAAGGATCTTTAAAGATTTCAAGAGATACCAAAGTATTGTCACACATTTTTAAGGATGTCATGGAATTTTAATTGGACTTCGGAGATTTGAAGGGATTGAAAGGAATTTTGTAAAATTTGAAAAAATTACATGGAATCTCAAAACATTTGCGAAGATTCTAAAGGATTTTAAGGATTTTTTTATAGATTTAATGCCGTTTCGATGATTTCACAGGATTTCAAAGGATTTTAAAAGATTTAAAAATATTTCAAAGTATATCTACGAATTTTAGAGGATTTCGTAAGATTTCAAAAGATTTAACGGAATTTCAAAAGACTCCCGAATATTATGAAGGAATTTAAGGGATTTCGAGGAATTCTAACGGCTTTTAAAAGATTTTAATTGATTATAAAACATTTTTATGAATTTTTTGAGATTCGGTAAGATTCTCAGGGATTCAAAATATTTTAACGAGTTATTAAGGGATTTCAACGATTTCAAGGATTCTTGTGATATTATGAAATATTTCATGGAATTTCAAGGATTTTAACCAATCTTAGGAGATTTCATGGGATTTCCAGGGAGTTCAATCGTTTTAAAGGGATGTTAAGAGATCAAGTATCATACCTTTGAAATTAAAAAGATTTTGAGGAGTTTTAGCATAATTTAAACATTTTTTAGGGTTTTCAAAATTGTCAAAAGAATTCACTTGATTTAAAATTATTGCAAAGATCTCCAGGGATTCTATGAGATTTCATGAATTTTTTACACCAGATTTCCAAAATGATTAACTCCTCGACTCTATATATTTATTGGACGTATGTGATATGAAATATTACACAATGAAAAGGAAATAGAACCCACCTTGAAACATTAGTGGAACCTATACAAAAAACAACAAAAGAATGATCCAAGACGATGATGATTCTATGATAATGATGATGGCGATAATGGCCAATGATTGATGATGATAGTGACAGCCTGTTATTGATGATAATACTATATGAAGATGTGTGTATTATGTTATAAGTTGATGATCCGTGATTGATGATACTATCTGGAGATGGTGTTATGAGTTGATGATGAAAGGATATGCTGATGGTGATCTGTGATTGATAATGACACCATATTGGCGGAAGATGATTTTATGTAGATGGTTTTATAAGTTAATTGATGATAGTTCTATCTGAAGATGTGTAGATAGCGTTATAAGTTTATGATCTATGATTGATCGTGATGTTATCTCAAGATGATGTCATGTGCTGATAATGATGACGATCTATGATTGACGATGATATTATCTGAAGATGATGTTACGTGTTGATAATATCGATGTGATGAGACATGATGACCTATGATTCATGATCATAACCATGAAAAACCACTGTGAAAATTTTATGTTTTGAAAATGGAAATAAGACTCGATCAAAGTGGGTGAAATATGAATGTATAAATTTGACATTTGATGCATGTAATAAATGTCAATATTCACTTAGCAACTATAATTTTGATAAAAAAACTAAATCATTTTAATCAACTGAGTATTAGTCAGCTTCAAATCACTTTGATCCAACTTCAAGATCAAAGTAAAACCCCAGAATTTTCTGTGCTATCAATTGAAATTGATGACAGAGAAATAATTCCCATTTTGAAAGTGTAATTACTGGAAATTCAATGAGAGTATTAATGCATAGAGAGCGTAGTAACATCCAAGAGCATAATAGTGAATAAAGTAAAACGAGGCTGGAACTGCAAATGTACATATAGTATTATGCAATATAAAGACGAATGTTTAACGTAAAGGGTTGGCTATTCATTACCATCATGCTCGGCAGATATGTGTAATCAGAGATATTCATGAAGGCTTTTAACTTTAGTGAACTCTATACTGGAAATGTTAATATAGTAATGACACCACAAAGTAGAAGTTAGCTTATACTGAGAGGATTATTTTTGCAATGAACATCATACCTCTACTAATGAAAATTATTTTATATGGGTACAAAAAGTCCATAACATTTTTTAAATGAGAATATAATTTCAAGTGGGACAATTCTCCACGAAATAATAAAATCTTTATTGGATACATTTTTATCTCTTTTCGAGTTTAAGAGGCAGCAATACATCGCCACGAGTTGCTTTATAACGTTATATCCCGAATGCAGCATCTTGATATAGAATTAAATTCTCCTTTAAACGAGACGTTACAAATGAGAAAACGGGAACAATTCTCCACCGAAGCACAATTTCTCACTGAAGAATAATTGCTGAAAACTCCCTCAGAATAATTCCACGGTCTACGTCAGAATCATGTTACAAGAGTTCGTTTAGGATTTCCATTAGGAAAAATTTGGGATTTCTGTATTTTATATGAAATATTTTATCCCATTCATATTATTTAATTACTATTTGAGTTTAATTCTTTGTAATTTAATCTAAATCTTAATTTAAATATGACTAATAACTATAATAATCTTCAAATTCGTTCATTCAGTTTATCCGCATTGAAACTCCTGTTTCCACTAGTTTTTTGCGTGTTTTTTGTCTCGCGACTTTTTCTATTATGTCAGTGTGACAATTTATTAGTATATACGTCAGTTTGATCATTTTTACATCTTATAGAATTCTGTTTTCTCTTAAAGATGTTTCGATTGAATGAAGATTCTTTAGTTTGAATTGAAATATCAAATTCTCATCAAGTTAGACAGACATAACAATAACTTTTATCTGACTTTAGGATCAACGTTGTCATTTATACTGTTTACAATTGGAGAATTCATAATCGCAAATCTATAAAATTGAATAAATTTGCATTTTAAATCTTCAAGATTGAATAATTTTTCATTTTAGATCTTCAAAATTGAACTATTCCAAGAAAAACATTAAAAATTGCATCATTTTCTACTTTACACATTTAATATTAAAAAGTTTTCATTTGCAAATATTCAGAATTGAAGAACTCTCAATTGTAAATCTTCAAAACTGAACTACATATTCCAAAAAAACGTTCAAAATTATATCATTTTAAACTGCAAACCTTTCATGGTAATGCATAATCAATTTGAAACCATACAAATTGGTGAATTTTCAATTTCAACTCTATAACATTGAATAAATTTCAATTTTTTATCTTGAAAATTAAATGAATTTCAATTTTAAATCTCCAAAATTGAACTATTCCAGAAAAAGCATTCTGTATTATATAATTTTAAAGTACAAACATTCCAAATTAATAAATCTTCAATTGTAAGGTTCAAAAATGGAATAATTTTCAATTTTAAACCATGAAAGTTGAACTAGTAAAAAAAAACGTTCAAAAATACATGAATTTAAACGGTAAACATTCCAAATCAATGAATCTACAATTAAGAATTCTAAGAATTGATGAACTTTAAATTGCAAATCTATAAAATTGAATAAATTTCAATATTAACATCTTCAAAGACAATAGTTTCAAAATCAAATATTAAAAATGTCAGAAAAATTTCACTGCTAAATGTTTCGAAATTGAATAAATTTCAATTTTACATCTTCAAAATTAAATAGTTTTCAATTTTAAGTCTTCAAAATTGACCTATTAAAAAAAAGGATTCTAAATTAAATCATTTTAAACTATAAACATTGTAAATTAATAAACCTTTTATTGTAAGCCTTGAAATTGAATAATTTTCTATTTTTAATTTAAAAAATTGAACTATTCCAACAGATGCATTGAAAACTGCATCATCATCTACAGGTATTTTACACATTAAATATTGAAGTGTCTTCAATTGCAAATATTCAAAATTCAGGAGTTTTCCATTGTAAATTTTCAAAATTGGACTGCATATTCCAAAAAGTCGTTCAAAATTACATCATTTTAAAATGTAAACATTCCAAATTAATGAATCTTCAATTGTAAATCTGAAAAATTCAAGAATCTTCAGTTGCATTTCTTCGAAATTCTAGAACGTTCAACTGTAAATCTTTATAATTAAAGAGTGTTTGATTTTGAAAATTTACGAAAAAATTATGCAAGTTTTAAGTTTCACAATTAAAAATTCTGTAATTTTGATGACTTACATTTAGAAATTCTTTAAGCTAGAAGATTAAGAATTGAAAACTCTTGACTTTTGATCATCAAAATCAGCAGAATTGAAGATTTTTTATTTATACATCTCTAAAATTTAAGAGTTTTCAATTATAAATCATCAAATTACAACTATTCAAAAAGAAAACATTCAAAATTACATCATTTAATATTGTACAATAATCTTTCATTGATAGACTTAATTATTAAACAATTTCAAATTGAAATCCTCCCGAATCGATGATAGTTTCAACATAAAATATTAAAAATGTCAAGAAAATTTCACTATTAACTGTTTCAAAATTTAAAAATTTCATATAGAAAGCATTGATATTTTAAATTTAATAATTTTTAATTTAAATATTCTAAATTGTTTGGTTTTAATTTTCAAGCTCAAAAGTGTCTGGCTTTTTTAATTTTTTGAAATCGTAAAATGTCAAATTGAAACACTTGATAGTTGCACAACTTTTAGTTTGAGGGATTATTATTCAAACTATTTTGTATTAAATGCTTCCAAATAAAATTGAAAATAATGAAAAATTAGGGAAATAATTTGTCAAATTCAAGATTCAAAAAAATTAAAATTAATGAGAAAAAATCTGTTAAAAAGAATGAATTAAATCTAATATTAGAAATGATACAATTTGAATACCTTTCTAATGAAATTGCCAAACTTTGAAAATTTAGGTCTGAAATTTTTGAATTTTGAGAGCATCCGATTAAAACTTTTACAATTTCAAACACTTTCAATTCCAAATTATTCAATTTTAAACGCTTTTATTCAGAAATGATACAAGTTCCATTCCTTTCCATCCCTCACGAAATACTGTCCTTTTTCCAAATTTTACCTCATCAAAAATTGTTTGATTTGGAACGTTTTCAATTCGAAATCGTTTAATATATTTTTGTAAAATCTCCATTAATTGTTTATGAAATTCGTTAAACTCTTAATATTAAAAAACTTGTCTAATAATTTATGTCCATTCTTTAACATGAAGGACTTTAAAGGGAAAACCCTATAATTTCTTTTCAGATGAAAAAAGAATGCTAGGTACGGAAAAAGTCTTAATTTGTTGTTGATCCGCATTTTAGAAGATCAATTGTTTAGTTTTTCAAAAAACTATTATGATTAATGAAAAGGTTATAAAAATCCCTATCGAACCTGTGGAGGAAAAAAAATTACTAACAGAATCATCAATCACCAAAATTAATAGTAGTTGAAAAATAATAGGCTACCAATTTATAATTTTACATTATTAAGAGTTTGATAAATTGATGAATTAAAGAGGTCTTAGTTTCAATTTTAAAAACTTTAAAGTCAGAAGATATCTGATGCTTTGAATGCTTTGATTTTGTATTATCTATTCAATATTTAAATTAAGAAGTTTTTCATGATTAAAAGTTTTAATTTTTAATTCTAATTTGCCGTGCTAAGCAAAAAAACATGTAACTACATTCAGAGTCAAATTGAGATATAGGCATAAATTGATTAAAGCCTTAATAACCATTATTTTATGATTAATCATATAAGGTATGAAAGAGTGAGTTTGTATGATCGTAAATATATCAATATTAATGACCCGGAAGAATGTTTGCCACTCGGGAATGACCAGAAATATGTTTTTGTTTTGAGAGGCAACTCTGAAATATTTTAGATTCATATTGAGAATTTAATAATTAATAAGAAACTTCTCGCGCGCATAGCGTGCGAATCATGATTGCTTGAATAAAATAATTGTTATGTATTGATTAGAGGCTGTGAGCAAAATAATAATAATAATTCCATGTAATGTATTGATATTTCTGTTGCGAAACGTGCTTTTACTCTCGATTATCTAATTCGTCAGACAAACCAATGAAGATCGTTATAAAGCATTCCACCTGAAGCGGATGATGACGGAGACAAGAATTTAGTTGGGCAAATTGAAAGTTAATATTTATAGTTCAATTATTTACATTATTATAAGTATATTATCTCTATTGTGATGCAATACAAATAAAATTAAAGAATCAAATAAAATCCGATAAGTAAATTTGATTTTTAGAATTCTGCCCTACAGGTTAAAAACCTCCTTAATGTCGATTCGTGCCTGTGGACGAAACCTGGATCCACCACTGTACACCCGAGACAAAGCAGCAGTCAAAGCAGTGGGTACTGATTTACCAGGTACACTACCTGGTGAAAGTGCGCCAAAGAAGGCGAAGACTGTTTTGTCACCTGGTAAGGTGATGGACACAGTATTTTGGGATTCCCAAAGGATTATCCTCCTTGATTACTTGGAGAAGGGTAAAACTATAATAGAATTTACTGTGCATCTATGAAATACTATGCAATACTATGCAATGAAGAAGTAATCGATGCCAAGAATGCGTATTTTGCAGACCTCGAGAAATCTTACTTTTCTGAAGGGCTGAAGAAATTTGCATCGCGCTGGACTAAACATGTAGCCCTCGAAGGAAACTATGTTGAGAAATAGATGCAAAGTTTAAAAAAAAATATCACTTGCTTTTTTACCAAACCTATCAAACGACGAGGTTCTCAACCTGTAGGGCAGAATTGTACACAGTTTAAAATAACAATAAAGAATAAAATCACAAAGAGAAATGATTTTGTCATTGTTTGAACTTTCCTTAGACCTACTGTTATAGGGGAATATAAAAATAGAAGTTTCAAAATTGTTCCGGTCATGTAAAATCAAGCTTACTCTTTCACTTTGAGAAATTCAAGTGAACGGACGGTTATTCTTTCTGGAAACGATTCTTTTTCAGATGTTGTTACTGAAAGTTCAGTGAGCGTCTACAGATATTGATAAGAAAATGCAGAGTATCAGTTTCCTTCACTTCCTCTGACATTTCTGTAATGCCAGTTGAATCTTTAAGATGCCTTCTGCAGAACAATCCAGCATTTTATGCCAAGAGACCCTCTTAAAACTCTTTTACTTGATTCTTAAAAGAAAATGAAAATTGTGTTTTCACAATCTATTCTTTATTATTTTCGAGTTATGATTAGCGCATAAGCCTCCAATGTTTGCAAAATAAAATTTGGTTTGCATTACTATGTTGTTTGTAAACAAATTTTATTTCTCATCAGAAACGTGGAAAAACATTTGGAATTCAAAATTTTCAACAGTTAGATAATTATATAAAATAATGAGTTTCAATGTTACGTTGCCGACTAGAGAAGTGAAACAGTATTCTGTGGATGGAATAATAGTTTTTGATCTACTAGTCTAAACCAAATTGGTTGTTATATAGGGGATACCACCCAACAATAGATAGGTAAAATTCCATAGCGCTTTAGCGCGTCAGTTTGCAACAAAAAAGAAAGATTTCAGTATGCAAATAAAGCCTGTATTTTTAAATAACTATTGAGATAGAAAAAAGTATCATTAATTGAATTACTTAGCTGTAATTAACATTTCAATTATACGCTGCCAAAGGTACGATACAAGGCAGTTCACAACCCAACCTAAAAAATGATAGCGAAAAGGCGCGAACTTTTTGAAACGCAGTGAACAGGCACAACTCGTACAGTTTTTTTTCCGAAAATTATTAAGGAATTATTTTTAAAAAATCAATTTACAACTAGATAAAGTTTTTCGTCAGGAATTATCTTTATGTTAATAAAGAAAAAAGTTAACCTCTATTACAAAATATAGAAAAATATTTTTTGGCAAATTTGTTTTTTTTTTTAGATATTTCATGACATCTCTGAGCAATTAATTTATTGGATTAAAGATTACTCGAAAAAGTAGAACATTTCTTGAAATAATATTTATTAATAGTATTTTACAAATTTTGTAACGTTCACAAAAAACGTTTAAAAATGTTATCGGCATATTTCAGACAATTGTAATTTCATATTTTTGATCAGACGTTTTTTCTAAATTAATCTATCATATTACTAATGGACGTACTAAAAATGAAAAAAATTTAAGTTCTTGCAAAAAACGCATTCAGTTTGTATAATAAAAATAACAACCTATAAATATCTTTATTCACACAATACTATAATTTTTCGACATACCTGCTTACTATGAAAATTATTCTTATGTTCCAGTTTGCCAATGATATATTTCCAAGTGCATAGAATTATTTTATGAACATAAATACTTTCGAAACGTTCAAAAACATAACCTCGCTAACCTCTGAACGAATGTGACACTTCGTGTTTAGCGTCATTCAGCGAAAACAGCTCGAGATCAACTGTTGGAAAATGGAATGTCCAATAAAAAGTCTTGAATTACTTATAATTAATAACAATCAACAGTTTTTGTCATATACATATTGTTCATTAACCTTCAAATTTTTATTATAATCTAAAAACATGCCTCAGAAAAATTGCATTCAGATGAAAAGCATGAATAAAAAAATGTCAAATTTTTTTTCGTGCTAAAAATTAATTTTTTGCTCTCGCACAATGAATAATGATACTTTTTCAATAAAAATTCGTCGTGCAAGATAGTATGGTTGCTCAAATGTTATACTAAAAGAACCAATCAACATTCTTGGCTAGTTTTCTAGTTAATTCGGATTATCTAATGTTGATCATTATCTACTGTTGGGTCGTTTCCCCTATAGTTAGGGAGCGTCCATATATTACATGACGCTATTTTGAGTGATTTTTGACTCACCCTCCCTCTCTTGATAATTTGTGAAATTTCGATGAATCCTCCCCTCAAAATGTCATGTGACACTAAAGCTAACCTCCCTTTTTTGAACAACGAAATATAAATGCAGGCTTCAAAGTTTTACGCTCTTTCACTTTTTTGTTACTTATTTAGGCAAGGCTACTTCTTTGCTACTTTTTCCAGTGAAGTGATATAAAAAATTGATCGAACTAACAAATTTTACTTTTTAAAAGAACAAAAAATAAAAGAAAGGTATGCCTAACGAAATTACTCTACCTAAAATAAAGAAAAAAATCAAACAAATAGAACATTATAATACCTACCCTTTATCAAAAAATCGGCTTTCTACAAAAAAAAAAATTATGAATTGAGGTGTTTATTTATTAAGTTCTCATGTGAAATTATGTAGATATAAAATTTTTAACACTTGTTTCTAGTACAACATCAACTGTTGAAAATTGAAATTTGAATTTTCAACACTTGAATTTTAAATAATTAGGATTAGGATAAAATTATCAGAAAAAAACAAGAAATTTTTAATAGTTTTCAGTCATTTGAAGGGGTTTTAAAGAATTTTAAATATTTTAGGGTAATATTTTATGTTTAACAGATTCCAATCATTTAACGGGATTTCAAAGAATTTAAAAGATTTAAGAGAAATATTTCAATTATTTTGTTGAAAATATAAAAATGTTGTAAAAAGGTCGTCCTTTTTTCATTGAAAATTCGTATTTTTTGTTGAAAGTTCGATTGCTTTGATTTTGAATTGATTTTTATTTTTCTTTGATTTTCACCAATTAAAAATTCATCTGTTTAAAACTCAAGTAAAAAGCGAATTTCGTATTGAAAAGAAGTGTTAAAAATATTATATTTACATAGTTTATATGAGAATTTAACAAATAAACATTTCAATCTATAAAATCAAAATTCTGAAATTGAATTTCGTCTTTTTGGTTTAAAAATTCATCTCTTCTGGTTAAAATTTATGAATCTTATTATTTGGTTCAGAATTAAATTATTATGTTGAAAATTTAACAATTTTCTGAAAAAGTCATACTTTTTGGTAGAAAAATCATCTTTTTGGTTGAAAGTTTACCTGTTTTATTGAAAATTCGTCTTTTTGGGTTGAAAGTTCAACTGTTTTGTTGAAAATTTGTATCTTTGGGTAGAAAATACAATCTATTTTGGTAGAAAATGAAACTACTTGGTTGTAAATTAACTTTTTTGTTGAAAATTAATTTTTTTGGTTTGAGAATTCAATTGCTTTGTAGAAAATTAGTCTTTTTGGCATAAACCTACAACAATTTCGTTGAAATTGTTATTTTTTCTGGACAGAAAAATCTTTCTTGGTTTAAAATTCAACTCATTTGTTGAATTTTGTCTTTTTGGTTTGAAACTTTATCTCTTTTGGTAGAAATTGCTTCTCATCATCTTGTTATTTAAAAATTGAACTGCTTGGTTGAAAATTCGAATTTTTGGGTTCAAAATTGAATCATTTGTTTGGAAAATAACTTCTTTTTATAAAAATTCATATTTTCGGGTTGAAAGTTCGCATACTTTGTAGAAAATTCGTCTTTTCGTCTTGAAACATTAACAGTTTGGTCGAAATTGTTTTCCTTCCTTGACTGAAAAATCTTTCTTGGTTGGAAATTCAACTACTTTGTTAAATTTCGTCTTTTTGTGTTGGAACTTCATCTCTTTTGGTAGAAATTTTTTCTAATCGTCTTTTTTGATTCAAAATTAATCTGTCATAGTTGAAAATTCAAGTACTTGGTTGAAATTTGAACTCCTTTTTCAAAACTGCCCTTCTCAAGATTCATCATTTTAGTAGAAAAATGTTATATTTACATAATTTTATATGAGAATCTAATAAAAAAACATTTCAATCCATTATCGTCAATAGAACAATGAATAATGAGTTAAAATCATTTTATACTAGTATGAGAATACTATTAATTAAATTCTTCAGACATTTTTTTAATTTGAGATTTAATCTTAACATTGGTCTTTAATGTGTCGACACGGATTCAAATTTCATTTTTTTAACAGAAAAGCGTCACGTTTCACAAAAATCTTGCGACCCCCCTCCTATGTGACACTTTGTGACGTTAGGGCAGACTCCTCCTTCCCCTTCAGAGCATCACGTAATATGTGGTTGCACCGACAACTGTGAAAAAAATTCCTCTCTAGATCCGCTGGGATTCGAACCTAGTTCTTAAGATTGCCGGGTTGGTGCTCTTGCCTACTAAGCTGAGGTAAGAGCACCAGACTGACAATTTAAAAACTTGGGGTCGTATTGAATTAGTGATTGAATGATTCACTACTGAAATAGTGATTTTTTAGTTATTCACTATTGAATTAGTGAACTGTTGCTGTGAAAATAGTGACAGTTTCACTATTTCTAATTAGTGGAATTTATTCACTACTATGTATTGATTTCATTCACCATTTAATTAGCGAAATCAAAGTAGACGCTATAATTACGTAATCACGGCTAAGCGCAGGCGCGCACTCACGCAGTTCGCATGTTTTCGTTAACACCGCGTGCGTAAACGAAAGAAAAATGATGAGTTATATTTTCCTAGTTTTCCATATTCCTATAGTTTCCTAGTTTCCCAGTTGTGGCATATATTTTGAGACGGAAACGTTCTTTAGAACTATAGTGATGTGGTTCTAAAGAACCTGAGCCTCGCGTTCGTTTTGAGGTTATGGAATATTGATCTCATGCATGGATCTCATAGAAACGAATGGGAAGCTGAAATGAGTTTTTTCCAGTGAGTACAATATATACATAACCTAATTTAATTCTGAAATATACTAAAGTTTACTTTTATAACTTATCTTATAATATACTTTACTTTTGAGGTTTGGTTGACTACAGAAAACTTTTTCAATCTTTCAGGAATTATGAATTCTGCCAGAGAAATTTTTCAAAAGAGTGTTCAAGGGAAAAAGTAGATCATGAAATTCGAGAACAATATATTTATTAAAGCAGATGGGAAACAACGAAAGCTGCATTAAGCTCAGTAATATCTGAGTGCGTCTCTCTCGAAACTGTAAAAAACGCAATCCCAGCAGATACTAGTGAAGCATTAGATGAGATGGATGATTAGATGATAGATTAGATGAGAGGGAATTGTAAAACTCTCATTTCACATCACTTTTATCATTTAATAAGTAAATAAGCTTATTAATACCGACGGCAGTAGCTGCGCGATGAATCTCAGCTCCAGCTGAATCACGGACGTTAAGCCATTTCGAGCGCGGCTAGCACTCGGATGGGGGACCGCTCGTGATGTACGCCTAGGCTGTGTATTCAACCTAACTTATGTCGAGCGGGAGGTTTCACGCCAAGGATGTCTGTGTACACTCAAAGTTATCGAGTTTCTACACCAGGCCTGGGCAGCGTTGAAAAAATTTGCTCATTTCACAGATGTTGGCGTCCCCACTACCGACGCTCTCGCGTTGCTCACGAGATCTTCCGTCTCGTGTGCAACGCAAAAGTATCGGTAGTGGGGACGCCAACATCTGTCAAATGAGCAAATTTCCCCCACCCTGCCCACCCCGGGTCTGCACCCAAAAA
>JAUMHM010000031.1:41478533-41535442 GCA_032362435.1 Melikaiella ostensackeni | reverse complement strand
ATATTTAACAAAGATTTCCAAATATTCACAAGGTTAAAGAAGGTTAAAAGGTCAAAAACGTCAAAAGGTTAAAAGTTTCAAGAGAACTCCCAAATTTCTTTCAAAGATTTCAAAAAATCCAAAAATGTTTAAAGATTTAATGGTTTAAAAGTTTTATCTGAAGCAATTTAAATTGTATTCAATTATTGGACCCTAAAGCCAATTCGATCACCAAAAATTTCAAAATAAAAATATATATCTTTTGGTAAATTGAGTTAATCATTAATACCTCAATTAAAAGAAATCTTAATAGTACGAGTATTATAGGCAACCCTGCAGATTGGAACAAATCTTTTCTTAATGTCTCTCTTTCAAAATTTCTTAAATATCGAAATGAAATCTGCTTTCTTATGAATAAATTTTTTTTACTAAAATAAAAAACACCAAAAAGTTTCGTATATCTGTGCATGACAAACTTTTTTATTCCAAAAATATGAGAATTTCTGTGAGGTTTCTTGTTGACAGGCAATGTCAATTTACGGCGTGACTTTAAACACTGCACTTCGTATTTATGAAGTTTCTTGTCGATTAAAATTTTTTAAAAAATTACTGTGAAGAATCTGTTTCTCATAAATTAAAATTCGTATTAAAAAAGTGGATCGCTGTCTCTATTTTTAAAAAAATTAACTGAATAAAAAAGTCTAATAATTAAATCTCATTGATGATAAAATGTTTCGACTATCTACTTTGGGTTGTTGACATAATTGAAATGTTTGTTCAATTAGTGACGTTGTGAATTGTTACAAAACATTTGATGAAATTTTTGGATTTCCTACGCAGGATGTTAATTTTTTATCTCTTCTGATTTTTCTATTTTAGTATTATGGATTTCAGTGAAATTTATGAAATTTGGGGGAACGGGATGGATGTGATTGGAGGACAGATGAAAATATTAAAGAATTTTATTCAATTAGTAATAAAATGAGATTGAATGCATTACGAAATGATTTCTTGATAAGGTGCAAGATTCATGGGTTTTTGGAAAAAAGGTATTTGATACCAACAAGAAAGTATGCTTTGATTTTAACAGTAAAAGAATCAAAGAAACTTTTAATGAGACTACCAATAAATTTAGGAAATCTATCTTGAATTTGGTTAAAAAAGTTTGTCATGCACAGATACACAGAACATTTCGGTGTTTTCTATTTTAGTACAAAAAAAATTCATAAGAAAATAGATTTCATTTCGATCTTAAAGATTTTTGATGATAATATTAATAAGAAAATAGAAAAATTGACCAAACAAAATTTGATATTAATTTCTTTATTTTTAATTTTAGGTAATATTTGAATTTAATTAATATAGGTTCAGCCAATGATGGCCCAGGACTGGCGGCCAACCATGCTCCGATTCTAAAACCATTGGTTGCCAGTATTGGGCCATTCTTGCACCAATGGTCAACATTGGCAATTTCCCACCGGGTCTTTCGTACAATATTTAAATTATAAAAATTGGACTTTTGGCCATGGAATCAGGTTTCCTGGCCCACTGTGAGTCGTGGAAACGCTCTTATGTCTTGAACATTACCGGAAGTCGTAAATCCCGCAGAAAATGTATCATACAGTAGCGCTCAAAAGTATTTTGTAGGCATGTAATTCATTCATTTCGATAGAAATCACGCACAAGATGAATGCATTGTCCACAAGAAAATAAAGTTGCGTATAATGGCATAGAATTACAAATATTTATTACTAGCAAGTCACATGTTATAGTCATATAAAGATTATCGATCCAATAATAGTATTTTCACAAAGCTCATAAGTATTTAGTTAGTGCTCTGAAAAATAGAAACATGTGACAACACAATGAACAATACTGAAAAACACACTGCAAGTATAATAATTGAAAAAAAATGTAAGCCGAAAAGGCTACGAAATCAGTATTTTGTGCCATATCCCTTGGATTTGATCACTGCAGCACATCTCTTTGGCATTGATGCGATGAGCTTTTCGAAGCAGGTGTTGGGTATCGCTGACCACTCTTTTTGCAAAGCAGCAAACAACTCACGTTTGTTAGAGCATTTTTTAGTTCGAATACGTCAGTCTAGTTCCTCCCAAAGATGTTCGATTAGATTGAAGTCCGGATTTTGGCTAGGCCAAGATAAAACCCTGAGATTTTTGAATTTGAAAAACTGCTTCAGAAGCACAGAAGTGTGTTTAGGGTCATGTTTTGTTGAAATAACCATCCACGAAGCATTTCCTTTTTCCCGAATGAAACCATATGGTTATCCAACATATCTCGATAAACCTGATCGTTCATAATTCCTTCAATTTTAATCAAAGGATCTACTTCGCTGTAAGAGAAGCAACCCCAAACCATGACACTGCCACCGCCATGTTTAACAGTAGGTACTTGGTACCGTATATCGTTTCTCTTGTTTTCGGATCGTCGAACGTATTTAATTCCATCACAAGAAAAGAGATTATATTTTCTTTCGACACTCCATAAAATTTTCTTCCATTCTTCAATAATCCAGTGTTGGTGATCCTTGGCAAACTCAAATCGAGCCTCACGATTCTTTGCGCTAATAAGTGGTTTACGCGAGGGTCGACGTCCATGCAATCTAGCCGCTGCAAGTCAACGTTTCACAGTCGAAACATGCAATTTTTTGCCGTATTTATCTTCTAAATTATCCCTCATAGCACGAGCTGATTTACGAGGATCCGACATTGACTCAGTTTTGATAATGCGATCTTCACGCTGAGATGTTTTACGTGGCCGTCCGTTTCGAGGTAAATTTTTCACTGTCGCGGTAGTTTGATTTTTCTTGATCCACACGCTCACTATTTTTTGAGACAGATTAAATTGTCTTGCAACAAAACATTGTGATTGCCCTTGGCTCAAAGCCTGCAGAACGGATTTTTTCAGGTCCAATTTAGCATCGTTAAAACACTGCAAGCAAACATAATCTCAACTGTAAACAATGCTTTCATCAATAACCATCACTTTTCAATCACTCGTAAGGAGTTACAAAATACTTATGAGCCACCGTTTTTCAAAGATTCATATTTATTTTGAAAACTTACCATTCAATTCATGACTTTTTGCGATAAAATACGAATACATATGCGTCTTTTAACTAAGCTGTCGTAAAACTTCGTTCAATGTTCTTCTTGGACACACTGGTTCCAGGGTTACCGACATAAACTAACCTTCAAAATACTTTTGAGCGCTACTGTATTTGCTTTGATCGGTTGAGCCCTTTGTAAAAATCCGAATTGTGTTTTAAATAAAGTTGCAAGCATTTTTGGTTTTCAATTTGGCTTAAGGTGACGATTACCAGTGATCTACCTTATATTAGTAGAATAAAACCTGGTACATCCATATGTAAAAAAATCTGACTTTAAAGTTATCGTCAACCGGGGCGAATCGCTCCAGTTTTTCACAAACCATCACTTAGACGTGATGTAAAAAATGCCTAAATTATCTCAAATTTTAAATAACTGCGAATATGAGTTCTTTAAGGTCTCAAGAAAAGATGTTTCACAATTCATTGTAAGAAAAAATTGTTAATAAATGTATTGAGGTAATAGGTAGTAATAGCGATTCACCCCGCGATGGGACGAATCGCTACAGTTAAATTTTTCGGCGACGGACATTATTGATGACTGTGTGTTTTCAGTACGACACAGAAAAAACTAAAGTTAAATTTTGTTGCAGGTAAAATTTTCTGGGAATAAAGTTTACGCGCTATTCAGCGAAAGTTTATCCTAAGATGGAATAAAAACCGTCGTCTGCTACGTCGTCCATAGCAGTGCGAAATACAGCAAAGTAGCAGTAAATTCCGGATAGAAATCAGATCACCAGATAAAAAAAAAATTATTTAATTATACTTATCGCGGACGAATTAAAACATATTTTTCATGATTGGGAATAAAGCACTTGACACACCATCACCATCTATAACGATTGGTAGTGTCTATAAGTCCGGACAGTCCGTACGTTTACTTCCAGCTATACGGCCGGGTTAAACATACGGACGGTCCGTACGTTTATGCACGTTTATACCAAAGCCGAGTCTAAACGTACGGACCTGTCAAGAGGAAGGGGAGCTGGAAGGGGCAGAGGGCGTGGTTTGTGTCCGGACATACGTCCTAAATACTAAATAAATACTAATTTTAATTAAATTTATTTAAATTCAATAAAATTTTTAATTGAATAAATTTTAATTAATTAATTTTAATAAATACTAAATACTAAATGTGTCTATACAGCCACATTTAGGTAGTGTCTATACGTCCGAACACAAGCTATGAACCCTACCCCTTTCCAATTCCCCCTTCCCCTTGCCAGGGCCGTACGTTCAAAATCGATCTGGGTATAAACGTACAGACTGTCCGGAGTTTTAGCCCGGACGTGTAATCAAAGCTAAACATACGGACAGTCCGTCACTTTAGACTCGGCTATAATGAGTACACCGTGACTTACGAAGTTCATAAGATGTTAATCGATCTTGAAAGTTTCCATTGTGAAACTTTCTACCTCGGTCGGTACTGCAGGTTAGGATCAAATATCAAAACGAAAAATGGGAATCGAATTAAGTTTGGTGTTAAATCATTTTATAAGACGTTAATAATATTCAAAATATAATAAATAGGTTGCATGTTTAATTTATTCCATCATAAAATAAAGTTTGAATAAAAAAAAAATAAAAAATCAATCCTACTTGAAAAGTAAATTTCAATTTAAAATTTAAAAAATGGCTTTATGAATGAAATGTCACTCTGTTTTGAATTCTATAATAACATTGAAATAAAAGAACGTGATGTTTAATTTAAAAGTTTAACCTAAATGAAAATATTAAAATTGCCCTGAAAATTTTTTAAACTTAAGATACATTACTCAGCAGTAAAATAGGTTGTTAAAAATAAGTAAAAATTTTGTTTCACAAATGAAATGAATAAAATAAACAAATGAGTGAAGTAAAATAACACTTATATTTTTAGGTTTGCATTAACAGATATTATTAATATGACAGTCTAAAAAATAAACTAAAAAAAAATCGTTTAATTTGGACAAAAATGATTATTAACATTTTTGCGGATTTTTTTGTTTGAAAATTAAATTTGAAAATAATAAAAATTAGGTGCACGAAATGAAGACGATAGGAGTTGTAATTGTTTAGAAATCATTTTTTAACTTGCTTTTAAACTGCAATACCGACGCGACGGATCTCGAAACTTTCAGAACGGAAATTCCTATCTCATAACTTGTGAACCATGGTTAAGGTCAGACAGTATGGCGGCTTCTTCACTGTTGTTAAGTGCCAAACTCATTAGTTACGAAAAATATGTTTTTATTCATTTGCGATAAGTATAATTATTTTTAAGATGTAATTTAAATAAGCTTTCAGAAGATTGCTTTGAAAATGCGAAATACACAGTGTGATCTAAAAATAACAGAACTTTTTAGTTATAGAATAAAACAAGCATGGTATTATGTTTCAAAGCTAATATTTATTCAAAATGGGATCCATTTAACTCAATACAATGTTTGGAACGATCAACCAATTTATCCATAGACTTTTTAAACTCGGTTTTTGGGATGTTCTTTGGCACCTGTGTCACGGAGCAAAGAGAGCAAATATTAAATTTTGTTTTAAACTCGGTAAAAAATTTGCGGAGACTTACGAATTGTTAAAAAAAAGTTATGATGATGATTGTATGAGTCGTACTTAAGTTTACACGTGTTTTACACGATTTAAAAATGGCCGTGACGATTTAAATGATGATCCAAGACCTGGACGACCAGAAGCATCAAATCGTGCTGAGTTAGTGGAAAAAGTACGTGAAATAATCGCTGTCGATGCAAATTTCACTGTGAAAATACTGGCAGAAGAATTAAAATCATCTTACTGTACAATCCACACAATATTAACTAAAGATTTGGGTAAAAGAAAGATCTGTGCACGTTTTGTTCCACAGCATGATAATGCATCACCTCACAAGACCAAAAAGTTCAACGAATTTTTGATGAAAAAATAGATTTGTGTCATCGACCACCCTTCATATTCACCTGACCTATCGCCGTGTGACTATTTTCTGTTCCCAAAAATGAAAACTGCAATGAAAGAAGCTTTTTATGATGACATTCCAGCCATTCAAGCAGCCGTGACACAGGTGCTAAAGAACATCCCAAAAATCGAGTTTAAAAAGTCTATGGATAAATTGGTTGATCGTTCCAAATGTTGTATTGAGTTAAATGGATCCTATTTTGAATAAATATTAGCTTTGAACATAATACCATGCTTTTTTTATTCTATAACTAAAAAGTTCGGTTATTTTTAGATCACACTGTGTGTGTACGCGAGTGTGCGAGCTGCTTCGTTTGTCGCTACGGTACTGCGTGATTGCGTGAAGGTCGCTGCGCGCCTTCCCCTGTTTCCGGACTCCTTCGTCATCGAGTTCGAGCTGGCAGAATTCTAGGGACGCAGTAAGCCGAAGTGCAGAATATCGAGAGTTGAGTGCATTTGTGAATAACTTAAAAACGAGGACTTAAGAAAACTTGATTAGGAAGGATTTTGTTCCTCTCCGGAAGGGCTTCAATCGCACATAGTTTTATTACATATTTTGGAATTCTTTATTCACTATAAAAGATACATATGAAAGTTTGGGTGTCTAACCTTTAATCGATGCGATATGTTGACATTTTTAGCATTATTAGTTTTTTACATATTAGTATGTATGTATTAATTTATTTATATGTTGGATAAAATAGACACATTTCGTGTCTATTGAGCACATAAGATCAATCTGAAAATACAATTATTGAGCCTTTGAAGATTTTGTGAAAATTGTTGTAGCGATTTTACCCGGTTAACGGTATGTCTATGTTTTTTTTGGAATGAACTTCTGAGCTCCTTCTTATATGAAAAACTATTATGAGAGTATTGATTTCTTTTCCGTTAAACATGGTGAGTCTGTATACAGTATATAACTGATTTCGCAGTTCTTTCTTAAATTTTTCATCTATTGAGTTATATTTTGATAACCCACTCAGCTACTATGATTCGGCTCTAGATTCACCTTTTCATTAATTCTTCCAGTCCGGAAAGAAACCGACAAGACCTTTTACACAGTACCCTGAAAATACTGCAGACTTACCAAAAGTTACGAACATAAATATTCAAAAAACTTGATTGTATAAGGTATAATTTAGTTATTTGGAAAAGAAATATTAGTGGCTACGAAATCCTGCCCTATATTGAATAAATTTTGAAATGCTTTTTCATTTGAAACTTTTCTAAAATTTCCAATAAATTAAACAATATGTTACACACATCCACACTAGGGTGGTCCTTATTTACATGGTGAAAATTTCTTTTGGGAATTCGTTTGGTCCCACTCGCGATTGTGATGTGAATGCTCAGAAATAGAAATTTCTTCAAATTTGATCCAGATCGGTTAATATTTACCCATCGCTCCAGCCACTTGAAGTTTCCCATAAAATCTACATGCGGGAGAAATCGTACGAAAAAGTTTAATTCACGTAACTTTTCAATTTTTATTCAAATAAGTCGTCCACATAGGAAGAAAATCTCTATGTAATGCTTCAAATTTAGTAATTTTTAAAAACTTGAAATTTCAAAGAGTTCGAAAAGCGCGGACCCAATATTTTGGGTCAAAAATGAATTTTTTTAATAGTTATTAATTAAGAATGATTGAACATTGTAAAAAAATTATAAATTATTGTAAAGTATATGGTTGACAAGAAAAATAAAAATTTGAAAAATCTAAGATAATGGCGAATTGAATAATCCAAAATTTTGTTGAACAGTATAAAAGTAAAAAATTTTGACACTTTGACTGTGGCCACCTTCTTGGATTTTCGCAAAATTGTAGACTTCTGGAATCGCCGAATGATTTCTAAAGCCACACTTTTTTTTGTAGCAAAGTTTGAAAATATTTTCATTTCTGCAGTTTTCAATGAAATATTTTAAAACTTTGCTAGAAAAAGAAGTTTGACTTTCTAAATCATTCGATTATCTCAAAAGTTCAAAATCTTAAAAAAATCCAATTTGGCGACCAATTAAAGATTCTAAAAATTGCTCCTTTCTGCCGTTTTCAATGAAATATTTTAGAACTTCGCTAGAAAAAGAAGTTTTACTTTCTAAATCATTTGATTATCTCAAAAATTTAAAAGTTTGAAAAATTCCAATTGGCGACCAATTAAATATTGAAAAAATAGCTCCTTCCTGCAGTTTTCAATGGAATTTTAAAAAAATTTGCTGTAAAAAGAACTTTGGCTTGAGAAATCATTCGATAATCCCAGAAGTCAAAAATTTTGAAAAATCCAAGATGGCAACCAATTAAAAATTCCAAAAATAGCTCATTTCTTCAGTTTTTAATGATATATATTTAAAAATTGTTAGAAAAAGAAGTTTGACTTTAGAAATCATTTGGTGATCTCAAAAGTCCAAAATTTTGAAAGAATTTAAGATGGCGGCCATTCGAATGTTCAAAATTCTGAAAAATCTAAGGTAACGGCCAATTTCATTTCACAAAAATCTATGAATTTTAAAAATTTTCAGGAAATCTCTCAAAATTTCTCAATTAAATTAACTTTTCTTTTATCAATTATGGGACAATCTGAGACATAACATTTTTTAAATAAATGCAGGATGGCGGCCAGTTTGATACCATAATCCTTGAATATTGGCCGCGATTTTTGATTTTTAGAAATTTTAAATATCTGGTATCAATGCAAAATACTTTAAGATAAACTTGATTTTCTAGCAAAGTTTAGGAAGAATTTGTTGAACAGTATAATAGTAAAACAATTTCAATATTTCTGGTTAGAGCAAAGATTGATAAAATATCGTTGAAAACTGCAAAAATGAGGTATTTTTGGATTATTTAATTGAACACCATTTTAGATTTTTTTCAAATTTTGAATTTTCTTGTATACCATCTGCTTTACAATAATTCATCAGATTTTTTAACAATGTTCAATCATTCTTAGTTAATGACTAAAAAATTCAATTTTTTATCTAAATTTTTGGGTTCCCCATTTTTGAAATTTTGGAAATTTTAAGTTTTCAAGAATTAGAACATTTTAAGCATCACATAGAGATTATCGTCTACAGGTCTCAATTTTTATCCGATTTGAACGTTTTTTAGAATTGAAGCTTATTCAATTCTCTAGTGACTTTTGTAGTGACTTAACAAAATCATTCTTCAACTTGAAAAAAATGAATTGTGACTTAGAATCAATTAAAATGAATGCAGATGCACTAGGGAAACATAAATAATGAATATTATAATTAAATTAATTGTTATAAACAAATTTTATATATAATTCCACGAATCTGAGATTTGTGCACAGAAAACCAATTTTTCTCGACTATGATTGTTGCGATTCAATATTTAAGAGTTGTCTAGCAAAGGAAAAATCTATATGTAAATAATTTATATTATTGTAAACAAATTTTATAAATAAATATTCAGAGTCTGATATTTTCATTCGGAGAAAAAATATTTCGTACCTAAAATTTCTGCAATACGCTATAAAAATTCTATACATAACTAAGAAATGCTATAAATTAACAATTTATATTAGTATTAACAAATTTTAATAAAAAATACTTAATTATAACAATTTCGCATCGGAAGAAATGTTTTTTTTCACATAAATCACCGCTATACGTTATGTAAATTTTAACTTGTTATGAACATTGCCATATATTAACAACTGGTATTGTTATGAACAAATGATGTGAGCAGATACTTGACATTGTAGGTAATTAAAGAATGGATTATTAGAAAACAGTGTGAAAAATTCTATTTATTTTCGAAAAGTAATGTACAACAATGATATATAACTACTGTCAAGAGCAATGCAATTATTATTTTTTTCAAGCCTGTTACTGTACTTTTGAAACGAAATATTTTCGACGAAAAATTATATATTTAGAGGCATCTAAATCATACTTAATTGTATAGTTTCAGAAAAGTTATTTTTCTAGGAATCTATTACGTTTATCTGCAATTGAACCTCTCGCGATGAAAAGAGCATATGTGTGGATTCAGCCTGAGAAGTATTGTCCTGAAAGTCAATTCTAAAAATCGTTCGAGTTTTAATTTCAAGGACTGATATTTGTAGAGAATTTCAAGGCACATCTTTTTTCTCTTTCACAAAAATTCGTGGGTTTTGCCGTTTTTGAAGTAATCGGTTGGAAGTAGATTTTTCGAAAACAAAAATTTTTTATCTTTTTTCACTTCAACTCGTGCTAAGTTAGCCAATTTTCAGAATTTTTAAATTTTATTAATACCGAATTACGTGTTTAAGTCTTCTGGACCTTTTTAAGAAAGAAAAACGTAAACATTTCAATAAACAAAAAAGTTATTAAATTTTTTATATTTTGCAAAAATCATGAATTTCAACCATCAAGCGCTTCATTTATCGAGCGAATTTTAAGCAGCGGAAAATTTCCAGTAAGATAGTTGTTGATTAAGGCTCAAAGAAGTTTTCTGGAAAGTTTTAGCTCAATCGGATTAATGGTTAAAAAATTTTGATTGTTTTAAATTGCTGGCAGCAATCTCGACGTTGCCCTATGCACGTGCCTCCTCGGCTACGAACACGTTGCAGCGGACGATATGAAGGTCAAGTCGGATATCCTAACAAATAATGGCAACCATTTGTATCTTTTGTTTGTATCTTCTAAAATATACTATAAATAAAGCAAAGAACTAGTGAATGGATTATTTTTTAGAATAGTTGTAAAAGTATTATCTTGAGATAGGTTTACTTCGGTCAATACCCTATTAATTTAAGAAAGAATATCAAAATGAATCGAGGTAGAAAAAGAAATAGCTATTGAAGAGTTATAGATTAAAAGTAGAAAAAGATGTATTAGAAATCAGGCATGATTGGAAACCGTTAATGTGAATCTTTAATACATTTTTATCATAAAAGTAATTTGTAATCTTTTAGGACTATTTTTTATTCTTGATTTCTTAAATACTTTTTTCATTGAATTATTTGTAGATAGCCTAAAGTAATTATTTTTATTTTTTGAAGAAGAAGTTTACAGTATTATTTGTTATTATTTTAGGAAAAATAATATATTACAAAAGTCTATAACTAAGAAAAACTGTGTTAAAGATATTATAGTCCCAGAGAGATCTTTTAAAGAAATTGATTCCTGCTGTGCAGAAAAATCTTACAAAAAATTTTTAAGTCTTCAACAAGAAGAAGTACATAAAAAATTTTGGGATCTCGGGAAGTATACTGAACAAAATTTGCTCCTCAGTGAAACGTTAAAATGCAAGGTTCCTATCGAAACGAATGCAGGTTATAAAGTAGGGCGGTTAATTAATTGGATTTATTTATTTCCTACTGACGAAGAAAATGTTTCAGTTTGCAAGACACTTTTTTGTGCTTTTCTATGTTTGGGCAAAAGAAGAGTTGGAAGTGTTCAAAAAAAGATTTCAAATTAGCAGCCTTTAAAAAATTTGGTAGGTGGACGACGCGAAAGTCATGTTAAATTAAAGGAAGATTTAAAGAGAATGATTGAAGAGCATTGTGAATCAATCCGACGTCGCAGTTCACATTAATTACAAACGAAATTCCAGTAATCTAAAATATTTTGAAAATCCTTTTTTAAATCTTATAGAACTTTACAGATTGTTCGGAGAATATTATTTAGAAAACACAGGGGCTAAATTCGTGTTAAGTAAAACTGTTTATTGTAATTATTTTAACCGTCCTGTTGGCTTCACTTTTAAATTACCTAGAACTGACGTGTGCAACACAAGTAAAAGTGACACAGTTTTTTATTTTTTGGTTTTATTGGGAATTTATTTGCAAAGTGAAATAAAATATGTGTTTCCAGTTCGAGGACATTCCTATTGCCAGTGCCATAGGAATTTTCGCATATATTCGCAAAAATTAAAAAGATTAGAACCAATTGAAACTGAAGCTGAATATGGCGAAATTATTTGCAATGCTCGTTCTTCTCCATTCACAGTGGTCGAGAAATGTGAAGATGTTCTGCAGGATTTTGAAAAAAGTTTCAAAGGCAAAATGCGAAAATCAAAAAGCTTCCAAATCAGTAAATCGTTCGCTTTAAATTTGTTTCCTGATGGAAAAGTGGATGTTCATGACAATTACGAATTGAAAAATCCAACCTCTTTGTTCTTCAAGCCTACGCTTTAACTAAAAAAACTTTTAATCATTTATTGTTCAAAATGTGTAATAAATCAATTATTTTCATGATAATATCTTAAGTATTATTTTGGTATCCGACCTGACCTTCATATCGTCCGCTGCAACATATTCGTAGCCGAGGAGGCACGTGCATAGGGCAGCGTTGAGATTGCGGCATTTAATCAAAAACATTCATAATTTTTTAACCATTAATCCGATTGAGCTAAAACTATCCAATAGTTTCAGAAGACTTAAAACGCGTAGTTTAGTATTATTAAAATCGAAAAATTCTGAAAATTGCCTCAGTCACCGCCAGTTGACGTTGAAGAAGAAAGATTGAAAGATTGAAACTTTTGTTTTCGAAAAATCTACTCTTTACCAATTATTTTTCTGCAGAAGTGTCCCTTAACATGACAACAACTGTACCCTCTTCCCTATAGTGTATCAAGCAGCTAAAACTATATCTCCACTAAAAATTTTAATATTGTTAATATCTGTGAACTTTAACAGCACTTCCAGAAGTGAAGTTGATATATTGTTTTGTCAAAAGGTATAGCTTCGCAAACTTTCGGACCTCGCGAAACTTCAGCTATCCTCAACCACATCTTCCCTGTAGTACCATTATACACACACACATAAAGTTTATGGGTCTCATCTACTTGTAAGTATGTGTATCCAATGCAAGTAGGTGCAAGACTTGACCCATCTCACTTTATGTATCGGTGCTCTATACTTCTATACTATAGTCTATTCTGTGTCGAAAAGCGTTCATTTCACTCCCTCCTACAGATTCAGGTTATCTGGTGCGCCTCATTCACCAAGAAAGTATGTTTATACCTCACTTGCGTGCCATAAAGCTCGAGAAAGAACCCTGGGGTTTGCAGACAAACTTTACTCGGAGTCGCGATTGAAGCTGTGGAAGTCTTCCTTAGGCCCCCCGCGCGGGCTCTATAGTACTCGTAAAGATTCTTGGGCCTCGTATTGTGTTGGCACTCAATGCTTTCTTCCCAGAGTCACTATAGTGATTCCAACCCAGGGGTGTAAAACTGTACAATTTTCACTAAAACAGTCTCACCATGGGGCTCGACTGTGTTAAAAATGTTGTTAGGTGGTTTCCGAGATTGCCTTTCAGGTCGTCAGGAAATAGAAAACGCGTTTCTGAATGGAAGTCCGCGATAGGTACCTGCCGAGGTACCTGCCACTTTTATTCTACTAACGATCGAGACCGACACCGATACCTATCTTGACAATTTATGAAAAGTGTACAGAAAGGCACTTTGTAGTTTCGGAAATAATGTCAATTTCAA
Organism: Melikaiella ostensackeni; assembly: GCA_032362435.1. NCBI lineage: Eukaryota > Metazoa > Arthropoda > Insecta > Hymenoptera > Cynipidae > Melikaiella > Melikaiella ostensackeni. The sequence goes on along the minus strand of JAUMHM010000031.1, from coordinate 41,521,949 downwards.
GGATGTTATTGTCTTCTTAAGTCCATAATGTTGTGAACACTAATTTCGATTAGTATAAGGATTCCTGCATAGCTGAACGAAATTACTGGCATATAAATATAAATTTAGGTTCCATTTTGCTATTTTAAAGTAAGTTTTATATTCAACAAGGACAATAGTTTTCTTTTCAACCATATTATAATTATACACGGAGGAAAATGGAAGTGAAGAAATGGGTCTTTAATGATGGTATTCATTACTGAACTGGAGTTGTGAAAAAAATTCGTGATTGAAATCACCTTAATTGTTTCAAGTGTAATTGCGGTATTAATTTATTTGGGCAACTATAGGCATTAAAATTCGTCGACGGCTTGACTTCTCTAGCGCACTGTACACCTTGTGTCCCTGATCCTCGAACGAAATTCTCGGAAGGACATATTGCGCACTGACTCATTAGGGACTTTCAGGGTAGTTGAATTTCCAGCTGTTGAAAATTCATTTTTCAATTTTCAGAATTATCACTTTTCCTCAAATTTCATCAGTTGATGATTCAAGGAAAAAACAAGTTTTGAAAGAAAACTGAATTTTCAACAGTTGAATTTTCAGTTGTTGAAGATATAAATGTTGAAGATACAACTGTCGGGGATGCAATAGTTGATAATTCAATTGTTGTAATTAACTATCGAAAATTAAACTGTTGAAATTAAATTTTCGGCAATGTTGAATTTTTTAAAATTTTCAGCAGTTGAAAATTCAAGAAAAAGGCGAAAATTCAACTGTTGAAAATTTATTTTTAATTTTCTTCAATTTTCAACAGTTGAAACTTCAAGAAAACAGCGAATTTTGAAGGAAACTAGAATTTTCGACTGTTGAAAATTGAAGAAAATTGAATTTTTGACATTTGAATTATTAACAATTGACAATTCAATTTCCTTTCAAAAGTCGCTTTTCCCTTGAATTTTTAACTGTTAAAAATTGAAGAAAATTGTAAATTGAATTTTAAACATTTGAAAATTTAAGTGTTGAAAATTGAAGAAAATAACAAATTTTAATTTTCAACAGTTGAATCTTCGCTTTCTTCTTGTTTTTTCAACGGTTGTAAATAGAATAAAATTGAAATTTCGACTGTTGAATTATCGATTGCTGAAAATAAAACTGTTGTAGTCTCAACTGTTGAAAATTAATCTGCGAAAATCACAATATTCTGAAATATTCAATTTTCTGAAATTTTCAACAGTCCAAAATTCAAGAAAAAGCGATTATTCAACTGTCAAAAATTCAATTTACGATTTTTTTTAAATTTTCAACTGTTGAAAATTCAAGAAAAAAGCGAATTGTATAAGAAAGTAGAATTTTCAACTGTTGAAAACTGAAAAAAAATGAAAATTGAATTTTTGTCAGTTGAATTTCTAACAATTGAAAATTAATTTTTTTTAAAAACTCGCGTTTTTGAATTTCTAACTTTTGAAAACGCAAGAAAATTATAAATTGAATTCTAAACAGTTGAAAACTCAACTTTCTTGAAAATTGAAGCAGATCTTTCAAAACTCTTTTGGAAAATTTTGTACATGCTTTTCATCTTAGTTGAATAATGAAATGAAAACATATAATTTCTCATAGGAATCTAATCAAAACTATTAAAAGTCATAAAATTTTCTACTCTTTTTATATTCATGAAGTTAAAAACTAGTCTGTTGTTTATATCATAAATCTTTATCGAAAAAACTCCGTGAGCTTTGAAATTTCGTTAGGAAATTTTTCTGTGACTCAATTTGATTTAATTAAAAAAAAATTTTTTTTTTTTAATTAAAAACTTTTTTTCTTATCCGCGCGAAACTCTGAGCGAAATTTTTCTAACTGCATTGTTTTCATTGAGCCTGAAATCTGGCAGCGCTCATTAATAAAGAAACTAATGTTGTTGAATACAAATTCATTTCTTGGAATGCTTTTTATTCAAATTAAATGTATTCTTAGTATAATTTGTTTCAAACGACAGTTTAAGATAAAATGAAAAAAAAAACAGGACGGAGGATCCTATCGGGACGTGACATTATTGAAAGGGGAAGGGGATTCGCCTTGCGTAATTTCCCGTGTCAGAGGAGCAGGGGGGTGAGAAAATTACCCAAAAAAACGGGGCGTCATTGATGGACGACGCCTATATATTTATTAAAGATCGAAATGAAATTTACTTTCTCATGAAAATTTTTGGTGTACTGGAAAAAGAACACCCAGAGTCCACAAATCAAAACTTGACTTCGAGACTACCCGCTTTTCCGACTCTTTGGAGACAAATGTACAATAAATGTACAATCAAAAAAGGAAAAAGAGGGAGAAGGAGGAAAGAGTCAAAAGAGAGAGATATAAAGGTTCCATAAGTTAAAAAAAATTGATAGTCGAAGTAACAATCAATAATGAACAATTGAATTAAATAACGATTTAAAAACTATAACGATATTAGTGATCTAATAACAAGAATATGAGCCAGAAATCGATTGAATGGAAATTTATTTGAATAAGAGAAATTAGGAATGCCGACTCACATCATTTCATTTTCAAACGGTTACCATACAGTCACCACCGATTCAGACTCAGCAGGTAAATGTCGTTCCGATCAAAAAAAAAAACTGGAAAATAATTCAACCCGATTTGACTGAATCGGTGGTGGCCTCGGTGGTGCTGTATGGTGGCTGAGTGAAATGTTGTGAATCGGCATTCTTAAATATTCAGATTCAAATAAGTTTCCATTCAATCGATTCTTTCTTACTGGGCCTCCTTCTTAATAAAGAACATTTCTGCCACAAGTCTTTTAAACGTATTGAGCTCATGGTGTAAAACCAAAACATGTTCCCAGTTAAACTGATGACTAATTTCAACCTAATGTTTGGCGATCACCTTATGGTGATCCTTCTTGGATTGTGTCAAAAATTATAATGATTATTTCAATATTAAATTCACTCAAAATTCATTCAATATCAAACTATAACCCACCATGGAAAGGTATAGAAACAAAAAGTTTCAAATCTACATTATGGTCCGGTTACACATTTAAATATTCTGGGTTAAGTTCTTTCAGTGTTTTGATTTCATCATTAAAGTGCAATTGAACAAACTTTTTTGGATAATTGTTGAGAAACAAGGTATTTTTCATAAAATTGATATTTTTATGAAAAGATTCGTGTGATAGTTTAAACATTGTGTCAACAAGATTTTTAATAATAGGTATTTCATATAATAAACTGGATGGTTAGAGAAAAAATTAATGTATCTATCTGAATAAGTATCCTTTCTATACCAATCCGTAATAATAGTGTCATCATTAGTTTTGATAACCTTAAGACTCAAAAAAGGAATGGAGTTGTTAGTTTCAATCTCATATGTAAACTTAAGCCTTGGATGGTAAAAATTCAAACTTTAGTAGAACATAATCTAATTTATCTTTAGGTAAAATAATGAGAGTATCATCCACGTATCTAAAACATGTGTATGTGGCAAAATCTAGCTTTTTAAAATCTGTTGCCTCTAAATCATGCATAACAAGATCTGCCAGAACAGGTGACATGGGAGACTCCATGGGTATACCATAAACCTTCTTGTAAAAAATATTGTTGAATTGAAAAACTGTTTGTTTCATTAATAACTTAATTCCTTTTTTAAATTTAATCAAAGGTAATCCAGTGGAAGTTTGTATGCTTATCCATCTACTAAAAATACTGTTCATCTCCAAATCTATTGGAATATTAGTGAAAAGAGGTCACGCATCCAAAGAAACCATAATATGATCAGGAGGAACTGTTCCGTCAATAAATGTATTTTTAAACTCAAAAAAATTTCCAACTTGACTCTTCGGAATTACTAAAGCTTTTTTGAAAATATAATGAAATAGTTTATCCATCTTATATGTTGGTGAACTGATCAATGAAACAACAGGTCGCAATGGACAGTTCGGTTTGTGAATTTTAGGCAATAGGAATGTTCGTATCATGACGATCTATGTTTTCACCTGAATAACCACTGACTCTCCACGAGTTCAATAATTTAAAAGTTTCTTTTTTAAAATATTTTTCAGAATTACTATCAAGTTCTTGATATATTGTGACGTCATCTGATAAATCTTTAATTTTATTATTATTGAATTCTTCTTTTAAGAACAACGGTAATGTTACCATTGTCTGCACACACAGGAAAAACTGGGGATTCGCTTAATTTATGGCTTAAATAAAAATTGGTATCTTTTAGAACTTGAACTCCAATAGAAACCTGTGAAGGCTCAAAAGAGTTCCTTTGGAAAACACTTGAACAAAGGTGATATCGTTGTCCTTTGGAGGTCAAACTGAAGTATCCTCGGAACAAACTCGTCGTTTTGGGTTCATTTTCAGCAAAAGGGGTTTCTTTCTGTTGCAGCTCCACTGGAATCAAAAATTTGTTCTAATTGAAATCCTAATTTTTTCTGTGCATGGAAAAAAGCTAGGCTTACTTTTGCTGCATCTTCTTTTTTTCAGGTCTCACTTCATTCCTTACCACGGCAACTTCACCCAATTGTCTTTTGTTCAACAACTCAATTTGAGTCCTCTTTGATTAAAAAATGCTGCATCTCAATGCTGGGTCAATATCCGACTCAAAATGAGCCCAGCTTTGTTCTGTGCATGAGTGATTAACAGTTGTTTGTTTGATTTAATAAAAGTTTTTCTTTATCTTATGAGCAAACACTCTATCTATATGTGAAATTTCATTCCGGTTCAAAAAATATTGTGCAGAGTTAAGAATTCTATGCTTAAGCATATCACAATCATCTAAATTTTCAATCTAAAATTAGTTGGTAGAACAGTCGTTCGGTTAGCGAATGGTCCTGGGCTCGAATCCCAGCAGAATTGAAAGGCGTTTCTTTTTTCACAGAAAATCTTATTTAATGTCTTATTAAAAAAAAATGTTCATCTTGCTTAGTGACGTGAAAATGTTTTTGTTTAGATTATTTTAGAAATAGTTATAATATTTTAGATTAGTCAAATGGGTTGGTACGATATATTTCTAGTTTGCGGATGGTAGAACGGAATCTTTTGTTAGATCTGATCAGAATGACTAAAATGAGAATCTTGGATAAAAATTGTAAAATTAAGTTGTTGTTCATCCTAATGTATGATGATTGCTACTGTGTTTTGGCTATGTAGTATATTACCTGTCTGCTCACTGTCTTCCTAGAATATATGGATCTAAATCAATCTAAGCCCAGGTAGCTTTATAGTCAATACAGATAATACACAGAGCCAGAAGATGTAAGACCAATCGCATACGATCGATATTCTGAATGGTTGCTTAGTATTTAGAAGGCCTTTGACGCATCGTGAGGTTCGTGGTTCCGGATGGATATATGTATGTAGGGTTACTAATTATTCTATAGGTCAAACTCATTAAAATCCCTCTCTACAATATTTGATTAAAAATATGCTTGTTTTATGTTCTAATAAATCTTACAGCCACTCTCTTAATATCTGTCAAATTTCATTTTCAAAAGTAAAAATAAACCTTGGAAACAATTTTGTCAATATTTATTTAACCTTCAGACCTCATTTTACTATGATAGTATCATGGTCTCAAATACATCTATTATAGTCAGTTGAAATTTCTTGTCACGAGATTTTAAATTGGATAAGCTCTCCGAGGATCTAACACCATATATCTATTTGTTCTAATCGTACCTTAAATGTGGGGGTGATCATGTAATCACTTTCATCTACAACCACAATCGACCTACCGCAGCAATTCTGACTGTGATTGGTTCAGTGGCAATAATATGCTGCTTAATCATCAATTACTGATTGAACCTTCATATATCTAGACGTTAATGATAGAACCGTACAGATAGCACAAACCAGGAGGGATTGTCTTTCAGAGAACAAGCGCAATCATATCAAAGCTTATCAAATTTTGCCTGATAACTATATGTATATGTGCTATAAGTTCATAGGTGGAAAGTATTCTTATGTTCCTATGTTCAGATACAAAATGATATGAATTTTTTTATCATTTCAGTGTGACAGTTCATTAGTAGCTTTAATTACATTCATCAAGTACGTAGGTAGATGCATGCCCAGTATAGCCTTCTACTTAGTTTCAAACTGATTTTTTCAACAATGCAAGCAAATTAATAAAGAGAGAAAGTAAAAATTATTTTAGCAGCTTAGATTATGAATTCCTACCTATTTTAGAAATCATAATTCAATAATTTGTGGTGATATAAAACTGTAACTAGTTGTTATTTCATGTAGATAATCTTCTAAGCTTTCAAACTCTTACGTGATTTTTATTAATTCTCATGTTGTTTAAAAACCTCGAGTAAAAAACATAGAACATGCGTGATTCCTAAGACGGCACGTTTTGGTTAGAAACTGCAGGTAAAAGCGTAACCTGTTTTACCGTTGGAGAAAAGCTGATATACAGCTTGCAGAAGCATAAATTCAAGTTTTCTACCTAACAGAGATAACCTCTCCTAACCTGTTTCTGTTTTTAGATCGCCAGCACGAAATTCTTAAAAATATGTTACTTCTTCGCTTTAGATCAATTAATTCTTGTTCTCACCCAGAAACAATGAATCGATTGGTGAATTTGAATCCTTCTGAAGCCCTAGTGATCCCGCAATCTTAATTGGCCATTTCCAAAAGCAACCGATACACTACGGTATCTTTGCTACGGTTTCAAATTTAACGTTTCATTCATTTATTAAATATTTGTTTCACGGATATGTCTTATATTTGTTCAAAATGGATACGCATAAAAGAATCTGACACTCTGATATATAATTTGTTTCACTCGCTCTCTGATTTACAATTTTTTAATTTTTTTGAAATAAGGGAACATAACCTCAAAAATTTCGATCCGATTCAAAAAATCGAAAACGAATGAAAAAATGTCTGCTCCATCGGAGTTTTCTCATTTAAGACATCTGAATCGGAGTTAGCAGATTGAAATAACTTAGATGTTGACGTCCGATTCAAGCGCGTCATTTCGATACAGAAGACGATCGTCCAATCCGCTTTCTTGAAAGAAACCGATTAACGAAAGCAATCGTTGAATCGTTTCCTTTTTCCTGTGCAGGTAAATAATATTTGTAATTTTACAACTTTTTATATATTTCTACTCCTTCCTACCTTTTTAATGCTCATTTCATAATTGGCTGTATTTAATGCTTATTTTAAGTTTTATAACGTATTTTCATAAATTATGCGTCATCGAGGTACATAAATGTTCAAACAATGTACTGCAAATAAAACTTGTCAATATCAAGTATTAAAAAATAAATTGATTTTTATAGTTTTGAAAGAGGCCCGTCTTAGGAAACTGGATTCCTAAGATGAGCCATTTGACACTTTTTTTCAATATCAACATTTATTACCTCATCAACATTTTTTGATGTGTGTATGAAATTCTTTTGTACGACGCACGCATTAAAAATGCGAGTTTGTAAACCCGTTTCGCGTGACAAAAATGGCCAATCTTCAACCGATGACGTCAGTTTCTTTTTAGCGGAGTAAAAGTACTTTTACCCCGGTGATACAGAAGCAAAAGTGATTCTAAAGTGTTAAAAAGGTACCCTCGATGGCGCCATCTGGAACAGTTTCGGAGAAGCCTTTAGCCAGCTCCAAAGTGACAGGCAGTGGCAGGCTTTGGCGTGCAATGTTTACATAATGTTATTTAGTCAATTGGTCACAAATCGACTTACTTTTGACACGCATCACGGACATTTGAAAACTCTCATCTTTAATGCGGTTGTTGCAGAAAGTATCGTGTGCATTATGAGATTGAAAAGGTGATTTGAGACTCGTGTGATTGCTGCCCTGGCTTCGCTCGGGCAGCAAACTTCACGCTCGTCTTAAATCAGCTGCTTTTGTCTCTTATCGCCCAATATACTATAGTTTGGATTAAAATATCAAATTCTTATCATGTTAGATCAACATAACAATCATTTTTATCTAGATTTATGATCATTTAAAGTGAATTTGGTGTTGAGGGAGTTCTTTAAAAAAATGTACTAATTACAGCATTGTTACTTCGTGAAAATAGTAACTTGTTACATTTACAGTCACTAATTGAAGTAACAATTGCAAATCTATAACATTCAATGATTTTCAAATTTAAACCTTCAAAACTGAACTATTCCAAAAAAATAGCATTTGAAAATACATGATTCTAGATTGTAAACATTCCAAATTATTTAATCTTCAATTAAAAATCCTAAATATTGATGACTTTTTGAATTGCAAATCTATAAAATTGAATAAATTTCAATTCTACGCCTTAAAAATTATATAATTAAAAAATTTAACATTTTCAGAATTGAACTATTAAAAAAAACATCTAAAATAACATCGTTTTAAACTATAAGCATACCAAATTAATGAATCTTTAATTTAAAATCATAAAAATTGATCTATTTTAAATGAGAAATTGATAAAATTGAACAAATTTGAATTTTACATCTTCCAAATTAAATATTTTTCGAATTTTAGTCTTCAAAATCCAACTATCCCAAAAAATGCATTCATAATTACATCATTTTCAATTATAATTGAATGAAGTCCTATTTTAAATCTTCAAAATTCAACTATTCCCAAAAAAGCATTTAAATTACATCACTTTGAACTATAAACATTCCAAATTCATTAATTTTAAATTCTAAATCGTAAGAATTGAATAAAATTGCAAATCAATAAAATTAAATAAATTTCAATTTTAAATCTTGAAAATTAAATAGTTTTCAATTTTAAATCTTCAAAAGTCAACTACATATTCCAAAAAAACGTTCAAAATTACATCATTTTAAACAGTAAACATTCCAAATTAATGAATCTTCAATAAAAGACCCTAAAAATTGATGAATTTAAAAAAAAAAGAAACATTCAAAATTGCATCAATTTCTATTTTATACATTAAACAAAAGCAGCTGATTTTGTCCCTTATCGCAGAATATACTATAGTTTGAATTAAAATATCAAATTCTTATCATGTTAGATCAACATAAAAATCATTTTTATTTGGCTTTAGGATCATTTAAAGTTAGATACGGTGTTGTGGAAGTTCATTTAAAAAATGTATTAATTACAGCTATTGTTACTTTGTGAAAATAGTAACTTGTTACATTTTCAGTCACTGATTGAAGTAACAATTGCAAATCTATAATATTCAATAATTTTCAAATTTAAATATTCAAAACTGAACTATTCCAAAAAAAGCATTAAAAAGTACATGATTTTATATTGTAAACATTCCAAATTATTGAATCTTCAATTTAAAATCCTAAATATGGATGACTTTCAAAATTGCAAATATATAAAGTTGAATAAATTTTAATTCTACGTCATAGAAATTAAATAATTTTAAATTTTAAACTTTAAAATTTTAAAATTGAGCTATTAAAAAAACATCTAAAATAACATCATTTTAAACTATGAACATTCCAAATTATTGAATCTTTAATTAAAAATCATAAAAATTGATTAATTTTAAATTGAAAATCGATAAAATTAAACAAATCTCAATCTTACGTCTCCGAAATTAAATAATTTTTCAATTAAAATTTTCAGAATTCAACTATTCCAAAAATGCATTCACAATTACATCATTTTCAACTATAATTGAATAAAGTCCCATTTTAAGACTTCAAAATTGTACTATTCCCAAAAAAGCATTTAAATAACATCACTTTCAACTATAAACATTACAAATTAATGAATTTTTAATTGTAAATCGTAAAACTTGAAGAATTTTAAATGGCAAATCTATAAAATTAAATAAATTTCAATTTAAAATGTTTAAAATTGAATAATTTTCAATTTTAAATCTTTAAAAGTTAACTACATATTCCAGAAAAACGTTCAAAATTATATGATTTTAAACTGTAAACATTCCAATTTACTGAATCTTCATTAAAAAATTCTAAAAATTGATGAATTGAAAAAAAACATTCATAATTGCATCAATTTTTATTTTACACATTAGATATTAAAGAGTCTTCAATAATAGCAAATATTTAAATTTGACGAAATTTCCATTGTAAATCTTCAACATTGAACTACATATTAAAAAAAAAGGTTCAAAATTACATCAGTATAAAATGTAAACATTTCAAATTAACATGAATCTTCATTGTAAATCTTAAACATTGAAAATTTCTAATTTTTAATTGTAAACTTTTTGAATTGAAGAGTTTTCAATTTTGAAAATTTACAATTAAAAATTGTGCATGTTTTAAGTTTTATAATTAAAAATTCTGCAATTCTAATGATTTACATATGAAATTTCTTTAATTTGGAAGCTTAAGAATTGAAAACTCTGGACGTTTGATCTTCAAAATCAGAAAAATTTAAGAATTTTTATTTCTGCATCTTTGAAATTCAAGAGTTTTCAATTGTAGATCTTCAAAATTGAACTTTTCCAAAAAAGAGCATTCCAAACTGCAGCATTTTAAATTACACACGGATTCAGTGTTAGAGAATCTTCAACTGCAAATCTTCAAAACAGACCTATTTCAAAAAGATTTTTGAAATTCCATGATTTCACATTATAAAAATTCAGAATTAAAGAATAATTTATTATTATTATCAATCATATTTTATAGTACTTTAAATCAAATTAAATTAAATCAAATAATTATAATGTTAATAAAAAAATTAAGTATTTTAAATATCATAATTTTTACATTTGAGGACTCTAAGAAAAAATTGATAATTATTATTGCGACCTTACAAAGGTTCTCAAACTTATGAGAAAAATAAACCAATGGTTATAGAATTACTTAATCAGGATATCCTCGAACTATTCAAAAATTTCTGCACTTTTTAAAAAAATCAATGAATATTTTAATTAACTTTCTAAAATAATTTTTAAATTGAAAATTGTAGCGCTTTCAGAATGAAATGAGGCACATAAAGTACAAAAATGTCTGCGCCTGACATTGATACCTTCAAACAAAGAATGCTAGGTATCATAAAAAGATCCTCAACCTACTTTTTTGCTCTTATATGAGAAATTCTTTTTAAAACCTCAGCTTAGAATATTATTTTCAAAAGCATGAGTTGTACCACAAATATTGGAATCAGACATTTTCTTTAATTACGTCTGTTTTGCGTCCCACTCACACAAGTCAAAAAACAATAACGGTGATTGTTATAAAAAACCTGTATGTACAATTTTCAAAACTTTTGAAATTCTTTCATGTATAAAAACATGACATCTCAATTATTGTTGATGTTCAAAGGTTCCGTATTATCTACGGAGTTTCAAAGTTAGTATGAGATTCGGGAAACAATTTCAAAATTTTGCAACAAAATTACACTGGAACCTCGATTTAGAGGCTGTTTCGGGTACGGCCTGCGATGGCTGTGAAACCCTTCCAAGAATTTCTATATCGTAAACATTTAGGGCCGTATGAACCATTCCCAGTAGGAAGACATAATATTAATTAACTGTATTTTGTACAAATTTAGAAATTTATTATCATAAAGAATGGACCTTCTTCAATAATGAAGACTAATTAATGAAAAGAGAATTTTATACGTGTATTTGAAAATAAATGCGAAATATGCACGCAAGTGTTCGAACTACCCGCTTTGTGGCTACGGAACTGATCAACTCCACTGAGCTCGCAGCGCCTCTTTCTCGGCTCCTTGGACCCCCTCATCACCGAATGAAGTAATGTAATGTAATACTACTTTTGACAAATAGAATTTTTTTCGAACGTTCAAACCTGTTCCGGACCTAGGAAAAGGTTGCAAAACGAGGTTTATAATTTTTGCAACCTATTTTATTCATCCTCAGAAATTGAAAACTTTTGGAATTAAAGTGAAATTTTCGATTTTTAATTTTTTCACTGACTGGCCTATTATTTCGGTTGAAGAAATTGAATAATGATCATGTGACATTCTACGCATGCGCATTGCCAGGTATTTATTCCGCGGGAGTAACAGTGGTACCAAGTGCGTAGGACTAATTTTTTTCTTATTTGAATTTTTGTTTATTTTGAGGCTCAAAAAAATGAGCCCTAATATCAAATTTTTAAATTATGATCAAACCTACTGACGAATTTAAAAGTTTAAAATTTGAAAATTGAATTTTCAAATTTGAATTTTGCTTCACCCTTCGCGCCGTTGGTAATCCTGATCAGTTTTTTTCTGCAACCGTAAATGCCGGGACGCCGCGTCGAGCTCTGCAATTTTCTTTTGAAAAATGTAAATTTTACCTCGTGTTTCATGAAAGTTTGACCGCAATTATATATTAGAATCTATATCAGTGTTTATTTTTTTCAATAATTTCGGAAAATTAAAATATGTTAGTGCTATTTTGTCGATCACGGACTTTCGGAAATTCGCGACGCGTTTCGTGCTCATGACACGTTTAGTTATCGGTCAAATTTTCTATTTAAAAATATTAATAAAAAAAGATAACATGAGATTCAAGAGATAAAAAAAAAGATAAATGAAAAACGTTTAGAAACTGTGTTGTCCAGAAGCGTTTTGTCATGGTCGTGTATGTCGAAAATTTTCTCGCAAGTATATATATCTGCTGATTATTCGTCGCAGACTCTCATTACTTTATAAAAAACATCGGTTTGGACTTCAGGACATCGAATTTGGTGAGTGGAGATCAAAATTTTATGAGCTCAAGAGATTTCGAACAATACATTGCAGTTGTTACAAAGTGAGGTTAGGTTAGGATGTTTGTTGCCAATTCTACACTTCAGAGTTTTGTCAGGATACAATTTTTGTTTCCGAATGTAAACTTTAATTAGACTATTAACTAAAGGTTGAATTTCTATTATAAATAAGTATATTAGAACATGTAAACAGCGCCGGTTTAAGGAAAAATGCGCCTCAAGCATTAAAGTTTTTGGTGCCCCCCCACCCCCTCTTTAAACTTTTTCATATATTTTCCTATATATTTTTTATTAAATCTCCTTAAATTATGTCACCAAATATGTTCAGTAATTAAAGTTTGTTATTCGATATTACTTATTGTATAGGTGCAGCTTTTTTTCACTTTGCCTTTAAAGACATTTTCAAACCTCTTCGCTAAATTGGCTAAATAAACATAAAATTTAAAAAGATTTCGAAGATTTCAAAATACTTCAAAAATGTTCAAACTGTTTCAAGGAACTTATTAGGATTTTATTACGAATACGCGATTTTATAAGATCTCGAAGGACATTAAAGATTTAGGAAATTTCAATGGGTTTCAAAGGATTTGAAAGATTTTAGGGTATTTTGAAAGATTCCAAGAAATTTCAAGAGACTTCAAAATTTTTTAAGGGATTTTAAAAGGGTATCAAAGATATAAAAGAATTGCCATGATATTAAAGGATTTTAGGGGAATTCAAAGAATTTCTAGAAAAATTTAGAAAGTAAATTAAATGTAATGAAATTTCAAGGGAATTAAAAGATTTCTATGGATTTTATGGTGTCTCTGAGGAATTCATAGTATTTTAAAAGAAACGATAAGATTTCAAGGGATTTCAAAGATTCCGGAGGATTTAAAAAGATTGACGAGTTTTTTTAGGACTTTCTAGAGAATCAGAGATTTTAGGAGCTCTTAAAGGATTTCAACGGATTTCAAAGCTTTTAGGGGATTTTAAAAGATTTGAAAGGATTTCACTCGATTTTATGGAAGATGTATATTGTATACCAGATTTTAAAAAAGTTGACCCCTCGACTTCATATTTAAGAAATTGCATGACACTATTTTGATACTATTTTTCAAAATTTATGCTACTATTGACATTATTTTGAATTTCTCAAACGAGTCTGAGGTCTCAAATGATCATTTGTTTATAAAATTTGATTACAAAATTAATAAGTAATATCTAATGACACATTTTGTACCATCAAAAGACAACTGGGAACATAATTTGAAGAGAATTAAGAGAAGAAAACAATTTCTTTCTGCCTATAAATGTCCATAGTATGAATTTTTAAAATAAAATTTGTTCATAAAATTAACAAGGAATACCGTATGACAAATTTTCATGATCTGGTATCACCTGGTGGATAACAACAAGTGGTTTTAACGGAGAAATATATTTTGCAAACATAATCCATAATTTAATTTAAAAAATCCTTAATGTTGTTTATTTGTTAATTTAATTTGAGTGTAATAGTTTGGTACTTTCACAACTAACAAATTTTTTTTTGTTCTAAATCCTTCGCACATTAAATCTAAGCGATACTGAGCTTAGTAAGCATAAGAAAAATTGTTATAGAAAGATTTGAAAAAAATGAAAAAATCTACACTTTATCGCCATTTGCAATAACATAAAAGTTCATACATCCAAAAATTCAAAATTTGACCCACGCAGACCTCTTTAAAATTGAATTTTGGTCCGATTTTTAATTTTTTTTCAAATTAGAGTGCAATAAATTCTGAAGAGCTTCGTGGTTAGAACTTTTGTCTTCCCTATTTGTTTATTAATAATTTTTCTACTCAAAGTATGGAAAAACTTCAAAATTTTTTACAGAACAATTTTTTACGCTTTAATAACTGTTTAGGTAAACTTTATACTGTCTTCAATAAATGTTTGGGGACTCACGGAATGTAAATAATTTGTTTATTATTCTATTTAATTGTTATAAACCAACTTTATGAACAAATTAGCAAATAGTCTTATTATAGGTAAAAAAAATTTCTTTTCGCTGAAAGTGCTTTGTATTAATGTAGGAATGATATTTAATCACAAATAATCAAAAATATAACAATAACCATTGTTACAAACAATTCTTGTGGCAAAATTTTTAAATTTGAGGTTTTTTCAAATCATAATTTTTTTCAATCGCCAGAACGACTTCAGGTATTCCTCAAAATAACGAATCTTCAATAATATTTGGTAAATTAAAACAATATAAATTTTTATGAACAAATAAGATGAACAAATTCGAAATTTTGGCCCTTTAGCGTACAAAAAAAAATGTTCTTTGCACTGAAAATGTTTCAAACTATTGAACGAATGACTGCTAGGCACGAAAATATTTGAAAGGTTAACAATAATCATCGTTATAAACAATTTTTGTGACAAAATATTTGAATGTAAGGCTTTTTCAAATTTGAATTTTGTTTAATCGCTAAAATGGCTACAGATATTCCTAAAAATAATATATCTTTGACAATATTTGGTAAAATATAACAATCTAAATGTTTATGAACAACTAAGATTAACCAAATGTTGGCCAATACATGTATTCCTGAAAGAGAATATTAAAACAAATGAAAGTTATTAAAACAAAATATAACTCTGAATACTATGAATACGGAAAAGACTTCTATTTCTCAATTTTTCAATTGAAGAGGAATTTCTTGCATTAAATTTGTTAGTAAAAACATTTATAAAAATATTAAATAATGCATTTATATTAATATTTGTGACTAACTTAGACTCACAACTTAGTCTAAAGCTATTTCGATTAAAAACCACATTTTTTGCTAAGTGAAACTGCCGAAATTTGAAATTTGTTTGTCTTAATTGCTTATAAACATTTATATTGTTACATTTTACCAAATATTATTAGAGATATATTATTTTCAGGAATATCTGTACTTATTCTGGCAGTCAAAGAATATTTAAATTTGATACAATTCAAAATTGGAATATTTTGTCACAAGAATTGCTTATAACAATGGTTATTGTAAACTTTTCAAATACTTTTGTGACTAGCAGTTATTCGTCCAATAGTTTAAAACATTTCCAGTGCAACAAAAAAATTTTCTACGCGAAAGGGCCCAAAGTTTTGAATTTTTAAATTTAATTTGTTTATAAACATTTAAATTGTTATATTTTACAAAATATTATTGAAGACTTATTATCTCAAGGAATATCTGAAGTCGTTTTGGTGATTTGAGGAAATTATAATTTGCAAAAACCTCAAATTTAAATATTTTGCCACAAGAATTGTTTATAACAATGGTTATTGTTATCTTCTTAATTATTTTTGTGATTAAATGTCATTCCTACATTAATGCGAAGCGCGTCTAGCAAAAAGAAGTTTTTTCACCGATAATAAGACTATTCGTCAATTTGTTCATAAAAAATTGTTTATAACCGTTAAATGGAATAATAAATAAATTATTTGTATTCTATGAGTCCCCAAACATTCATTTAAGGCAATATAAAGTTTACCCAAGCAGTTATTAGAGCGTGAAAAATTGTTATTTAAAAAATTGAGTTTTTTCATACTTCGAGTGAAAAAATTATTAATAAACAAATAGAGAAGACAAAAGTTCTGACCACGAAGATCTTCAGAATTTAATGCACTTCAATTCTGAAAAAAAATTAAAAATCGGGCCAAAATCGAAGGCTCTGGACAGTTTTGAACGAAAAAAGTGAATTTCCTTCCACTGTGTGGCGACCCTAGGCATTTGCCTATCTTTGCCTAATGGGTAAACCGGCACTGCTTGTAAATATATTTGCGCCTACTAATCGACCGTTTTGGATTGTCAAAAATAACCTCACACTCTCATTTCAGCAATTTTCTTTTTCATTTTGTCTAATTTTTAGGATTTCAAAACTGTGTTAATATTTTTAAAAATGCAGAAATTGACCTGCTTATTATGTTTCTCATTTATTTTAATTTAGATTATTGTATGATTACAATGTGTTTTGTTTTTATACTTTTTCAGATGTGGCTCGATCGTCAAAATTGATTGGAAACTATGTTTTTTCTTTTTTGTAATGCAAATGAATTAAAGTAGTTGAACGCAATTAATAAATAACATATGGTATAACATTGGGTAAAAATATTTTCATTACAGAACTCTACGAATTTTAAAAACGAATTTATAATTGAGTTACGTGAAATTTGAATTCAGTGTGTGTGGGTTTTTGATTAACGCCATCGAATTAAAAGTATGTACTTCAAACAGGTGAAATATTATTTTTAAATTGTCGTTTATTACAATACAAGCAGTATGTTTACCTGACCGGGAAATCGGGAAAACCGGGAAATGACCCGGAATTTGATTCAGTGACCAGTATTTTCCTCTCGAATGTACTAATATGCAAATTAATTGTGGTTCCATATATTTTATTACTCTAAATGTGAGATAGAACAGTGAATTTTTTTAAAGAATTATAATTCTGAGCGTGGGCAGGATATTTCAGTAAGGAATTATAATTTTTACTTTATGACACGGAGTTTCCATAAAGAATTATAATTTTTAATTTAGAGCAGGGGATTTTTGTAAAGAATTATAATTTTGACTTCAGGACGGGGACTCAAAAAATTAATATTATTTGTCTTGGAACAGAGAATTTTTGACAGGGAACGGAAATTTTAGGAAATAATTTTAATTCTGGTTTAGAAAAAGGGAATTAGAAAAGAACCCTGTTCAAATTCAGAATTATAATTCTTTTCCAGAACTCACTGTTCCAAATCAGAAGTCTTTGAAATCTTTTAAAATGTTTATAAGTCTCTTGAGATCCTTCCAAATCGTTTAAAATAATTTAAATCTTTTAAATTGACCGGGAAGAACTAACAAATGACCGGGAGAAAACCAGGAATTTAAAATCATCTGTCGGGTAAATACCCTGATAAATTTTCGAGCCAGACTGTCATGCGACCAATTCTTTTAACCGAACTTGCTTACAAGCAAATAACTCGAATGAATTTTCCATATCCGATCAATAACAATAACAGCGCTGGGACTAGTATTGCGGAAATTTCCGTATTCCAAACGAGCAGATTAGGTGTACGGAAAATTCCGTAATACTAGACAGTATGAAGTAATTTTGTGTAATATTTTTCCACGGCTTGGTTTGAAGTATAATATCAGAATACCGGATACTTATAAAGTTTTCAATATTCGTATTCACATTTATTAACAAACCTTGCAATTTTGTTAAGCAAACTAGATTATTGAAATTTTATTTCAAACTTTGCTTGTTTTTTGGTTTTTATCTATAATTTATTTTACTTTAGATTGTTGTGCAGTTCAATCTTCTGATTATAATCTTTCAGGTGTTCTTAGGAGCAACTATTTCAAACTGTAGTCCCCAAGTGTATTTTTGATTTTAGTTACGAGTAAGCGTTAGGAAAAAGCGATCATGCAACCCTTATCATTTGAAGCAAGGTGAAATATATTTTTGAATGCAGATCAGATATTAAAGTCTGTCAACAAAAAATTGAATTTTAGAATTTTGCAAACGCTACCCCCTAAATTTCTTTCCTATAATGAAAAAATACTGCTAAAAATTTTCTTTAATTTTTAAAAGATTGTTTAGAAGTTCCGCTAGGCCGTTTTAGGTCTGAAAATGAATTTTCTTAGTTGTCGATTTTTTAAAACTACATATTTGAGGCAAAAAATTCTTTCACCCGTAGAAAGTATTTCTTATTTATCAAAGAATAAGCTCTAAATTTTATAAAAGAAGAAAGAAATTGAAGATATTATCGGGCTTAGAATATGTAAATTTGTAATTTTATTGCAATTAATGGTCTGAAATGGCACCTAAACATTTTTTTTCCTGGAGTAATATGCACAGGATTTCTTCTACAATATAAATAGAATATTCTCCATAGTAAATAAATTAAAAATATTCATACTGGGTCACAGAATAAAAAATGAATTTTGAAATACACAAAAAAGACACATTTTTTATAGTTTAAAGATTCCTATAGTACTTTATAATGTATTTTTAGTTAAAATTTACATAAGAAGGACGTAAGCTGGGTAATTAATGTCGATTTTAGTGCAATCTGCATTCTTATAAGTTTCGATTAGTTTTGCTTATCGATTTCATTAAATTTTTCATTGCTGATAATAAGGCTTGACATCAATAAGAATAGGAGTTGTGCCTTGTTAGTAATTTCTAGTTCAAAAAGTGACTGAGATTGACTAAAAGTGACTAATGTGACTAATGTCCTTTACAACTGAAAAGAATACAATGAATTTTATAAGAATTCAATATGCATTCTAACGAATTCAGAGTAAACTCATAAGAATTCAGAGACAATTCAAAACAATTTAAAAGAATTCAAATTAATTGGAAAAAGTCCAAAAAGGTTAAATAACTTCAGTAGAATGGGAGCGAATTCAGAATAATTCGAGGGAATTCAGGAGATTTTTATAAAATTTATAAGAATTTAACAGAATTTAAGTGAATTGAAAAAATTTCATGAAAAAAAAAATAATGAATTGAATAACATTCGAGTGAATTAAGAGAAATTTAAGGAAAATGGAAAGTATCAATGGAATTCATAAAAATTCAAGGTAAATTTTCAAGAAATTCAAGTGAATTGAAAACAGTTAAAACTATTAACTAAATTCATTGAATTCATTAAATTTGGAGTGAGTTTAGTAATATGAAAGGAATTCAAAAAAGTGTGATGGAAGGCCTATCAATTCAAGGTGAATTTAAAGAGAATTTCTAACAATTTAAAAGAAATTAAAAGAATTCACGACAACTTAAAAAAAATGCAGGGTGAATTCTAAATCAATTCAAATGAATTGCAAAAAACCTAAGTATTCCATTGCTTTCAGTAAAAATGGAGTGAGTTTAGAAGAATTGACGGGGATTCAAGAGAATTCAAAGAAATTCATACGAATCCAAATGAATTAAAAAAAATTCAGGTTGAATTTAAAATAATTCAAGTGAATGCAACAAAACTGGTAACATCCAATAAATTCCATTAAATTCAGATAACTGGAAGTGAATAGGAATCTGATAAAATTCAGAAGAATTCAACGTGAATTTAAATGGCTTCAGGGTGAATTAGAAAAAATTGAAAATCCAAAAAAGATCCATTGATTCAATGGATTTCAAGGGAATTCCAAAGAGTTCATGATGAATTCAAAGTTCATTAACCTGATCTTTTCATTTAAAAAAGTGACTGTAGTGACTTTATCTTAAAAAAGTAACTAAAAAGTTATTTGAGAAAAAAAAGTGACTATTAGTGACTTGAGTGACTGTGTGGTAGTTCTGAGAATTGCACCAAAATCTATATTAATTAACTAGCCTACATCTTTTTCAGGTAAATCATAGCTAAAAATACAGTTTAAAGTACGAGTACTATATATATGAATCTTTAAACTAGAAAAATGTGTATTTTTGTGTACTTCGAATTTTTTTTTCTGTGAACCGGTATGAATATTTTTCACTTATTCATTATGGAGAATATTCTATTTATATTGTAAAAGTAATCCTGCGAATATTACCCCAGGAAAAAAATGTTTGGAGGCCATTTCGCAACCATTAATTGTAATTCAATTCCAAATTTTCGTATTCTAAGCAGGATGATATCTTCAACAATTTTTTTTTCTATTTCGTAAAATAAAAACTTATTCTTCAATAAATAGGAATTTTTTAAGCTTCAAATTTGTATTTCCTAAAAATCGAAAGCAAGAGAATTAATTTTCAGTCCTAAAACGGCCTAGTGGAACCTCTAAAACAATTTTTTAAAAGTAAAAGAAAATTTATAGCAGTATTTTCAAATTTTTTCAAATTTTTTTTGGGCACCCCACTCCACAGTTACCAAACCAAAATCTAAACCTGAACTTGTTTTATTCACATAATTTGCCCTCTGGTTATTATTCACAAAATTTGCCTTCTGGTTATCAAAACCAGCACACCGAAGCTAGCACGGGCACTATACAGCAAATATAAACATCAAGCTACTAGAACTAAAGCTAACATTTGAATATCCCTTTTGCTTTCACTCCTTTTTTTTCACAGCAGCGGCGTAGTCAGAATTTTTCTTAGGGGGGGGGGGGGGGCTTTAGAATAGTCCCTTGATTACATTTAATCTTTAAGCAATTCTTTCAAGAAGAAAGTTCCGTGAAGAATATTTATTGTTTATAAAATTACTATTGATGGAAATTTTGATTTTTGTTTCATTTTGTTGGTAGAAATTCTAGGGTAATGACAATTAAGGGGTTAAAATGTAGATGTGGAGGGAAGGGCGGCTGAAGAATTGAAATACTTAATACCTCATATAATGAAAGCAATAAACAATTGATAAAATTGAAAAATTTATTTATGTTTAACAATATATTGCATAATAATATATACATAATTATATGCAGTAGCTGTGAGTGTCTTGTGGATTTACATCCAAAAAAAGTAAAAAAAATAATTTTTTAAGTCGAGTAGTAACTTTGGTTCTCTTTTTTGATTTGGAAATTTAAAAAAAAATTCCCCAATGGTACAAAAGTTATGGCAAATTTCGTATATATACAGTTTTTGCTAGTGAACAGTAATTAAAAATTAGAAATTCAAAACAAATTTTTTTGCCTAATTTAGAATTTTTTGAATTTGTGCAAAAACATGTTTTTTTTGGATTGAGTTAAGAGCACAATTTTGCTAAAAATTTGAATTTATCGAATCTGAAATTTCTTCAGCTTGAATAAAAAAAACATGTTATTATTTTGCTTTCATGAAAAAATGGTTTTTTGTGGTGTTCGAAACGTTCCAATATCGCGAAATAATTCCAAATCCCAGAATCCCTAAATTAGAAAAATCAAATTTTTCCGAGAAAAGAAAATGATAACATGCTTCTTTGGTTCAAGCTGAACAAATTTCAGGTTCAACGTAATCAACTTTTTTCAAAATGTGTGCACATGAATCAATAAAAAAAATATGTTTTTTCACATTTTCAAAAAGTACTAAATTAGGCAAACAATTTTCTTTGAATTTTTAATTTTTTGTTATTCTTTATTAGCAAAAACTATACATATAAGAAATTCGCTATAATTTTCGAACTAATGGGATTTTTCAAATAAAAATTACAAATGACTTATGCGTAGAAGCAATAAGTATGACAACAAAATGATGGTAGACATAACTGGAAATAATTTCACTCCAATTTTATTTAAAATACTACCCATAAAAGTGAAAAAACAACCCTCTATAGGGGGTTGAAAATGTTTAATGTGCTTTTTTCATATACTACCATTAAAATTTTAAAAGCTATCTCTATTTTGCTTCTTGCACAGTAGGGTGGTCCTTTATTTTAATTCGTTTGCTCCCACTTGCAGAATTTTTTCATGAGCCCAAAAAAATTAAGAACATAAAATTTTAGCCAAATTGGCTAATATTTACCTTCCAAACATGGGCCTTGGAATTCCCATGGGATTTTCATGGGAGAAATCAAGCAAAAAACGAAAAATCTGCATAGCTTTCTCAATTTTCATTCGAATCATTCTATCTCCGAGAACGAAAATTTGCATGGGATGCTCAAAATATCTTCATAGTCAAAAACTCAACATATTGGAAAATTACAAAATGGCGGCCATCTAAATGGACCCAAAAAAGCTATTTCTTGAAGTTATTAACAAAGGGTGACAGAAAATTGTGGAAAAATTTAATTTCATTCTCAATCGAATGCAAGATTTCGAAATCCAAAATTTAAAAACAATTCAAAATGGCGGCTAATTAAAAACTCCGAAAATACCTTTTTCCCACAGTTTTCATCTTAATACTTTCAAACTTCGGGAAAAAAAAATGTTTGGCTTCAGAAATAACTTGATAAATTTAAAAATCCAAAATTAAAAAAAAATTAAATGGCGGCCAATTCAAATTAAGAAAGCTCATTTTTACATTTTTCAACGAAATACTTTGAAACTGCATAAAAACAAACTGTTGGTTGGCAACTAAATGGTAATGTTCCACCAAGAAAGTGTTTCGCAAACTCTTAATTATTATTGTTATTCATAAATTATTAAATAAATAGTAAGCTATAGCTATTTTATGTCTGAATAACCGGTTTTTCGTTGTTATTATTATTTTAATCAATCCTTATAGTGGTTTTTATTATTAATAGTATTTATACCAGCGATTATAATTACCAATAAATAATAACATAATGCGTTATTTAATAACAATATCCACTGATAATTATTGAGAAATTTATTTAATGAAATACCACTATCAAGATGCATTAAAATAAATACAACGAAAAAAACGCTTATTCAGGCAAAAAACAGCTATAGTTGACTATTTATTCAAGAATTTGTTAATGAACTTAACAACAACAACTAAGCGTTGGCGACACATTTTCTGTGTAGAACATTACCACTGAGGTAACTGCAACATGATTTAGTAGAAAAAATAATGTTTTTCCGTCAAAAAATTCTAAATTTCATATTTGTTTATAATATTGTTAATAGCAATAAACTACGAGTTAGTGACACATCTTTTTGTTGGAACACTGCCACTAAGGTACCTGCAGCATGATTTAGTAGAAAAATAATTTTTTACGTCAAAAAAGACGAAATTTAATATTTGTTAATCATATTGTTATTAACATCTACAATATATAAAGTTTATATTTTGTTGTGCTTATAAAATCTCAATTTAGAACTGATTTTAAAGTAGTTTGATGGAAAACCCCGTGAAAATCGACAGAATAAAAAAATTTACAATTTGCTTATTAAAATGTTTATGAAAATAGTCATTGTTAATTTATGGTTATTTTGTGTTCTAAACATTACGCCTGTGGGAGATTTAGGCATTTTTGCTTAAAAAAAAAGTTTTTTTCTGCAGTTGAGCACCGCATCCAAGTAATTGTTCATATAATTTGTTTATCAAAATGGGGTGAAATTTCAAACTTAATGTTTATGTTTCTTAAGCACATGTTCTTTTATTCGGATACATAACGATTCAATGTCGCTTTTTTCTTCATAGAAGAAAAAGAATATTGGTAAAATGGCTGATTTTGACAGTCTATTTGTTTAAATAGTTAAGTCCACAGAAAATACTGAGAAAATCAAGCTCAGTGTTGTTCTGCAGAATTCAATGCTGACCATTTTGAAAGAAAAAACATTGAAATCAGTTAAGAATTGTTGTGTGTAGTGAGTGTAGTGGATTATGAGCAATAAATTCCCGATACAGCCCACTGCGCACTGTTTCGCAGCATCCCTTTATGATATTCAACCACGAAACCCCTTTTTTTACAATCTGCTAAGAAAATCGTGGAGATAGTTGTCTAAGAGCTAGGAGGCAGGTAAAATCGGCGATTCGTCTAACGCCGATCGTAAATCTGTTCTCGGTGGGTGCGCGCGTGGTTTAGAGCAAAGAGGAAAACGCGGGTGCGCAGATGGAGGGCCATGAGGGCGGGTAGGATATTGTCGAAGAGAGGGTTGTCAGGGGTGGACGTGGACTGGTGTTGGTAACTAGTTTCAGTGCCAACGCCGTCATGATCGTAGTGTTAGTGTGATGGTGGTGGTGGCGGTGAATCCCTCGAAAAGTCCGGCTTGGCGAACCACTCAGTTCTAAAAGCCGATCCCGAGCTGAGAGCACGTCTTTCACATCTTCTCCTTCCGAAACCACGCCGGTTCTTTCGCTCCTTTGGTACGTGGCGCGCGTTTTGGTTTTGTGTATTTTCACTAACAAGGGTGGAAAAAGGAATGAAATCCACCTTTGGCGATTCGGTGACGTCAATTCCTAGATAGTGTTCGGCACCTCTGTTGAGCAATGAAAAGCCAGAAGGAAAACTTCAGAATGAGACTCCTATAAAAAGTTTTAATACAAGGGAGAACAAGATAGGTTAGGAGAAAAAACAGCAGTGTGCGAAAGGGCTTCTTAGTTTGTGAAATCATTGGGATACATATATATCTTTTGATTGTGAGACTCGCTTGACTTTTCAAGATTTCAAGGGGAACAAATCTGGAGGACTTTTGATAAAGACCGTTGCTGACCCACTTTGAGAAGGGTGACATCCCTTCGTTCTTTCATAAACTTCCACATGTGCTACCCTACTAACTCAGGGCTTTGTTTGGGAAAACGAAACCTGGAGGTTTCTTTTAAAAAATTGTGTATTTTTGAGCAAACTTTAGGAATTGATTTTGAGGAGTTGATACCGGTTCAGAATGTCTGCATATGTCAAAATCAATCTCCTTCAATTTCGAGGAAAACTAGGTTGAACATCTTGAGTTCATTTCAAACAGATTGAAACTTAGCAAATAAATTAGTGTGAAATAAAATCATTTCATGTTCCAAGAGCCAATGTGACTTGATGTCCATAGGAAAATATATCCAAATCGGTTGGACATCTCGCGTGTTCAGTAAGGGGAAATCACGGTAGCGGAAACTGGTAATGAATCATTGGTAACGTGCGCCTCGTCGAGACAAATCGTAAGCAATAACAGACAACGTATTTTTGATCGTTCCCGGTTTCCGTGGCCGGTGAGCGTGGAACTATTAATTTACAAGCATTGGCGGGCGCAAGTGTAATCAATTTAAAAGGTTCGAGGATTTCCGTGAAACATGCAGATGATTTATGTTTCGCCCTAAATACGTGATTCGCTAAACGCAGAAACAAGTATACATCGATGACTTCCGTTTTTATCAGAGGATTTCCGACCTTTCTAACATCGATTCGATATTGGGATAAATCAGTCTTTAATTACTTTTAAATTGTAAAAAACATAAATTAATTTTGTCCTGTTGTGGTTGGCACTTGATGTTTATTGAGAATTTAATTACGGTGGCTACACGTGGAATGAAGGCATTAGTCGTGCGAGTCTCATTCGTATTTCACAGTCCAGGAGCACTTTCGCCATGTGCTGCGAAGTTTGTCTGTTCGATTAAAGTTAGACGAACAGGAGACTTCTCTCCATGTGGCATTACCATTCCTCTCTCGGTTTACTGCTGGAAATGATGGGGATTTTATGTGGGTGGGAGATTGTGAGACAAATTACCTTGAAGGCCCGACTGGGAATAAAATTAAGTTTAGATCAGAAGATTCTTTGTTATATCAGTACAAAGCAATTCAAGTCAATAAATACAACATTTGTCAGATTCTCCTTGATACTTTCAATGATAAATGGTCTTTTAATAAAAAAAGATTATTTAATGATGAAATTTATGATCCCTATAAAAAGAGATTGAATTAAGCCAGAAAAGCGGAAATGAAGTTGTTGGGAATTAAAGGTGGAAATAAGATTCTGAAAGGGTACCAATGTCCGGATATTTGATATCACGTGGGTTAAACGAAATCGAAGTTTGACAGTTGATTCGTTTCGGTGTGACAGTGAATTTGCAATACTTGAACGTGTTTCGAGAGACGGATACAAGTGTTTGATGAACTACATCAGTGGTAAACGTCGGTAGTGATGCCGTGATGGGGTGCAGCACGAGGTCATTCTTCCTAACCACTTTCCTCGTGGGTGCATTTCTCTCAATCGTCCTGCTGTTCCAGACTTCCGGAGCGACCCGTAAGTCGATATTTCTTGCCGACATTCCTGAAAATCGATAGCTTCCTCATTGAAAAAGTCATCCAGTTAGAGCGAAATTTCTGCCATTAGTAAGAAGATTAAGGCAAATGAGAAAGCGAGTTTCTTAAGCAGACTCATCATGTATAAAACGTACATTAGAGATTATTGATGGAAGATATTAATCAAATGCTTTCGTTCCTAACTGAAGTTCCTGACAGTTTTAGATAGTAAAATTTGAAAATGTCATCAATTTTAGAAGGTTTCATTAGGTACAATGTTGAGTTATTCTATTTATACTTCATAATAATTAATGGTTACAATGTTTTCAATTTAAATCTTCCTTTTAAGAACATGAGCACAAAAATGTTGAGGAAAAGCTATTATAAAAACCGATTAATTCTGTTCGAGAGAGTTTAGGGGAACGAAAATCAAAGTGGTATTTCATCAAAAAAAGAAGTTATTTAGAAGCAGAGTGCTCTATTCTTTTATTTTTAAATGCATGATTGAATTTATGTCATGATTTAATAATTATGAGCAATAGGAGGGTCCAAAAATCGCAAAGTTTGAAAAATACAGTGTGCATCTACCAAATCCTTTATTCCTTTTTGAAAAGAGAAAATCGTCGAGGTCAAACATTAAACTCTAAATATCTTCATTGCTTTCTTGCTTACAGAAAAATGCTTACGACAAAATCATCCTAAGTTTTTATGACAAATTTAATGGTGTTGTGTAGTGTTATAGAACAAAGTTTTCAAATACATTTTTTGCATAATTTACTTCTTTTTCTAATACTTAAGAATGTTAGTGTACCTATAGACTTGTAGATATTTTCAATACGAATTCAGGAGTACCTTAGAAATTGCTTTTTTAAATACTTTTATTTGTATTTTTATTTAAAGATAAATTAAAAAGTATTAAATAAACATGAAAACGATTTATATGGTACAAATCAATTCGTATCGAAAACATCTACAAAATTGGCGATTTTTGGACCACTCTAATGACCTTTCATTATACAATTTTTGTACTTATTTTTTTCGCTGATAATCCCAGTTCACGAGAGACCTCCATTCATGCAGATAATGTCGCTTCAACGATTTTTTTTGCGATAATTATTTCGCCTTAGGCTTAGGGAATGTCTACCGATGAGGCGTAAAAAAAGGTCCCTTCTTCACTATGTCATACGTCCGTTATTTTGAAGAATTTTTTATTTCTTTTCTGTTCAATTATTGTCTTTGGCGTAGTTAGCAACTTTAAATTTTACATTCTACGTTTCTCCTTTAGTTGCAATCAATTTGGAAAAGGGAGATGGCTTTGTTAAATTATTTGTGCAGCGTTTTAATCCATTTTTTAAAATAAAAATTATCTTTGGGGCTTACTGTTTACTCTAGGTCAGAATTAATAAAATTTAAATGATGAAATACTTGACAGATGTTCGTCAACATCAAGAAAAGTTATTCACTAAATGAACGGAATTTGCGCTGCTTCATTAGTGAGATTCCACAAATAATGGATGTCAAACCATAACAGTCTAAACGCCATATTTTACGAAACTGTTTTGTTGGTTAGAAAATTCATTATTTTTTTTTTTATGAGGAGGAAAAAGGGCGAAAAGAAGAATAAGAAATGTACATCATATTCTTGAAAAAACGCTAACTAATGAAGCAGAATAATAATCTACGAATACTTTTATTATTTTAAGGGATATACTTATTGATCTTCTTGAAACAATTTCTTCAAACGAAATTATTCCAGAGCTTTAAAACTATGTAAAAGAAAAATAGAAAACGGCGTCAAATTTATGAAAAAAAAATTCACCAATGGACTAAATTGATAATATGTAGACACTTTTATATCTCTAGGGATCCATTCATGAATATTTCCTTAAATTACATTAACATGAAAAATTATTTTATTAGCGACCTACAAGACTACAAAAAAAATACGAAATTTAAATCGGTCGAGGTCTTTTCATGGTTTAATTCAGTTCTCCCGTACCTCGGGAGTGATTTTTAATTTTTCTATTAAATTCGAAATCTAATTTTTGACACTGTTTTTTATCTCTCCTGAACAATTTCAATGAGTCAGGCTCTTTTAGTTTGAAACCGTTTAAATATAGATTGAAAATCGGCTTGGGGCCGTCCATATACGGCGTAGATAATTTTTTTACCACTTTTTGACCCCTCCACCCCCCTTTGTGGACAAACATGGACTTTTTACGACCCTTCCCCCTCTCCTTATTACTTATTACTTATATCATTATTATTATTTCATATTTTATTTCTTATTTACTTATTGGACTTATTTCATATTTTATGAAAATATGGATATTCTTGTAATATTAAGCAAGGAAGTCAAAAGGAGCAATAAATAGGCTGAAGATTCGGTTTTTCTTGAAGTACAAACAAAAATTTGTGAAAATAGTCTAAGCTTTTCATGTTTCCTCTGAGAAGAGGAGGTCCCTGAAATGAAGATTTAAAATTTTCAAAGAGGAAAAATTTGTC
This sequence comes from Melikaiella ostensackeni, assembly GCA_032362435.1. Taxonomy (NCBI): domain Eukaryota; kingdom Metazoa; phylum Arthropoda; class Insecta; order Hymenoptera; family Cynipidae; genus Melikaiella; species Melikaiella ostensackeni. The sequence goes on along the minus strand of JAUMHM010000031.1, from coordinate 41,493,288 downwards.
CATGTTGACATTGGCCAGGCCCTCCCGGCCCCCCTCGTGGATAATCGTGGACTTTTGCCATACCCCTCCCGATGTGGCAATCTGTTCTGCTACACTACATTATTTTTTACATTTTCAGTTTAAATTTCATTGTAGGGATCCGAAAGATTTATTTTTAACAAAGAAAATTCAGTTATTGAAATCTATAAATTCAGTATCAATATTCTCACTGGTAAAGTTAATAAATCATATATTGATTGATTAGTTGATTAGGAATCCAAATTCGTGGATTATTATCCGCGGAGAAGATTCAATGATTAGGTTGATAAGTTGGGAGAAACAGATCATCTTCGGTAGTTGCAGCGATTACAAATCCGTTATCTGTTCATTATCTGTTCTTATAAGCATCATTAATCTTCAAGTCAGACATTCCGACATCTAAGACTCCAAAAATCCGAATTGATAAGGACCAAGTCCTTTACAAAAAAAAGCCACGCTGTAAATACACTAAAAAAATAGGTATAGTTGTCCCAACTACTTGGGCTTGTTTAATATGCCGCTGCTACTTTATTGGTTGGTACAACCATTCTACTTGTTGGTATTATTACTCGTAATTTCAACAAATTGAGTAGTAAAACCAACAAGTAAAGTTGTGCTAACCAATAAAGTAGCAGCGGCATATTAAACAAACCCAAGTAGTTGGGCCTGGAGTTGGGCTAACTGCCTATTTTTCAGTGTAAGAATACAACCTCGCGAATTTACAACCAGTAAAACAAAACACTTTTCGCACTTGCGCCTTCATTGTATATAATAAAAAATATACCACGTCGAATATTTATCAGTACGAGAGACGCGGCTTTACATGTGATAATCGTTCTGATTATAGCGCTATATTTAAATTTAAAATATGATGGGAATAATTTCCTTCACCATACCGCTCTCCCTCACAAACTGTACACGTGGTATATGGACGGCATACTTACTGAAAAAACAAAGACGCACATCAATCACATCCTGTGAATTTTGAAAACATAAAAAATTACAGTGAATGAAGAAATGATTAAATTTCAAGTAATATATGATAGGTGCACCTAAAATACAGATCGTGGCTACGTGCACCGATATTTCGGTACGAATAGGCAGATTCTTTCGGTACACATAGAGACTGCCTAAAATAAACATTTTTGAATGATAATTTTTTACTTTAAAATTTTAAAAGCGTGCTGTTTGATATAACAATCTTGGTCAAGTGTTTTGCAAATGGAGCAGCGGAAAGAGCATATCGCGATTGTTAGAAAATTACAGCGAAAGAAGAAATGATTGAATTTCAAGTAACATATGATAGGTGCATCTAAAATAAAGGTCGTGGCTACGTGTACCGATAATTCAATACGAATAGGCAGATTCTTTCGGTACACATAGAGACTGCCTAAAATAAGAGCTTTTAAATGATAATTTTTTACTTTGAAATTTTGGAAGCGTGCTGTTTGATATAACAATGCTGGTCACGTGTTTTGCAAATGGAGCAGCGGAAAGAGCTTATCGTGATCGTTGACGCGTTCGTGTTCGATGAACTGCAAACACATGAATACTCATAAGTTCCTCGATTTTTCCCTCATACGTGCGCCGATCCAATATCTTGCGGAAGTAGCGAACCAGGATTTCCCTACAATGCCTGTCTTTTCAAATTCGTTCAGTTGGAGAACAGGGTAGTGTTGTGGTGTTGGAAAACGAAACATGATGAAATGGTTTGTTAGTTGGGATTTATATACCTCAACACGGTGAAAAGGCTGTGGCAATGTGGCATAGAATAGATACAGAAACTACTGACTGTGGTAGACACTAGAATGTAGCCCCTGACAGGGTCGTGGGTCGTCGGCGAAGGGGATTGGGAAAGGGCGGGATGGATGATGAACGAACGGTACAGTGGTTAGGTTCAAAGGCCCTGAAAGCAAAACCAGTGCCCACTGTAATGGGAATTTCCACAGAAAGTGTCATTTTCTCGTCATTCAAGGGTTTCAGGTATTCTTTTGCATAAAATAGAGGCTATTGCTTGAAAATGGTCACACAGCCTTCCTGAAATAAAATCAGTACAATAGAATGATTAAGAGGACTTCAAGATACATCAGATAAGTTAGAACACAATTTGAACTTGTGAAAATTCTTTTCAAATATACTATATAGCGACCGGGTTCTGCAGGTATGAAACTACACAGAAAAAAATATAAGCTGTCGATTCAGTCTATTGATACCAGCAGATTACTTCATTCACTGACAAAACAAAACTAAAATAAAGAATTGTATTTTTAACTGAGACAGCTTCACACTTTATGATATGGACATTCCGTTTTCTTAAATTTATGAATATTTTTTTTCCATAAATTGAAAAACCATTGGTAGCAAACCTTAGACAAGACCACCATTAATCAATTTTCAAACTATCTTAATTGTGTAGCAATTCAATTGTTCACATAAAGAAACGGTTTTTATCGAGCGGTTAATTACTCGGATTTCTAGTGTACACTAGATTATATGATTGCAAGGTTGCATGAGATTGCAAAAGATTCCATGGATTATGGGAAATGCATTATAGGAAATCATCATACAGAAACGATTATAGGATAATCAGCACTGGAGTAAATATTAGAAAAAATATTGAAGGAATTAATCTAATAAGTAGAGAAACTACAAAGGAACGATTCATTTTAGACCATTCATAATTTCACATAGAAGTACACAAAAATAGCAATTCTGCACAAATAAACTTTAAACAGCAAAAATATGAATTACCTTGATATCTTTGAAATGGTTTGAAATTTTATTAAAATACATGAAAAACCTTTGGAGTCTCTTGAATTCCCGTTATACCTTTGGAAATATTTTTACATCCATTAAAATCTTTTCAATTTGTTAAAATCCGTAGGATTCTTTGAAATATTTGAAATAGTTAGAAATCTGTAGACATTATTTCAAATCCCTTGAAAATAAAATCATTTAAATTTATTCCCTTAAATTCTCTAGAGATCCCTTGAAATTTGTAAAATTCTTTAAAATTTTTGGAATACTTGGAGGTCCTATAAAACCCCTTAAATTTTGTGAAATTCTTTTAAATTCCTTGAAATATCTGAAAATCCTGCAAAATTCTTTGTCATCCCTTGAATTGTTTGAAATCTCTTGAAATTCTTTGGAATCTTTGAAAACAAATTCTTTCAAATCCTCTGAAATTTGTATAATTCCTTTATATCTCTTGACATTTTTGAAATACGTGGGAATCCTTTGAATTCAAATATAATTTAACTCATTCCCTAAAGTTCTCTAGAAATTCGTTCCCTAGAAATCTTTACAATTCCTTGAAATACCTTGAAATCCCTTGAAAGCATTGGAATCGTTAGGAATCCCTTAAAATTTCATTCTTCAGAATTTAATTTTCTAGAAATCCCTTGAAATCTTTCGGAATCCTACAAAATTCTTTGAAATCCCTTAAAATTGGTCAAATTTCTTGGAATCCTTTGGAATCCCTTAAAAACCTTTGAAATCTTTGAAAATCGTAACAATCCATTAAAATAAGTAGAAATCATTCGAAATCCCTTGAATATAAATTAAATTAAACTTATTTATTACAGTTCTCTAAAAAAACGTTTAAATCCTTCGAAATCTTTGAAATTCATTGAAAAGATTTGAAATCCTGTCAAAACCTTGGAATCGCTAGGAATCCCTTGAAACCTAATGCTCCAGAATTTAGTTCTCTAGAAATCTCTTGAAATCTTTGGAAGTCTTACAAAATTCTTCGAAATCTCTTGAAATTTTTTAATCGTCGAGAAAATACTTTGTAATCTTTTGAAATAACTTTAAATCTTTACAGTACTTAAAAATTTTCTCTATTTTTTCACATCTCTTGAAATTGTTGAAATCCCTTGAAATAAAATTTTTTTATTCATTAAAGTTTTCTAAATAAACCATTCAAATCTAGCGATTTTTCAAATTCCTTGAACTCTTTGAAAATTTGAAAGCCTTGAAGATGCAATAAAATCCTTCAAATCTTGTGAAATTCCTTGAAATACCTTAAAATCCCTTGAAATCTTTGAAAATTCTACAAAAGTCTTTGAAATCCCTTGAAATTTGTTGAATTTGTTGAAATCCTTGGAAATCCCTTAAAGTCATTTGAAATCTTTAAAAATCGTAAAAATCCATTAAAATAAGTTTACATACATCATTTGAAATCCCCTGAAAATAAATTAAATTAAGGCACTGACTAGCGTTACGGAATTTTCCGTAAAACTAACCCAGTCAAGTGTAGCGCTAAGACTAGAGTTACGGAAAATTCCGTAACTTTAGCCCTGAACGAGCTGGAAAAGGGTTGGTCTTACGGAAAATTCCGTAACGGTAGACCGTTCGTTAAATTAAACTTATTCATTAAGGTTCTCTAAAAATCCGATTAAATTCTTAGAAATCTTTGAAATCCCTTGAAATCCTTTCAGATTCAATAAAATCCTTTAAATCTTGTAAAATTACTTGAAATATCTTAGAATCTCATGAAATCTATGAAATCGCGTGGAATCATAAGAAATTTAATTTAATTTAATTTATTTTCCAAAACTCTCCAGAAATCTCTAGAAATCTCTTGAAATCTTCGGAAATCCTACAAAATTCTTCAAAATCCCTTGAAATTTCTGAGTACTCCTGAAACTCTTCGAGATGCCTTCAAATACTTGAAAATGTTTGAAAATCTTTGAAATCCTTTGAAATCTCTTGAAATGATTTTTTTTTAAATGCTAATTTCCGTTTAAAAAAAGTAACACGTCTTAACAGTTTCAGAAATTTTGAGCATTCTTCGAAGCCTTATGCATTTCCCCACCGATTATTTTTATATTAAAATTATTTTTTAAAATTACTAATTTCCAGCCAAAAGTACTAATATAAAACATGTATAATATTTCCATTAATGTATTAGATAACTTGAAAGTTTCAATTTAACCGCTCAAGAGTACACTGAAAAAAAAGAATTTTTGGAACCAAGTACATGTATTTACTTGAATCCTATTTCTTAGGATCAAGAAAATATTTTTCACAGGAGTAATTTTTATTTGAACCAGACATATATCTTTTGATGATCTAAAGAAATTAATTCCTTGGCTGTATTTTCTTGATTAAAATTAATATTTCGTACATTCAAGAAAATTATTTTCTTGGCTCAAAAGGTCTAGATTCGTTGAAATCTGATTAGACCTTTAAAGAAATATTTATTTGAATCAATGAGTTCGATTCTTTGAACTGAGCAGGACGCATTTGAATCAATTAATTTGTCCATACGTGAATCAAAACTTTAGGTTTATTTATATCAAAGAAATAATTATTAAATTTGAAAGAATATTAATTAAGTTAAAAAGATACTTATTTGATACAAAGAGTTAATGCATTTATACCAATGAAGTATTTCTTTAGATAAATAAAATATTGTGTTTACATAAATTTTTATTTCTTTAGTTAAAGGAAATGTTTCTTTCGATTATCAATATTAAATTATTCAAATCAATTAAACATTTACTCAAACGAAGTAATTATCTTGTTAAATTAAACATTTATGTAGAATACGAAGGAAAAGATTCCAAACAAATATTTCTTCCAATTAAATAAATATCTCATTAAGATGAATGCATATTCATTCAACTGAAATAAATACATATATTTTAAATAAATGATGGCATAATTTGTTTGAATACTTCTTTAAATCGAACAAATATGTTGTTAAATTTGATATCATCGATTTTGTCTGTTTCAGTTGCATCTAGATTTTAAATTACATATGTGAATTGTTTAAAATTAAAAACGTTTAATAATAACAATGTTAATTATGATTTGAGCTGAAAGAAAAATTTTTTTCTTCAAATATTCAAAAACTTGATGTGGAAAAATAGTTTTTGAGCCTATAAAACATTTGCTTGACTTTAAAATACATTTCTTTCCATCAATTCGCATTTCCTCAGTTTAAAGAAATATTCACTGCCATTCATAGCACATTCATTTGGAACATAGAGTCACTTATTTGTACTAAAACATACATTTTTGTCTTCAGTTAACATTTCTTTCATTTGAAGAATTATTACCCTACGAACAATTGCTCGTACTTTTGAATCAAGCAAACTTAACTTAATCCTATTAAAATTTCTTTGGCTGAAATAAATCATTTTTTTCATTCAAAGTGCATATACTTATTTTCCTCAAATAAATATTTCCTTTTCACGTATTCAAGACTTTCATTTAATTCAACCAAATAAAATTCACTTGGTACAAGTAATTGTTTTTTGTTTCAGTGTATTAAAAAGCACAAATATTGCTCAATTCGCATAAGGTTTTCTATGATTTTTCTTACTAAAAGGAATTATTTGTAGATTTAATTTTTAGAATCTAAAATATCATAAGAAAATAAAACAACTTCAAGTAATGACTAGTCAATCAGATTTTCAACAACAATGATTGCCAGGTTTCGAGACATATCCTTACACCATATTTTTTAGACAGGATGATTGTGATTGATTACTGGGAACTATTTCTGAAATTTCAAAATAGTAAGGAACGTGCTGATTTACACGTATAATTTGTGTAAAAAATATTTGAGATTGAGCTTGAAATTTTTGTTTTCAATAAAAGTTACATTTATGTGGAAATACCCATGTGTATTCATACTGAGACGAAGCCAGACACTGCGAGAAGCTGCCGATACTTGTTTTTATATTAAGAACGCCTCTCGACCCTTTTATTTTTTTTCTTTTGATTCCTTTCTCTCGTCTAGAGTTTTCTGACTCCCACTCTTTTTGTCTGTCTTCCATTGACTCCTGCAGGGCCAGATCGTCTCTTCATTCCGTCCTTTGTTAGCATAGGTCACAGGGCCAAATAATTATAATGTAATTGAAAGGCTCTGTATAAAATCTTCTTCGACGTTGGAAGCTGCTGATGATGAGGATGACTCATCGTATTGGAACTTTCATTCTTTGTAAATAGTATGGGTTTATCTCGCGGCAATCAGAAAGGTTAATTGTAGGTTACACCACTAAAACATGCAATTACCACTAAGTCATATTGTACGCAGCGATACGCAGCACTTTACAAGAGAATGTAAAACGCTTTAACTAAAGCAGGAAATATTTTTTTGAGGGAGTGCTCCAGTGTGGGTTTGAGGAAAAATCCCATATAGCACACTTCCCGAATAAACCTGGTCTCTTTTCTTGGGACTTGGTCCAAGTGGTCGGAAGGAAAAACCAGGTCTGTCCTCGGTTTAGACCTATACTTATTATTATTATTATACCATTAAGCAAAATCCCTTGCGGGATAAGCGTAATTCTTTCGGTTCTAGCCTCGTCATACTACCGGGGATAAACGACTTTATATGGTATGGGTAAGTAAGGGTTGTGTAGGAGAAAGGATAGGTTTTAGATCAATCTAGAAGTTGCGAGTTGTTCATTCAAACGATACACTCATTCCACAACACCGCTCCGACATGGGTCGCTGATCAATCTCTTCAGCAATCACCCCAGGTGGAGAGCTTCGCAAAGCCATTATACTAATCCACTAAGAAAATCTCTTCACGTGGGCCAAATTAGTATCCAAAATCTTTCGTTTTAGGCATCACTCTTTTTCTTATAAACTATTGCTTTCCATATATCCCTATCCTTACATACATCTTTTGCTTCCACCATGCACAGCACACATATTCTTAATCACAGATATAATGTCATCGATATTGATTCATCTTTTGCTACCTACAATGGGATTGTCTAACGTATCCTCTTCAATGTGAAGGTTGTTATACTCCATAGCTTGACCTCCATACAATTTCTTGAAAAAATCTCTCATACAGTCTTTCACTTTGTCCGAATCCCATACTATTTCACCATCAGCATTCTTAATTTCGACTTCTTCAGTGCTAGAACTTCCTTTCCTAACCTTATTAATCCATTTCCAAAATAATTTCTTATTTCCTTCAAAGTCATTTTGCATTTTTTTCTCTTCTCCTGCTTTGATTTTATCCTTGATTTCTTTGACTAGTATCTTGGCTTTTCTGTTTTCATCCCTATAATCATTTTCTAATCTAATCCTCTCTTCATCGCTAAGACATTCACTATTTAACGTTCTCGAGTACGTTTGATTTTTCTCGTTGACGGCCACGCGGAATTCATCATTCCACCAAGCATCCCAGCCTTTCTTCCTACAGGCGCAGTACCGCACACTTCAGATGCACTCTTGAAGATGCTATCCCGTAGTATTACCCATGCGCCTTCTACATTCTTATTGTCTAATTCAGTCCTCCAGTCTTCTTCATGATGTCCTGCATATTTATTTAGCTTTTCACGATATTCCAATCGTACCTCTGGTTTTGGGTCTCCGAAGTGGCCCAGTACCCTGTCGGTACCTTCGCGTTATACACCAACCTAGCTGTTCATATCTCGGAGTAAAATTATTTATTCCCCAGGATCGCAAGTCTCTAATATATCATTTAACGAGTTCCAGGAGGTATCTTCTACATCCCGCTTGTCACCATCAACAGGCTAAAATAAATAGTCTTCTGACTCCCACTTTTATTTTAATCCATAGTAGACTACGCGATACACATTCATACTTTTTGACATATTGTTTTGCTCTCTCATTCATAATCAGACCGACTTCTTGGGTACCATATGATTCATTATCTACTCTTGAACAAAGTTCGAGTCCGTTCTCTATGCTTCTTACTTCACATCCTTTCTTCATTGTTTCCGGTACACACCAAATATCTAGCTTCCTTTCGCGCATTGTATCCCGCAATTCCTCTTCCTTAAGATAATTTACACCTCTAGAATTCCACACACCCAATCTCCATTCATCGCCTAAAACCTTTCCGGGGACATGCCTTCCGTCAACAGAAGTGACAATCCTATCCGAGGCTACAACTTGATGTAAGAAATTTATTTCGTGAGTATAAAATCATGCCTAAATCAAGCAGCTAAATCATCCTAAGGTGGAGTGTCCATTCATAACGTCAGTCCTACCAAACTTCGGTCATGCAAAGGAAAGTATGAAAACGAAGCCAGAACCAAAGGAGTTATGATCGGTTTGTGTTGTACACTGGGGAGGGCACCAGTCTCCTGCAGCTTGGTCTCTAAGATTTAAAAAGACCATTAAATCTTCCAAAAATGTGACAATGAACCTCAACCAAGAACGAAAACTGAACAGATTCATAGGCTACACTAAATTTTCGTTTTTTTTTTAAAGTCTATTTTTGAAAACTCTTACGAATCTCGAAAGCCTTTCACAATTTCGAAAACTTTCAATAAATTTTCAGAACAGTGCATACATTTTCGAAAGTTTCAATAACTTTCCATAACTTTCCAAAAAGTTTGTATAAATTCATGAATTTGTTGTCATTTCAGTGGTCTTGGAGTATTTGAGTTGTGCGACACTTGTTCGTTCGCATTAAAATAAGACCTCAAGAATAATAAATACACCTCAAGACCGAAGTGTAATGTGATGCCTTTACGGTGCTCGTTTTCGTCTTCATGAAGGAACTTTGAAATTCCGTTGCGTAAATTTAAGAAAGCCTATTCTCTTCAAAAACAGAAGCCTCTGAGAAATTCATGTTTGGCAGAAAATGAAATAAAGCAAATAAAATACTCATCGTGAATTTGTTGTCATTTCAGTGCTCCTGGAATATTTAAATTGCGCGGCACTTGTTCGTTCGCATTAAAACAATACCTCAAGAATAATAATTACATCTTCAAACCGGAAAGTTCCATAGGCAAAAACGCCAAATACACGTGAAAAATGTTGGGAGAGCACTAAAAAATATTGAAAAATAAGCGTGTAGAAGGAATTGACGTGATTTTCTTCTTAAATTTTTTTTAATTCCGATATAAACCGCCCTCGAGAACATTTTTGTAAGACTGTTAAGTACAGGATACTCAAGGTGTAATGTGATGCCTTTACGGTGCTCATTTTTGTTTTCATGAAGGAACTTTTAAAATCCGTTCCGTGAATTTAATAAAGCCTATTCTCTTTAAAAAAAACCGGTGTATTTAATTTCATAAGATTAAAACTTATCTCGTCAGCTTCATTTTTGGTCAAATTTCAAGAAATTTCAAAAAATTTCAAAAAGTTTTCAGACATTCAGAGTATTTATATTTTTTAATAAGAAAAAAGGAACACTTTACTAGAACTTGAAATTCTTAAAATTATGATTTGCTTTCTAAAATATTTGGGTTGCTTATTATAATTATGGTATATTGAAGCCTTAATATAAAAGAAAGGATTCGGTATTCCAAGGAAAAAATTCCTGTTCAATTTACAAATTAATAAATTCGAGCGAACGTGAATTTATAATATATAGATTCAAAATTTTGAGACTATTTGAAAATGATAAAAATGCCAAAATATTTCAAAATTTCATAACAATTTCAAAAGATTTCAAGAGATTTCAAAAATTTTTGAAGATTTCATAGCCATTTAGAATATTTCTGTTTTTTTTTTATAAAAAAAAAATAAAAACTACATTAGAACTTGAAATTCTTAAAATTGTGATTTGTTTCCTAAAATATTCAGTTTGTTTATTATAATTATAGTATTTTGCACTTTCAATTTATGGAAAAGTATTCGTGAATACACTATAAAAAATTCCTATGCAATTCAAAATTTAATAAATCCGAGAATAAATCGTCTCTACTTGTCAATAATCAATTATGATTAGAGCTATAAAATTACATTGTGAATATAAACTTAAAATTTTGCAAAATTATAATAAACAAGACATGCAAGACAAGCAAGAAGCAAGAAAAAAGAAAAATTCAGGAATTACAGTGCATGTAAGTCAGGTCCTCATTTTATTCCCCTGAAAATTGAATTATTAAATATTTAGCAATCTCTTGGGCTATTTTGAAAATTGATATTTTGGCATAAGAAGGCTCGGAATCCAAGCAAAATTTTCAGGAGAATAAAATGAAAATCCGACTTACACACACTGCAAATCCTGGATAATTTCATTCTTCTCTCTACGCGTTATTCATCCGCGAAAATGAAGAAAACCTCCAAAGTGTCAAATTTCGAAACGAAAAATTTCATATTTCATCATCAAAAGTTGAAAAAAGGGCTACAACTGTGAAAAGTCTGACTAAAAATAAACCTTACGACGTAAGTTTCAATTTAAGAAACTAAACACAACGATTTTGATTTACGTCTGATTTCATTCAATTCAATTTTACATTGTAGTATTTGAGTTTTTCTCTATTCTATAATGCGCACAATTAATGTGACATTATTCTGTACCTTTGCATTTTGGAAATCAAATTTCTAAATGCAAATAAATTAATTTCCTACATTTATGTGATAAATAAGTTCAAAAAACAATGAGTATTATTAGAGTTTCGTATCAGAATTTTCTTAATGGAACCGCAACCGCACTTAATCTCAAGATATCGTTATTGCTGCAACGGTATTCAATTGATACGATAATCTGTATCCATTTAAAGATACAGGAGACTGTTACAATTTTTACCACATAGGTTAAGAAATAGCGCTAGATTCAATTTGGGAATAATGAAGTAAACGCCATGAGCGTAAATTTGAAGTAAAATAAAGTAAAATACCCGGAATTGGAAAAGTTGTAAATCAATAAAAAATTTGTTATTTGTGCCATACATAATCAAGAATATTATAAAAAATATTTTGTGTAATATTTCTGATGTATATAAATTTTAAATAAGGAGGATTTTTTTACGTTTCAAAGGATACAAAGAAATAAATACAAAATATCAATATTTTAACCTGTATTATGGTAATATAACATTTTAATATCCGTACACTCATACGCACGTATGTGATCAAAAACATAACCTCTGAGTTAATCGTTGCCTTCTTTCAAATTCAAATTTTATAAGCATATTTTAACACAAAATTACGAATTTGAGTTTCCGAAAAGCACATATCACTTCTTTTCATAATAAGTGATTAAAAAGCCATAAGTAATGACTTTTTTCCACAAATAATTTGAGATATAATGTGCACGCTACAGCAAAAAGAGTTCATGACTAATTTGTCTTTCATTCTGAATTTTTTCTGATTGCACTAGCCGAGTATATATGAAATTGTGATTATGTTATATACAATTTTCTGAGTACAGAATAGGCGTTTATAAAAAAGCTTCACATAATAACAGTCATTTCTAAAAATAACATTTCACAATAAATATATAGTAAATACGTATACGCACACCCGAAGTAAACTGTAAAGTTTACGCAATCTCTTGACAATAGTTATTCAGCTTGAAAAAATCCAAATATGGTTTTCAAATCCTTATTTGTGAACTATTAAATGTCAACTTGGATTATATTGTAATGAGCGAAGTTTATATTTACATAAATTTTGAACTTGTGTTGCGTTGAATTTTTAATTTTGTTAATTTAAAGATTTCGAAATTAGTATACTTTTAAATGTCTAATGCTTTATTCATTGAAATGCTTGCGAATTCTCACAATTTTTCTCCTCCATTATTTGATTGAAACTTCATTCCATTCCAAATTCGAAAAATCTAAAAACTTCTATTGATTCCAGTCATATTGGAGTGAGATTAGAGGAATTCAAAGGAAATGAGAAGAATTCGAGGAAATTCATAAAAATTCAATGTAAGTTTTCACAAGAATTCAAAAATACTTTATAAAATCACTGAATTCAGTTAGTTTGAAGTGAATTTAGAAGAATTCAAGTGAATTAACGAAATTCAAGAGAATTACAAAGAATTCAAATGAATTGCAAAAAATATTTGAAAATCTTGTCAAATCTTTGAGCTTTTAAGATCTTTTAAAATCACCTTACTTACTTACCTTACCTACCTTAAAATCATCAAAATCCTTCGCAATTCCCTGAAATTTTGTCAATCCCTTTAAAATGCCATGGACAGTTTCAATCTATCCTAAAATATTTCAAATCCCTTGGAATTTTTTAAAGCTTTTGAAGTTTCCTTGGAATTTTTAAAAATACCCCAAAATTATTAAAATCCTTCGAAATCCCATAAAATTTTGCGAATCCCTTGAAATTTCGAAAGAATTCAAGAAAATTCAGAAGTAGGTATAGACCTGAATTTGATGGTGTAATCCCTTGGTTATCGTATTGGAAGAAAAGTGAGTAAAGTGATCTTTCCACGTCAAAAACTTAAGTATAGTGACTTTAGCTGAAAAAAGTGACTACAAAGTGATTTGAGAAAAAGAAGGTGACTAAAAGTGACTTCAGTGACTGTGTGGCAGCCATGGAAATTATTCAAATTTATGATCATAACAGTATACAAACAAAAAAATGATTAATTTGAATTTTTCTAAAGAATACATCCCTTTTTACTATTTGCAGTTTAATGTATTTCTTGTTTGTAATGACAGATTCACAATTCCGAAATTTACAATTACTATATTACACTCATCTCGCGTAACTGTGCCGGCCTTGGGTCTGGTCAGCACATTAACGGGGGCTATTAAAATCTACTTTCAACCGAATTTAGAGCGACGAGTGAGTAAATACTCAGGACCGCATATATAGCCTCTGAACCCGGCACATGTATAAAAGTATATATGCAGAGAGTCGCGATATAAGCAACTTCTGATACGGTGCTGACTGTCCGAGTGAAGACCTTGAGTATAGGGCATCAAGGGACGCTCAGGGGGGCGTAGACAGAAGCATTCGGTCGTGAACAGCCGTAAAGCCGGCACAATAACGGGCGGCACAGTTACGCGAGATGAGTGTGAATGGTAAATTATGTATCTTAAACAGTTAACGCATGTATTAATCGACTTATTATGATGTAATGATTTTGAAACTTTTGAATCGATTTGTTTGGAACTGAGACGCTCGCGTTGCTCAAGTGTTTTATTCAATTTCTCTAATTTTGGGAGTTCGAGAATTTTAGATTTCTTGAGTTGATCTAAACCCAAACTGACTTGACCCGAAACAATCAATAATAATTTTCAGTGTTTGCTTTAGTGAAAGGTATTAATTTGTCACAAAAGTGCGTTTTATGAATATATGTAAAATCGAATCATTCATTCAATGACGATCTTACTTTTGACATTAATATTAATTCTTTCGTTTACTTGCTGATAAAATGTACCAATTCGTGTCACTCATAGATATTAATCTATAATATATTATTCATTGGTAATTTATCACGATCGGTTCAGGAAGTTGGTTCCGAGTAAGCACGTCAGTACCAATCCTGGTAAAAAGATAAAATGACTACGAAAGACTCTATTCTTGAATTTTACAGAAAAAGCAACCTTAGAGAATCCTAATTCTTCTTGACCAATTCCAATTAATGGTTTACTTCTTTCGATTCTCAAATTCCAAAATGTAGAATAATTCTTGATTATAAATTCTTCTGAAATGAAATTCTCCACTGATCCCAAGTCAAAGAGAGCATCTATGGCAACGAGATTCATTTTCATTTTAGCAAGCTAAAATTCTATCCTTCTCCATTTTTCTTCAGAATTTAAAAAGGATTCCCGAAAGCGAGAGACAATTGCTTAAATTTGAATTCTTGAAATTTATGTGAAAACTATAGCCTGAGTCGTCATTTTCTGTAGACTTTCAACTTCTAGCGCGTATTCTCTGTTTTTTAATCTCATAGCATTTTCCCTAATTTAAAGTACTCATGATTCTCACACGACTTTAATTCTGCCTTTTTAGATGGCATCTGGACTTCCGTTTCCGGCATGAAAGTGTGAGGTAGCGGTGAATTTTGATGCTGAGTTTTTTGGATATTTGTGGCGAA
>JAUMHM010000031.1:41455375-41478433 GCA_032362435.1 Melikaiella ostensackeni | reverse complement strand
AAAGGTTTAATAAAACTGCTTAAAAAAAATAAGGCTCATTACTTTTCAATCGAACCCTGTATATAAAGTAAAGAAGAAATAACAAATCTGGGAGAGAAATATTTAGTTATACTTTTAATTAGCACGATTCAATAATTAATGGAGGAATTTTTAAGAGAGGAAATATTCTTGATTATGAAAACGATTTAAAACATACAAAACTTGTTTGTTTCACAAATTTCATTTTTTCGCTGACTTTTTTATATCGCCGTGAATGGATTTCTAACGACCTAACCCATATACAATTTTTAAAATAAATTCTTCAATAGCAGAAATCATTAACAAATTTTTTAACATTATTTGTTTAATAAAAATTTTCCAATCGCAATTTGCACATTATACTCATTTCCAAATTAAAATGTTGAATGAAGCCTTGGAAGCTAAACACTTCAAGACTGAACAATTTGAAATTGTAAGAGTCATTGTCAAAAGGTTGTCAAGATTGAACAATGACTTTAAAAAAAAAATTTTTAAAAACCAACTAAATTATTTTTTTCCACTACCTCACAAACTAAATAGAACAAAAATACCAGTTTTAGAGATCAAGAATCACATTTGTAGTGCAGATAAATTTTATTAAGAAAATTGTTTATTTCTGTTAATTCAAGCGGATTCGAAATAAATTTATTTTGTGAAGAATGAACTAAAATAGTTTGACAATAATGTTTTTAAATTAATTTTAACACTAAAGTTTCTTTGGCGAATTATAATGTAACAAATTACCTTCATTAAAAGCGTTTAAGTTAAAAATTGGAAACTCGAAATTTCGTCCTTTTTTATTTAAAGTTGAGCATATTGCCTTTAAATGAATAAAGGTACCTTTAAAAGCACATTTAAAGACAATGATTATTGACAATTTTCAATAAATACTTCTTTCTCTAATCAATTTCAAGTTAAACTGTCAAAGCTGCAGCTTTGACAGTTTGAGCTAGACGAACACAGCCTATAAAAAAATTACAGTGCACCAAGTTTTACCGCAAAAGGAACATGAAATTTCGAAATTAATATAAAAAATATTTAGAGTGGACTTAAAAATCTTAAAAACTAGTAAAAATTATTTTTTCTCGGGCTCTTTTTGGCAGTGAATACACATTTTCAATTTTATTCTTATTTCATTAGTAATCATTTAAACAGGGTTACCGAATTCAGTAACACAAAAATCATACGATGGACATTTTTCAAAATTTTGTTAATCTTACGAACAATTGACATTCTTGTACTTATGTGAACACTCACACATCAATAAAATTGGCTATTTTAAATTTTTGTTGTAGATTTTCTAAACCGATTTTTTTCGAGTTCTGTCTTACAATATGAGTGTTACCGAGTGGAAAGAAACATCAGGGATAGGCTTTTAAGCATAATTAAGCACCTTAGGGATTAAAATATTTATCACTATTTATAATTTTAGGATTCTCCAATTTAATACAAACAATTCCTATAAGCATAATTCATTCATAAAATTCTTTTGTCATAATTTTCTTAATTTTTGTGTGCGAATTTGTATTTGGGGATATGTTACTGAGTGGAAATTTCAGCTATGTTTTAATTTCCCATTTATAAACAAGAGCAACTAATGTTTTGAAACTTTGCTCAAAACTACTTCGATGTAAGTTTGGCCTAGTATTATTTTTAAAAAAATCTTTTGTATCATGAAAATTAGTAAAACTGCCAGGAATTAAATTTCACAACTTTTTGGCAACGACTCAAATATGGAGAATTTCAAATTGCATCTTATATTCAAAATCAGAATGTTGCAAAAAAGCATATTGATAAACTTGATAAATCTCTGAATAAAAAAATTTGTTTTTATATAATATTTTAATTATAAAAGGAATTTTTGGGTTGATTAAGAACCAATTTATTCAGTTTATTCCATTTTTCAAAAAGAAAAAGGTAATCATCCAAAACAATGAAACATTTCTAAAAATTGCTAGGTCACTCAAATTTGAATGCTATATTTAATTGAAAATAGATATCTTTATGTAAATTGAGTTAATCATTAATACCTCAATTAAAAGAAATCTTGATAGTATTCATAGGCAGTCCTGCAGATTGGAGCAAATCTTTGCTAAATGTCTCTCTTTAGAAATTTCTTGATGATCGAAACAAAATCTACTTCCTTATGAAAATTTTTTTCTGTACTAAAAAATAAAACTTAAAAAGTTCACAAATCGAAAATAGACTTCGAGACTACCCGCTTTTCCGGCTCATTAGAGACAAATGTAAAATAAATGTATAGCAAGAAAGAAAAAAAAGGAGAAACAGAAAGAGTCATCCAAAACCAACTTCACACTCTTTCTTTTCTCCGTCTTTTTTATACTACATTTGATCATAAATTTTATTTTTATTTTCAGGTAACTTTTGAAATTTTTTTTTCATTTTTAGTTACTGTAGTTTTCCTATAAATTACCCCTGATGAGGAAGTCTAAATTGGCTTTGTAACATGTTGGTCAAGAAGAAGAAAGAAAAAAAACAAGAAAGAGTGTGAGGTTGGTTTTGGACTCTTTCTTTTGCTCCCTCTTTTTCTTTTCTGTTGTACATGTATTGCATATTTGTCTCTAATAAGTCGGAAACGCGAGTAGTCCCGAAGTCTATTTTTGATTTGTGAACATTTTGGATCTTCTTTTTCAGTAGACAAAAAATTTTTCGTAAGAAAGTAGATTTCATTTCGACCTTTAAGAAATTATAAAAGGATGATTCCCCAAACTAAAATTCCCTTTGAGTAATACAAATCTTGAAAATCTTGAAATCAGAAAATTTAATAAAAGTTACGAGAAAAAGAATAATTATTTGAATCCGAAAGTTTGAATGAATAAAAAATTGAAAACAATTTTCTTTAAAGCGATGTGTTACTCTAAAATGATGTAAATATTCGACTACACAGATTTTCTGGTTGAAATATGAGTTTCTTTTATAAGACACACAATCACGGATTAATTAGCTTGCTTTTAGTGGAATTGTAATAAAAGTTTGAAAGTTTCTGTCCCTTACTCCTGCTTTTGTTTTAGCGCCTGCAAGCTATGTTCTCTTTTCTTCAATATCTGGGTGCTTTCAACCACTCATGAATCGTATCGATTATTCGCTTTTACAATCGGAATTTGTACGAAGATAATAATTAGTTCGGGATTACGAAGGACAATCCACTTTCAAGTTATTGAAAACTAATATTTACATTGAAAAAAATATGTCAAGGCAAACTAGAAATATCATACTATCTCCATTTAAAATAGCTTTGTATATTTGAATTTACCATTTCATTCTTTCAGTCAGAGATATTGATTAATCTTGTTACATCTGCTATTATTGCAATAGTACATTGTGTTACGATATTATTTGTTATAAGTGAAGGGAATTTTTGATTTCAGAAAAAATAAAATAAAATATTCTGGAAACGAACATGTTCGGTGGTGTCGCTTACCCGTGCGGAAAAGGGATTTGGGAACGAAGAGCACATGCGCAATGATACAGAAAAGTTAGTTTTCCGCACTACTGAAGAATCGGACACTTTTCGCTTTCGTGCATGTGTTACGAAAATTACATTTTTAAATTACAATAAAAGTTTAGAAACATTATTGTTATTATTTTGTGTACTTATTGTGTAAAGTTATAAATTCAGGTTGGCGAGCGATCGGGAAAACCGAAAAAAATCAGGGAATTTCAGTAGAAGTCAAGGAATATGAAAAATTATACAACGGCTGTCAAAACTGATATGAAATTTGTAAAACAAAGTAATTTTTTTGCCAATAAGGGAGCGTCCATTAATTACGCGAGGCTTTGTTTGGGGGGGGGGGGGCTGGAAAATCTTGCGAATCCTTAATTGGGGGGGGGGGGATCCAAAGCATTTCTTATATAAGTTTCCTCTTTTTAATATTTTTTTAAATATGCTAATTTAAACAAATTTTGGCTATTAAAATTACTTTTTATACTACTATACACATTAGATACGCTAGATACGATAGTCGAGGAGTTAACAATTCTTGAAATCTGGTCTACACCTTTCATGAAACCTCGTAGAATCCCTGGTAATCTTTCGAATCCTTTGAAATTCCATGAATTCTTTTAAAAATATTGTGGATTCCTTAAAATTTTTTAAATCACGTGAAAATTCCTTGAAATCCTTTGAATTCCATGGTGATAGTGCATAATCGAATATTCCTTGAAATACTTTAAAAAGTGTGAAAATCCCTTTAAATTCTCTGAGATTCCGTGAAATCGCTTGAAATCTTCAACATCCCATAGAAATTCCTTATAATCCTTTAAAATCCCTGGAAATTCCTGAAAATCTCTAAAAATCGGTTAAAATCCTTAAAATTCGGTAAAATATTTCGAAATGTTACGAGATCTCTTGAAATCTTCGACGCCCCTTGAAAATTCATTAGAATCTTTAAAAACCATGAGAATCCTGTGAAATCATCAAAACCACTTTAAATCTCCTAAAATTCGTAAAACCCTTAAAATCCTTTAAAATCTTTGCGAATCTTTTGAAATCTTATGAAGTTCGTTGAAGTCGCTTCAAATATTGTTTTGAAATGTTTCGCAATCTTTTTAAATCCCTCGAAATCCGTCAAAATCCTTTGCAATCAGCAGAAATCGTTCTTAATTCCTCAAAATCCCTAAAAATATTTTAAAATCCATTAAAAAGTTTTAAAAGTTAGTGAAATTCTTCCAAACCTGTTGATATCTTTCATAATATTTGGAAATCCTATAAAATTCTTTTTAATTAATCGAAATCTTACGAAATCCTGTAAAATCCGTGGAATTAATTTGAAATCCTTTAGAATCCTTTGGAATCCCGTGAAATCATCGAAACTGCCTTAAATAGTTCTTTAACCGTAAAATCCCGCAAAATCGCCAAAAATGATTTTAAATCCATTAAAATCCTTCTGAAGCCATTCGATTCTTTTTAAAGTCATTAAAATTCCTCGAAATCCCTTAAAATCCTTCAAAATATTCGGAAATCCTTTGCAGTTCCGTGAAATTTTTTTAAATCTTACGAAATCCTATAAAATTCATGTAAATACTTTGAAATCTTTTAAAATCTCTTAAACTCCTTTGAAATCCCGTGAAATTATTGAAATTACTTTAAATATCTTTAAATCCTATAAAATTCCTTAAAATCTTTTAAATCTTTGTAAATTTTTTAAATTCCCGTGAAATTTGATGAAATTCCTTTTAAATTCCTTCGAATCTTTGAAATCCAATTAAAAATCCCTGACATCCTTCAAAACCCTTTGTAATCCCAGAAAATCGTTCTTAATTCCTAAAATTCCCTTAAAATATTTTGAAATCCATTAAAGTCTTTTAAAAGATATTAAAGTCCTCGAAATCTCTCAAAATCCTTCTTAATAGTCAGAAATCCTTTGAAATTCCGTTAAGTCTTTCGGAATCTTACGAAATTCTCTAAAATCCGTGGATATACTTTGGAATTTTTTTAAATCCCTTAAAATCCATTGTAATCCCGTAAAATCATCGAAACCACTTTAAATCTCTTAAAATCCGCTAAAATCTCTTGGAATCTGTTAAAATGTCTTAAAATCCTTTAAAATCCTATAAAATGCCTTCAGATCTTCGAAATCAAATTAAAATCCCTTGATATCCTTCAAAATTCGTGAAAATACTCCTGTATCTCTTGAAATCCTTTAAAATCCTTCGAAATCTCATAATTTCTTTTTAAATGTTTCAAAATCCCTTAAAATCCTTTGAAATCCTTCGGCATCTCTTGAAATCCCGTAATATCTCCTAAATTCTGATTAAACTCCTTGAAGTCCCTTGAAAATTTGTGGAATCCCTTGAAAAAATCGAGATTCTCTCTAAAATTCTGCTAGGTAATTTCTTCAAATTCTTGAAATCTTTGAAAATCACTTGAAATCTGTGCAACCTCTCGTAATTCTTTGGGATCATTGGAAATGCCATAAAACTTTTTTAATGCCTTGAAATCTCATGAAATCCCTAAAATCTTTGGAAATCTTGTCAAATTCCGTAAAAAATCGTAATTCTCTGAAATACTTTGCAGTCCTTTGAAATACCTTGAAATCCCATGAAATCTCGTTTACAGTGAAAATGATTGATATCTTGTTGACATATTGTGTAAAAATATATAATTTTACGTAAGAAGGGGTGGAGGTCGTAAAAATATTACGAATCCTTACAATAGGGAGAGAGGGGAAGGGTCTAAAATTTTAAAAATCATCCGTACTTAATTAATGGACGTTTCTTAATGAAAATATGATCTAGTTGCCAAAGAAAATTACTTAGTTTGACGAATTTCATCCGAATGAAAAGATACATCGTAGACTCAGATAAGAAAGGAAGAGAAAAAAGTATTCAGAAAATTTCATCTTTCGGTCAGAGAAATGTCAGGGAAAAATCAGGGAATTTTGAAATCCGTTTTCGCTCGCTACCCTGTATAAATAACATCTCTAAAAGAATTTTTGCGGTGCGTCAGTTAAATCTTTTCCGTCTATCATAAAAATGATATCTCTTTTAAAAAAAAAACATACCCTCCAGGTTAAAAAACACAGCTATAAATATTTGCTAAGGGTACACAATACGTATTCTCATGGGATCACTTATAACTTAATTTTCGTCAGAGAAAATCCTGTTTTTCCTGTTTGTGAGAAAATTTTCGAAACATGAGGGATGAACCAGGTGGTTGTGGAGTTACACGAAGAAGGGAAGTTTCAGCCGTCATTCAATCACGTGCACCCTCCACACCTGCCTGATTTCGTTACTAGATTTAAGTGAAGAGGCACAGAAATCGTGCGTTTTACGGCATGCTGACAGTATCCATTTGGTCCATTTTTAAAAAGCTGCTAATGCAGCAATCGAGGGTATGCATCCATACGTCACTTAGAATTATGAACTTCGCTGAAACTCGGAAAAATGTCAGGTTTTAGCGCCACTTTAGAATTTATTTGAAAATTTCGCTGAGCGACTGTTATTATACTGTAAAGTATTATGCCACATTACGTTCGTTCTGCATCATAACGTTTAGCGGATTTGTGTATAAATTGTACTAGACTGCAGGCGGGGGATGTTAAATGAGATCTAAGTGACAGATGTGATAAGGTGCAATGTAACGGCTTTCGCGGCTTAAAAAAAGCTACCCTGTTCTTCGATATTATGGCGCACTTCTCTGCACGCGTTGTTTTAATGTACCACAATGGAACATGATAGCAGTTGAGTCAGTCGACTGTTACGACGTGGCAGTTTCGTCTCTTCAGGAAGAGAAAATAAAAATGTTTTTGCTGTCCTTGCAAACATTAAACACAGTTGGTGATTTTATTATGCGAACAATGTTCAGTGATATTGATGTCGACGTGTCCAAATGATAAGGTGCTATTTCGGGACATTCATATTGAAAGGTTCTTTCTCGGGAGTTCAAATTACAAGGTCATATCTCTCCTAAGTAGTGTTGCCGTCACGCGAGGAATGTTAAGCATCAAGACAAGACAAGACGAGACATACATCCCGCCTTGAAATTCTCGTCTTGGATCTGGCTCGAAAATGTCGAGGCCTTGAAAATCAAGGCCTTGTCTTGAGCTTACCTCGAAAGCTTGAGTTTCCACCAGCAGATGTGCCAACACCTACCACTCAATGAAAATCCCAAGAGTCTAAGACCCCAGGCTTGCCTGACCCTTTTCAGCAGATATCTTTTGTCTGTAAGCCGGCCAGAAGAACGAAGCAAAAATTTAAAAAATTTTTGAATTAGCGATTTGAAATATTATACTCGGAATCTACAAGCTTTTACAATTCCCGGCGTATGTAATTTATCTAGAAAAGTTTAAAAATCCTGGGGATTTACTTTCATCTTGAAGTTGGATCAAAAGAGTTTTGCAGGAGACTGATACTCAGTTGATTCAAATGATCCAGGTTTGGTATGAAAATTATAATTGACAAGTGAACATTAACATTTGATGCATCTATCAAATTGAGAAAAAATCTTACTTAGAATTTATAAACTTAGGGAACGAACATTCATATAAATGCTGTTGATTAAATAAACGTACAACCTTAATAAAATTAGTTTTAGAAGAGAAGATTTCCAGTTTTCTAACGGAATATCTTTAAAGTATAAAAAATGAAAATCAATGTTTGTTTAAACTACTATTCTTTTAGTCTATAAATTATCGAAATTCCTATTTATTTATCGCAGGCTTCATAGTCTTTTCCCCATTCCCCTTTTTCTCATTTTTTCACTTATATGTGAGCTGATTTAATGGAACCCAATAAAAAAATCCAACTATTTTTTTTTGAAAGCTAATTCTTTTTTGTTAAAAAGTCTGCTATATATTTTTGGTTGTGAATTCATCTTTTTTGATAAAAAATTCTATTAATTGTTTGCAAATTTAATTATTTTCTTGAAAATTCAACAATATCGTTAAAAAGCCGTCCTTTTTGGATGAAAATTCAACTGTATGTTTGAAAATTTGACAAGTTGGTTGAAATTTTTTTTCTTTCTTAATTGAAAGGTTTTTCATTTGGTGTGAAATTCAACTACGTTGTTCAAAATTCGCCCTTCTAATTTGGAAATTAATCTCTTTTGGTAGAAGTTTCTTCCTTTTTGGCTAAAAATGCAACTGTTTAGTACAAAATGAATCTGTTCTGGTTGAGCAATCAACTTTAATCAGCATTAATCCAACCAAAATTAAAAAATTTAGAGCTTTCTCAAAAGTCAAAACAAATTTTTTTAAAGATTTTCAGAAATTGCCACATTACAGAAAGACTTACAAATTATCTCCATGACATTTTTTAATTCGATGACACTTAAAAAAGTTATATGATTTTCTCAAGTCTAAAAATGTTCAAAAAATAGAAACTATTTTTCTAACAGGATCAGAAATTCCAATCGGCATTTTAGTTAATATAAAATATGTTTGAAATTTTGCCAACGAATTTTTCGATCTGCTAAAAATTCCAAAAGTCACGTCATTTCCAAAATTATTATCGAAATTATAAAAAAAATATTTACGAGATCCACGAGATATAATTATGATTTTCAATACATGTCAACAAGATTCACAAATTATCCTGATGACATTTTTTGATTGAACACACATTTTAAAAGTTGTATATGTCTAATAATCAAGTAGATTGGTTACATGTATTGAGGATATTTGAATACCTTCCAAAAACACAGTGAAATGATTTTTAATACTTTTTCGAAGTGACTACAAATTTTTTAATTCTTCAACCTTTTTGTTCCATGTTCAGTCTTCAGAAAAATCTTTAAACATTCTACAATCTGCAAATAATAAATATGCCAGAAGTGTGTCATATACTTTGTAAAAAAAAATATTGAAATATTCACTATTTGTACAATATATTGATAAGAAAATGATAGATCATGCAAAATTCGTATCGTTTTCGTTTTATTTTCGGAACAAAATTGTATGCTTTGAAGAACCGTCTTCAAATTTAACTTGAAAAGCAATTTCTGTTCCGATTCAATAACTTTTTTGCATACTTCTTCAATTTAAAGAGAAATGTAATTTATTTTTTTCCTTACTTTACTTTAATTTTTTAATTAGTATTCAATTATTGAGTTAAATTATTTGAATTTCAATCATTTCAATTAAATTTTGCATCTCAACATCTCAACACTTATTAACTCCTCTCCAAAGTAACTTTTCATTCTATAATACTATGATGTAATTTTCAGTTATTGTTCATAGAAAAATTGGACAATTTTCTCACTAAAAATTTTTACATAATAATTCAAAAATGTCTAATTATTAAGAATCGTTGAAAATTCATCTACTTGCTTGAAAGTTGAACTACTTTGTTAAAAATTCGTTTTATTCGTTTAAGATTGAACTGTTTTGTTGAAAATTCGTTTTTTGTTGGGTAGAGATTCATTTTTTTTTTTAAACTGAAAATGAAACTATCCATTTTTCGTTGAAGAATGATCGTTTTCAGTTGAAACTTGAACTATTCGGTTGACAAATTTATGTATTTTGTTGTACATTTTTCTTCATTGGTGGAAAATTAATCTTCTTGATTAAAAATTCAACTACTTGGCTGAAAGTTGTACTACTTTGTTAAAGATTCACTCAATCAGTTGAAGATCCACCTCTTCGATTGAAAACTCAACTATTTTGTTAAAAATTTGTCTTTTTGGCTTAGAAATTCAACCGTTTAGTTGAAAATTCGTCTTTTTGGGTTGTAAATTATCTTTTTGATTGCAAATTCATATTTTCGGGTACACAATTCAAGTTTTTTCTAGAGAATTCGCCTTTTCGGCTTGAAAATTCAACAATCCATCTTTTTTTATTGAATTCGCCTATCTTTTTTTTATAATTTAAATGTTTGAAATATCAACTATTATATTTTTCTTTGGGAATTAATCTTTATTGATTGAAAATTCGATTATTTGATTAAAAGTTGAATTCTTTTTTAAAAAATTTTTTCTTTTGTTTAAAATTCATCATTTTAGTTGAAAACTCAACTATTTCGTTGAAAATTTAATTATTTTGTTAAAAATTCAACAATTTTTTCCAAATGAAACTGTTTTTGATTAAAGTTTAATTTTTTTTCTTTTGTTTAACAACTCGACCAATTCGTTGATAATTCATCTTTGTAGGTTTAAAATTCAACTGTTTGGTTAAAAATTCAACTATTTTGTTGAAATTCGTCCTATTCTCTTGAAAGTTTAACTATTTAGTTGTGAATGCAACTGTTTGGTTGATATTTATTTTCTTTGTTAAATATTCAACTATTTGTTTAAAAACTTATCTTTGTAGGTTGAAAATTCAACGATCTTGTTAAAAAGTCATCTTTTTTTTAGAAAAGTTCTGTGTTGGAAATTCATCTTTTCGACTTGAACGTTCAATTATTTAAGAAAAATACAACTTTTTACGGTTGAAGTGTCATTCCCTTTGTTTGAAAACTCGACCATTCGGTTGAAATTTCATATTTGTAGGTTGAAAATTCAACTATTTTCTCGAAAATTCCTATCTTTTGCTTAAAAGTTCAACTATTTGGTTGAAAAATCATCTTTCTTGGTTGATAATTTATGTCTTTTGGTAGAAAGTTAATCTTTTTTGGTTGAAAATTCAACTATTTTGTTGAAAATGGATATATTTTGACTTGAAGTTTTGAGCGTTCCATATTGAATTCAATATTGTACCTTTACATTAATTTTATTTAAAAGAATTTATTCCCCCTATTTCGTGAAAAATCACTCTTTTTTTCCTATTTTGAGAGAATTTTTGGCTGTGGAGTCTGTTAGACAAAAAACATAAGCCTTGATTTACAAAATTTATTTAACAACTTGAAAAAAAGCACAGCATTCTTCACTTCCAAATAGAATATTGCAAGCTATGAAAATATTTATTACTTGAAAACAATATTTAAAAAAAAAATTGTTTTTACTGAGTTGAAATGGATTCTTTTATAGAAAATATACTATTTGCAGAAGAAATTTTTCCTCGTGGAAGCAATCACTATACCGGAACAATAACATGTAGTAAATATAAATTGAAATACGTGCAGAATGACTTTATATCAAAACAAAAGTATACAATATAAATGCCGCACATTTTACCATGAAATTGTAATCAATGGAGTTATATCTCCTTTTTTTGATTAAAAATAAAGATTAATTTTTATCAAGATCGAAATGAAATCTCCTTTCTTATGAACCTTTTTATGCGCCAAAAGAATAACACAAAAAAGTTCACAAATCAGAATGAGACTTCAAACAGCCTCCTTTCCGGCTCTTAAGAGACAAATGTATGAAAAAAGGAGGAAAGACAAATGTATAGCAAAAGGAATTTTTTGTAACACATGCACGGAATGTTCAAGTTTCTAGTTTCTGCGCTTGCACTCTTTAAGCAAGATTACTTTTTCTATGCGCTTGCGCATTTCGACTCAAAATTACTTTCCAGGACTGCCGGAATCATAACCTCGCTTCATCATGAGTTAACACACAGTTTCTGATATTCAAAAATTTGCGGGAAATTCCAGTAATTTTTGGTAAGTTTACCATAAATTTCAGGAAAATTTGTTTTGATTTTTTCTTAAATCGAAAATTCCCGGCAGTTGTAACTCTTGTGAAGTTTACAGTACTTACCATCGGCTCATCTTTGGATTGTTTCCGGCTTGTCTTCGATTGTTTACGGCTCGCCTCCGACTCGTTTACGGTTCTCATCCGACTCGTTTACGGTTCGCCTCCACCTCGTCTCCGATTCGCCTACAACTCCCTTTTGATTCGCCTCTAGCTCGTACAGCAAACTTCACACTCGTTTGGAACTGCCTACTTTGCGCACTTGTAGCACAATATACTATTTTTCTGTAAAAGAGGTTCAATATTCCGGCAACGTTGAAAACTAAATTACGGGTAGGCAGAATAAATAAGAGGGAGTAAATTCATTACTCAGCTATTGGGAACCGCAGAACTGCGATGCGCCATCTGGTGGCGAAAAATATCCCAAGAAGACGAAAAGCAAATCGTTTTGTTCTGTGTTTAGGTTCTCTAGTAAAGCCTGCGAAGACCAAGAAGTCCGTTTTCATAAATTTCCTAAATGCAAATAAAAGTGATGCAAAAGTTTTAAATAAAAATGGATTAGAAGAAAAAGGGCTGCTTCATAATTTTAAAGTGCTCTTGAGTGAGGTTCGCTCCAAAGACATTTTTTGTCCGCGCAAGACACAATCTCCAGGCTCCTTATGTCAATCCTGAAATTATACGTGTAAAACCATTTTTACTTTCATTTTATTGAAATTGATATTGAAAATAGGTCAGTTCTAAAGGATTAAAATCTTTTAAAAAAGGCAATTAACTATTCCGACAAGATTAATTTCCGATAATCGTGTTTCTATTATTTGGTTTATTATAAAAGTGCAACCTAACCTAAAAGTTACGAATTTTTTTTTGCTAAAAAAAAACTATTTTCCACAAGAAGATAAAGCGATGATTCTTCACAGATAGTCTTACAGTTTATATGATTTTTGTATTTCACACTTTCATGCTTATATATGACATATTTTATCAACTTACATGCACAATCGAAATAAGACTGCAACAACGTATTTGCACTTCTTACCCAATTCAGCTTTGCAACTGCAAACTACATCTTTTACGACACCTTGGAAGCTTATTTGTCCTCTTATTTCATGAGGTTTATCCCTCAAACTTGAAGTTTGCACACAAAATGCAATTACTTTAATACAAGTTTCATCTTCGGCTTCTTTGCCACAAAATACGACATGTCTAGCATGCAAAACTCTTTCTCCTTCAACAAAATTTGTGCAGGAAGGTGTAGACGCCGTGAATCGATAAATTTCAGCGATACTTAGTTTCATTTTTCCTTTAAATTACACAAAAAACCGGTCTTTCACCTGTCAGCTAGACGTTCACAAACAACCCACTTACGGCGGCCATCTTGTTCATGCGACGTCACGATTTCGGATCCCAATCCAAATAATCCGAGTCACATAAAGTCGGAATAAAAAAAGTGCAAATAATTATTTTTGAATAATCAATGGTGACCGAAATCATGTTCAAATATATTGTAACGTAGTCTTTCTTCTATAATCCCGAAAAATTAACAGCAGGTCTCCGTCATTCGATTTTATACATTGCTTTATTAAGTATCAGGTTATTATAAATATATCAATTTTAGGTTATTATATAGTAGCGCGGATACATCCAAAATAAAATACCAATTTAAAGGTTGAGAATAATTTTTGTCATTTTTATCACAACTTTTTGTCGAAAATCCATATTTATTCTGTAAATTTTACATGATATTTCATAATGTAAAATAGTAAATGGTTTTTTCTTAGAAAATCTGTTTGAAAATAAACACTAAACTTCCTTTCATATAATTGTTTGAAAATAAGTACTATACGTCTTCTTATATCATTAAATAAATAGGGAGCAACC
The DNA here is from genome assembly GCA_032362435.1 of Melikaiella ostensackeni. Taxonomy (NCBI): domain Eukaryota; kingdom Metazoa; phylum Arthropoda; class Insecta; order Hymenoptera; family Cynipidae; genus Melikaiella; species Melikaiella ostensackeni. The sequence goes on along the minus strand of JAUMHM010000031.1, from coordinate 41,464,506 downwards.
ATATTAGATAATATCAATCAAGATTATCTTACTTGGTATTAACTTGGTCACTTAAAGCTTGCATGCTCAAAAATAATCCACCGAGTGATCCCAGTCAACACTGACATGGTCATATTCGAGGTTAATATACAGGTACACTTTGCTTTGTTCTGAACGCTTTGAAGTTGCACCCTATCGGAGCCAAGGCTGAAGTCCCATGGGAGCTCACTAGACATTTCAGCCAATGACAGAGTGCCTGTGGATTACTAGGAGAATATCATTGGCTGAAATGTCTAGTGATTTGACGTTTTGCGTTTTACGCCAAGTTTGACGCTGTCATGGAACACCACCTTGGTATTATATATTGAAACGCGCACCAGACACTTGCGCGCTCGCATGCGAAGAGAATTTTCCCGCGTAATTTAAATATCGTATTTTTGATGAAAAAAGGGGAAGAGGGAAAAGATTTTTGAGAATAGGGAAAAAAGGGGAATTTAAAAAAAAAGGGAAAACGCAGAAAAAGAGGGGAAGACTGTGCACCCTGCCATTATTGATTCTCCATAAACTATCCACCATTTGTTTATTACTTTTTACAACCTTATTAACGTCTCACATAGTAAAATATCTTTCGTTAATGTAATTTTTAGATTTACCTAAAGGTTTTCTTTTTCAGATCACAGAGAAGGAGGATTTCATATTCACAGGATGTCCCGGGCTCACAGAGACTAACTTACTTCGAAGAAAGTGAAAAAAGTGACCTATTCAAATCCAAAAGTCACCAAAAGTGACTAATTTATAACCTAAAATGTGACTAAAATTTACTAAAAGTTACTAATGTGCATTAATAATGTGACTTAATGTTTTTTTGAATTCAAAAGAATACGATGAAATTTATAAGAATCCCGATGAATTTCAACAAATTCAGGACAAATTCATAAGAATTCAGAATTAATTCGAAAAAAATCGAATGAATTGAAAAAATCCAAAAAATGCCATTGATTTCAGTGTAATTTGAAGAAATTTAGAAGAATTTAAGAGACCTTAACAAAATTCATAAGAACTTGAGTGAATTGAACAAAATTTCAAAAATTAAAAAACTTCCATCGAATTAAAAAGTCGGAGTGAATCGTATACAGGGCGAACTGAACAGAATTTGGGGCAAATTTAATAAAATATAAGTGAATTGAAACAAAATTCAAAAAATAAAAATCAATGAATTTAATCAAGGTTGCTGAAAATCCAAATTTCAAAATTTCCTGAATTTTCCCTGACTTATTTTTCATTTTCTCTGGTTATTATTAAATTTTCTTTTACGTATCAAAACGACCTTACACCTAGAAGATCAATAATGTTAATGCACAAAAAAATAAATAAAAATGTTACATTCTAAATTTATTTTCAACGCTTTTGGTGAGAATTCGATGAAAATCATATGAATTCCAGATTAATTTTAGAGAATTCAGGATAAATTTAGAATAATTCAAGTCAATGGGACATATTTTTTAAAATTTGGAAAAACTCAATCGAATTCAGATAAATGAAAGTGAACAGAATTAGTGAATTCAGAGGACTTTCAGGTAAATGAGATGAATTCGGTGAAATTCAGAAAAATTCAAAGCAGCTTTAAAAAAACATTAAAGTGAACTTAATAACAATTCATAACTATTAGAAAAATTCCTTGAATTCATTAAACTTGGAGTGAATTTGACAAAATTCATAAGAATTTGTGTAAATTGAACAAAATTTCTAAAATAAAAAATTTCCATCGAATTGAATAAATTGTGAGTGAACGGAATTCAGGGCAGATTCAACAGGATAAAGCGCAATGAAAAAAAATTCAAAAAATAAAATAAAAAGACAATTCATTAAATTAAATTCGAGTAAATTTAGAGGAATTCAAGGAACATAAGAAGAATTGCATGAAATTAAAATAATTCGAAGTGAATTCTTGAGAAATTCAAGTGCATTTAAAAGAATTTAAAAGAATTCAGGATACATCAATAAGAATTCTGGCTGAATTTCAAGTCAATGGAAAAAAATGCAAAGTATTCCATTGATTTCAGAAAAATTAGAGTGAATTTAGAAGAATTTAACGGAATTCCAGAGAATTCGATGAAATTCATACGAATTCAAGATTAATTTAAAAGAATTCAGGGTGAATTTAGAATCATTCAAGTAAATCGAAAGTTTTTTTTCAATTCAATAAAATTCCACTGAATTGAGATAAATGGGAGTGAATAGAATTAGTAAATTTAGAAAAATTTCAGGTAAAAGAGAAGAATTTGATGAAATTAATAAAAATTTCAGGTTAGTTTTTACAAAATTGAAGTGAAATGAAAACCATTCAAAAGCACTAACAACATGTATTGAATTCATTAAATTTGAAGTAAATTCAGATGTGTTCAAGGAAATTAAAAAAAAATTGATAAAATGCCTAAAAATTCAAGGCGAGTTTAAAAGATTTCTTGGGGAATTGAAAAAAAAAACCAAAAAAATGCATTGAATTCAGAAGAATCAAGTAAATTTAGAGGAATTTCAATTGGATTCAGGAGAATTCAAGGAGAATTAAAAAAATGTCATATATTTCCAAATAATTCCAAAGAGTTCAGGGCAAATTCTACATCAATTGAGAGAAATTCAAAATATTGAATTGATTTCAGTAAACCTGGACTAAATTTAGAAGAATTCATGGGAATTCCAGAGAATTCTATGAAATTCCTACGAGTTCAAGATTAATTTAAAAGAATTCAGGGTGAATTCAGAATCATTCAAGTAAACGGAACGTATTTTTTAAAATTAAAAAAAATCCATTAAATTCAGATGAATGGGAATGAATAGAATTAGTGATTTTAGAGGAATTTCAGGTAAAGGAAAAGAATTTCATGACATTCATAAAAATTCAAGGTTAGTTTAAAAAAAATGATGCGGACTGACAACCATTCAAAAGTATTGAAATGTATTGAACTCATTAAATTTGGAGTAAGTTCAGGATTGTTCAAGGAAATAAAAAAATAATCGATGAAATGCCTAAGAATTTAAGGCGAGTTCAAGGGACTTCCTGAGGAATTAAAAAAAACTAAAAAGAAATACATTCATTTTTGTAGAATTAAGTGCATTTAGAGAAATTCAATTGAGTTCAAGAGAATTCAGGGCGAATTCCATATTAATTGAAAAAAATTCAAAAATTAAATTAATTTCAGTAAAATTGGACTAAATTTAGAAGAATTCAAGGGGATTCAAGAGAATTCGAAGAAACTCATATGTATTCGAGATGAATTTAAAATAATTCACGTAAAGGCAACAAAGGGAGTCCCGGCGGCTCAGGCGATAGCGCGTCAGGCTTCCGAGCAGGAGGACTGGGGTTCGGTCCCTGTGCCGGTACCAATTGACATTTTTTCATATACTTCTTTCGGGGCTTCGGTAGTTCGGAACCCACTTTAAACTGTAAGTCCCTTCAAAAGAGGCTGGTGATATCCCAAGTAAAGGGCTTCGTGAGGGAAACATGCTTGGGGTCATTAGTCGACTTTGAGAGTCCCAGAAAAGAGTTGGCGATCTCCTTGCAAGAAAGGCTCCATGACGGGACTAAAACTCAGTGGTCGCTGGTCTATTCCGAGAATAGATAAGGGTGTGGCACAATAGGTTTCACAGCTCGAGCGCCAGGGGAGCTTCATTTGGGCTTCCCGCCCGTCTGTACAATTACAACAACAACAGAGGCAACACAATTTTTAGAATCCAAAAAAAATCCAATGAATTCAGATAAATGGGAGTGAATAGAATATGTGCATATTGATCTGACAAAATCCATAGGAACTCAAGCTGGTTAGCCCTTGGGCTCTTTGTTTTAATTTATTGAAAAAAGTCACTAAAAGTGACTAAAAGTGACTTGAATGACAGTGTGGCAGCCCTGGGGATTTCAGACTTAGTACAGCTGCAGCAGCTATTTCAGAGTTAGGCTCTACGTAAAACTGAAAAGACCTTCCGCCAAAATCTTGACGTAAGAGAAGAATTGTGGTAAATGAAGAAATCGTTGATTAATTAAGAGTATAGATTAATCAACAGTATTTTGTATTCAGATAATTTGTTATACAAATAGTACATAAAAAGGATAACACTAGAACGGTACAAAACTTTGCGTTTCTATTAACAGGGCTGCCACAGACTAATGTACTTAAAAAAAGTGAAAAAAGTTACTAATTTAAGCTAAAAAGTGACAAAAAGTGACTATTTTTTAACAACAAAAGTGACTAAAAGTGACTACTGTTCACACAAAAAATTAGATGAAAATCCATTGCTACATTCTGGGTTGAATACCAAGGTTAGTTAGTTTCATAGACGGGCGGGAAGTCCCATTAGGGCTCCCCTGCCGCTCAAGCTATAAAGCCTATTGTGCCACACACTTAACTCTCGCTCTCAGTAGTTGACCCCAGACGTCCTAATGAAGCCTAGTATATCGATTACTGATCGCGTTGTAATTTCCTCAGGTTCCATGAAATGGGCCCCAAGGGTTTGTTGCCTGAGCCTAGCTAATGCCAGGCACTGACATAATACATGCAGAGATGTTTTATCATCCCTGCCACATTTCCTGAATTCTGTCGTGGGGCTATACCCCATTTTATGCACGTGATAGTTTAGGTGGTTGCGCCCTGTGAGCATCTGAACCACCGTCCTTATATCCTTCTTTGGCAAACTCAGGGTTTTCCTGGCTCTGTCCACCCTGTACGTATGTCCCAGGATGGCTTTCGGCAACCCTGAATTTGTTTCCAGTATTCCCGGTGCTTTGTTCGGATCCACTTCTTTATGGCCATGCCGATGCAGCAAAAAGCTAGTCCCAGTACCAGTTCCTGTCCTATTCACTTGCCGCGCCGCATTTTGCCAACTGATCCGCCTTTTCGTTGTCCTTGATCTCTGTGTGACCAGGAACCCATATGAGAGCCACTTTATTCTTCTCTACAAGTTGGTTTAATGCCAGTTTGCATTTCCAAACCAGCTCAGATGTTATGTCTGGTTTCCCAACTGCAGCTAACGTCGTTTGGCTGTCGGAGCAGATCGTGATCTGCCTGCCAGCCGCGTGTTTTTCTAATAATGTCTCAGCACAGCGAAGTACGGCCAGGACCTCCACCTGAAAGACCGCCCAAGCGGGATCCCTATTCCCCTCCTTCTCTTGCTGTCATAAATTCCTGCTTCTAACCCTCCCTCTCCTCTGGAACCATCTGTATACCAGATTTCCCTTGGAGGAGAGGCTTGCCATTAGCTTTCCACATATTTCTGCTTGGGATGCAGATGCGGGAAGTTTTGGTGAAGTTGAAGCGTTTTGTTATTTCGTCCTACCTCATACCTAGAATCGGCAGTGTACTGATGTCACTTGGGAGCCTAGTGTGTCTAGCCCCCTGAGTCCATCTGTTTACTCTTGCCAGGCGGTCCATCGCGTGAGACGCCTTTGCAATTATCGCAACATGTAGGGGCTCTTCACAGATCATGAATCCTATCGCCGCAGTGGGCGTAGTCCTCATTGATCCCGTCAAACGCCTAAACGCTAGCGTTTGTAATCGTCGCAGCCTGTCCCGCACCGTTTTAAGTTCCGCATGTGGCCACCAGACCACGGCCGCGTATGGGAGCCTTAGTTTAAGAACAGCAAAGTAGAGCCATGCAAGCATCTTAGGCCCTAAACCCCACGCCAACCCAAAGGCTCTCCTGCACATCCAAAAAGTCATGACACACTTCCTGCATTGGGTCTCCAGGTGCTCTGCCCAGTTTAGTTTACTATCTAGTATTACTCGCAGATATTTAACCGAATCTGAAAACGTCAGCCTCCTACCACAAAATACAGGAGCGTCAACTTTCGGCACTTTGTAATTTCGCGTAAACATGACCAGACTGGTCTTTTCCGGATTAAACAAGAGCCCTGAGCTATTGCACAAGAGTTCTACGATGCGCAATGCCGACCGTGCAAGACCCATCAACGTATCCAGATGAGCCCCCCTAACTAGGATTGCAAAGTTATCCGTGTATCCTGGGTATAGTAACCCTCCTTATTCAGCCTGCGAAGGCGGCCGTCCACTACAATGCACCACAGGAGGGGTGACAGGACCCGCCCTGTGGGCACCCCCATGGCGCTATTCCCCTGACTAGGCCTTCGCCCCATCTGGTTTCGAATCTCCTCCGACGTAGCATGCTTCCTATTTAGCGTACCAGCTGATCTGGCACGCCTCACCTCGAAGCCTCTCGACAGATGACTTCTGGAGGAGTATTGTTGAAGGCACCCTTTATATCCAAAAAGACGCCCACAGCATACCCTTTCTGTTCCAACTGCTGCTCCAATTTCGCCACAACAGCATGGAGCGCAGTTTCTACCGAACAGCCTGCCTGAAAGGCGTGCTGCCCTCTATGCAGCTGAGAAGCTAAAGGCTCCTTATCCCTGATATATCTGTCGACCAGCTTCTCCAACCCTTCCAGGATAAAAGACGTTAGGCTGATCGGCCGGAAATCTTTCGCAGCTGTGTAGCCCTCCCTCCCAGGTTTAGGAATGAAGGCCACCCTGCCGTTCTTCCATGCCGATGGCACGTGTTTCAGTGCAATGCTTGCCCTAAATAATTTCATCAATGGAGAGACGGCGCACTCCATGCCTTAGAGGCAAAGTTCCAGTCAGCCCTCCCACTCTCTTGGCCCCGGTCTTCCACCTCTTGGTCGGTCCTCATTCGCTAAAAACCCAGGAAGTGAACCTTCATCAAGTGATTCAGCGTTGCTTCTTCGTCTTCGGCAAACTCACCATCATCGAACCCTATAAGTTCGAGGCGAGCTTCCGGATTCTCTGCCAGGATCTTGTGGAGCCTCGCTGTTTCCGGAATCCTCTACGATTCCTCGCGGCAGCCCCTCCAATCTTCCTGTTTATACATCTTTATATTCTTATTGTATTCGTAGTGGGCCACCTCTCTAGGAGTCGGGGGTCCCTCGGCATCACCCGGGAAATAAGCCGAGGCGATAAACACCTTTAGCTTTTCATCATTTCCATCCCTGAGTCTCACCTGAATAACGGTGATGTCCCTGGAGCAGAGCTTAGGTACCAAGATCGCATTCATACCCTTAACGGCTATGCATGCCCTTGGTGTTTTTTCGCGCGGCCCCTTATATATGGTGCTATACCCCGACAAGCCACTAATCCTTCCTCTGTATAACCAGGGTTCTTGGATTAGGGCAATCCCTGTCTGCACCACTGACATGCGCCTGGCTAGAACCGCTAAGGCGCCTTTGCTGTGGTGAAAGTTAATCTGCGTCATGGGAATTTCCGACTCAGCCATTGAAAGGCTAATTGGGGGCACCCCTGGACGCTTCTGGTCCCCCTGCGGATCCCAGGTAAGTCATCCAGAAGATAACCCTACCAGCCCCTAAATAGGGTCGGTAATCTAGATCCGCAAGGGCTCTGATTGTGGATTCGAGGAGGCCGACAACTAGGATCCAGCCTCTCCTCTTCACCACGGCCCCCTGCCTGTCGAGGTACACCCTCCACGAATCAGTTCGTAGAGTCGGGTTCTGGAAGCTTAGGCGCCTTAGGACGATCGACGGATCCTCGGAGGTACCGGGAATCAGTACGGTCGCCCTGCGGTACCTTTGCAGACATTCCGTCCTCTTGAACTCCAAGTTCAGTCCCTTCTGGAGCTTAAACATTGGAGTTCTCTCTACTATCCAGTCTCGCGACCAGATATCTGCGGCCTCCACTACAATGTCCCCCGACCTGATGAAGATGTCTTTGAATCTGGGGGCGTGCCCTTCGCGGGGTAATGCGTCAATCTACTTAGAGGTTTCTCCCCTCAGCCTGTCCAAATCCTCGAGAGTTAGACAGGCTATCGGATAACCCGACGCAACGACAACTCTCACCAGGGCGTTGTTAGTCATTCGCGCGAAGAAAGGTCTCTGTTTATCCAGGGCCTTCTGCCGCTTCATCACCCTATTTGGGGAAGTGTCCTTGGAGTCCTTCTTCCTCTTGGCTGTAGAATAAGCCTGAGGAATTGCTCCAGATGAAGTTTCTCCAGCCACTGCCTCCTGTGGGGTACCTTGGCTGCTGTTTGAGAGCCGCGCTTTGCGGTCCCTCCTTCTTTGTGCGCCACTACGGTTCTTCTTCTTTACGGAGAGCCCCGATAACTGCTCTTTGACGGTGTCAACAAAATTGTCACTATCGCTGTCAGAACTTCGCACCGCTCTTGATGGACTGCCCCCTGAGGTTCGTCCACTTTCGGCGTTGGGTTAGGAGAGGGACTCGGGACGGGCCCCTCATTGGTTTTGTTTTATTTATCACGGGTTTCATTCATTTTGATCCCACGAATAGCTAGGGAAATATAGAACATCCCCTGCAGAGCCCTGCTTGTAGAGGGCGGGTCGAAATACTATGGGATTCGACCTGGTGTCCCAAAGTCTCCGTTAAGACACCTCCTCTGTGGCCTTGGCCTGTCCGCCTCTACTGAGGGGGGCTTGGGAGCATGAGGACTCGCGCCCTTGATATATCAGGGGGCCTTGCTATTACCTCCTAGAAGGATCGCTTTGAAGAAAGTTAGGAAATGCTTCTGAAGGACTGAAGATGTGCGTAATGCAATTTTGCAGCAGGATATGCAATTTTAAAACCCATTCTGATAAAGGGCCTTAAGGTAATCGTTTCTTATTACAATTTAATAATTTCACAACCCAGTTATCATAAAATGACAGCAGTAACAGATTTATCCGTTTAATATACTCTATTGATTGTAAAGGACCGCGGTCAATCACACCCATGGCCACGCCTCACAACCGTGAGATGAGCGGCCACAGGGTATGGTGAAATCACGAAGAAGGGCTGGTGAAACCCTCGTGAGTCCTAAGGACACGGAGCGACCCAAGAATGACAACTCTTTGCATCCATCTCGCAAGTGCTTTCGCATTTTTCTGGCACGCGGGTATGGCTTCGAGGTTACGAACCAGTGATACCTCTCCCCCTTTTCCTTCTCCTTGACTGTGATGTTGGCGTCGGCTGGATCCGAGAATTCGATAACAAATATCGTTCGCTTCTCTTTGTCAAGGAGTACGATGTTAGGCCTCGAGTGCCATAGATGCTCAGAATGTGCATGACACGCTCTGCACCTGTCGCTGGGAACTTCTTCACGTAAGATGCGGCTACGGTATACCAA
>JAUMHM010000031.1:41419795-41433307 GCA_032362435.1 Melikaiella ostensackeni | reverse complement strand
TAAAGAATGGTAAGGCTGCTGGTATGGATGGCATCACCGCTGAAATGCTTAAGAGCGGTGGCGGATATTTGTTTGTGCGGCTGAGCGAATTTATGAATGTGTGTGCTATGCATGGTGAAGTTCCAAATGATTGGGAAAAGGCGATTATCGTCCCAATCTACAAGGAATAGGGTGATAAGGGCGACTGTGCTAATTATAGAGCAATTAGCCTACTAAGTACCGTGGGAAAAATATTTACCAAAATACTGATTAAGAAGGTCATGGGAATAACTAAAGAAAGGATCTGGGAAATCTGATGTGGAATTAAACCAGGGCGATCATGTGCAGATGAAATATTTAGCTCAAGACAGATCATAGAAAAGAGTTTGAGAGTAAACAAAAGAGTTTTCTGTGCATTTGTCGATCTTGAAAAAGCTTTTGATAAGATGAATAGATCTAAACTTTGGGAAGTCCTGAAAGAATATGGAGTGAATGGTTGGCTTTTAAAAGCAAAAAAAAAGCAATACACAATGGTAGTTATTTATATCATAAATCTTCTTCGGAAAAACTCTGTGAGCTTTGCATTTCGTTAGGAAATTTTTCTGTGACTTAGTTTGCTTCAATTTTTTACCTAAGTAAAAGAAAGATTTTATTTATTTTTTGCTTTTGAACAAGACTGTCATATTGCTGCCTGATCCACAATTTCTTTCAATCTCCGTAAATATCATGATGAACATAAGCATGTGTTCACTAATCAGAATATTAATTTCCTTTGAATGAAATATTAGAACCAAAAGCGTACAATCAAATTAAATTGTGTTATTCAAAAGGCCACACTCTTAGTGGATGAAAATGTAAATTTGATGAAACTCTGATCTGAATTATTATTAATTACTTTATTCTCCTTGACATTTCAAGTCTCTATTTTTCTGAAAAGTCTCTCTGCAAGTGACACTTGATTGAGTATCTTCAATCGCTTTTTTATTGACACGTATACAAACGCTCGTAGAAAAATATTCCCCTCCCTCTTATTGGAATGAATTCAAGTATATATTTTTTGCTCAATGCCTATCGTCTGGAAAAATAGCTGAAGAAGCTAAAGGGTCGATTGAGAGTTTGGATGAAAGGAGGATGGGGTGTACAGAAAGTAGCGATTCGTTAAAAGTCGATAAGGGTCGCGTTGGCTGCGTGGGTGGTAAAGACGTGGACCGACAGTAAAAAAGTAAAATGTCTCGGCATCGGCATTTAAAGGTATTTATTCTAATTGTAATTGCTGGGGATCGTTTCCTAGTCTGTGGATCCACTCTTCTGTCGTCGGCATTTGTTCGGGAAGAGTGGTCGCAATCGTTTATTCAATATCCTTTGAAATTGTGAGTCAGCATTCCCTTGAGACAAATCGTGCTCGGAAATAATTGCATTGTTATTAATGAGCAGTAGAGGGTAAAAGTTTTCTTTTTTTTTTTTGGCCGAAGAATAAAACAGTTTACATTAATTTAAAATGGTGTAATTTTATACTTTAATTACTAAACTACCGTAAACTGGGGTTAAGTGGCGCATGTGTGGGGGAAAGCGGCACATCCTTAATCACAGTAAACCCCGGAATATCAAACCGTTACAAATCAATCTGATTATCAGTTTCAGATAAAAATGATCCACTTTCGCGGAGTGGCACATGTCCGTTTTTAATTATTGTTTAAAAATATAATTATTTATTTTTGAGGTTAATCCAAGATATTTTCCTGCGATTCGTAAAATTTTCTACAATGTTTATTCAATAACGCTTATTCGATTATACGCACATGCATTTTCAACCAAATAGTTAAATTTGTCAACTAATAAAAGTGAATTTTTATCCAAGAATAGAATAGTTAAATTTTCATCAGAAGGAATTAATTTTCAACAAAAAATATGAATTATTAACCACATAATTAAAATTTCAAAAAAAAAGATTAATTTTCGGCCAAAAAAGACAAATTTTTAATAAAATACTGTTGATATTTCAAGCAAAGAATATTTTGATTTTAAATCAGAAACAGTTGAATTCAAGCGTAAAAGACGAATTTTCAACAAAATAATTTAAATTTCATCGAGATCATAAAAGTTTCAACTAAGAAATGTGAAATTTTTAATCAAAAATATAATAGTAGTCTTTCCAACCAAAAAGAATTAACTTACAACCAAGTAGTGCAAACCAAAAAGACGAATGTTCAACAAAAGAGTTGAATTCTCAACCAAGAAAGATTTTTCAGTCAAGTGAGCAAAATAATTTTCACCAATTTGTTTCATTTCCAGGCCAAAAAATACAAAATTTAACAAAATAGTTCAATTATCAACTAAAGTAATGAATCTTCAACCAAGAAGATTAATTTTCTATCAAAAAAGACGAATTTTCAACAAAATACAGGAATTTTTAACCAAACAGTTGAAATTAAAACTCAAACAGATATATTTTCAGAGAGAAAAATTATTTTTCCACTAAAAAACACAAATTCTTAACGAAATAGTTAAATTTTCAACAAAAAAATGACAAATTCCTACTAAAAATGGAATAGTTAAATTTTCAATTTAAGAAATAGGGTTTTAGCCAAAATAATAATAATTTACAACAAAATCATTGATATTTCAACCAAATAGTTGAATTTTCAACTAAAACAGATACAATTTCAGTTCGAAAAAAAAAATTTTCACCAAGGGGTTCAACATTCAACCAAGTATAGTTGTATTTTTAACAAAAATATAAATTTTCAACCATAAATGGAATTGTTAAATTTTTAGTTTAAAAAATTAATAATTATTTTAAAAAATGAATTTTCAATTAAGAAGATAATTTTCTACCAAAAAAGCCGAATTTTGAACAAAACACATGAATTCTATACTGAAAAAGACGAATTTTTGATAAAATACATGAATTTTCAACTAAAATGATGAATCAGTAACCAAAAAATGTATTTTCAACACAGTAGTGTTATTATAATCAATATAATTGAATGTTCAACCCAAACGGATTAATGTTCAATCAATAAGTTGCATTTTTAACAAATATAGATTAAATTTCTATCAAAAGAGACGAATTTTCAACAAAAGAGTTGAATTCCCAACCAAGAAAGATCTTTTAGCCAAGATAGAAAAAAATTTTCAACCAAATCGCTGATTTTTCAAGTCCAAAAGGTGAATTTTTTACAAAACAGTTGGATTTTCAACCCGAAGAAGTGAATTTTCAAAAAAAAAAAAAAAAACTGGAATAGTTAAATTTTCAGTTAAAGAAACTAATTTTCAAACGAAAGAAAACGAATATTCAACTCGGCAAATTAATTGCATTTTCTTTCTAAAAGTGTTGTTTTAGATTTACGTATTCAAAACGAAATGATTTTTCGTTAAAAAAATGTAGGAAATTTCTTGGAACGCTCAAGTTTGAATGCACTTGTAGACGATCATTGCTAAGTCGTGGCAGAACAACTGACACTCGAGCGAATTTCAAGCAACGGAAGACTTCCAGTGAGAAAGTTGTTGATTAAGGTTCAATGAAATTTTCTGGAAAGTTTAAGCTCAATCGGATTAATGGTTAAGAATTATGAATGTTTAAAATTGCAAGCGACAATTTCGACAATGCCTTATGCATGTGCCTCCTCCGCTACGAACGTGTTGCAATGGGCGATATGCAGGTCAAGTCGGATTATTAAATTATGTATAAATAACCTGAAGTAATTATTTTTGTTTTTTAATGAAGAAATTGATACCATTATTCGTTAAAATTTCAGGGGAAAGAATACATTACAAAGTCTAAAACTAAGAAAGACGACGTTAAAGACATTATAATCCTAGAGAGATCTTTCAAACCTATTGAATCCTGCTGTGGAGAAATAATGTTACCCAAAATTTGCAAGTCTTCAACAAGAAAAAGTACATACAAATTTTTGGGATTTCGGGAAGTATAATGAACAGAATTTTCTTCTCAAAAGAATGTTAAAATACAACGATCCTATCGAATCGAATGCAGGTCAAAAAGTAGGGTGTTTAATTCATTGGATTTATTTATTTCCTACTGACGAATAAAATGTTTCAGTTTACAAAAAATTTTGTTGTGCTTTTCTGTGTTTGGGAAAGAGAAGAGTTAAAAATGTTCATAAAAAGATTTTAAATAAGCAGCCCCTAAAGAATTAGGCAGATGGACGACGCGACAGTCATGTTAAATTAACGAAAGATTTAAAAAGAATAATTAAAGAGCATTGTGAATCAATCCCACATCGCACTTCACATCACAAACGAAATTCCAGTAATCTAAAATATTTTAAAATCCTTCATTAAATCTTATAGAACTTTACAAATTGTTCGGAGGAAATTATTCTGAAAAACAGGGGCTAAATCTACGTTGAGTAGAACTGTTTATTGCAATTATTTTAACCGTCACGTTGGCTTCACTCTTAAATTACCTAAAAGTAACGTGTGCAACACAAATAATAATTACAGTGTTTAATATTTTTGTTTTATTAGCAATTTATACGTAAAGTGATGTAAAATATGTGTTTCCAGTTCGAGGACGTTCCATTATCAGTGCGATAGGAATTTTGGCACATATTCGCAAAAATTAAAAAGATTAGAACAAATTGAAACTGAAGCTGAATATGTGGAAGTTATTCACAATGCTCGTTTTCCTTTATTCACAATTTTCGAGAAATGTGAAGATCTTCTGCAGGAGTTTAAAAAAATTTTAAAGGCAAAATCCAACCCCTTTTTTCTTTGAGTCTACGCTCGAACTAGAAAAACTTTCGAAGTCCTGCACCTCGAATTGGATTAAAAGCGGCGAAAGTAAAGCATTTAAAAAATCTCTATAATTATTTAAGCGCTCAAGGAAAGGAATTTTTCGAACAGTATTTTTTAAAAGTAACAAGTCGGAGTCCAGATGCCGAAGAAACTGAATAGAGTAACGAAAATGATTTAAAGTAGTTTTTAATGAGTATTATTGTAATTATTTATTGTTCAAAATGTCTAGTGGATAAATTATTCTAATGATTATATCTTAAGTATTATTTTGACATCAGACTTGATCTTCATATCGTCCGCTGCAATACGTTTGTACCCGAGGAGGCAGATGCATAGGGCAGCGTCAAGACTGCCGCTCGCAATTTAAAACATTTATAATTTTTTGACCATTTATCCGATTGAGCTAAAACTTTCCAGAAAACTTCTTTGAACCTTAATAAACCACTTTCTAGCCGAAGGTTTTTTGTTGCTTAAAATTCTCTCGATAAACAAAGTGCTTAAAGATTGAAATTCATGAATTTTGAAAGGTCTCAAAAAAATTAACAATTTTTGTGTTTATTACAATATTTACGTTCTTCTTTCTGCTTCAAAAATTTAACAATTTTGTTGAGAATTCATTTTTTGGGAGTTAAACACTATTTTGGTCTGAAAATTCATCTTTTGCAGATGAAAATTTAACTATTTGGTTGAAAAATTCATTTTTTTAGTATAAAATTCATGTATTTTGTTCAACGCTCGTCTGTTTTTGGTGAAAAATTAACCCTCTTGGTATAAAATTCATCTTTTTGGTTAAAAATGCAACTATTTGGTTGAAAGTTTAACTCTTCTGTTAAAAACTCATTTTTTTGGTAAGGATTCATCATTTTAGTTGAAAATTCATCTCTGCTTAAAAATGTAACTATTTTGATGACAATTTTTTTTTCATTCAGTTAAATATTAATTTTTTGAATGAAAATTTAATTATGTTATTTTTGGTTGAAGATTCATTTTTTTTTATGAAAGATTATCTTTTTTTGTTGAAAATTCATCATTTTTCTGGGTTGAAGATTCATCATTTTAGTTGAAAATTCATCTCTGTTTAAAAATTTATTATTTTGTTGGTTAAACATTAATATTTTGTATGACGAATTAGTTTTTTTATTTTTGGATAAAAATTTATCTTCTTTAGATAAAAATTTAATTATTTGGTTCACAATTCATGTACTATATATTATATATATTTTAGAACCTTGTATTTTTGGTAGAAAATTTATCTTCTTCATTGAAAATTCGTCTTTTTTGGTAGAAAATTAATCTTCTTGGTTGAAAGTTCATCTTTTTGATTGAAAATTGATTTCATTGGTTGAAAATTCATATCGTTGGTTGAAAATTAAACAATCTCGTTGAAAATTCGTCTTTTTGGTTGAGATCAACTGTATTTGATTTAAAATTAAAATATTTTTTGGTTGGAATTTCAACTATTACATTTTTCATTGAGAAATTGCTTTTTCTTGCTCGAAAGTTGAACAACTGCCTTTCAAAAATTCTTTTTTTTTTGTTGAAAATTCATCTCCGGTTGAAAATTATTTTTTTTTTTGTTAAACATTAATATTTTTTATGACAATTTTTTTTTTTTTTTTTGGATGAAAATTGATCTTTTTTAGATGAAAATTTAATTTTTGATTGACAATTTATGAACTATATATTATATATATTTGAGAACCTTGTCTTTTTGGTAGAAAATTAATCTTCGTGGTTGAAAATTCATTTCATTGGTTGAAAATTTAACATTTTCGTTGAAAATTCGTTTTTTTCCTTGTTGAAAATATTTTTTCTAACCGAAAATTAAGCCGTTCCATTTTTGGTTAATATATTTCAATTTTTTCTA
This sequence comes from Melikaiella ostensackeni, assembly GCA_032362435.1. Classification (NCBI taxonomy): domain Eukaryota; kingdom Metazoa; phylum Arthropoda; class Insecta; order Hymenoptera; family Cynipidae; genus Melikaiella; species Melikaiella ostensackeni. The sequence continues at coordinate 41,426,700 of JAUMHM010000031.1, read as the reverse complement.
GTAGAACATTCAACTATTTGCTTGAAAATTCATGTATTCTCTAAAAAATTCATCTTCTTCTGTAGAAAAATTAATCTTCTTGGTTGAAAATTTAATCATTTTGTTATTTTGTTTTTTGGTTAGAAATTAATTTTTTAAATTGAAAATTGAGCTATTCCATCTTTGTTTAAAAATTGAACTACTTAGTTAAATTTTCAATTTTTGGATAGAAAATTCATCATTTAAATTGAAAATTTTTTTTTTCGTTTTAAAATTTAACTATTTTGTTGAAAATTCGTCTTTTTGGTTAAGTTCAACTGTATTTGATTTAAAATTAAAATATTTTTTGGTTGGAATTTCAACTATTACATTTTTCATTGAGAAATCACTTTTTCTTGTTCGAAAGTTGAACAACTTCCTTTTAAAAATTCTTTTTTTTTCGAAAATTCATCCTTTTTCTGGGTTGAAGATTCATCATTTTATTTGAAAATTCATATCTGGTTGAAAATTCATTATTTTTTTGGTTAAACATTAATATTTTGTATGACGAATTAGTTTTTTTATTTTTGGATAAAAATTTATCTTCTTTAGATAAAAATTTAATTATTTGGTTCACAATTCATGTACTATATATTATATATATTTTAGAACCTTGTATTTTTGGTAGAAAATTTATCTTCTTCATTGAAAATTCGTCTTTTTTGGTAGAAAATTAATCTTCTTGGTTGAAAGTTCATCTTTTTGATTGAAAATTGATTTCATTGGTTGAAAATTCATTTCATTGGTTGAAAATTTAACAATTTCATTGAAAATTCGTTTTTTTTCCTTGTTGAAAATATTCTTTTTAACTGAACATTAAGCCATTCCATTTTTGGTTAATATATTTCAATTTTTTTTAGTAGAACATTTAAGTATTTGCTTGAAAATTCATCTTCTTTTGTAGAAAAATTATCTTCTTGGTTGAAAATTTAATCATTTTGTTGAAATTTTATTTTTTGCTTAAAAATTAATTTTTTACATTGAAAATTGAGCTTTTCCATCTTTGTTTGAAAATTCAACTATTTAGTTAGTAATTCAATTTTTTGGATAGAAAATTCATCATTTTAATTGAAAATTTTTTTTTCGTTTTAAAATTTAACTATTTTGTTGAAGATTCGTCTTTTTGGTTGAGTTCAACTGTATTTGATTTAAAATTAAAATATTTTTTGGTTGGAATTTCAACTATTACATTCTTCATTGAGAAATCACTTTTTTTGTTCGAAAGTTGAACTACTTTGTTAAAAATTCTTTTTTTTTTGGGAAAGATTCATTATTTTTGTTGAAAATTCTACTCTTTCATTGAAAACTCAACTATTAAAAAAAAAGAAAATTTCTGTTAAACAATAATTTCTTTAACATTGGTTAAAAATTTCTCTTTTTTAGTTGAAAATTCATGTATTCCGTTGAAAATTCATCTTTTCGTTAAAAATTCAACTACTTGGTTAAAAGCTTAAGTGTTCTGTGAAAAACTCATTTTTTGAGTTGAAGACTCATCATTTTAGATAAAAATATATCTCTGCTTGAAAATTTAAAGATTTTGGTGCAAATTTGTCTTTTTCTAATCAAACATTAATTTTTCAGCTGGAAATTTAATTATTTTATCATTGGTTGAAAATTTATGTTCTTTGGTTGAAAATTCCACTGGTTAGAGAATTTATCTTTCTCAGATAAAAATTTCACTATTCGGTTAAAACTTGCACCAAATTGGTGCGAGAAAAATATATAAATAAATGAAGAGGAAAATTATTGGTAGGTGTGTTGCACTGGGGTGCAATTTCAATATTTGCCGTGGGCGCTATTTTCCGTAGATACGCCACTGCTACAAACCCTACAAATTTTTCAAAGAGGAAGAAAATATATGCCTTAAAATTTTTTATAAGTATCAGTCCATAAAATTAAAATTCGAACGATTTTTAAAATTGACTTTCAGGAAAATAATTCTCAGGCTGAATTCACACACATCCCTTTTCGATCGCGAGAGGTTCAATTGTAATTATTAAAATTGAAATTTAAGAATATAATTTTCAAAACCTCCTCCTTTATAGACGAATGCAAATGTTTTTCATTAGTTAGTTACGCCAATGTTAATGTGAGGTTTATGGAAATCTCCGAGAGATACAGACAGACATCCCCTTGTGTAAGTTTTGTTGCATGGAAAATCGTCGTGGTTATCCGTATTTGCGTCGCCCGTCGCCTTCGCATATTTGCATTTAGAAGAAGAGCATGTCTGCGTTAAAGCTAATTTGACTTTCCTCACGACTGTCAACAACTGGCCTCGGTCCTATCACAGGACAGAGTCCTATCACAGATATGTAAGGCAAAATTAAACGAGGTTGAGTTTGCATATCGTTCACATACGTATACACTCAGAAAACTGTGTACGAAGCCAGAACCGGAAGAATGAAAACATTTTTAGCCCATTTTGTCGCCTAACGCAACACGCCGACTAACGAGAAAAGGAACCGAGACAAAACGAGACTTTAATTGCTTTACATGCAGGTGCTTGCGAATGCACGAAGCATGAGTGCCATTTATTCTTTCAACCTTGTGCGCTAATATTTTTTCAATGTGTAGAATGTCACAAAAAAAAAGGATAGATTTATCGTAAGAATTATTTGCAACCACAGATTTACAAATTGACTGAATGAATCTTAAATAAAAAAAAGTGTTTGCCTTTTTTATTATACTCATCTCGCGTTACTGTACCAACCTCGGGCCTGATCGGCACAGTGACGGGCTCTATTTAGATCTAGTTTCAACCGGATTTAAAGCGATGAGTGAACACTTTTACGTCAACGCTCAGGACCACATGTATAGTTTCGGAAGCCGGCACGCGTACAAAAGTATATTTGCAGAAAGTCGCGATGTAAACAACTTCTGATACGGCACTGACTTTTCGAGCAAAGACCTTCAGTATAGGGCAGCAAGGGACGCTCGGGGGAGGAGACAGAAGCAATCAAGCGTGAAGAACCGTGAAGCCGGCACAAGAACGGGTGGCGCAGTAACGCGGGATGAGTGTATTATAAAAACTAGACGTGAATATTCTTATACACGTAAAAAGAGTTTATCTAAATATTAAATTACGTAAGTTGTAAGTTATTTCTCCTTCCATTTTGGCATCGTCCATAAAAATGACGTCGCGATTTTTTGGGCCATTTTACACCCCCTCTCCCTCTGTCACACAGTCACGCAAGGATCCAAGATTACATTTTAATTGAGTATAAAGCAATTTAAAAAATGAATTTTTATTCAACAACATTAGTTTCGTTATTAATGAGCGTTGGCAAATTTCAGGTTCAACGAAAACTATGCAGCTAGAAAAATTTTGTTCTGAGTTTCACGTAAATAATAATTTTAAACGTCTAATAAGGAGATGATTAGAGTTAAGATTTTTTATTTAATCTCATAAATTCCCTACCGAGAGTCTATTGGATGACTATTAATTCGCCAAAATTCTTTTTTATGGACTAATATGTTTATTTATTAAATTCTCATGTGAAATCATGTGAATATAACATTTTCAACACTTGTTTTTAATACGAAATTCGCTTTTTTCTTGAATTTTCTACAGTTGAAAATTGAAGAAAACTGAAAATTGGATTTTCAACAGTTGAATTTAAAAGCAATAGAATTTTTAACTGTTGATAATTGAAGAAAATTGATTCCTTGATGGTTGAATTTTTACATTGAAAGTTCAATTTTCTTTCGAAACTCGCTTTTTTCTTCAATTTTTAACTGTTGAAAATTGAAAAAAATTGTTTATTGAATTTTAAACAGTTGAATCACCGCATTTTCTTGAATATTCAACTGTTGAAAATTTCGGGAAATTGAACATTGCAGAAAATTACAATTTCAACAGCTTAGTTTTCGACAGTTGAATTTTCAACAATTGTATCTTCAACAGTTGAATCTTCAACAATTAAAAATTCATCAGCTGAGATTTCCAACAGTTGAAAATTCAAGAAAAAAGCGAAGATTCAACTGCTAAAAATTCAAATTTTTATTTTATTCAATTTGCAGCAGTGTAATTTTCATTTTGTTTAAATTCAATTCACAATTTTCCTCAGTTTTAAAGAGTTAAAAATTCATGAAAAAAAGAGTTTTTAAGAATATTGAATTTTAAATTGTTGAAAATTCAATTTTTTTCAATTTTCAGAAGTTAGAAATTATATTTTCTTTCAAAATTCGCTTTTTGTTGAATATTCAAATATTGAGAATTCAAGAAAATTGAAAATTGAATTTTCAATACTTGAATCATAGCTTTTTTATTTACTTCTTAACTGTTGAAAATTTCCAAAAATTCAACACTGCAGGAAATTGAAATTTCAACAGTTTAATTTTCATCAGTTAAAAATTAAAAAAAAAGGCAAAAATTCAACTGTTGAAAATTCAAATTTTTATTTTCTTCAATTTTCCACAATTGAAAATTCTATTTTCTTTCAAAACTCGCTTTCCTCTTAAATTTTAAACTGTTGAAAATCAAAGAAAATTGAGAATTGAATTTTTAACAGTTGAATTATCGCTTTTTTCTTGAATTTTTAACTGTTGAAAATAAAAATAAAATTGAACATTGCAGAAAATGGAATTTCAATAGTTTTATTTTCCATAGTTTAATTTTGAATAGTTGTATCTTTAACAGTTATACCTTCAGCAATTGAAAATTCAACTGTTGAAATTCAATTTTCTTTTAAAATTATCTTTTTCCTTTAATTGTCAACTGTTGAAATTTGAAGAAAACAGGTAATTCTGAAAATTGAAAATTGAATTTTCAACAGATGGAAATTCAACTATTGAAAATTCATTTGTTGAAATTGAAAATTGAAAAAAACTTGAAAATTTAATTTTAAATAGTTAAATTTTCTACTGCTGAAAATTCATTTTTTCAATTTTTATTGAAAATTCGCTTTTTTCTTGAATTCTCAAGTGTTGAGAAGTGAAGAAAATTGAAAACTGAATTTTCAAGAGACGAATTTTCAATTTTCAACAGTTGAAAATTCAATTGTGGAAAATTCATGGTGAAAGCGAATTTTGATAGAAAATTGAATTCTCAACTGTTAAAAACTCAAATGTCAAAAATTCAGTTTTCAATTTTCTCCAATTTTCAACAGTTGAAAATTCAAGAAAAAAGCGAGTTTTGAAAGAAAATTGAATTTTCAACGGTTAAATTTTCAATTGTTGAAGATTCAACTATTCAAGATATAACTTAAATTTTTGAAAGTAGAACTTTCCACAGTTGAAAATTCAACTGTTGAAAACTCAATTTTCTCTCAAAATTCGCTTTTTTGTTGGATTCTCAGTTGTTGAAAATTCAAGAAAAAAAGCGAATTTGTTATTTAAAAAAAGTGTTGTAAATGTCATATTTGCATAATATTACGTGAGATTTTTACAAATAAACATTTTAATCCATAAACAAATTTTTTGAAAAAGTCGTTTTTTTCCAAAACGGGACGCCATTGACAAAAAATATTTGGGCAAATTAGTAGTCATCCAATAGACTCTCAGTAGAGAATTTATGAGATTTAACAAAAATCCCAACTCAGCCCATTTCCTTGTAAGTTTAGAGTGAATGGTTTTCTTGATGATATTATAATTTCAACCGCGACACCACAGAGTTTGACACCCCCTCCACCTCCCTGTCACGTTCCGTCACGTTCTATGAAACCCCACCCCCTGGCCAAGGAGCGGGACGTCATTTATGAACGACGCCCTTGAAACAATTATGTACTACCGTTAAATGGGGCTAAGCGGCGCGTGTGGGGGAAAACGACTCACGCCCCATGTAGAAATCACCCCATTTGTCCCCATTTCAATAAGGGCAGTAGTCGGAATCTCAGTAGAACAACTGGACTAATAAGTTCTAGTCAGGATCCTTATTGCCCTGTTGAGATCAGAAAAAAAGAGAGGGCCTTGCTAGTTCTGTGACGCTGTTTTAGCCGGATTCTACCTAGAACTTCTAACAAGGTCCTAACAGGAATACCCTTCCACCGCCCGTCTAGGGCCTTTCTGTTTTCCGGTACGTTCAACATTCATATGTGATATAAACATATGTGAAAAACGATTTGTAAACAACAAAATGAACAATAATATTTAAATACATACAAAATTTAGGATATATGGATGATTCTCATCAAATATGCACATTTGTGTAACCGCTAAATATTTTATTAATCAAAGATGCTAATATAATGAGTTTAGGTGTTTTTAATGCAGTATGTTGGTTCTTATTAAGGGTATTTGTAAAACTTGGAAATTTTTTTTTTATATCTAAAAATTCGCGAAAGTGCGAAATGTAATCTCCCCTGGCTGTAACCACCTATGGGTCGGAAGGTTCCACATGTAACTGAAGATGCAATTATCAACTTTGATCATTCAAATTTATCTTAAATTAATTTTGTATATAGTCTAATGTAATGATATTGAAGACACGTTTTCATTTTTTTATCTTAGCCTTCAGAGCATATTGAACTTTGTAAATTGTTTTGCGACGATATGTTTTTTGGCTTTATAGGGATAGGGAATAAACTTGAAGATGTTCTCCATGAATTTTAACTTTTGCATGAATGCTAAAATGTGTAATAAGCAAAGTATAAGACATTTTCCACGAAAATCAGGCGCGTACCTTTATTACTGTAATTTGCCTGGCACGTTATATTTCTAAGAAAATCAACATATTCTAAATAAGTTATAGCACAACATTTTTATCCTAGTAACCTTCAAACAAAATCACTTTTAGGTTTTGAAAACTGAATTTATTTTTTCTTTAAATTAGGAAAAATATGGCGTGTAATTTCCCCTGGCCTGTAATATTCTCTGGCATGTTTTAGAGCAATTTGAAGTTTCTAACAACTTTTAAAACAGATAGTAGAGAATATAGTCATTTCATCTAC
>JAUMHM010000031.1:41372899-41402530 GCA_032362435.1 Melikaiella ostensackeni | reverse complement strand
ACTTCAACAAATGTCAAGCTATCAAGCTGAAAATCTGACAGAACGTCAATGACACTTCTACCAACACAACAATAAAAAGAGAATTGAAATCGGCCGCACGAGAGCGCCACACGGTGACGAGCCCTAAAACTTTTTGATCAAGGTGGTATCGTCATCGGAAAACTATGAAAATAATGCTTGAAGAAACACAGTAAATCCCAGAGATATTTTTTATCTGAAGTTGGATAAAAATGCTGTAAACAATTGACAACTACATATAAAGTCGTGAATGTGGTTGTGTATCATTCTCCAGATGAAAATTATCTGACGTCGGATGACTGTAGTTGTCAATTGTTTGCAATGTTCTTATCCAACTTCAGATGAAAAATATATCTGGGATTTACTGTGAACATAAGACTTCTTAAACTGAACTTCTCGCGGTCAAAAGAGGATGTGCGTGGATTCAGCCTGAGAAGTATTGTCCCGAAAGTAAATTTAAAAAATAGTTCGGATTTTAACTTCAAGGACCGACACTTGTAGAGAATTTCAAGGCGCATTTTTTTTGTTGAAAAAACTTGTAGGTTTTGTAGTTTTTGAAGTGATTGGTAAGAAGTAGATTTTTTGAAAACAAAAAATTTCAATCTTTTTTCACTTCAACTCGCGCTAACTAAGCCAATTCTCTAGAATTTTTTGTTTTTATTAATACTAAATTACGTGTTTAAGTCTTCTGGAACTATTTAAGAAAGAAAAGCGTAAACATTCTGAAAAAAGTTGTTAATTTTGTTTTTGAGACTTTGTAAAAATCATGAATTTCAGCCTTCAAGCGCTTCGTTTATCGAGCGAATTTTAAGCAACGGAAAACTCCGAGTAATAAAGTTGTTGATTGAGGTTCAAAGGAGTATATTTGGAAAGTTTTAGTTTAATCGGATTAATGGTTTCAAAATTATGAATGCTTCAAATTGCAGGCGGCAATCTTGACGCTGCCCTATGCACGTGCCTCCACGGCAACGAACGTGTTGCAACGGACGATATGAAGGTCAAGTCGGATACCAAAATAATACCTAAGATACTATCACTGAAATAATTTCTCTATTAGACATTTTGAACAATAAATTATTAAAATAATACTTTATTAAAAATTATTTTCAATCATTTTCGTCATTCTCTTAAGTTTCTTGGGCATCTGGACTCTCAGTTGTTGCTTTTAGAAAAACGCATGTGCCAAAATTCCTATCGCACTGGCAATAGGAATGTCCTCGAACTGAAAAAATATTTGATTCCACTTTGCGAATAAATTGCTAATAAAACCGAAAAATGAAATACTGTGTAATTTTTATTTTGCCCGGGACATGAATCTAAAAATAGAGTTTTGCTGTTGAATTTTCCTCCATCAAATTCTTTTAATATAGTGTAGTGAATAAAACTGCAAACAGTGTTCGCACCCTTCTTTACAATTTCATCAAGAATAGGGAACATATGGCTCTCGTTCGTTGTATGAACATGTACAGGTACATGTATATTAAATAAAAAAGCCATACTAAACGTAGGTAAAACTGTGCGGAAACGGGTAATTTTAGTAATGACAAATTCTGTGCTAGACTGCTGTTTTCAGACAGTAATTTCTTCTTTAATTTCAAATAAATTTCGGCATTTTGCTTGTGATTAATTACTTCTTCGTCTACATCTCCTTTTGTCTCATTTTTATAGCAAGTGTTGCACACGTCAGTTCTAGGTATTTTAAAAGTAAAGCCAACATGGCGGTTAAAATAATTACAATAAACAATTTTACTTCACGTGAAGTAAGCCCCTGTTTTTTCTGAACGAAAATCTCCGAACAATTTGTGAAGTTCTATAAGACCTAGTGAAGGGTTTTTAAAATATTTTAGATTATTACATTCTCATCAGAGAAGGTATTATTGGAATTTTGTTTTTAATGTGAACTGTGATATGAGATTGATTCACAATACTCTTCAATCATTCTTTTTGAATCTTCCGTTAATTTAAAATGACTTTCGCGTCGTCCACCTGTCAAATTTTTTCTTGGCTGCTTATTCAAAATCTTTTTTGTGAATATTTTCAACTTTTTGTTTGCCCAAATACAGAAAAGCACAACAAAATTTCTTGCAAACTGAAACATTTTCTTCGTCAGTAGGAAATAAATCAATCCAATGAGCTAATCACCCTACTTTTTCACCTGCATTCCTGCTGTCCAACAGAAAATCTTAGTAAGTGAAATTTGCCATAGAGGTTATTTTCTCATGCAGATATGCCTGAAAATAGTTACTATGGCAAATGTCACTTATGTACTAGGTTTTCCCGTTGGACAGCAGATTCGTTTCGATAGGATCCTTGCATTTAATATTCCACTGAGAAGCAAATTTTGTTTATTAAACTTTTCGAGGTTCCAAAAGTTTTTATGTACTTCTTCTTTTTGAAGTCTTGAAAATTTTTGGCAACATTTTTCTCCACAGCAGGAGTCAATAGGCTTGAAAAATCTATCTGGGATTATAATATCTTTCACACCGTCTTTCTTAGTTTTAAACTTTGTAATGCATTCTTTTCCTTAAAATAGTAACAAATAATGCTATTAACATTTTTCTCAAAAAATAAATATAATTACTTTAGGATATCCATAAATAATACAATACAAAATTATTTAAGAAATTGAGAATAAAAAATAGTCGTAAAAAATTACATTTAAAATAAAAATTTATTAAAAATTTTTATTAATGGTTTCCAATCGTACCTGATTTCCGGAACATTTTTTTCTATTTTTAATCCATAACTCTCCATTCCTATTTTTTCCTATCTCGATTCATTTTTAGTTCTTGCTTAAATTAATAGTGTATCAACTAAAGTAAACCTATCTCAAAAATAATACTTTTGCAGCTATTTTAAAAAAATGATCCACTTACTGGTTCCTTGCTTTATTTATAGTATATATTAGAAGGGAACTAAAAACGTTTGCTATTATTTGTTTTGGTATCCGACTTGACCTTCATATCGTCCACTGCAACACGTTCGTAGCCTAGGAGGCATATGCATAAGGGCAGCGTCAAGATTGCCGCTTGCAATTTAAAATATTCATAATTTTTGAAGCATTAATCCGATTGAGCTGAAACTTTCCGGAAAACTTCTTTTAACTTAAATCAATAACTTTCTCAATCTAAGTTCTCCGATGCTTAAAATTTGCTCGATAAATGAAGCGCTTGAAGTATGAAATTCATGATTTTTGCAAAGTCTCAAAAAAAATCACCAACTTTTTTGTTTGTGAGAATAATTATGTTTTTCTTTCTTGAATACTTTTAGAAGACTGAAACACGTAATTTAGCATTAAAAAAATAAAAAATTCAGAAAATTGGCCCACGATCATTTTGAGGCCAAAAAGGCAAAAACTCCCTAGGGGGTTTTTGAATAAACTTGATTTTTTATTTTTGTTTGGAGGTTATCATGTACATCTCCGTAAACATAACTCCAAAGTTGAGCTTCTTTGGCTTGAAGTCTGTGATTCGGCATCCAAGAAAGGCTCTAAATTTTGAATACCGTTGAACACCTTGAACTTATTAAAATTATTTGAAACATGTGCATAAAGTCAGATTTAATCAGTTTTTTGGAAATTTCTCCTTTTTAGAGCATCCTCTTTCTAAAGCAGCCTGAATAAGAATTCAAGTTTGTAAAATTTCCCGTAAAAATAAAAACAAAATGAATGTTTATCTCTCATAGTTTACGAGATATGGCCTTCAGAATTTTTTTCAATGAAAAATTTGTATGAACATTTTTTTTATTGCAGTTTTAGTAAATTATCTCATTTCCTGTGCAGCGTAAATGGAAGTTGTACTCATATAAATTGAAGTACAGTTAATTTCCACCAAATCTAAAAAAAAGAATGTTCTATCTCTCATAAGACCGAACTTGCAGCGCCCCGAAAAGTTACCATTTTTTATGAAATTTTGTCAGGCGTTGAGTTTTTTCGAAATAAGTTGTTTCTGGTACAATTTTTTTCGTTTTTCTGAAGCACAATAGATAAATTCCATAACGATTTTTATCGTACGTTCTTGATTTTGGCATTCTTACGGATAGTGCGTGTCAGTGCGATGAAATTTTCACAATATCAATAATAAAAAAAAGATCTATAATAATCGATTCAAATTGCAATCAATTTCTTCTAGTTTTACAGGGAATCGTACTCATTTTTATTCTTACAAAAACAACCTTTTACACGAAGTGCACCAGAAACAAGTTATTTCGAAAAATCTCATTGCTTGACAAAAATTCATAAAAAATGTTATTTCTCAGGACGTCGTAGTCTCGCGCTTATGAGAGATAGAGTATTCTTTTTTTTTAGATTTTGTGGAAATTAAGTTTACTCCAACTTATATAAGCATAATTTTCATTTACCGAAACTATAGAGATAGAACATTCAATTTTTTGTTGTTTTACGGGAAATATTACACACTTAAATTCTTATTTGAGATACTTTAGACAGAGGATGCTATGAAAAGGAGAAATTTCCAAAAAAAATGATGAAAACTGAGTTTATACACCTGTTTCAAATAATTTTAATAAGTTCGAAGTATCCAAAGGTATTCAACATTAAGAGCCTTTTTTGGATGCCGAATCACAGACTTCAAGTCAAAGAAGCTCAAATTTCGAGTTATCTCCATGAAGATATACATAATAACCTCCAAATAAAAATAAAAAATCAAGTTTATTCAAAAATCCGAGAATCAAAAAAAACGAGAGGTGAGAGCCCATTTGGACTGAAGTCAGTCGGGACACACTGTGATGTTATTCTTATCTTTGAAAATTAAAGAATTTTATTCCAGATTGAACGAATTCATAACAGATCAATAATATAATACTTTTTTGTTCCTCGTTCTTTTTTCGTAAGACGCACCTCAAAACGCATATGAAAAACTAGCGGTTAAAAAAATTTGAAACTTGAGCAAAAACTTGTGTTTACACTCTTAAAAGCTAAAAGATTTACTGCGATAGATTCACAAAGACTACCGAGGAATGAAACATGTTTCAAATTTTTAAATTAAGAAAAGCTCATTTTTTGGTTTTACTTGGGTCTCAAAGAAAAGCTTAGGTTTATTTATTTCAGAAAGTTAAATTTTGAAAATGGGATAATTACTTTGGTAGTATTTTGCTATTTTTTTGAAAATTTTTAAAATTCTGTGAGCGTTTTAATCTTCCTCGAATTAAAAAATGTCATTAGGAAAATTTGTAAGCTCATGAAAAACTAATCATAATTAGTGCAAGTCCTTTTGGAAAATTCCTTTTAGTTTCATAAATTACAAAATAAATGAGTGACAGTTGAATCCACCGAAAGCCACTTTCCCATATATTTTGTGCAGGGTCCTTTTTGAGTTTTGATTAAATCAACATGGTTAGCGAAAATAATCTTCTTAGTGAGTCTCTAGAAAAGTATGTCAAAGTCTGATTTGATTTGTTGAATCCTTAAAAAATTAGCCTGACTTCAACATTCAGGTAACCCACACACATACAGACAAAAATAATTTCCTTATTTCTGAATGGAAACACTTGAAACGAAACAATTAAAACCATGAAGCGTTCAAAATTGTAGGATCCTTAACTTCGTTTAAAACTGCACAATGTTTGAATTAAGTTGTGAAATTACATCGTTTAAAATTATTTTTCCAGTTTTGTGGAATATATTATGTTCATTCATATAATTGGAAATTACTTAAAATTACGATTTTAATTTGAAATCATAAAATTTAAAAGTTTCTGCTTGAGTATCGCTTTTATTTCACTGTCAAATATTGTGGAATTTTCATTAGTTGCGTTATTAAAATCTCAAAAACAAAATTCTTCATATTTGAAGAACTTACATTTAGAATTGATAACTTATAAATTGTTCAATTTCAAAGGTTTAAATTTGAAATTATCTAATGATTAAATTTTTCATTTTTTATTATTCAATTGGAAACATTTTCAAAATGAAATTATCAAATTTCTCGCACTTTTCATTTGAAATTGTCTAATGCAATCATTTTAAAACCTGTATAAAAATATTGCAATTAATTTGTTCTACCTGCATCTCTTCATACAATAGAATACTACCTGCAGAAATCAATTGAAAAATAAATTTCTTTCTTCAGTTCATAACTGTTTGGAAAAAGACAAGAGACCTTTTCATTAATTTTTTGTTAATCAAAAATCCAGTTTGCCTTTCATTACTCCTAACAAGAAGAAACTTGTAATTTTAATTTGATCACTTTTTGCACTATTTTAGCTAACTTTAATAGATCCCAATGTCAGGTAATAATTCTTATAATATGCCTAACATAATGAAAATTGTTATTCAAATATAAACTAAAGAATTTCCATGCGATGGGAAACAACTTCAACCGGGAAAATAATTTCACAAAATATCGAATTGACTCATACCAATGCGAATTTGTCATCATGCCGGCGCCTCTGCAAATTCTTGCGGACAGTCAAGGACTGTTTCTCTGACTATCAGAAACTATTTCTCCGACTCTCATTCTGGTGCTTTGCTTCCAAGTCACGAAATTACTCAATTCAAGTCTTTAAAAATATGAAGAATTTTTTTATAACCATGTCATGACTTTCTACAATTTGCTAAGAACTGTCTGATGAAAAATCCAGAACTGTTGTTCTTGAACTGGGCTTGAATACTTTTATGACATTTTTTAATTTTCTATGAAGTTGAAGTTTCTATGAGTTTATGATCCGTTCATGAAAAGTATACTCGTAAGAGACCATCAACACGGAGAAAAATGCAAACTGAGTACTAGAAGTCTAGTAATTCATTTTCACGTTCATTTTTTTGGGAAGAATACTATATATTTTATATTTGGAACTACGCGTACAATACCTTTGGTAATAAAATTGGTAAACGGTCATGGACTAGATGACGCAAAGGTACGGCAAGTCTGAGACTCAGACCCAGAATTTCATCGTGAAAATGAAATGCTAAACTTTTAACATTCAGTCTTATTTCCCTATGTTCACTATTCTATATCGAGTATTCAAAGATAGATTTTGAATCCGCATTTTTCTCCGTGAAAATGATGGCCTACCCAAAAGTCTAGCACTACTCCAGCAAATTTTCCAGCACTTTTTTTCCGTGTAGAAACTTCTTGTAAAAGAGGAAAAACTGAAGAATTACTTGGATTTTGGTTGTCTCGTAGAAAGACGAATCTAAATTCAAATGAGGGTTGACATAGCTTCTTAGCTCTTCCACATTCGTATTGCAGGTTGCATACTGCTCGTTATATCCCCTTCTCAGTAACAGTATGTCAATGTCACTCGTTGGAACAAGAGCTAAAACCGGGAAATCTTAATACTCCATCGACAAGAAACGAGCTAACGTAAGTCGCATCAGCGTATTCTCGACAGTCGATTGATAGACAGGTTGCGTCCTAAGTAGGTAGATAGTTGAGTAGGTGGTTATCTCTGGCGAGGTGTCTTCCTAATGCAAATAGTCATCGACAAGCGATAGGCGATAGATGAAGGCAAATGAGGATAGCTCACGACAGTTCTTTCGGCATAAATTATGTTTGACATCAGATAGATGCGGTGATCTTTTCCTTCCCTCAAATTTCACCGTGGTAGATGACACCGAAAAACTGATCGAATCATGATTTAGTGCGAGCTGAGTACCATTATGGTCATTTCACATATGGTAATTATTATCGACTAATTATCAGAATATGCGAACGGTCGACGCGAACTAGCGACAGGTTTGCGAATTTACAGAAATGCGTGACTTATGTAATGTAAATTTTGGTGAATCCGTAATTTCATAGCGTTTCTGGATGAGTAGATTGCCATCGCCGTCAATGAGTGTATAAATTTACAAAAAATGTGATTTACAGTGGTAACATAAAGCGGGTTTCGGTATTTTTTTTGCTTACAGGGTACGCGAAAGCCCCAGTTGTTGTGTTTATTGAATCAACCGCTTTTTAGGGGCCATCAACGGCATAATTGATCAGAAGGACGAACTTGCTAATATAATCAAAAGGCGAACTACGATTCTTGGTCAAATGGCGATGTTCCGGATAATGATTTTCCATTTTTATATGATGGACTGAAAACTCTCTTATCTCATCGTCCCGTCAACAAAATTTTGTTCGTTAATCATGCGAATTTAAATGAATTCATTGTTCCTTATCGTCATCGATGCACCATCATTGAGATATTTCGTATCATATATCAAATTGAAATTGTCCATCACGTTAAATAATTTTATGTGACTTTCTCACTAAATTTTATCAGAATTTTACACTAGATTTTTTTATATTATACACTGACTGAACTTGAATCGAGTCGTTAAGATTTGATTTGCTTCAAATATTCAATAATTTCGATTTTGTATATCTCTCAGAAATATATTTAGAATGTTTGCGGAATGTTTATGTTAGTGAATTTTAGCGTATTATAATTCGCCTGATTATTTTTCTCAATTTTATTGAACACTTAGCATAATACAGGTATATTGATAGATGACATACATCAATTTTGAATAAACAGGTAATTTAAATTTTACACATTTCATGTTGGATTTATAATACTCATTTTTGCATGAACCAAGAGCTTCTTATTATATGAAATACATATTTGACCTATAATATGTTTATATTTTTTAAACAAGTAGTTAAACTCCTTTAAGTCACCTTAACAATATTTCGACGAATCATGAAAATCGTCACATTAGTTACAAATAATAATCTACAAGCGTACGCAGCTAATACATTCCGTTCGCAGCAAGGAGTTGGTTCGCAGAGTTGTTTTTGTTTTTTTATTCCTGTTTTTTTAAACTGGTTTATTTTATTTTTTTAATTTTGAAATATAATTATATATATCTAAAGCTAAAACCGCGTAAGTCCATTTCCAGATGTCACTTGTTCCTCACGTAGCATAACACTGTTCTACAAAATTTTGTCTCTTAAATATTTCTGGCAATTTTTTATAGATTTTCGGACGTTGATTCCAAATCTGGAAACAAAAATGGTCCATCACGTTAAGTTTCTGAGAAATACCGGGTTAAAAGGTCGAAATAACGCGTTTTTGTCCTGTATATGCAAATATTTTTCTTGTCACTATTTAAAGTTATAGTCGAAGATTTAGCTTTCCATAGCTCAATTGAAAAATGAAATAAAGGTCAATTTAATATATATAAAATTCTTCGAGATCAATCTTAAATCTTGGAAATTGTACATCAAAATAGAATTGATAATTGAAAACTAATATCTTTGAAGTCAATGTATTTCACGTTTTACTTATCAAGTTTCTTTATTTTTCCTCTTCAGTTAATAAGTTTTTTATTTTTTCATGGTTCAAAATACTTGGAATAAAAAAGAAACGTGATCTCTTGGACTTCTGGTATTAGTTTGAGTAAAAATAATTAAATTGCTTAAATCTATTACAATTACAATTTTTCAATTTTAAGCATGAGCTTTAACCTTCTTAGTTTATTATATGAAAAAGTCAGAATAATTTCAACATTAAATTATTTCAAACAAGAATCGCTTAATATTAAAAAATTTTGAATTGAAAACATTGAAAGTAGTTTGGTTTCATTTTTAACTCTCTAAAAATTTTATCGTTTGAAAATGATTATATTTTATAGTTGGAATAATAATTAAAACAAATGTTTTTTTAAATAATTGATTTCAACCTCAAATGTCCAAATTTTTATGGTCTTAAATTTACATTCGCATAATATGGTAATTGTCTAGAATCGCGGCTTTTCCGAATTTCCATAATTTGATCAAAGTTGCCCTCAAAAACCATCCCTCAGGGCCCTAAGTAGTGGAATGAGATTTTTGTAATATATTATATTGAAGTTTATTAACTTTTTAAAACCATTTTATTCCTAATTCATCACTAATCTATGTGTCATATATTTTTATTATCTTTCAAAATAATTGATATGATGTATAAAAAAAAAATACTGACAGTACTTAAGTTTCGTTATAGCTCTGTTAAAGAGAGCTCTTCAAAATGTAATTCATTCTCGTGAGTATTCCAATTTTTATGTACTTTTATACGAGTGATCTAAAATAAATCATTTATTTACAGTTTCCCTGCTTTCTGAAATAATTCTTTCAATATTTTTCATATTATTTATGTCTACACTGATTTTTCTGTGTTGATTTTCCTCTAATAATTCCTATAATATTTTTCTATAATCGCCAAAAAATTATAAGAAATCCATCATAGGAAAACCATTATAGGCTAATACTGAAATTCCTATAATATTTTTTCATTAGGGCAAAACAAAGTTATTCTGCATGGTTAATGAAAATATATGGCACATTGATTAGGGGATGGTATTCGAGGGTGAATAAAAGGATCTTAGGAAGATAAAAATTAAAACATTCGCAATTTAACCATTTAAAATTAAAAAATTTAAATAATTAAATAAATCCAAACTCAAAGCCTTCGATATTGAACAACCTGTGAATGAGGAATATATAAAATTGTACATTTTCAAAGACTTGAAAACTATAAAAGAGGATAAATTCTTATTCTTAGACTTATCAATATAAATAATTTCAGTACTTAGCATTTAAAACTGAAATTCAATCAATTTTACAACTTAAAAGTTAACCATTTTTAAATTTAAAGCGTTTAAATTTGACGTGCCAAAAAATTGTACAATATTAAATTTATAGCCTTTGAAGTTTAAATTGCACAGCTTTCAAGACGTAAATATTACGAGTATTCATTTCTTTTTCCAAAATTATGAGTTTTATATTTATGGCAATAAAAATTTGGTAGAATCAAAATGAAACATTAAGAATTGTACATATAAAATGGGTGTGTTTAAGTGTGGATATTTTCTAATTGAAAAACTGAAAGTTCAATTTCAAGTCTACAAAACTGAAATAACGTTTTAAATGTGCGACAGAGTATCAAAATGAAAAATCTCGAAATGAAATATTCAAGATTACTAATTAAATACTGATACATATTTGAATATTAACTCTCATCTTAAAATCCTTCAAAATTGTAGAATATAAAATTGAAAGCGTTCTTTTCAACTTGAGTAAACGTTTGAAATGAAATTTAATTTAGTAATTAATATCTAATTTCAGTTTTTAAAAATATTTAATGTTTAGTATTATAGTTATATATTGTGTTTAAAACTTTAAATGATTAAATAAATCCCAAATCAAAGCCTTCGGTATTAAACAATTTGTAAATGAGGAATACTTAATATTGTACATTTTCAAAGGCTTGGAAGATATAAAAATTGTTACATTTGTATTCTTAGGCTCACTAATATAAATAATTCCAGTACTAAGCATTTGAAACTGAAAATTAACAATTTCACAACCTAAAAGTGAATCATTTTCAAACTGAGAGCATTTGGAATTAAAAAATTTTGAATTTGAAGTGCTGAAAAATTGTACAATATCAAATTTATAGCCTTCGAAATTAAAAATGGACAGCTTTCAAAACGCAAATATTACAATTTTTTCTTCAAAATTATGAGTTTAATATTTAGAGCCCCTTCTCAAATTAATCTCAGAAAAAATGAAAAAATTTTGCCTTACAAACAAAACCATGCAAGAATTAGGCATTCAGTATTGAATGATTTTAAATTTGATATTGTTCTTAATTGAACATTTTAAACTCAATGCCTCTCAAATTATTTTTTTGAAGTGATCAAATTGTACAATTTGAAATTGGATTCATAATAATCTTGTTTTATATTTGTAGATTATTAATTGACAATGCAATGTTTCCCGCGCGCTGTAGCACGCGCATAACATCGCTAGCAAAAAATAAAATAAATATAAACTTGAATATTTCAAAAATTTCACTTGTGATTCAAGAAAATAAAACGGCTCGGGGATTGATGGAATCCTAGAATTTCAAAGTAAACGAGAGTTCAAAGCTTTTAAATTTTACGTTAAAAAAGATCAAAGGCCTGTGTTTACTTTTTACCGCTTTTCATTTTAATATAGTTTCTTTAAACGCAGGATTGTGGGCAGTAATTTAAAAAAATGAACGTAGCTTTTGAAGTTGAAAGCATAACACGTTTTTCAGAATTTAGTTTTATTTACGAGGTGTGGCTATTAAATAACTGGACTGATTTTTTGCCGCTTGCTTGGGGCCTCGGCAACAACAAGCAGTGTATAATATTGATGTGTGTTCTCTTCCCCCCCCTGCCCTCCAAATTTCAAGGTTGTACGACCATCAGTATGACAGTAAACTTTGTTCGAAGTTGACCGTCTACCTGAGCTCCGCCGGAATTATGTTTAGTGTGAAAGCAGAACAGCGCGTCAACATGAAGTTTCTTGTGAAACTTGAAAGATCCGCTACAGAAACGTATAATTTGTTAAAGAAAGTTTTGTGCTAATGAGTGTCTATCTCGTACTCAAGTTGTCGGTAGACTTAAACAATCTAAGGAGGGGAGGTAAGTGATTGAAGACGATCCGCGTCCCGGCCGTCCTCGCACATTGAAAATCGACTGTAACAGGAGTAAACAGGAGGATGGTAACAGTCAAAAATCGATGCCTGACCATTGGAGCAATCGCTGACTTAGTAAACATCGATAAAGAAACTGTTAGAAAAATTTTAAATGAAAATTTACACGCGTAACAAAAAAAGACCTGAAATGTGGAAGAACGGCATTTGGATTCTTCACCAGGACAACGCGCCAGTACGCAAGGCGCTGTCTGTCCAGAGGTTTTTTTCTGTTCTCGAAAATCATGTCTGAGCTAAAATCAACCAGATTCGAGTCGGTGGAAGCTGTGAAGGAAAAAACGGCGCAGCTCATGAAAGACCTATCAAAAAAGGCCTTGCAACATTGCTTCAAACAATGGAAGATTCGTATAGAGTGGTGTAGGGATCGGAAAGGAGACTACGTTGAAGGGGATAACAAGTTCATTGAATAATTTTTGTTAGAGCATCAGTCCGGTTATTTACTAGCCACACGTCCTGGTTAAGTTACGCTTAAATCCGATGTGGAATGTCTGCAGGCGCAGAAGGTTCAAAAACTGAGAAACGATGCGCATTCGATTTGATCATTCAATATGTTGGTTGGAGCTATTTCGATTCCATTCTGGCCTCAATCTGCTTTTGGTTCAAGCTTAATGCAAACCGACATTCGGTCTCGGAACAACAGAAAATTTATATTTCGGTGGGAACCAAAGCAAAGAGCCGAGTTGCGTGCTGAGGGCTATCAGTGAAACGAGACGCACCGGAATTTAGTCAGCTTCCCGAGTGAATTTTTCTATCTCTCGTTGGCTTTTGTCTGCGACCTTCGCGTATGACCATTATAAACTACCCAGGGCAAAGCTCACCAGGAAAGGCTAACACAATCGAGTAAAATACGGTTGCAGTAGCCGGCAGACTCAGGAAGTGGCTTTCCCCTCGGAAAATGGCTGTGCGGATTCCTGGATTCAACCAGGAGTTTAATTCTGCCGTCGCTGATTTTTTTTGTCCTCACATAAAATCACAGTTCAGGAAGGACTCGCAGAAAAAAAATAGTAGGGTACATGACATCTGTCTCACTGAATAAATTCTATATCTTATCGGTACTGCTTCCCTCTTAACAAAAGAACTTCCTTTATTCAGAAAATTATGCCTAATGAGACAAATGTATCCATAAAAAAAATGTTTACGATGAATATGAATAAGCATCAGTAAAACTCAATACTTCTTTCCATTTGAAACGCGAACTTGGTAAAGGGAAATTCTTGATATGTATAGGAGAAGTAAGTTACTCGTTACATTTCATGCAGCAGAAAAGAATGGCAATACTGGTAGAAACGGGACATCAGGAATAGAAGGAGTTCACATTGTACTATCTATGTAGTTTATACTTCTCATATGCGGGTTTTCGCATCACAAATGCAGCTCACGCAGAGAATCTAAAAAAGTTAATATCTGCCGTCGAGTTGGCGTGCCTCGACTTCAAAGCAGATTTGTTTTCGCATTTCCAGGTTTATTTGGCTCGTTTATAGCACCCTCAGCCTCCCGCACCTATTCCTCTCATTCGCTCCTTCTCTTCTTACTTTTCAGATAGTGCTCTTCGACGTTATGAACGCGAAAATCTTGTTAGCCTCTTTAGCTCAAGTAGGAAAGGTATTTTATCGTGCCAAAGTCATCGTATTCGATATCATGAAAGAAAACAGCGCCCTATTTCATTTCTGCCTTCTGCCATTTCCCACCTGTAACCTGTAACAAGTTAACATCTATATAAAAAGGTTTTTCTATAATAAACAGAATCAGGTAGGACGGCACATACAGTCATTTTAATGCTAATATGCCGAAAATACTAAAGATTGTATCTTCGTCGCTTTGGTTTCTATTCACTGAAATTATGTCTTCGGTCGCTAGAAAATCATTCTTAATTTGCTGTAATAAATAAAAATAAGAGCCCGCCGCATTAGCTGCAGGGTAGGGTAACTTGATGCATGGGCAGTTTTTAAAAAGAATCAATCATGAAGTACTTTAATTTTCGTAGATTCAGTTTTTGCAACAAGCGAAGCAAAGCTAAGATATTGATCCACGCGTTACATATTTTACCATCACCTTATCAAATGAATTTTTCTTCCTATCGATTAATATGTGTTACGCGCGCTGCATCTCTACTACGTTTGCTTTTTCTCTTCAAGAGCCACGCTGATTTCATCATTCCACCAAGCATCTCCAGTATTTCTTCCTACAGCCGTAGTACCGCTCACTTCAGATGCACTCTTGAAAATGCTATCCCGTGGTATTTTCCATGCACCCTCTACATTTTTATTGCCTAATTCCGTCTTTCAGTCTTCTCTATGATGTCATAAATATTTTTTTAGCTTTTTACGATATACTATTTGTACTTCTGGTTTCTGCAATTTCTCTATTCTGACTCGCGTCAGCTTTGACTTATTATTAATTCTTCGAATACTTCAATTATTCATTCCATGTATGACAACTAGAGGGTCTGAGATTCAGAAGCTAGTTGCTTCGAGCGAAAATTTGGAACGATGTAATCACACTTTTTTTGTTTTTATTAAAGCCAACTCAAATTGAGTTTTGGTTCGCTGTGTCCTAGTTTCTCTTCCTCTCGTATCAATTCGTTTGAATATATTTATTCCGTTATCTTGAATCGATCTCTATTTGTCCTCTCCCATCCTGACTTTTGATCATGTATCCCAGTCTAGAGATGCATACAGAAAGTTATTTCTGCATTTGAGATACGTTACGAACGTAACGAGAAATGTAGAAGAGGGCTCTCTATAGATCCTGTTCCAGATAGTAAAGCTTGTTACGTCTGTGCCCGCAGCTACGGTATCATGTAGGTTGTGTTATCCATGTTTTCCCATATGTTAATTCCGGGAATGCGCGAGCTCGGAACTGAACACTGTTTCGTTAGGCAGTGATGCGTACGTAAGCTTGTCCGCGTGAATATCAACCTAAAGTTTAAATTATGTATTATAAGTTGTCGATTTCAACAACAATGGATTCATGACTTACGATTGGTATGTACAGATTTTAACTTCATTATGTACTGGAATTCTGCTATATAATACAATTTTTATCAGGTAGCATAGATTGGAAGATGGTCCATTAAATAAATTGTTAGTAGAAAACCACACTTAATGTTATAAAATTAGTGAAATCGGTAAAGCAGGTTATCGTAACTGTTATTAGGCCGTATCAGGTTATTACTAGAAGTTATTAAATGGGTTCGTATATGAAGACTTGGGAGGAAGATTGATGAAGCCATGCAGCCTGAACTAACAAGACAAGTTGTAAAACAAGCTAAGTTGACAGTTTGAAATGTTTGAAACTATGAGAACGGCTTCTATGCAACTTTCTTCCAAGCTTAACTTGTACATTAAGATCAATATTCCATTGTAAACAAGACTTCGTCATAGGAAACTTCAACACTTTGAACCGTGCAAAAGTTGAAAGAAAAATATTACCCTTAGAATTAAAATATAGACTTACTAGAAGTGTCCTGTATGTGTCTGTACCTTCAGGGAAGTTATTAGTTAAAACATAGTTTAGCAATGTTATTGAAACTAATTTAAAAACATATAATTATTGGAAATGTTGTGTGCAGACGAGATTTTTCATTTTGAATTCCAAACACTGAAAGAGGCATTGTAGTCAGAATAGAAACTGCTACACCTATACATGAAAAATCGATTTGGGTGACGTTGTTGCACAGATTTCAGAGGATAAACCACTAGTGAGAGATAAAGAATGAAACTGACGCGTTGAAAAATAACTATAGGGAGGCATTCTTTTTATGACAAGGTGTGCTCAAATCGAAAGATTTATGGGATTTGTAAAGAAGTGAGGAATATGTTTGGGTTCTTAGACTAATAAAGCATAATCTTCTATAATGTTCATAACATTACTATATCAATAGATATAGTAATGTTATAAATATTTAAGAGAAAGATTAAAAATATATTTTTCATTAGATTATAATTTCTGACTATATTTTATAGTTTATATACCTACAACTTTTTAAATTTATTTATAAGGATTTAATAAGTGATGTGTATGTGTGTGAAACTTCAGCTGCTTGGAAACAGTAAATTAACACAGTTTAATGAACGCTACTGCGAATATGAAACTTTGCTTAATATTCCGTTGTAACTAGGAATTTCCGTGGGTAATAAGTTGATCCTTCGTGAAGACTCAGTTACATAATTGCAACCTTAAGGACGGAGTAAATTGAACCTTCTGAGTTATAAAGTTTCCTATTACCTCTTGCGATTTTTCAAGTGTCATAAAAAACCCATAAAGATCTTTATTCTTTCTTGAAATTTCCAATGTAAGAGTAAAAAAATGCTTTTTTAATTAGTTAGAAGGGTTTAGTGTCACTCTTAGTATAAGAAGAAAGAAGCTAGTGAAAGATATCACTTTTTATGTCCATCCGTCACACGATCTTCATCTTAGCTTCAGTAAAGGAAGCCTCGGGTGAATTGGTTCTCAGTTAATTAACAGTAAGTGTTTACCTTAACACAGACTGCAGCCTCTCATATTGAAACCTCCAAGATTCTGTTGATAATGAATTAGTTTGAAAGAATCTTATTTTGAAACCTGCTTATAAAAAGATAGAACCAGCTAATCAATTAGACAAGAGAAAATTAGACGTTTTGTCGCGAACTCTTGTTCGTTGGTTTTCTAGTAATTTTTTACAGAGATGCGGAATTTATTGCTGATTAAGTGCTGCCGATTTGTATCATGCCCAAAATTGTAACATTTTGTTTTGTTTAAGACGTGTAGTGGCCCTACCTTTACGTGAAGGTGCCACTCCCACATCAAAAAGCCAGAAGTTATTATTGACGTGAAATTTTTTTTTAATGTAGGAATTTAGTGCTAATTAAAATGCTGTTGATTTGTACTAAATTCAAATTTATGGCTACAGGTTCTTCAAAATTAATTTTTAATTTAGAACAGACATTCTTTGGATTTCAGATAGTAAATTTGCTGAAGAAAACAAATTTTTCAGTTTAAAGTTCGGCTTTAGATGAGAATGGCTACAGCTTCTTCGAAATTTTTTTCTTCATTTAGAACAGAATCTATTTGGATTTTAGATGCTTTCTTTCTAAAAAACAACACACAACAAGACAAACTTCTAAAGCTTAAAAACTAAATTCAAAAACTTCTAAAGCTTAAGAACTTCGGGTACTTCCTAAATGAAGAAATTCATTGTCCGATTCTTTTGAGAAACGATAAAAGCTAAAAATGACATCTTTGTGGAGCCTGAAGAATAAAACAGCAATAGAACGTTTGTCTTGTACGTCTTGGAAAAATCCCACTCTGGCATTATCGAGAAGCGAGAAATATGTAAGTACGTGGTGAAAATTCACGAAAACGAAATGTTGAAGCGATTTGAAAGCAAACCACAGTAGCTACCGCATAAGATTTCCACAAAATGTGCGTTTCAACGACAGATTTCACGAGAGATGAACGTCAAGAGATGGAACCAAGAACGATCTAGGGGAAAATGCATCGCCCTTTAAGTGCTTCTATAGTACCGCGTACGTCGAGGGCGTAATAGCCTTTCTCTCTAGAGCGGAGCAGAGCTATGTCTAGCGTTGCTGATATCGTTCACTGAACGTTGCAGTGCGATCGAACGGAAGAACTTCTAAAGCCTAAGATTTTGAAGATAGAGAACCCGACGCAGTGTAGGGAGTATTGCCTTTTTCTTTAAGCAGTAAAAATACGAAAGGATTTTCTTTTAGTGAAACGGACTTTTACCAGTTCGACGAAGCTTGAAGTGTATCGAACGAATTAGATTCTTTATAAATTGAAAAAAATGATATAAATTTACTATATTTAAGTTCTACAATTTAAAATATCGGTAGGTATATCCAGTTCAGTGAATTCAGACAGAGTTTTCAAGCATCAGTGATTTTTGAAACAATCCAACATATTCTCGAGGGGCTAGTTGGATGGATCCATCGATTTTTGCACACTCTCGTTTCTCCAAACCAACAAAAGCAATTATACACTCTTCACTGATTTTCAAATCAAAAATATATTAATCACGTTTCGACAAAGGAAAATTGTTTGAAAGCAATAAAATTTTAAAATATGAATTGGAAAAAAATGGTTGAATGGAGACTTGTTATAATAGGGAATTGAATTTTTGGTCAGTGTAGATGGAATGCCAATTACTTATCAGATAAAATCTTATCTTCCCTCCGTCTTTTATCCTTCAGTATTTGCTGATCCGAGTAAAGGCACCTATTTACTAATCGGCTCAAGACCATCTGATAAATAAGGACCATTACAACAGATGATAAATACAAAAACTGAAACCCAACCTCAGAGGACTTCCTCTGCAGAGGTAGTTTATGATATAAAGAAAATTACGACACTTTTATCTCACCCACAGCATCGCGATAGGGGCAAGAAATTTGCGGTTTTCACTTTACTTGAGCCCACTTAATGATAAATGAGATGTCTCCTAGAAGGTTGAGTTGGTGGCGGAAAGTTGGTTTCTAACTGGAATATAATCAAGATATAGCCGTATACGGAGGGTAACAGAAACGGCAACCCTGCACCTATCCACTGATAGGCCATGGGTTTCGTCGGCGCTCGGAATTACTTACGGACCATTTAACGACGATTATATCCTCCCCTCTGATCTACCGTCTTATCATCATCCCACCCAAATTGTAATTCCTAGCTCATCCTGAAATACAGATTACAACATCGAATCTCAGTTTCGGTTGGGTAGTAGTGGTATAATTGCCTTTGAATTTGAACCTAGTGCCCTAGAAATATTCTTCTACATAATATACGTGATCTTAAATGTAGACCTACTTATACTGCATTCTCTCATACATTGTTACCATCCCCTCCTTTTTCTTTTAAGCTTTTAAACTTTTGCTTCATCACTTCTCACCGTTCTTCTTAAGCACCCTGCTTCTCCTGCTTCTTCTTTTCTTCTGCACCACCTATTCCAGTCATCTCCATTTTTCCTTTTTCCTCCTTCCGCTCCTCAATCGACTGCTTCCACCTGCACCCGTCTTATCATTGTCATCTTTCCTCCTCTTCTATATACCATTTCGGATCGAGATGTGTGCCAAACTACATCTGTTTCCAGCAATCTGCCTTCCTTTTCCTCCTGACTCCTGTGGGCTCCCGGTGCGTGCTTCTTCCCTATTTCCTATTTATTCCTGTATTTCCTGTATCCTTGTTTCACCCACGTACTTCTTTCCCTCTCTGACTTCACCCATACCTGCGCAAATACTTCTCTCTTCCTTTCATTTCTTCCTACACCTAACACTTTGCGCTTGCGCTTCTCAATTTGTTTCATCTCCTTTCGATGATACACCCTAACCTCAAAACCTCTACATGCTGTTTTTTCAGAGTGGATTGGCTCTTCCAAAATCACTTCCATCCTTACACTTTCACTTGCACTATACCATCGCACAACCCACTACATTTTTCTCGCCCATCAGAAACCATATCCACCTCATAATCTTCTTAATACCCAAGTATCCACCACCGCTACATGTGACCACCCGTTCACTACCAGACACGTACCGGAAGTCAGTTTCGGTTAGGTAACAAGCTCAAACTTCAAAATAGGAGAGGTTGATAGTCTACTCTCCTTTAATTAGTAAAAAAAAGTGTCATTGCGTGATATTACCGAGGATATTGCTGTGACAAAGGATCCTCAAGCAGAGCATAATTTTCTGCAGGCGCGAGAACAAAAAAGTTGGATATACGAGTTTAAAAGACATAAAAGCGACGCCATAAAAGCACACCTCCGTTATTTTCGAGCCCTCTCTATACGCCCGCAAAGTTTTATTACAATCGACTCTTTACTTCTAAAGTAGAACGCGAGTGTGACGCTATGCATTATAATCCTACCTGCACTCCGTTAGAAATAAACCCAGCTCATAGCGGTTAACACCATCCTTGTATCAAAACTCGTCTGTTTCTTCGTCGAGTTTTCTCCCGCAAAAGCGAGCAAAAGTTATATCAGTCTTTGCGATACTTTCATTGGAAATCAAAGGGGGCGTTGCTTCAGGAGGGTTGAGGCAGGGAACATTCGCAAGGATGTTACTTGCAATTCAGAGCAGTGCACGCTTTCCCCAAGTTACATAGCTCTTCTGCTCTTGTATTCTCGGCGCTCACAGTTTAATCAGCAGCGAATTCGATCGCGTTCGAAAAGCGGATAACTTGATAGCAGTTACCATACGCTAGGTCGCTAGCAAACTGCATGCCTAGCAAGTTTCTTCTTGCTGGAAGCTGCAAATTGAGGCGCAGCCTAATTCCGTGGTGGTTGTAAAATGCGTATAAACGAAAAGTGCCAGGGGGTAGTTACGAGACTTTCTCGAATTAATGGCTGCAACGAGTGTAGTAAATCGCGAGCAAACTGTATAATCTCAGCCTACAATTTGCACACTAGTTGAAACACAGTTGCACTCACTTACTTCGCCGTGTCCAAAACTATAGTTGGTTGGTTGTATCTGCATCCGTTTTCCCCAAGAACGGGGATGTACTCCCGATTTTGGAAGTGCCACCAAGTTTTGACTTCTGAAGTCACTTCACAAACGATGTAACACCGTTGGTGCTTGAGACAACTTTGAGGAGTTTCAGAACTCTTAATCAGCACAATGCCTTCTTGAGCTAGACTAACCAAAGCCGAAATGTCTAGATTTATTGCAGCGAAGGATGATATGTACATAATTAAAACAGTCTGCTTGTTTGTTTTTAGGATCAGACAGACTAAGACGTGTTAAAAATGTTTTAAAAAGATCTTGAAATTTTTCTGTTATCCATAAAAATAAAGTGCTTTGGAGTAATTACCCAATTTTGTTCCAGAAAATATCCTTGGGTGATTCGCCTTGTAGCGCAAAACTTGAACATCGAAATTTTAAAAAAATTGTTTTCACATTAAAAGAAAAAAAAGTACTCATAATGTTAAAGGATCAAAAATTTTATTTTCGTTTAACACGCATCGGCAAAAATACAAGAATTATGAAATTTATGGAAATTTGGGGAAAATATTTGAAAATTTCTGGAAATTTAATATTACTCTATTATATTTGAATTCACCGTGAATTCTTTAGAATTCTTTTGAAATCCAATGAAATCTAATCTATTTTAAATTTGAATTTTTTTTCAATTCACCTCGAACACTTCTAAATTCAGCTTGAATTCTTATGAATTTAATTAGATTCTTATTCACTGATTCTGTTCACTTGAATTATTTCAAATTCATCTTGAATACGTATGAATTTCAACAAATTCTCTTGAATCCCCTTGAATTCTTCTAAATTCACTCCAAATTCACTAAAATCAATGGGATATTTTAGATTTTTTACAATTCGTTTGGAATTCACCCTGAATTCTTCTTAATTTATACAGATTTTTTTTCTTTGAAGTTCTCTTACATTTATTTGAATTCTGCCTAAACTCTTCTAACATCACTCTAAATTAAATGAATACAATGCATTTTTTTAATTCACTTTGAATTTTTATGAATTTAAAGAAAATTGTTCCATTTACTTGAATTATTCTAAATTCACCCTGAATCATTTTTAATTAATCTTGAATTCGTATGAATTTCATCAAACTTTCTAGATTCCTCTTAAATTCTTCTAAATTCGCTCTAATTTTACTCAATCCAATGGAATACTTTAGATTTTTTCAATTCATTTGGAATTCAGACAGAATTTTAGTACTTCATCCTGAATTGTTTTGAATTCTTTCAAATTTCCTTGAATTTTCGTAATTGCTACTGCAAATTTAATGAATCCAATTAATTTTTTAATTTTTTTCAATTGTGTTCAATTTACTTGATTTTTTTGAAAATTCTCTTCGAATTTTGATCACTTTCATTGAATTCTTATTATTTCCCTCAAATTCCTCTAAATTCACTTGAATTTTATTTAATTGATTAGTATTTTATTTTTAGAATTTTGTTTTCAATTCAATTAAATTCTTTTTGATTTGCGCTGAATTCTGTTCATTCTCACTGTATTCGATTCGATGCAAATGTTTTTGATTTTTAAAATGTTCTTCAATGCACGCAAGTTCTTATAAATTTCATCAAAGTCTGTTGAATTGCCTTGAATTCTTCCAAATTTGCTCCAATTTTACTGAATGCAATTATATTTTTTTATTCATTTTTTAATTGAATTAAATCCTTTCGAAACTAATTTGAATTGTTTTGAATTCATTTTGTATTCTTATAATTTCCTTGAATTTTTGTAAATTCAATCCAAGTTTAATGAATTCAATGCATTTCTTAAATATTTTTGAATTTTTTTAAGCTCACTTGCATTTTTACGAATTTCATCGAATTCTTCTCATTTTCCTCAAATTTCTCTAAATTCACTCTAATTTTACTGATATCTGTGAAATTTTCGGATTTTTTTTTCAATTCATTTGTATCCTTTTGAATTTAACTTGAATTGTCTGGAACTAATTTTGAGTTCTTATGAATATATCCTGAATTCGTTGAAATTCACCTGAAAATTTTATAAAGTTCATCGAATTCTTTTGAATTCAAAAGAACATTAAGTCACATTGCTGATGCACATTAGTTAATTTTAGTAAATTTTGGTCACTTTTTGGTTTAAATAGGTCATTTTTTTCACTTTTTAAAAATAAATTAGGTGGTGGCAGCCCTTATAATAGCATTAATTTATATCAATTCAGATAAAAAAGAAATCACTTGCGAGTGTTATCAAGCTAAGATAATTTAACTCTAAATTCTTTTAAAAAATAATTTAATTTATAGATAGAACACAATATTTTAATAGGCCTTAATTACAATAAAATTGGATAAAAACAAAGAAAGAAGAAAGTGACCATGGCATGGGACAGACCATGACGTTCGGCCAAACCATGATGCAAAAATAATATCAGTTTTATAATAAGCTATAAATAATTTTCAAAATTTTTATATACTTTCTACATTAGTCTTCGATAGTTAATAACTAGTTTTTAAACATAGGCCAGACCATGACGTATGTATAAATCTGGGGAGAACATTTAGAAACGATAAAAAAGGTATTGAATATTTTTCGAAAATTATACTTCGGACTTCCATAGAGATAAAAAATTTGCCAATATTAAAATGTCGAGAGTAATTACATTATTTATTTTGTTTGAGTAAAAAACATAACTTTTGTTTTGAAAACTGCACCAGGGACAGGTCACACCGTGACGTTTTGACTGTTTAAACTAGTTTTAAAGAAAAAAAAAAATTGAGAATAACAGTAATTATTGTTCGTTGTTTGTGGGCATAAAAATTGCATTTTTAGAGGAAATTTATATCCGTAAGTGAATCCCATTTTTTTAAAATACCGGGGACGTCGAATTATGCGCTACGATTCTGTGATTCTGTCCAACGTTTCAAACAATTTTAAAATAGTCGTTTCAATAATTTCTTTATAATAGTGTGACACAAATGCAGTTTTCGCTCAGAATTATATTCAAGCTCTCAAAACTGAACAATTTTAAATTTGAAATATTCAAAACTGAATTACAAAGTTAAGCATTCAGAGTGGAATAATTATAACAAGCGTGTAAAATTGAGCAATTTCGAATAATCTGTGCGAGAATACTTCCAGATTGTACAATTAATTTCACTTTTTCATAATTAGCTGACTTTAAATATGCTAAGAAATGCTTTAAAATTGCAGAGATCACACGATTTATTTGCTAATTTCGTTGATTCGAAGAATATCGATAGCGAAGAAATGGCTATCGATTTAATCGACCAACTTGAACCGAAAGATGAATCAATTGTATGTTTGAAAATCAAAAACATCTTATACTGACAAAAATTAACTGCTTGAAATTCGAATATTTAAAAAACTTATTTCCGAAAACCTCCAGAAAGTCGTGAAGATTATTATTAGATGTGAGTACAGAATGTACTCGTAGGTAGAAAGAAATTTTAGGAAATCAAAAAAAATGTGCAAAAAAGTAGCGTATTTGGGCCCAAAAAAATATATTTAATTTAGGACTTATTGTTATATGGCTAGGTTTTACATGTTAGCAAACTGCATATAATTAAAAAATTCTTAACATCATAATTTTGTTATTTTTGTGAATAGTAATTTTGTTAAATTTCTCTTTTTTACACTATAATATTTTTATATCTATCATTAAAAGATATTTTGAACATCTAAAAGTTTTCAGCTGATAAAAATACAATGGAAAAAGAATGTTGAAGTCTTGAGGAAACAAATGCAGAAAACTAATAGGTTCTTCAAATAATCATTTTTGTATTTTTTCAAATTATTCTTTTTAGCTTACTTAGAAAAATATGATTATATTGTAACCTAACATGTAGAATAGCTCTACCATCTAAAATTGGTGTCAAGAAAGGAAAAATGTAAAATTAAAATGATTTTTTTCATTACCGCTAAGAATGTATGTCATTCTGACTGGATATGGACGTGACAGTCGGTCTCGCACGTTATAAAAATATGCGTTGCCCTCGTTTAACTGTCGGAATAAATTTATCGTTTCACTGAATGCTGCTCTAGTCAAACCGTTTTCGTGTCAGGAGATTCAGGGATTGCAGGTTTTAATGATCAAAGGAGAAAAATATATGCGCTTAAGTACTTTTTGCATATACTGGTTCCAAATGCACACTTTTCGGAAACAGTTGTATAATCCTTGATAAGAAATCTCTAAACGATATTTTCGAGTTCGAGTGTAACGATTCCCTCTTAACAATTGTTTATTATTGATTGTAACGACTGCTCGACGGTAAAACTATATAGAAAGTTATAAATTGAATTTTGGAAATTCAATTCAACTTAACACAATAGAATTCTACACGGAAAACTCTTGCCAAAAAGTTGACTACTTTAAGTCCCAGCCATTTTCTTTATTTCCTTCGATTAATACATTTTGTTTCTAAAAATATCTCAGTAAAGTACTTATATCGCGCGCGAGATTTCTAGTAGTATTTTAAAATGTTAAACACTTATTACAGTCAACTTTCCAGAGACGTGTGAATTTTTCTTTCTCGTATTATACCTCTGCTAAAACAATCTGCATAAAACTACTCAATATCCACGCATGTATAATTGTATATGTTATAAAGCGCTTTAAAAGTCTGAGATTGAAACACTATTTTTAGTAGAAAATGAACCTCTTTTTATGCGAAGAGCCTCTGTTTTAATTGCGATTACTATGAACCCTGTAAATTTAATTTGAAGCACTCGTAAATTAGAGTTCATGTAATATGGAAACGCGACAAGAGATGGTAGGTTTAGCGTAGTACTCTGAAGGAGCTAATTGGAGCATAAAGTTGTCTTAGACCTCAAGAACCGGGACTCTGAGCATCTCTTAATTCTGAGGACATTTCTATAACGATAGCAGACAGCTTACAACAGCGACTCTTTAGGGAATATTACTGATGCTAGAATTTCGAATGTAATTTGATAAATTCTTTCGTCCTCGGAAGATTCAGCAACCTTGCAAAAGTGTGGTTCATTATCAGTGAAAAATAATTCACTCTTTTCTAATGCCGAATAAATGAAAATAACAGGGTGACCACACAGAAAAACAAAAGATACAAGGCTCGTTTGATAAGTAAGGTAAATTTTCTGATAGATGGCGCCAAAATGAACTTTGTAGTATTTGGACGAAAAATCACACTCTTCAAACTAACCTCTACCAAGCTTCAGCCAAAACCGACGCATAGTTTGCGTTTGAAGTGATCGTGTCAGTAGTTTTCGAAAAAATGGAAAAAGAAGAGTTCCGTGCAGAGATAAGCCGTTGAAAACCTTTATTTTGGAAGAACGAATTCAAACGTGGCCGAACCACAACTAAAGATGAAGCGCGCTCCGAACGCCCAATTGAGGTCACTACATCGGATATGGTGGAAAAAATTCATCATATGGTTATGAAAGATCGTCGAATCAAGGTGCGTGAGATTTCTAAGGCTGTAGGCATCTCCACTGAATGACTCTATAACATCTTGCATGAAAAACTGGAGGTTAAGAAGGTGTGTGCAAGATGGGTGCCGCGATTGCTGACTCCCTATCAAAATCGCAACCGAAAAGACGTTTCAACGCAGTGTTTGGTGGAGTTTAATCGGATTCCGCAGGACTTTTTGCATCAATTCGTGTCTGTAAGCGGAAACCTGGATCCACCACTGTACACCCGAGACAAAGCAACAGTCAAAGCAGTTGGTACTGCCTGGTGAAAGTGCGCTAAAGAAGGCGAATCTGTTTTGTCAGCTGAGAAGTTGATGGCCATAGTATTTTGTGATTTCCAAGGAATCATCCTCATTGAATACTTAAAGAAGGGTAAAATTATAACAGGAACGTATTATGCATCAATGTTGAACCGTTTGAAAGCTGAGCTACAAAAAAAACGGCCACGATTGGCACACGAAAAAGTGCTCTTTCATCACGACAACGCACCGACTCACACCTCCGTAATCGTAAAGGCAAAAATACACGAACTGAGCTTCGAATTGGTTCTTCATGCACCCTATTCTCGAGACGTGGCACCGTGTGACTTCTTTTTGTTCCTCAATTTGAATACCTGGCTCGGTGAGAAGAGATTCTCGCCGAGTGAAGGAGTAATCGATGTCGTAAATGCGTATTTTGCAGACCTCCAGAAATGTTTCTTTTCTGGAGGGATGAAAAAATTAGAATCTCGCTGGACTAATTGTGTAGCCCTCAAAGGAGACTATGTTAAGAAATAAAGGCAAACGTGAAAAAAATCCACTTGATGTTTTACCAAACTTATCAAACAAAGTTGTAAAGTTTACATCGATTCCAGGTGAAAGATTCGCTGCAACAAAAATTAACCTTGTCGGTTGAACTTCACATGAAACGGAGATAATTTCGTGATTTTAGATTTACATGGGTAATCTTTCGTTTGCTTTCGTCTTAATTTTTATTCGAAAAGTAGCGAGATTTAAGCCGCCAGCGCTATCTACCGTCATTTAGTTTCATTAAACTAGAGCAAAATGGCGATTCCCAGCTGTAAGTTGTAGTGTGCTCACAATAGTCTAATCTATTTCAGAGGAGATTTATAAGTAAGAACAATGTTTTATTTGTGTTTTTTGTTACCGGCTCTTCGTTCTACCCCAATTCGCTCACTTCAGCGTGACATAGTTAGATGACGTCAAAATTATTCTCCTAGTCTCGGTAAAACTTTCGCCGAAATTTGTTAATTTTTTACCCTTCAAAAATTTTTCTGCAACACATTTTGACTTTTGTTTTCTCTGTGCACTGACCGGGAAAACCAAGAATTAGCCTGGAATTTTGAGCATTGAGAAAAGACAGGGATTTTTTTTTGAAAACCGGGAATTTTTCCGATTTGTTTTTACTCTTGCAATAAATATCGTCTCGCTCTTCAAAAAAAATTTGGAATAGTGCTTAGTGTCACGAACCATTTCCGTTAAAATTTCGAAAATAATTTTATATTTAAGATTTTAAAGTTAATGTTTCGTTCAAAAATGAATGATCCTTTTATATTATATATTCAAGAATTTAAAGCTTGTTTTATTGGATTGTTAAAATAGTAAAGTGCCTTTTATATTTGAGAACGCAAAATTCCTTCTCAGATATTTAATACAGTACATAATTACATAGGTAACCTGCATTTATATAATTAATTACTAATAATTGGCATAATAAAGTTATAATTTGGGGATACTATAAATGTTTCGCAAATAGTTTATACATACAATTAATGGTTGAAAGTTAATTCTTTTCAATGTAAAAGTCTACTATTATATTTCTGGTTCAGATTTTATCTCTTTCGGTTAAAAATTCAAATATTTTGTTGAACATTCGTTTTTTTCGGATAGAAAATTCATCCTTTTGGATTGAAAATTCATTTTTTGGTAGAAAAATCGTCTTTTTCGCTTGAAAGTGAATTATTCATTCAAGTGAATTCATTCATTGAAAAGTCTACTATTATTTATTACGTTCAGAACTCACCTATTTTGAATAAAAATCCTACTATTTGTTGAAAATTCAACTATTTTGTTAAGAAGTTGTCTTCGGTGGTTGAAAATTCATCTTTTTTGGTTGAAAATTAATACTTTTTATTTGAAAAGTCTACAATTAAATTTTTTATTCAGAACTAATCTCTTTTGGTTACGAATTCTACTATTTGATTGATAATTTAATTATTTTGTTGAAAAGTTATCGCTTTTGGTTGAAAGTTCATCTTTTTTGGTTGAAAGTTAATACTTTTTATTTCAAAAGTCTACTATTATATTTTTGTGTCAGAATTAATCTCTGTTGCTTACGAATTCTACTATTTGGTTGAAAATT
This sequence comes from Melikaiella ostensackeni, assembly GCA_032362435.1. Lineage (NCBI taxonomy): Eukaryota > Metazoa > Arthropoda > Insecta > Hymenoptera > Cynipidae > Melikaiella > Melikaiella ostensackeni. Next base: position 41,373,797 of record JAUMHM010000031.1, on the reverse strand, counting down.
TAATTATTTTGCTGAAAATTTTGTTAAAAAGTTATTTTTTTTGGTGGGAAATTTAACTATTTTGTTGAAAATTTATCTTTTTAGATAGCATATTCATCTTTTGGCAGGAAAGTCATCTTTTTTGGTTGAAAATTCATCTTTTATGGTTGAAAGTTAATTCTTTTCAATTGTAAAGTTGACTGTCCTATTTCTGATCCAGAATTCAACTCTTCAGATTATATGGTAAATTCTACTATTTGATTGAAAATTCAATTACTTTGTTGAAAATCCAAATTTCTTTTTTAAAAAGTTATCGTTCCTGGTCGAAGGTATATTCTTTTTATTCAAGTAGTCTACTATCATACAGTCGCGTAATCAGAAACGTGGAGGCCCCCTGCAAAAATTTTTAGGAGGCCCCTTTGAAAAAAAAGAGCAGTTCATATAATACAAAGTATTGCCATTTTTAAGAAAAAACATAAGTTATAAATTGCTTACTAGTGAACAAAATTTTCCAATTAATTTAAAAATAAAAACTTAAATAAATTTTTTCTGCTCAGCTTAGGAGGCTTCTCGCCGGATGAAGACCCCCCGCAATGCGGAATTTCGCAGTACAGTAGTTATACCATCTCTGTGATGTTTAGGGTTCAGAATTCATCTCTTTTAGATAAAAATTCTAATATTTGGTGAAGAATTTCATTATTTTGTAGACAATTTTACTATTTTGTTGAAAAGTCATCTTTTTTGTTGGAATTTCAATTGTTTTGTTAATAATCGGTGGGGAAATTGTATTGAGCCTCAATAGTAAAATTCGTAAGGAATGTTGATGTTCGTTATTGGCTTTTGGGTCAGGTGAAATTGAATACAAATTAAATTGTTTCAAACGTTTCGGCACACAATGGTGGCCCTCCTCAGTGGATTT
>JAUMHM010000031.1:41345717-41366876 GCA_032362435.1 Melikaiella ostensackeni | reverse complement strand
ATTTGTTTATAAACATTGTTTATATAATTAACATTTCTTGTCATCACGTAAAACATGACAGCAAAGAGTCTGGCAACACATTTCTAGTTGATTCCGCAAGGAAACATTATGCCTTTACATCAAAAAGAAGTCGAAATGTGCATGTCTGTAAAAATTGTTTATGTAATTAACAATTGTTATCACTATGAAAAATGTGACAGTAGGGAGTCTTTGGTGAAACATTTCGAGTTGATTTTAAAGAAAAAATCAAGCCTGTCCATGAAAAAATGGTCAATATGTGCATTCGTTTATAAAAGTTGTTTATATAATTAGCAGTTTTTGTCCTTACGAAAAATATGATAGCAATGAGTCTTTGGCAAGATATTTTGAGTTGATTTCGCAAAAAAAAATCAAGCCTATTCATGAAAAAATGGTTAACGAATATTGATTTCGTGTCTATACCTATATCTGAACTTTCTTGAATTATTTTAAATTTATTCGAATTTTTTTGAATTCTTTTGAATTCATCCTAAATTCTTTAGAATTCCCGTCAAATCCACTAAATTTAATGGAATTTCTATGGATTTAAAGAACTTTGTTCCATTTATTTGTTTGTTTTTAAATTTACCCGGAATTCTTTCTCATTCATCCTGAATTTGTATAAACTTCATCGAATTCTCTTGAATTCCCTTGAACTCTTTTGAATTTACTCCATTTTTACTGAAATTAATGGAATATTTTATTTCATTTATTTTTTGCAATTCATTTGAATTAATTTGGAATTCACCCTGAATTCTTATTAATATGTCCTGATTTTTATTCCATTCATCCTGACTTCTTTTAAATCTCTTGAATTCCTTGGAAGTATCTTGATTTTCTTGCATTCATCCTGAAATCTTGTGAATTCACTGGAATTATTCTAAAGTCACTCAGTTCTACTCAGTTCAATGGATTTCTAAAATTATCTTTCAATTCGTGCTGAAGTCTTTCGAACTTACCTTGAATTCTTAGGCATTTAATCGAATCCTTTGAAATTCCCTTGAAATCCACTGAATTCAATGGAATTTTTTAAAATTTCAAATATGTTGTTCCATTCATTTGAATTATTTTAAATTCACCCGGAATTCTTTTTTATTCATTTGGAACTCCTATGAATTCCATCGGAATTTCTTCAATTCCCTTGAATTTTTCTGATTTCACTCCAGTTTTACTGAAATTAATGGAATATTTTAGATTTTTTTGAAATGTATTTGAATTCAATTGGAATTCACCATGAATTCTTGTAAATTCACTGAAAGTATTCTGAATTCACTCAATTCCACTCAATACAATGGACCAAAAAATGTTTTGAAATTCATCCTGAAGTCTTTTAAACTCACGTAGCATTCTTAGTCATTTCATCAAATTGTTTTGAATTACCTTGAGGATTTGAAATATTCTTGAGTTTTAGAAATTCATCTTAAAATTTTATGAATTTCATCGAATTCTTATTTTCCTTAAATTCCTCTAAATTTACTCGAATAGGTATTATTCAATTTATTGGTTTTGTTTTATTAATTTTTTTTTCAATGTATATAGACATAATAATGACATAATAAGACATAATAAGCGATTCAGGCTGTTATTGTGGTGAGAATTTAAATGTTCCGCCAGAAAATAATATTCATGGCTTTTTCGATGTCTTAACTGCTGAAAACTGCCTCAGGCATGCTCATCAACAAATATGTAGATAAATGCAAATATTGCTATTCAGAGCAAACAATGAGATTTTCCTACTACAATATTGAAAAATCTAAATGGGCAGGACAAACTTTGAGTAAAATTTTTATTTAAATACGAAATAACGTTACGAAAGTATAATACAAAACAATTATGGACTTTATTGCTCTCTTTCGAATATCTTGGCTATGAAACAGAACACTGCATACCACAATATTGAAAAAGTATGAGCAGTTGAAGTAAACTTTTAGGAAATTCGTTTTTTAAACAAAGTATAACTACATGAAACTATGGAGAAAGCTTAATTTATTCCTTTCATTTAAAAATCAAGACAACGGAATAGAACACTGCATCCACACTCAATTTCAATTTTTCTGTTTTCAAAGCACCGTAAACCGGTGCTAACCGGGGCACGCTGGGGAAACCGGGACACTCATAATTTCATATTTTATAGTACCCTGTCCGCACCTTCACGTTAAACACCAACCCAGCCATTCATAGTTTCGTATGGGATGATTCTTTCCTCAGGATCGCAAATACCTATAATATCATTTAACGAGTCCCAGAAGGTATCTTTTACATCCCTACTATCACCATCAACTGGAGCGTAACACGCTATAATAAATAGCCTTCTGATTCCCACTTTCATTCCAACCCATAGTATAATAATCTAGGCGATACACATTCATACTTTTTTGACATGTTGTTCTGCTCTCTCATTCGTAATCAGACCAACTTCTTGGTAACCATATGATTCATTACCTACTCCTAAACAAAGTTCGAGACCGTTATCTATCTTTCTTACTTCACATCCCTTCTTCTTTGTTTCTGGTACACATAAAATATTTAGCTTTCTTACGCGCATTGTATCTAATTACTTTTCCTTAAGATCATTCACACCTCTAGCGTTCCAAACACCCAATCTCTATTCATCGCCTGAAACTTTTCCGAGGACATGCCTTTCGTCAACAGAAGTGTGAATCCTATCCGAGGCTGAATTATTATTTGTATTATTCATTGTTAAAAGTATACACCTAACTACGACTTGATGCGAGAAATTTACATATTCCATAAGAATAAAATCATGTCTAAATTGAGCAGCTAAATCGTCATAATGTGGAGTGTCCATTCAGTGTCAGTCTCATCAAACTTTGGTTACGCAATTGAAAGTATGAAAACCAAGCAAGAAGTTTGGATTGCAATAACTAGTTACTGATTGCTTAATTAAATATTTCAACTTTACGATATGCAAAAAAGGGTAAAAAATGATGTATTCAAAGTATTGATATCTAATTATAGTTCTTTCGTGTAATTCATTGAAAAAAATCTAAAAAAATATCCGGCTTCGGCCCCATCTTACGGTACTCACTATAATCATCAGGTTTAGTGCGGATACTCAAAATATCGATTCAATATTCTCTGCAGCCTCACGTGAGGCTGTTTTTGACCAGAGCACAAACATGTCCATTATGTTAGCATACATCGGTTCCGCCGAAGAAAATTAATGAAGCAAAAAGCTTGTTTTCGCGAAGTGCCGTACTATTGAATCTAATGTCTTATTATCTTTGATCCATATCCGTAATTAGGATTCGCGGCAGACAATCGCCATCAAGTAATAAAAATTGCTACAGCTAATTTCTTATATCGAAGAATCGTGTATATGTTACCGTCATTGTCGGAAATCAGTTATTGTTGACAATGCCAAATCAACGTCAACAATGCCCGAAGAACAACAGTCAATGTATCTTTGCTTTAATTCTTCAAAGTTAGGGGTCAGTTAGGGCAATCTTTGATCAGGAGAGACAGGTGCCTAACTGGCGGCGAGAAGCTATGATTCGTTATTGGTCAGGTGCGTGAAGGTATCTGTTTATAAGTCGAAAATTCATTTAGTGACCAGTATTATACGTTCATGCCTTACTAAGTGAAATTCAGCTGTCCTGAAGAAGAAGAAGAAGAAGAAGAAGAAGAAGAAGAAGAAGAAGAAGAAGAAGAAGAAGAAGGAGAGAAAGAAAAAGGAAGAAAATTTGCGCCTGCACATTGAAAAATAGTAAAACTGTACATTTGTTAATGATAATTGCTGGAACAACTAACAGTTGTTATCATTCTGCAAATTATCATAGCAAAAAATCATCGGAAAGACTTTTTTAGTTGATTCTATAAAAAAAGGAGCCTATTAATTGAAAAACATCCGATTGATGAATTTGTTTTTAACAACTCATTTAAACATTAAAACTTGTTTTTAATTTGTCATCGGGAAGACAAAGCGTATTGATTGAAGAAGAGTCAAACCTTGAAAAATAGTCAAATTCTGAATTTTTTAGTAAAAATTGTTTACACGATTGTCAAATAACATCTATTTTCAATCATTTATAATGGAATATTAAATTTTCTATTATTTAACACCAAAATTGTGGAAGTCAATGAGCTGAACATTTCCAATCCCGAAAAGTAAGAGTTTTCAGGGAACCGACATTGACCATGTAACTAGTTTCTCGCCGTCAGGCTAATTGCCCCCACTCTGAAAAATTGAAGCAAAGTGACATTGATCGCTGATCTTCGGGCATTGTCAACAATGACCGGTTAATGTTGTAAATTTCAAAATGTTAGCTTCTGGGATAGACATTATCGACAATGACCGATGTCAGTGGGCACTGTCGACATTGACTAGGCATTGTCGACAATAACTGATTTCCGATATTGACTGTAACACATATAAAACTTTTATTAGACTTCCAACATGATTTTTCACATGTCCAAATAGGGACAAACTTATTAGAAAAGTCCCATTCTTTATATTTCAATTTTTAGTGCCCATAGGATTTGTGTCCTAAAAAAGTACTTTTGAAATAGGACTTAAGTACCAAAAAAGTTCTAAATTCATCCTGTTTCAGCAAGATTTTTTTGGGGGGAAAATCGTACGAACACTGCGGGCTTGCTGTTGGACATTTTTGGGACATGAATTTGAAATTGTATCTTTTTTTTTTAAATCGAATTTTTCCAGTACTTTTGTACCAAAAACGTTTTATAAGGACTTTAGTCCTGTGGCACTCGTGAAAATTTCGATAAAATTAATCAAATAAAATGTAACTTTTCTAATTTATTCGTCCCTTTTTGAATTGTTAAACAATTTTAAGATAATTCGGTACCTAAGCATTGATTTTCTTCATACCTGGCACTTTAAGCAGGAATTTGTTCGTAATCCTAATAGGATCCCAATAGGACGTTTTTTTACTCGGGTCATGTTTTACTTCTAAGAAAGCTTGTAACTAAGCCTACCTACTACAAATTGTTATTTTTTTTAGTAGAAGTCCTTAAATGAGTCTCAGTTAGGCTCTTGAATAAAAAAATTCAGATTATTTGCGAAAATAGTGAAAATAGAAAGAATTGTATGTTTCACCTCGGACAATAGGATCCCCCTTGGTAATTGGTTTCGTTACTCGATTTGAATAGACGCAAAATAGGATAAAATAGATTTTCTTAATGATTTTTGTGTTATTAATTTAGTGGAAGTCGTTAAATGAGTCTCAGTTAAGCTTCTAAAGAAATAAAATTGAGTTTACTTGAGAAAATAGTGAAAATGGAAAGAATTTTATGTTTCACCTCGGACAATAGGATCCCCCTTGGTAATTGGTTTCGTTACTCGATTTGAATAGACGCACAATAGGATAAAATAGATTTTCTTGATTATTTTTGTGTTATTAATTTAGTGGAAGTCGTTAAATGAGTCTCAGTTAAGCTTCTAAAGAAAAAAAATTGAGTTTACTTGCGAAAATAGTTAAAATGGAAAGAATTTTATGTTTCACCTCGGACAATAGGATCCCTCTTGGTAATTGGTTTCGTTACTCGATTTGAATCGACGCACAATAGGATAAAATAGATTTTCTTAATTATTTTTGTGTTATTAATTTAGTGGAAGTCGTTAAATGAGTCTCAGTTAAGCTTCTAAATAAAAAAATTGAGTTTACTTGCGAAAATAGTGAAAATAGAGAGAATTTTATCTTCGACCTCGGACAATAGGATCCCCCTCGGTAGTTGCTTCCTTTATCCGATTTGAGTCGATGCACAGTGGGCCAAAATGGATTTTCTTGTTATTTTTTTGTTAGGAGTCATTGAATGAGTCCCAGTTAAGCTTCTAAAAAAAATTGAGTTTACTTGCGAAAATGGTGAAAATCGAAAGAATTTTATCTTCGACCTCGTACAATAGGATTTCCTTGGGTAATTGATTCCGTTACTCGGTTTGAGTTGACGCACAGTGGGACAAACTGGATTTTCTTGGTTATTTTCTTGTTATGTTTTCAGTAGAAGTCATTAAATGAGTCCCCGTTAAGCTTCTGAATCAAAAAAATTAAGTTTACTTGCGAAAATAGTGAAAGTAGAAGGAATTTTATCTTCGACCTTAGACAATAGGATCCCCCTCGGTAGTTGGTTCCATAACCCGATTTGAATCGATGCACAGTGGGAAAAACTGGATTTTCTTGTTATTTTTTTAGTAGAAATCCTTAAATGAGTCTCAGTTAGGCTCTTGAATCAAAAAAATTCAGATTATTTGCGAAAATATTGAAAATAGAAAGAATTTAATGTTTCACCTCGGACAATAGGATCCCCCTTGGTAATTGGTTTCGTTACTCGATTTGAATCGACGCACAATAGAATAAAATAGATTTTCTTTATTATTTTTGTGTTATTAATTTAGTGGAAGTCGTTAAATGAGTCTCAGTTAAGCATCTAAATAAGAAAATTGAGTTTACTTGCGAAAATAGTGAAAATAGAAAGAATTTTATGTTAGACCATGTGACAACAGGATCCCATTCGGTATTAAACTTGCGAGAATAGTGAAAAAAGAAAAAATTTTATTTTCGACCCCGGACAATAGGACCCCCTCGGTAATTAGTTCCGTTACCTGATTTGAATCGACGCACAGTAGGATAAAAACTGGATTTTATTGGTTATTTACATGTTTTTTTTTGTAGTAGAAGTCATTAAATGAGTCTCAGTTAAGCTTCTCAATCAAAAAAATCAAGTTTACTTGTGAAAATAGTGAAACTAGAAAGAATTTTATCTTCGACTTCGGACAATAGGATCCCCCTCGGTAATTGGTTCCGTTATCCGATTTGAATCGACGTACAGTAGGACAAACTAGATTTTCTTGGACAAATCAGTCTACAGTTCGAATTCTTATCCGATTTAAACGTTTTTTTTTAGAATTAAAGCTGATAACATTCTGCAAAGACCTTTCGAGGCCGATTTCTTAATTATTGTTTTCACAAAAAACCGTGTAAAGAAGAAAGGTGAATAACAATTAAGGTTATTATAAATCTATTTATTTATGATCCTTTAGTACATATGCATTTATTTTTATCGATTCTGGGCTTATAAAATTTGTTTTTTACAACTTGAAAAATGATTCTTTCAAAAACACCCCTTTTCACTATCCTTCTTTACACAGTTTTTTTGAAGAAACAATGACTAAAAAATCCGCTTCGAGAGGTCTCTGCAGAATTTAATCAACTTCAATTCTAAAAAAATTTTGATCTGATAAAAATTGTGACGTGTAGAAAAATAATTGTAGTTATAAATAAACTTTCTTATAACCGACGGCAGTATCTGGGTGGTGATTTTCGGCCCGTCGAGATCTTGGATCTTAAGCACGGACGGGAGCGGCTAGCGCTCGGATGGGTGGCTTTCGAAATTTTCTCGCTTAGTCGTGTTTTTACTGCGTCTAACTACTGACGAACATCTACACCCAAATTTGTCTCTCGGTTACCGGTTGCGCTCTCGAGTTTTGGTTTTCTGCAGTTTTCCACTCCCCTGACCAAATGTTCAGGCGAATGCGAGTGCTTTTAATAAAAAATCCGGCAGTTGACAATAGGGGATCTTAGAGATTGAAAAACCCATTGGATTGAGTACGTCAGGCATTGCTTGCAGGCTAAATATGATCTAATCTAATCTATAATACCAATTTTGTAATATCACTTTATTGCTGCCGATTTTTTTCATGAAATCACGATTGCTCAACTTGGCCACGCCTAACGACTCGTCGTAGCGCCCCTTGTCATTTGCATGTATGCCGTACTTAAGATTTCTTAGCAGAATGGTTTTGATTTAGCGAACTCTCTGCCTGAGGGTGCGGTATCCCTGACGCTCGTCTGCATCCTAATTACCTCATTTTGCCCGAAACTGCCCGGAATCCAGGATAGTACCTCTTCTGGTTCCGGATAGCCCATCCTTAGGAGGAGACGCGAGGGATAGAAATGGCGAGAAAGAGAAAGAGAGGGTGGATGGACGTAGGGTTGAGGATGAGATAGGGTGTGTGGGGACGAATACGGCCGACGGGCGTTGGTAAGGGCGGGGACGCAGAGAGAATGGCTTTCATAAATCTCTGTCGTAAAAAGAGGATTTATTTGGGGGTGGCCCCGCAGCCTGATCCCGTTTCCATTGAGGCGCGCGAAACCGAGCGCGCTAAAGTCGCGCGGATGCCTCGTTAGCTCTGCGATAAAGCGTTTACTTGTCCGTCGGTGTCACTTCCGGCAATCACTTAGAGAGGTGGCAATGGTTTTTCCTTCCTAGATATTTCTTTCCCTTCCCCTTACATCACGGGTTATCCTTTTTCTCTTACAATTTCGGTTACTTTTCTGTCACTGCGATAGACAGTGATCACAACGAATTATAATAGGATTCCATGTCAGTCTCACAAAAACCATCGGCAAATCTCAGCAGCTTTACAATTTTACAAATAAAACATTTTCACTTTTTTATAGAGGAAGCTTAGTAGTCGGAACTATTTTGAATAGACTGGAACCTCTATTTAATGGCCTTCCGTATACCGTCTTCCTCGAATTTCCGCCCACTGCATTCGAGGATGAGGGGTCCAAGCGAACGAGAGAGAAAAAGGTCCATCCTTTATGATAACAAAAACCTAGATTAGTACGAAATACGGTTAATATTATGTATTCCTACTGGAAATTCTTCACACGGCCCTGACTACTTACTTCATGGAAATTCTTGGAAGAGCCTCACGGTCATCGCAGGTCATACCCGAGACCGTCGTTAAATGGAAGTTCCAGTGTATTTTGAAGTGATTTAATTGAAGGTTTCTCATAATATTTATTGGATTTCTTTAGCACTTTTATATTATTTTGAAAATAGGTTTTTTTATCGAAAAACTGTTTTCATTAACATAATTCAAAGTAGATGCAAGAACATAAAAGGTTCATTAATTCGAGACAAACCGAATTACCTATAATATTAATATATATTATTGACCGAATCCATTTCAAATCAGGCAGGCAGTGCCACTTCAAGACACATAATCATTCGCTTCTTAAATTTGTTGTTTTTCAAGGGAAACAAGACGACACGTTTTTTTACCATTTTGAGAAAAATTTCATTTTCGGAAAATATGAGTTTCGGTGAGCTTCAGCCAGTTTCAGTCTAAAAGTCTTTGGACTCGCCGGTTTTTTGAAGAATGCAATTACAGGATGATGCGGAAATTTGTTTAGCACAAAATGAAAATCATCTGTGGGGCCCTTTTTTTAAAAATCATCTTTTTGGAATTCTTTTTAGGATTTTCAAATTTTTCATACTGGGTCTCATTAGCCTTTAAAATTGAATAAAAATGTCTCATGGAAGAATTTTTTTAATGAACACCTGCCGTTTTATGAAGGTGTAAAATATGGCCATAAGGTGAACTTACGCCTCCGTAGAACGATAGGTCTTCATTTCACAAAATTATTTCTGAAGACTTTTTCTACCTAATTTTTGAAGGCTAATGAGGCTCAGAACCCAAAATGTTCGAATTCTTAAAAGAACTCCGTAAAGATGACTTTTGAAAAAAGACCCAGCAGATGATTTTCGCTTTGTGCTTACGGCCATGTAACGAGTGAGTCACGTGACCAGATTCCTACCTGACCAACACTTTTTTATTACCGAACTTATGTTCACACGAAGCGCCACATCGAGTTGAAAATTTGGGAAACTAAATAAGAAGCACTAAGAAAAGTGTGTCTGATCCTAAAGTTTCATAATTATGAAAAAAGTATTTTGTAAACAAATTTGTTTTTGCTTTTCTTATAATTATACAAATTTAGGACCAGACACACCTTTCTTAGTGCTTCTCATTCAGTTTCCCAAATTTTCAATTCGATGTGGCGCTTCGTGTGAACCTAAGTTGGGAAATAAAAAAAAAGTGTCGGTAAGGTAGGAATCTGGTCACGTGACCCACTCGTTACTTGGCCTTGAAAAGCTTCCACATTAACCTGTAGTTACATTCTGCATAAAACATGCGTGTGCAAAGACATTTAGGTTGAAATTGGTTAAAGTTCACCGTGGAATTTTTGAAATTTTAGGGCTGTTTTACAAAGAAAACACCATTTTTTTCTTCAAACCTTCACAAGTTTTGTCCTGAGATATTTATTTTTTTTTCTTATTTTTTTTGCTGAATTGGTACTTGAATGAGGTAGAAATACTAGAAATCTTTCAAGTTTCGTGTGGGCCAAACTATTTTTCTGGTTAAAAGAATTTTGTTTGGAAAACTTTAATTTACGCAATTTTCTTACGAACAACGACATATTTGACAAAATGTTAAGAAAAGAGTTTGCTCAATCTAATAATTTCTACGAAAACACCTCTTACTCTTTTATGATATATTGCATCGTTCGCGAGAAAAATTTAAAAAATCAGTTTTCCGAAGAAAAGTTCTCGTGGTCACAAAAATTATTTGACCTGCATAAAACTTGCAGAATGTCTTCTCTGATTTTTAAAAAAATTGGATACAATAAAAAAATGTGTTTTTCCATAAAATCAACTTTCCATCTTTTCGAAATTCAGCCTGGAAGACGAAGTCGTATTTAATAGAAAACCCCACTCTCCTCATTTCATCCAATATTTAAAAAAAATTTGTGATTGTATAAAGAAGACATTCTGTGAGTTTCATGCAGGCCAAATCATTTCAGTGGCCACGAGAATGTTTTTTTTCGAAAAATTGATTTATTTAATTTGTCTTGCGAATGATGCACGATATCATAAAAGAGCAAGAGGTATTTTTTGTAGAACTTTTAAAAATGAGCAAAGTTTTTTTAAAATCATTTTATCGAATCGGTCTTTGTTTGTAAGAGAATGCGAAAATTCAAATTTTCGATTAAAAAGTTCTCGTGGCCACAAAATTGGTTTGGCCTGCATAAAACTCGCAGAATGTCTTCCTTATAGAAGTACCGATTCAGTAAAGAAATGAGCAAAAAAGAAGGTGGAGTTTTTGAGAAAATCGACTTTTAATATATTCAGAAAAATCGCCGCCATTTTGTTAATTTTCAACATTTTGTTGATTTTCTGGCAGATTAACCTCACTAGAGTCAGGAAAGAAAACAAATGTCTTAATTAGATCAACACTTATAAACGTTTATGGAAAAAATTTGTGTTCTTTTGAAAAACAACCCTAACATTTCCAATACTCATCACTTCGCGAAAATATTTTTCTTTCCAAACGGTAAAATACGTGTCGTCTTATTTCCTTAGAAAAACCAAATATCTAAGAGGCGAATGAATCTGTGATTTGAAGTTGCGCTGCCTGCCTGTTTTGAAATGGATTAGGTCAATTTTGTTTTTGGAAACCTTTTTTTTTATAGATATAAAAGTTAATGTCAAAATCATTCAATTTCCAACGAAAGTCATATTTGTTTATGCAAGGTTGCACCCATCTTCAACCAACATTTCCCTACATTTCACTTTCCGATACAAATACCTGTATATGGTCATATTATAAAAAACAAGTCCGTAGGGTTCCGAATATTTATCGAAAACATAATTTTTATAAAATTATATTTTTTTAATTTGATTTATAATGTCCTGCAGGAATCACTCTTTGCAATAATAAAAAAAAACTAGCGTTTGAAAACTTAGCGCAGTGCGTACACTTTATGAGTTTTTTCTGGCTTTTTGGTTAAGTGTCAAAATGTCAGAGCAAAGTTTCGAAAAGTTCACTGTAACCGTGAAAAAAATTAAAATCTCTTTGATCCGTAATTACCCGGCTCCATCCATAATTTCCGTGGTTAACGGTAAAACTATTTTCATCAACATAATTGAAAGTTTATACAAAGAGAAAAGATTCCTTATTGATTCGAGATGAATTGATTGCCCTATTATATTAATATATTTTATTGAAGAGTAGGGAAGTTATGGTCATTTATAATATTTGAAAAATCTGTTTCTTACAGCAAAACTGATTTCATTAACATAATTCAAACTTGATGCAAGAATAGAAAAGCCTCCTTCTTTTGTGACTTAAAAAATCATTAACACTTCCTCTATGAGGAAGCAAATATATTCGCTTATTAATCATAATGAGGAAGCAATTTGCTCATCAAATGAACACCATATTATTATAAATACAAAGTGGAAACACCCAAGATCGAATTCACAGCTAGTTTATGTTATAATGTCAGGCTTCTAGTAACTGCTGCTTTTCAAAAATAATTCTATTTATTTAATTCGCAATCTGGACCTTTTTTTCAACGTATCGGTGGAGAAGGTTAATAATTTGTTTCGGTATTCAAGAGGTTCATGAAACATGCAAACAGTGGTTGTGCAAACTGCTGAGAGGAGGGTCTCCACTAATTCATTTGCTGCCACAATAGTACTACTAAGGCATGTTTTCTGAAAATCTATCAGAGTAAGGCGTTTTTCGTAAATGTGCTTAATCTTAAAAAATGGTGATTGAGTACTTGATTTGGGTAGAGAAATCCTTGATTTAATTGGTTGCTTCTTTATTTAACACTCGAATAAAATTTGTACTGCATTGGACCAGAAACTTGTTGCATGACTATCTCGATTTCAAGAAAGAGAGCAAACCGTTGTTGAGCTCCAAGTGTTGTGGAAAAATTCATAAGGCTTGTCGTCTGAATCGAGTTTCCGCTATTTTCGTTATCATTTGGATTGCAGTGTTTCAAGGAGATGAACCCAAAGCACAAAACTTATTTCTCAAGAATTTTATATTGGGAATGGTGAACATATGAAATAAAAGATAATATATATCTACTCTTCGATTTTTTCGTTTAGTCCTCTCACTTTGGAAGTGAATTTCTCTCGGACGGAAAATGATACCAAATTGAAGTAAACATTTTGAATGGTTATTTTGCATCAATATGGTGAGGAATTGTCATCGCTTATTTGCTGAGAAACACCAAAATAATGCCCTTCAATTACATAGGTCAACTTTGAGAAGCTCCTGTAATGTTAAAATTACCTCAAAAGTTTCGAAAAAATCTTTGTTCATTCTTCAATATCTTAAAAATCCACATTTTTTTGCAAAAATGAAATATTTTTAATAACATTACTGTTAATATAGTTTGTATGCAACAAAATCATCTTGAATACTACTGCACTTACGACGACGAAACTAAGCTGTTCATGTTTTAAAAAGCGGAAGTATGAAAATTATATAAATATATTTTATAAGAAAATTTTTTATAAAAAATAATAAATTTTTTAAAGATAGGAGTAGGTTAGCTAAAATACAAAGACTCCTTTGCGTAAAGGATATATCCGCCTCTTCTGTTTGTCACTCAGTAGGGTTCTGAAACCAGGGTCGTGGCTACAATTTTTCTCGCTTTATCCCGGGAGGGAATGAAAATTTTGAAAATAATAATCGGTTTTATTGTTTGAATAGAAATGTAGTGAACAAATGTACACCTTTAATATGAGAACTAGAGCAGAGTGAAAACGCTAATGAATTGCTAATTTTTTTTGGGTAATGTTGAATATTTCCAACCTGAAATTTCTTCAGTTTAAAGCAAAGAAACATGTTATTATTTTGCTTTCATGAAAAAAAAACGAAGAAGGAAAATGATAAAATGTTTTTTTGGTTCAAGCTGAGGAAATTTCAGGTTCGAAAGACGTTGACCGATTTCTATTTTTTTCTCACTTTTTTTCCATATGCTGACAAATTTGTTCTACTGGGCCGAAACAATTTGATTGATTTTAGCATTTTCTCTCTACCCTAATGAGGGCACCTATTCTCGAGGATTTAAAATGTTTTACTTCAGATTGTTCATTTTATGAATTTTGAGTTGAAATTTTTTTCGCTTTCATAAGTTGAAAGCTATTTAAATTGTAAATAAAATGAGCCAGGAATCCATTCATTCCCTAACGATTTTCCTCGAAAAATATTAAGTTGAGAGAAAAAGTGTAAATACAAAAAAATGTGCGTTCCAATGAGATCTACAACTTCCATCCCCAATATATTAGTCTCAAGTTAATATTTTTCGATATTCAAAGAAAAAAGATTTTTTTTCAAACATAAAATGTTAATAACTACATTTCTATTAACCTCCGCCAAAAATCCTTTTGGAATTTCCAGCTAGGATGCGAAGGCACCCCCACACCAAGTATCAAGTCAATATTTTTGGGTGACCTTTTTGGAAGTACACTTATTTATTTTTTTTAAATTTTTATATCAACGATATCGATACATACAGTGAATACTGCAGTGCAATGCGGTGAAAAAACATCTTTTTGATTGAAACGAATCTCCTGGTTAACCTTCGTCTTTAAAATAGACGAATATTTAGTATGTGTTAAATAACACTTTTGTTTGAAAATTAGTTAAATAATTACTTGGTTTTCAGTCATTAATTTTTTTTAAATAATTTTTTTTGCTTGCAAACTATATGAATAGTAATGTTCATGAAAATGTTTCATTTTTTCAAAAAAATGTGGATTCTCAAGACAGCGAAAAATGGAAGAAATTTTTCTTGAAATTTTTGAGGTAATTTTGAAAATATACGGAGCTTCTCGAAGTTGACCTATATAATTGAATGGCATTATTTTGGTTTTTTTCAGCAAATAAACGATGATAATTCTTCGTCATATTTATGCAAAATAACTATTCAAAATGTAATCAATGCAGAAATAAACACACATTCACAAGCAGTTTAGTTCACTTTCTTATCATTCTTTGTCCCAGAGATATTTACGTCCAAAGTGAGAGGACTAAATGAAAAAATCGTAAAGTAATTTCTTAAGAATCGAAAAAAAATCTATCTTCTTATGAAAATTTTTTGTGTTTTGAAAAAAAACACCCAAAAAGTTCACAATTTAAAAATAGTCTTTGAGACTACCTGCTTTTTCGGCTCATGAGAGACAGATGTACAATAAATGTACACAGCAGGAAAAAAAAGAGGGAGAAAAAAAGGAAAGAGTCAACCAAAATCATCCTCACACTTTATTATTACCTGAAAATAAAAAACAGATATGATTGATAGTAATTCCAGTTTTTTGGTACGTATTTCATCCATTAATTCAAAATTGAAATTTTGACATAGGCCAAAAATTTTCTGAATAAATCCCAAATTCAGGTCATTTTATTCTTCATTTGGAAATTAATTCCCACAAATTTCAAATTATAACACAAAAATAAAGTCATTATCCAATTAATGATTCCATACCAAATTCTGTTGTATCTAGCAAAATCTCTTCAAATTAATAGCTTTGTTACCTTCCTCCTTTATTAATAGCATTTCCATGAACTCTCTCTTTTTTTTTAATTTTCTCACGATACAAAATTTTAACATCATCCTCAATTTCCTTGAGGTCCATATAACCAAAATATTTATTTTAAGAAAGCTTGTATCTCCATCTATTAATGCGTTGTTACTTCTCTTCGTGTCTGTGACGAAAATCCAGGAATCGCAATCTTATTATTTTTTAATGTTGGACACACAAAAACAAAAACACTTTTGTTTTAAATTGTTGTTTTTAGTTTTTTTTCCATAATAGGAAAAATTTTCACAAAAAATAAACGCTTAACAACAATAATTTTTTTTTCCTTAATGTGGAGATCGAAGCGAGGTGTACACTGTTTGAAGGCGCGGCATATACTAACTACAAAATGTCTGAACCCAAACATCGAAGAAATTCTCATATTTTAACGAAAAGCATTTCAGAGATACTTGTAAAGAACTTACGACCCAGACCTAGAACTCTCGTTTGGGCGAAAATGTCGTTTTTTCGGCAGTATCGTCCAAATCCCAACCTCTTGTGAAAGACACATGTTAGAAAATTTTCAAAAGACTTCATGGAATTTATTCAGATCGTTTTAGCCTTGAAAATATAACAAATATGACATTATGATTATATTCACAGAATATTCAATAGAGCCGAGAATAGAGTAGATATAGGAAAATCTAAATAGATACAAAAAAAAAACATAAGCATGTGTGAAAATGATAAAATTGTAAAAATTAGAACATAAGTGTTAGTCAGTATACAGTACACAATGGTATATGATTAGATATGCACATATTGTTAATATGGCATCTTCCTCAGAATACCCTTTTTGTAGGCAACGAGGGTATCGTTTCTTTTCCCTGAATGTATGTAAAAACTTATTGTCGGCCTTATTTTTTGATAAGTAACAGGTTAACATTCTAATTTGTAATAAAATTGAAAATATAACTGACGGCAGTAGCTGGGTGCTGATTCTCGACTTGTCACAATCTTGAATGTTAAGCGCGGACGGGCGCGGTTAACGCTCGGATGGGTGACCGTTCGGGATGCTCCCTTAGTCGTATTTTCACTGTGTTCAACTAATGTCGAGCGGTAGCTTTGACGCGAAAGGTGGATGTGGGCACTCGACGCTATCGAATGTCTTCATTTGAACTCGTCTGTCGGTAACCGGCTGCGCTCTAGAGTTTGATTTTCTGCAGTTTTCCTCTCCCATGACCAAATTTTCAGGCGAATGCCAGCGCTTCTAATGAAAATCCGGCTGCAGGCGGTAAGGAATTTTAGAGATTGAAAAAACCAACAGGATTGAATACGTCAGGCATTGGTAGTCCTGAAATCATAAGTTTTGATTATACCAGAATTATTCTGATTGATTAATTCACGGAAAGTTGTCTACATTCGTCTCATTAAGTCCTAAATCCGTTGTTAGTGTCAGGTGGCTTGAGGGTTTCTGCTTGCGCAAATAGGTGTTCGTCAGACATTCTCGTGACACTCGTTCGATTTCTGGATCGTTACCAGGAGAAGCTCATGTCTGTTACATTTCCTCAATGTGGAGCATGGGGACAATGAGATTCGCACGTACGAAATTGGGGATCCATCGAAAAGGAGTCGAGAGGATTCTTCCTGTCCCACTGATTCCTGTAGGAAATCTCAAATCTCTCTGTTCATTCAAGTCGATGGATTTTCGATCAGTTCTACAAAGAAAGAAGGAAGCAGTCTGTTCCGAAGTGAACGTGTATTTCAATCAATATTTCTTACGCATCTCATTTTATTAAACTGATTTGCAGGGCTGACGCACAGTCACTTAAGTCTCTTAAGTCACTTTAGTTGTTTTTCTTGAAATGAATGAAAACAGAGAACCCAAGGATTAATCACTATTGAATTCAGGTCTGTATCCATTTCTGAATATTCTCGAATTCCTTAAAATTCTCGTGATTTTTCTTTACTCTGAATTATTTTTAATTCGTCCTAAATTCTCCCTAAATTCTCTTGAAATCCCTTGCATTTATCTAAATTCACTCCAATTTTACTGAAATCAATAGAATATTTTTGATTTGTTGAATTTTGCACAGTTCATCTGAATTCATTTGGAATCCACCCTGAATTATTTTTAATTCGTCCTGAATTGTCCCAAAATTCTTTTGAAAAACCTTGAATTCTTCTAAATTCACTCCAAATTTACTGAAATCATTAGAATATCTTGGATTTGTTCAATTTTGCCCAGTTCATTTGAATTCATTTGGAATCCATCCAGAATTTCTATTGATTTATCCTGAATTATTTTCAATTCCTTTAAATCCTTTGGAATTCTCTTGAATTTTTTTTAATTCAACCTGAATTCTTTTGAATTTACTTGAATTGTTCTAAATTCGCTCAATTATACTGAATCAAATGTATTTTTTCAATTGATTATTTAGTTTTTTTGAATTTACCATGAAATATTTTGAACTCACCTTCAATACTTGAACATTTCATTCAGTTCTTTTGAATTCTCTTCAACTCCTCTAAATTCACTCCAAATTTCACTTGAATTTTTCTAAAACTTCACCTTGAATTCTTATGAATTTCTTCGGATTTTTCTTATTTCCCTTAAATTCGTCTAAATTCGCTAATTCTATTCAATTTCATTTATCTGAATACAATGGATTTTTTTTGGATTCAGAAAAAATGGTTCCATACACTTAAATTATTTTAAATTCGCCCTGAATTCTTTTCTATTAACCTTGAATTCAATATGAATTTCGTTGAATTCTCTTGAATACTTCTAAAATCTAAATTCACTCTAATTTTATTGAAATGAATGAGATATTTTGGATTTTTTTCAAATTTATTTGAATTCATTTGGGATTCACCCTGAAATCTCATTTATTTATCTTGAATACTTTTGAATTTACTTGAAATGTTCTGAATTCGCTCAATTCTGCCCAACTCAATGGATTTTTTTATTTTTTCTTAAGAATTTTTTTTCAATTCACGGTGAAGCCTTTTAAACTCACCTTGAATTCTTAGGTACCATAAAACTGGGTAAAGTCGCTCGTCAATAAATTGGCACCAAATAAATTTCAAAATGAAGTTTGACAGCTCTAATTAAAATAATCGATAAACTTTCTTTCTCCCTAGGAAATTTGATGTTGAGTTTTAAAATATAAATTTGGTGCTGAGAGACTTTACCCCACATGAGGGAATTTACTCCGTTTTAGGGGTTTTTCATCAAATTCTTTTGAATTTCCTTGAATTTTTTTAAATACACTCCAAATTTGATGAATTCAATGGATTTTAAAAAACAATTTTCGAACTGTTTTCAATTCACTTGATTTTTTAAAAATTCAACTTGAATTTTTATGAATTTCATTGAATTCTTCGTTCTTCTTCATTGTTTTCTTTCTTAATTTTTTAAATTCACTTGAATTCTATTGAATTTTCCTTGAATTCAGTTCAATCTCATTTCACTCTATTCAAAGGAAATTATTTGATTTTCAAAATTTTGTTGAATTTACTAAAATTCTCATGAATTTCATCAGAGTCTCCTGAGTCCTTTGAATTCTTCTAAATTCATTGGAATTATACTGAAATCAATGGAATATTTTAGATTAAAATGTTGTTTTTTTTTTATTTAACTGAATTCTTTCGAATTTACCCTGAATTCTTGTTTCAATTCAACTTGAATTGTTTTGAATTCACTGAATTCTTACAAATTTATCCTGGATTTGTTAAAACTCATCTGGATGCCTTTTTGTGCATGTGAAGTGTGCGCGAAGTGGCTTCTTCAGCCCAGAGATGAAGCGGGCGCAAAGTAGCTTTTTAAGCCCGCTCTCTAGTCTTCGGACGGAAAACTCTACTTTGCGCCCGCTTCACATGCTCTCAAACGGCTTCCCTTGTTCCACTCTCCGAGCCATCTCGTTCATCCTTCCTTTCTGAGCAGTAGTGAAATTTAGAGTTCTAAAAGTGTCGAGAATGTGATAGTCGAATAAATCTTGGAAGCAGACAGATTTCGTTTAGATGAAGACGTAGACAGACAAAGTGCAGAGGCAATACAATTTTACAAATCCGCAGCCGTGAATGTGCAATTATACAAGTCGCATTTGAAAGAAAAGTTCGTGAAGAAGTAGTAGAGAGGCTGGCGGAACGGAAAGAGGAAGAGATGGGCGAAAATCGCAGCATTCCTGTAGGTGTAGGGTCCAATAAGTCAACTGGTCCCTCTGCACGAAGGAGACTGGTTTAGTGTATGTAACTTTGGTAAGTGGAGGCACTCTCACGGCCGCTTGGCACCCTTCCAGTTTTTCTCTTTCTACACACCATCCGACTTCCACGACTCGACTAAAACTAAAACTCACCCCATTTCACCATCGAAAACCACTCGACCGGACACTCGCCATTCTGATTGACCAGGATTTACTTCCCTCTGATTTTACAAGACGTAAGCAATTGAGTTAGAATTCAGCTCTCAACCCCTTTAATCGATCAGAACATGCTATCTTTGTAAATAACAATATTTTTTTTTTATCATCATACCATTAAGTCAAATCCTTTTTGGGATAAACGAAACTTTTTCGGTTTTAGCCTCGTCATACTGCCGGGGATCATAAAATTTCTATGGCTAGGGTAAGTAAGGGATGTGTAGGAGAAGGGATAGGTTTTAGATCAATCTAGAAATCGCATGTTGTTCATTCGGATGACACACTTGATTCGTTAAACGTTCTTCGTTCATTCTTTCAACATGATCAAACCATTTCAGCAAATTTCTTTCACTCTTGTCAAATAATGTTTCTTCTACACCACATTCTTTGAGAACCGATTCATTACTGACTTTGTTCATTATCGTTTTACCGCACATATTCCACAGGAACCCCATGCCAACCGCGTTCACTTTAATCGTATCCTTTTCTTGATACGTCTAGGTCTCGCTACCATACAGCATAGTGGGTGCAAGCACAAAATTATATATTGCAATTTTAGCTTTATTCGTTACTGTTTTCTCACCCCTTCTTTCGAACACGATAATTTTTTATTTACGTTAATCTTAAGACCCATACTCTTCATTATGGTATCCAGTCTGATTATCATTCTCTGCATATCGTCGACTGATTCTGCCGTAACAATCTTATCGTCTGCAAACGCCAGTCCATGTACTTTCACTGTCCCGAGATCAGCACCTTCATCGACTAAGAGAGCCATTCTCAGATATTTGTCCATGTATATATTGAACATCCAGTAGGATATAACGCAGCCTTGCCTAACGCCCTGCTTAAGGGCATGTCTAACAGGAGTCACGTGATCAAGTCAGTTTTGAGATTCTGCTTTTTCAGGACCTTCAAACGAACCAGTTCACGGATTTTATACCATTATAAGTAAGACTCCTGCCTTCGGGAACAAAAAACCTTTTTTTAAAGAGAATTTTTACCCAATATTTAAATTTTTCGTTCCAGGCTCCCAAGAACGAAATATCTTTCTGTAGTTTAAAGTCAAGTGGTGAAATCTGTGAATTATTAGGTCCCCAAAACGAAAAAGTTTATAGATTAAATACAACTAAATATAGAGCCCTGCTTTAGGAGGAAAAATCATTTAAAAAGTCGATTTTTTAAGCATCATTTCATTTAACATCAAAGTAACAACAAAATATATTTTTATTCCCTATCAAGAATCGAAGAATTAAACAAATTTATAATATCACCTGCAAATTCTACAAATGAGTGGAGTTTTGCGGGGCTATGACAGAAAATCGAATAATGTCTAAGGAGATCAAGTTCAATTATCATGCCATATAAATAATGAAGAATGTTCATGAAATCTTTGACGGAAGTTCACATTTACAGTAAGTGACAGATCTCGGACTGACATGGGAATCCTACTCGATCCCAACCGCAAAAAAAAACTCGTTTGCGAGAATGGAGTGTTGTTCACGGTTTCTACAGCACGGTCGGTAATTCTTCAAATTTAGTTTTTCATTAAAAAAATGGTTTTCAATTG
>JAUMHM010000031.1:41333522-41345021 GCA_032362435.1 Melikaiella ostensackeni | reverse complement strand
CGTAATTTTAGGGAATGAAATGGAAATTAACGGAGTTTAATACTATACTTAACAAAATTTAATGGAATGAACTAATTTCAAAGCAATTCCAATAAATTCACCGGCATTAAAAATGATTGAAACATATTTGACTATATCACATTAGTTATGGTGAGTTCTATCATAATTAAGTAATTATTCAGTTAAATTCTAGATAATCTCATTGAATTTAAGATAATTCAATTAAATTCTCGATAGTTCAATTGGGTTCTATATATTTTGGTTGAATTCCAGATAATCTAATTGAATGCCACATAATTAATGTGGATTCTAGATAATTCAATTGAATTTCAGATAGTCACTTAGGTTCCAAATTCAACATTATTCAATGTAATTTTAGGGAATTATATGGAAATTAAGGGAGTTTAATATTATACTTAACAACGTTTAATGGAATAAACTAATTTCAAAGCAATTCAAATAAATTCACCGGCATTTAAAAATGATTAAAATATATTGGCCTATATCACATTAGTTATGATGAGTTCAATCAAAATTAAGTAATTATTCAGTTAAATTCTAGATAATTTGATTGAATTTAAGATAATTCAATTAAATTCTGGATAGCTCGATTAGGTTCTAGATATTTTGGTTGAATTTTAGATAATTTATTTAAATGCCACATAAGTAATATGGATTCCAAATAATTCATTTGAATAGACACTGGGGTTCCAAATTTAACGTCATTCAATGTAATTTTACGGATTTGAGTGAAAATTAACGGAGTTTAGGTATACTTAACAGAATTCAATGGAATTAAACTAATTTCTAAAGAATTCAAATAAATTCACTGGAATTCAAGAATAATTGAAGTAAATTTCACTATATCACATTAATTAAAACAAATTTGACTATATCATCTTAATTATAGTGAGTTCAATCAGAGTTAGGTAATTATTGAGTTAAATTCTAGATAATTTGATTGAATTTAAGATAGTTCGACTGGATTGAAGAGAATTGAATAGTATTTCTGATAATTCAATGCAATTTAATTCAGGACAATCCATTTGAATTAAAGATATTTAATTTAATTCATTTCGAAATAATTAAATTAAATTAATGATTATTTTACTATATTTCTTCTGTCGCCAATTTCGCCAAAAAAAATCGCCAATTTAGTTTCATTGAATTGAATTCAATTCTATATATTCAATTGGGTTCCAAATACTTCAATAGAATTCCATATAATTTAATTGTATTTTTAATAATTCAATTGTATTCGCTATAACGCAATCCTATATCAGAGACTTAAATTCTATTACAGATAGTTCGACTGAATTCAAGAAAATTTATTTGAATTCCTGATGATTCAGTGCAATCCAGGATAATTCATATGATATGAAGATATTTCATTCATTTTGAAATAATCAAATTAAATATTATATAACTAAATTTCTTCTAGATCAGTTCAATTACAGATAATTCATTGAAATTCAAGACAATTGAATAATATATGAGATTACTCAATCAAATTTCAGGTACTTAAATTAAATTCCGCACATAATTTACCCAAATTCAAGTTAATTTGAGGTGGACTAAAAAAATTCAACGGAATTGAATTAATTCGACAATTGTAAAATGTCACTGTCAAGTTTTCCAAAATAAAACTTTATTTCCGAACTCTGTTATCATACGAAGCAAGTGTATTTAGGTAAGGTGAATGGTAGCGTACCCAGAGGTAGTCCGAAGAAAGGATAGCTGGAATGTGTGAATGAGACTCCAAAGCCAAGATACATAAAGAGTCGTAGAAACACAAGAGCTATGGGTTTATCAGTCAGTTTGACGTGCGGACGATTGTTTCGAAAAAATCCGATCCCATCTGGCGCGCCTCGGAATCGGTTTTCCGACAGTCGACGCGCGCCAGATGAAATCGGATTTTTTCGAATCGATCGGCCTTGCATCGGATGTCGAAAAATCCGACGTTCGACGCAGGCAAGATCGGATCGTTTCTTTTCCGATTCGATTCTGAGGCCCGTCGAATTTGAACTATCACGTTCGATCCGAAAGAATGTATCAATTAATTAATTCACATTCGCATCGAATGTTGGAAAATCGACATTTGACGCGCGCCAGATGGGATCGGATTTTTGAAAATTCAATCGAACTATCGCGTTCGATCTGACAGAATGTATTCATTAATTAATTCGCATTTGCATCGAATGTTGAAAACCCGACATTCGATGCGCGCCACATGGGGTCGGATTTTTCGAATCGATCGGCCGCGCGTCAAATGTTTGAAAATCCGACATTTGACGCGGGCGACATCAGATCGTTTCTTCTCCGATTCGATTCTGTGTCCCGTCGAATCTGAACTATCACGTTCGATCGAACAGAATGTATTAATTAATTAATTTTTATTCGCATCGAATGTCGGAAAACCGACATTCGACGCGTACCAGATGGAATCGGATTTTTTCGAATGGACCGGCCGCGCGTCGAATGTTCAAAAATCCGACATTCGACGCGGGGAAGATCGGATGGTTTCTTTTTCGATTCGGTTCTGAGAACCGTCGAATCGGAACTATCACTTTCGATCCGACAGAATGTCTTAATTAATTAGTGCCACATGGGATCAGATTTTTCCGAATCGATCGGCCGCGCGTCGAATGTTTCATAATCCGTCATTCCACGCGGGCAAGATCGGATCATTTCTTTTCCGATTCGGTTCTGAAGCCTGTCGAATCGGAACTATCACGTTCGATCCGACAGAATAAATTAATTCATTAATTCGCATTTGCATCGAATGTCGGAAAACCGATATTCAATGCGCTCCAGATGGGATTGGATTTTTTCGAATCGATCAGCCGCGCGTCGGATGTCAAAAAATCCGACGTTCGACGCGGGCAAGAGCGGATCGTTTTTTTTTCGATTCGATTTTGAGGCCAGTCGAATTGAAACTATCAAGTTCGATTCGACCGTATGTATTAATTAATTAATTCGCATTCGCATCGGTTGTCGGAAAACCGACATTCGACGCGTGCCAGATGGAATCGGATTTTTAAAAATCCTATCGAACTATCACGTTCGATCCGACAGAATGCACACGTCTAATAACGAGGCTAGAATCCAACGATTTACGTTTGCCCCGAAAGGAATTTGGCTTAGTGGTATAAGAAGAAAAAAATGAATTTGTCTCGTAACATTGAAGATGTGTTTTCTCTGGAGTTAAAGAATAGCAATCTCAGAATCCAAGTTCATCTTTCTGACCTTAGGCTTGAGAAACGATTCGCAGAAATGAAACTATCCTTGGCTTCAGAGCACATGGCGTGTTTTAGTTTTCGCAGTTGTTTTTCAAAAGTTAGTGCGAGTAGACGCGTCAGACACTACGTCCATCAGGACAAATGTTGGGCACCGATTGTAATGTAGCTGTTGGCACGAACCAAAATACTTGAAACCGTGAAGTACGCTTTTTGTTAAGGGCTTGTCGCGACGGCAATTATTAGTCGTCACATTCATTGCCTTCCGAGTGTGTAGTTTTTGTCACTTTCTACCTCATACGTGCATAGTTATATTAGGTTAGTCGTTTCAAAAGGAGTAAAAAATCTCAGTAAACTCAACTGTACTCATAGCGCAACTGGCACACGTTGCCGGTCTCCTTTTGCTCACTTCCGAGTCTTTTAACGAGATAAAAAGCAAAAGAAAAATGATGGTGTTACGGCTTTGTCTCAGCAGTAACCGTCTTTTTTTTATTTTTATTTTTTTTTTGTTTTACTCAGAGTACACTTCGTTTGCAAGTGCTTCGTTTGTATGCCACTGAGGAATGAGTTGAAAAATGTTTACTTGGTCTAAATGAAGACTTCAACGAAAACTGTTTATACAAGCGCTTCGGGATGTCACTTTTTATCTTCAATTAAAACGTTTTATTTTATTTCCTCCTCTGAGGAAGATTTATGTTTGCCGAATTTTAAAATTATACTTTTTGACGTCTCTGGCATAACTCGACCAGAAGGAGAACACTAAATTTTAATTCTAAATATTCCATTCAGAAGAAAATAGGAGTTGTAAAAAAATTGATTGATAGAACGCTTAAATTATCTCATCCAAAATTCCATGAAAAGAATATTAAATTGTGGAAACAGATTCTTTTCCTCAACCATTATTCGATTGCCTTTATTGACAACCATATGCATACCAGAATTATTCAAAATAAGAGTAAAATCAATAACTAAAACAAAAACAATATACAGGATTACAATTTTTTTTATGTATTACAATATTTTTTCCTCTGAGGAAGATTTATGTTTGCCGAATTTCAAAATTATCCTTTTTGATGTCTCTAGCGTAACTCGACCAGAAGAAAGACACTAAATTTCAATTCTATTTATTCCATTCAAAACATAATAGGAGTTATGAAGAATTTGATTGATAGAGCTCTTGAATTATTATCTCATCCAAAATTTCATGAAAAGAATATTCAATTATGCCGACAGATTCTTTTTCTCAACCATTATTAGATGGCCTTTATTGACAACCATATGCATACCAGAATTATTCAAAATAAGAGTAAAATCAGTAACTAGAACAAAAACAATATACAGGATCATAATATTTTTTTATATATTACAATATTTCCTCCTCTGAGGAAGATTTGTGTTTGCCGAATTTCAAAGTGATACTTGTTGACGTCTCTGGCGTAACTCGACCAGAAGAAGGACACTGAATTTCGATTCTGAATATTCCATTCAAAAAAAAAAAAATAGGAGCTATAAAGAATTTGATTGATAGAGCTCTTAAATTATTATCTCATCCAAAATTCCATGAAAAGAATATAAAATTATGGAAACAGATTCTTTTCCTCAACCATTATTCGATTGCCTTTATCGACAACCATATGCATACCAGAATTGTTCAAATTAAGAGTAAAATCAATAATCAGAACAAAAACAATATGCAGGATTACAATATTTTTTATGTATTACAATATTTCCTCCTCTGAGGAAGATTTATGTTTGCCGAATTTTAAAATTGTACTTTTTGACGTCTCTGGCATAAATCGACCAGAAGAAGGACACTCAATTTCAATTCTAAATATTCCATTCAGAAGAAAATAGGAGTTGTAAAAAATTTGATTGATACAACGCTTAAGTTATTTCATCCAAAATTCCATGAAAAGAATATTAAATTATGCTAACAGATTCTTTTTTTCAACCTTTATTCGATTGCCTTCATTGACAACCATAATATATATATATATATATATATATATACCAGAATTGTTCAAATTAAGAGTAAAGTCAATAATTGGAACAAAAATAATATATAGGATTACAATTTTTTTTATGTATTACAATATTCCCTTCTCTGAGGAAAACTTATGCTTGCCGAATTTTAAAATTATAATTTTTGACGTATCTGGCGTAACTCGATCAGAAGCTTTAAAACGAGATTTAAAAAATGTCCGTTTCAGTTAGGGTGACCATCCATCCGGCTTTTTCCGGGTATGTCCTCTTTTCAAAGTATGCGACTTTTGTCCCACATAGGTTTTCACTTTGTCCGGGTTTTTGCCCGGGTTTTTGAAAGAACAGGATTTTCTTGTTTTTTTATTGTAAAAAATATTGTCTGAGTGAAGTCTAGCTGTTTTCTTTAAAATCGTCGCCAAATAAAAATATTTTTATAATTTCATGTTTCAATGATTTCTTTTCATTTCTGTAAGTGGTAAGCCGAATTTTATGTTATATAAAGATAGATAAGTTGTACTTCTTTGAAATTATAGTTCAAAAGTTCAAAATGACAGAAAATAACAGAATATCCGGGCCTAAAAAGTGCGTAGTGCGACATACTTTGTGCAGTCCGGATTTGAAATTGTGGGATCCGAAATGAAAAAGTGTGTAGTCGGAAATTAACTTTATTTTCTTAGCGAAATTTCCAATTTTCGAAGCTAATATTTTGAAAGTATTAATAATTTACTTCAATTTTTATTTAAAATGTTATTTTTTAATCCATAAATTATCAATATTCTAAATAATAAGTTCATTCATTTTGGTTGAAAAGTCTATTATTATATTTTTGGTTGAGAATTCGTTTTTTTTTGTTAAAAATTTTATTATTTGATTGAAAATTTAATTATTCTGTTGAAAATTCAATAATTTTGTTAAAAAGTCATCCTTTTTGGTTCGAAATGAAATTCTTTGTGGAAAATTCGTCCTTCTGTTTTTCAAGTTCAACTATTTAGGTGGTAATTTCAAATATTAGGTTTAAAATTACCTTTTTTGTTGAAAATTTAACTGTTTTGTGAATAAATCCTCTTTTTGACTTGAAAATTCAACAGTTTGATTCAAGTTTTTTCTTCTTCTTGACTGAAAAATCTTTCTTGGTTCAGGATTCAACAATGTTTTCGAAAACTGCGTCTTTTGAGGTTGATATCAACTGCTTTTGATTTAAAATTAAAAACTTTTTTGATTGTAATATTAACTATTATATTTCTCGTTGACAATTCATCTTGATTGGTTGAAAATTCAAGTACACTGAACTCTGGATTTATGTCCAGTTTCGGGTATGGCCTACGATGGCCGTGACACTCTTCCAAGCATTTTTATGACGTAAACAGTCAGGGCCGTATGAACCATCTCCAGTAGGAATAATTGATAATAATTAACTGTATTTTGTAAAATTGTAGATTGTTTTTATCATGAAGGATGGACCTTTCTTAGTAATGAAGACTAATTCATGAAAAGAGAATTTCCCGTGTGTATTTAAAAATAAATGCGAAATATGTACGCGAGGGTTTGAACTGCCCGCTTTGTGTCTACGATACTGCATAATTGTGTCGAGCTCGCCGAGCCTCTTTCCCTGCTCCGCGGACCCCCTCATCAATGAACACAAGCCGGCGAAAATTCTAAGAATGACTCAAATCCAGGTGACTTAAATCCAGAGTTGAGTTTACTTGGTTAAAATACTCTGTTAAAAATTAATGTTTTGTTCGTTTGAAGATTTATGTGTTTTGTTGATAGTTCATTTGTTTTCGGTCGAAAATTTATTTTTTTCAACTGAAAATTCAATTATTCCATTTTTGATTAAGAATGGAACTTCTTCAGTTGAAAATTTAACAATTTTGTTAATAAGTCATACTTTTTGGTTGAAAATTCATATTTTTTGGTTACAAATTCAACTGTTCTGCAGGAAATTCGACTTTTTGGCTAAAAATTCAACAACCTGGTTGAAATTCTTCTCTTCTTGACTGAAAAATCTTTCTTGGTTGAAAAATCATACTTTCCACTGTACATCCACTGTTTTGTAGAAAATTCGTATTTTTGGCTTAAAATTTCGCAAGTTTGGTAGAAAATTCAACTATTTAGTTGAAAATGCAACTATTTGGTTGAAAATTATCCTTTCTCTTGAAAATTCATATTTTGGGGTTCAAAGTTCAACTGTTTTTTTTTTTAAGAATTCGTCTTTCTGGGTTGAAAATTCAACAGTTTGGTTTGAATTATTTCTCTTTTTGACTAAAAAAATGTTTCTCGGTTGAAAATTCAATTATTTTGTTGAAAATTCGTCTTTTCGATTTGAAAATTCGTCTGTTCTGGTTGAAATTTAATCTTTTTTGGTTGAAAATGCAACTGTACGATTGATAATTAATCTCTTTCGATAGAGTATTCAACTATTTTTTTGAAAATTCTTCTTATTGATAAAATTCAATTGTTTTTTTATTTTTAATTAAAACCTTTTATTAGTAGAAAATTCAACTACTTGGTTGAAAGTTTAACTACTTTGTTGAAAATTCATTTTTGGGTGATTTTTTGGTTGAAAATTATTATTTTCTAACTGAAAATTGAATTATCCCGTTTTTGGATAAAAATCAATCATTTCTAGTCTAAAATTCAATTATTCGTTTAGGAATTCATGTATTTTGTTAAAAAAATTTTTTTCTGGTTAACGATTCATCTCTTTGGTTAAAAATTCAATTATTTCTTGAAAATTCGTTCTTTTTTGCGTTGTGAATGATCTGTTTTGGTAGAAATTACATCTTTTTTGGTCGAAAATGCAACTGCTTGGTTAAAAATTAATTTGTTCCGGTTGAGGATTCAACAATTTTTTTGAAAATTCGTCTTTGTGGTTGAACTTAACTGTTTTTGATTTAAAATTAAAAGCGGTTTTGGTTGAAAAATCAACTATTAAAGTTTTTGTTGAGAATTCATCTTGTTTGCTTGAAAATTCAACTACTTGGTTGAAAGCTGAACTACTTTGTTAAACATTCATTTTTAAAAATTGATTTTGTGGTTGAAAATGATTATTTTTCATATTTGTTTGAAAATTGATTAGTTTTTGTTGAGGATTCATCAATTTTGTAAAATTTTATTGTTGTTGTTGAGAATTTAACTATTTGGTTGAAAATTCGTCTTTCTGGTAGAAAATTAATCTTCTTGGTTGAAAATTCATCTATTTTGTTAAAAGTGCAATTCTTACTTGAAACTCTTGAATTTTGGGATTCATCTTGTTAATGGTTGGGGGGAGGGGTGAGGCGTATGAAAGATGTGTAGTCCGAAATTTGAAACATTTCAGGCCCTGTCAAATATTCAGTTCAAAACTCCAGAATATATGTGAAGATAGTTGATATATTTTTCGTTTTAAGCTTATTTTCTAATTTACTATTACCCTAATATTTTTGTTTCAAAGTTAGAAAATAACAAAGCGCAAAAACTTTTTATTGTATGTATTTCAAAAAATGACGTTGCAATTTTGTGTTCTCAAGAATACCAGGATTAAAATTTTAATCCTGCTTTTTTCCACTTTTTTCAAATCCTGTCCTACTTAGTCCTCTTTTTTGAATTTCGGTTATCCTACATTCTGAAAATCAGCTCTGGTCACCCTAGTTCCAGTTATTCTCTCCAGGAAAATATTATTATGAAGATAGTTAATTCACAATTATTTACATTTACATTTTAGTAGTTATAAATGTACAATTTTTCCTTTTTTCGTTTAAAATTCCATATTTCCTTGCCTTCAACTTACTTTAGTAAATTCCGATCAGCACTTGCTCTCAGTTCCCTATTTTGTGTAGTTCGTTTATGGAAATGCGGCTTAGAATATATTTAGATATTCTCACTTGGAAAATTAGATTTGCAATTCTCCTTCAACCTTCTTTCCTATATTCTGCGTTGAAAGCAAATAAAAGGTGTTCAGCCTGGATCTAGAAATACAAGACTCTCTAATTTTATTAATCTCAATTGAAGGGTCAGATTTTACAACAACCTATAAATTTTTTTGCTGAATGGCGTTGCCGTTTTCAAAGTAAAGCCAAAAAACCTGTTTTTAGAAAATAAAATTTGTTATTTTTTTACTTGAACTCGTTGTAATTCAACCAATTCTTGGAATTTTGTGATAAAATTTACAGAAAATTTCCCTTATGATGTTCTGCGACTGGTAGAGTAAATAACTAATGAATATTCTTGTTTGAACAAAAGTTATGAATTTTTACCTGTGACATTGCATAAATCATGACTTCGTATCTTCAAGTTCATGAGCGGTCGAGCGAATTTTGAGCAACAAGAAATAAATCAAAATAAATCATCAGTAAGAAATTGTAAAGGTTTTATTTTGTCTGCGTGGCCCGTTTTTCGCATGTACTCGACGCTTTCACGTAGAAATGCAACTTTGCTAGAGACGAAGTATTATTTATTAGACAGAATTTAATGAATTAAATTGTTTATTGTATTTTATATTAGAAAGAAACTATACGCAGTTTCATGCAGTACATTTTATTTTGTTTTGTTTGTCCTTGATGTTTGTAAATTTACTGATGCATCTTATGTTTTTGTTGAATCGCAGAGCAATTGAAATTCGTCCTTAACAAATAAAATTTCATATTTGTATACATTCAGTTGTAACTAATAAATAATACTTCGTCTGGAGGGAGTTGTATTTCCACGTGTATGCGTCGAGTCGATACATACTATATGTGCGAAAAACGGGCCACGCGGCCGAAATAAAACCTTAATAATTTCTTAGTGATGGTTTATTTTGAATAATTTCTTTAACAGAAAACATATTTATACTTTTTCAAATACCTTTCCCGCTGGAGGTTTTTTGTTGCTCAAAATTCGCTCGACTCCCCATGAGCTTGAAGATATGAACACATGATTTACGCAATGTCCCAGGTAAAAATGTATAACTTTTGGCTCAACGAAAGTATTCATTAGTAATTTACTCTACCAGTCGTCGAACATCATAAAGAATATTGCCTGCAAATTTCATAAAAAATTTCAAGAATCGGCTGAATTACAGCGAGTTGAAGTCACAAAAGACAAAAAATTGTTTTCTAGAAAATTGGGTTTTCGGGTTTACTTCCACAACGGAAAAAGCTACAACTTTTTTGTCTGTAGAACAGTTATGCGCAATGAAATTGCCTATAAGAATATATATTTTTGAAATTAAAATTCGAAACTAGTTTGAAAAGTGTCCAAGGGCCAACGCTGCTCAGCGAGCTGGATTACTGAGTAATGAGGCTGATGAAGGAGTATTACGGTTGCGATATTAAAAAATGTTTGTGATCAAAAAATGATGCATTTTTTGAATGATATCGATGGTTTCACAGTTAATCCAAATGATCCTGCAAGAATGCTTCAAAAAGATAGATTAAGGATTCAAAAATGTTTGGGAAATTATATTAAAAGGTGCGATATTGACACAATTCATATTAATGCACCTTTGGCCTATGGTCTGGTTAAAGCTGATAAAGCAGGTTTTCCTTTTCGACCAATTATTTCGACAAAAGGTTCACCCATGAGAAAATTAGAAGAACTCCTTCAGCAAAATTATTATCAAAGAATCAGTAACCCTTTTGGAAAGATCAATAAAAAATAGTACTGTCTTTCTAAAATAATACAAATAAAACAAACTTTTGTTTCTTTTGACGTAACAGACATGTTTCATGACATTCCATATGAAAGAGTTAAACTTGACATAGAAAAAAGATGGGATGTGATCAAACTTCAGACTAAGATTTTGAAAAAACAATTTCTTGATGCTATTGGATATGTTTTCAATTCCGTTAAGTTTAAATTCAATGGTGCTTTTTATGAACAAAAATTTAGAACCCCGATAGACTCAGTCTTGTCCCCAATTTTTGCTGAAATTGTGATGGAAGATTTGGAAAATGAAGTTTTTGATCAAATTAATTTTGAGCTGGATTTTCATGAAAGATATATTGATGATTCTGTACTTTCTTTATATGCACAAAATGTGGATACCCTACTTACGAGTAATGTTTTGAATAGTATACATCCAAGATTACAGTTCACTGTTAAACATTGAAACGGAAGGTAGATTGCATGTTCATGATTTGACTCTAATAAAAACTGACGAAAATTATATTTTCACTGGTTGGCACAGAAAAATAATTTGTTGGGGAAAGACACTCAATTTTAAATCTAATTATTATTCATAAAACAAGAAAAGAGGAACATGAAAATAATTTTCATAGAAGTGCAAGATATTATTCGGTCCTTACAAAACATAGACTCA
>JAUMHM010000031.1:41311753-41333422 GCA_032362435.1 Melikaiella ostensackeni | reverse complement strand
TATAAGAAATTTTGAGAACGCTAGTAATTTTTTAGAAATTGGTTTGGGTTATTACATTTTTCTTTTTGAAAAATGGAATAATCCGAATGGATTGGTTCTAAATCAACCCATAAAACAATAAAATTAAACAAAATTTTAGATTGCATATAGTTATTTTTTTCCGCTCTCTTTAAGTAAAAAATGTTTCTAATACATAATATATTACTTTATACTGATAATTAGATGTTCATATAATTTTTAAAATAATTTATTATTGTTTATAGCAATTTTCTCTTAGAATAAAGTCAGAAAGTCGTGTTTTTTTCGAATTTTCCAACTTTTTAGTGAGGGCGAAGCAATAATCAATTAAAGTTAACCAAAGTGATTGTTTAAAACATTCATTATTATTTATCACAATATTCTCTTAGAATAATGCTAGAAAATTGCGGTTCTTTATGAAATTTTCTACTTTTTGTCGACTTATCAATTAGAGTAAGGTGATGATTAATTCAAGTTAACAAACATAATTATTTAAACAACTTATTATCATCTTTGATAATATTCTTTTTGAATAATGCTAGAAACTTGCGGTTTTTTTTCTGGAATTTTTAACGTTTTGTCCACTTTTTGCTTAGAGTGAGGTAATAATTAATGGAATTTCACAAACTTAATTGTTTAAATACTTAACTATTGCTTATAACTATCTTCTTCTGTAGTGAAGCAAGATAGTAGCGGTTTTTTCCTAAATTTTCAACTTTTTGTCCACTTTTCAATTAGACTGAGGTAATAATTCGTTCAAGTTACCAAACATAAGTGTTCAAACAATTTATTATTATTTTTAATAATATTATTTCTAAATAATGCTAGAAATTTGAGGTTTTTTGTTGAATTTTTAACTTTTTGTTCACTTGTTACTTAGAGTATGGTAATAATTAATGAAATATAAGAAACAAAAGTGTTTAAAAATTGTATTATTGCCTATAACTATCTCCTCCTATAGTAATGTTACATAGTTGCGGTTTTTCCTGAAATTTTCAACTTTTTGTCCACTTTTCACTTAGTGAGGTAATAATGAATTCAAGTTAACAAACACAATTGATTATAACTATTTTCTTATCGATAGAACTAATAGAATTAATTAAATTATTTTGTAAAACCTTTTTGTTCGAATTAATATTTTTAAAACATTAGCGAAAGAGTAAAAATACTTCATTCAGCATAAATTGGAACACCATTTAAAAAATGATTCTTGTTCATTTTCATTTATTACTTAGAAGGTCGCCGAGCGAAAGGGCGTAAGTGCCAAATTTCAGAAATTGGTTTTATTGGCTTAGAGTAATTTTTTTGACCTAATTCATGTCTCTGTAAAAGATTATGGTCCAGTTCAATTTTGAAGTGGATCAAAATCCATGTTTGGAAACTTTTAAAAAATAATGACTAGTTTTCGCCTGTTCTTTTCTCGATTTAATAGAGCTAAGTGATAGCTCGAAAGAAATTTCTTGTTTTTTTTTAAAATTGAAGATTAAAAAAGTTATGTAACTCTTTCTGAGTCAAAATCGGCGTTTTTTTTTAGGCGCGTCGTTCTTTGATAAGAGTTTTCTCGCAGATGGTTGCTTTTTTAGACGCCTCTTTCGTGAATCAATAAATATATGTAATAATAAAGTAATATGTTATGTATTAGGAACAATTTTCACCAAAAGAAACCGAAAAAAAATTATTATTAGCGCCAAAAACTCGGAAACTCCAATTTTTTACTTATGGGGTTTTTTGGGAACCTGTAAAACTGGCATATGAGGATGAAATTCAAAAAGTAATTTTTGATTCCTATTCAATGGCTGATTGTAGAGAATACTTTTGAGTTTCAACTCAATACACCTAACATTGACGATTCTGAATAAAATTTTACAAAAATGTCTTTTTTTCTTATGGGAAATACGTGCTGAACTTCATGGGGCTTGCGTAAACTTTAAATATAATTTTAAAAAAAAATGCATTCATTTTTTTTGGATTTGAACAAATTTGCAAAGTGCAATGAAAAAAATTCTCTAATTCAATAATAGTTAATCTAATTAAAAAAGTAGTTGGATTTACTACTTTCCAGACAACTACATTACTTAGCTGAATATTGCGTAGGCATTTTTTTTATGTGTGAGAGCGCGAAAATTCGAAAAGAAAAATTTCCAATGCATTTTTGGACCATCCTGATGCACATGAATTTACAATAGTGTTTAATATTGTATGGTTTTCGGACAAGTTCAAATGCCAGGATCTAATCGATACGAAAAGTGACATGGGGTAAATTTTAGGGGACAACCCCGTTGCTATGAAAACCCCTAGTGTACTGGGTGTCTGCGGAAAGGCAATATAGGAAAACAATAGAATTTCACATGTAGTCACAGACGTATCAGCACAAAATTCTGCATTCGCGCATTATTATTACGTGAACTAAGAAAAAAATATATCTGGATCGAATAAAATTTCTTTGATTTAAAGAAATAGTTTAGTAGAATGTGGATAAAGAAATATTTCTTCAGTTCAAAAAAATATTTTTTTTTTGTATTCAAGGGACGAAATGATTAATGCGAAGGAATATTTATTTGATACTGTGAAATAATTGTTGAGTGAAACAGATTTGTTATTGACTGTAAGAAATTAAGTATTTCATATGATTGGTAAGTTCCTTAATGTAAATACATATGGCGTGAGTTCAATAAAATAAGTATTACATACAAATAAATATAACTCGGAATGAGTAAAAGTTTTTTTGAATCGAACATATGATTCGTTGATTCAAGTAGGCGTACTTTAAGGTAAAATAAATATTTCTTAGTAACAAGCAAATATTTCTTAACGGAAATAAATATTTATGTGTTTCTTGTAGATCAAAATGAAATCTACTTTCTTATGAAAATTTTATGTTTACTGAAAAAGGAACACCGAAAAAGTTAACAAATCAAAATTAGACTTCGAGACTACCCGCTTTTCCGGCTCATTA
Organism: Melikaiella ostensackeni; assembly: GCA_032362435.1. Lineage (NCBI taxonomy): Eukaryota > Metazoa > Arthropoda > Insecta > Hymenoptera > Cynipidae > Melikaiella > Melikaiella ostensackeni. The sequence goes on along the minus strand of JAUMHM010000031.1, from coordinate 41,330,448 downwards.
GAGACAAATGTTCATTAAATGTACAAACAAAAAAGAAAAAAGAGGAAAAAGAAGAAAGAGTCAACCAAAACTAACCTTACACTCTTTCTTTTTTCCGTCTTTTTTATACCTCTGGGGAGCAACATGTTCCGAAGCCATTTCAGACTTCCTCATCAGGGGTAATTTATAGGATAACTACAGTTAGAAATAATGAAACATATATTAATTAACTACAAATATTACCTGAAAAAATAAATTAAACCTTTTTTTATTATCAAATGTTGTTTGGTCAATCTCTCCATTTTCTTAATAAAAGCAAAAATCTTTGAGATCAATATGAAATTCACTTTCTTCTGCAGATTTCTATCATTCTAAAATAGAAAACACTATAAAGTTATGTGTATCTGTATCTGTATCAGCGCCTTTAAATATATTAGTATACGTGGTTTTACAGAACGGGAATAGAATTAGTTGAACGTGACTTTTACAGATTTTCAATTTTTTACTTTTCAACTCCTTTTTTCACTTTTGAACTAAAGAAAGATTTTCGAAAAGGTTTCGAATCATTCACTCCAAAATTCGTAAGAGACATCAAAGTAAACTATTACCCATATTTTTATGAATAAACATTTGAATATTCATTTCGTGGAAGTATATAATTACATTTACATTATTTTCTTCTACAATAATATTACATTACCTGAATAGATTATTATATTACATCAATTACGTTTTCAATGAGATCGGCTGAATATCAAGCATATATAAATATTTGAAAAAGTTAAAAATCAAACTTTTTTATTAACATTCATTTTTAAATCTATTTAGGGCTAATTTTTTGGTAAAAATGGCAGCAAACATTCCTAAAAATATCGAAGAAAGTATGGTATCGCCAATGATATCATTCCGTTATCAACCGTTATCTAACAAACTAAAAAGATGTGAAATTATGACCAAAAAGCGAAAAAGAAGCAAAAGAAGGATTTTATAAATTTTTTGCTAGTGAGTTTCATTTTATTCGGCATTTCAGTGAGACTCTTTGTAAATTTCTGTATTTTTTGTAAAGATGTTTTTTAAAACGTTTTCAAAATAAAATTTTAGATTTATAAAATTTACTTCTCCATGATTGAATATTTTTAACGTTTTTTTCATTCATTTTGCTTCTGAAATGACATTGTCAAAATTTGGGAATTTTCCGCATTATCATTTACATGGTCTTTCAATTTTCATTAAAAATTTATTTTGTAATTGTGAAGAGCGAGAAATTCGAGAGTTTTCTCAAGTTTTCTTCATTTGAAAGACTTTTCAAGAATATTTTCCAATTTTTAATTCGAATTTCTAGAGTCTACCTACGTTAACAGTTCTTATTAAGAGGAATTATTTCTAGATTTAATTTTTAAATTTCAAATTTGAGATATAAAATGAAACAACTTCAAGTAATGAAAAGCCAATCAGGTTTTCAACAAAAACGATTGCGAGATTTTGGAGGAATATCATTGCACCACTTTTTTTAGATAGGATTACTACATAAGACGAATCTTCAGCTTGTTTTTTATTAGAAATTAGATTTAAATTAATCAACAATCAGAATTTAGGAGTCAAAAACACAAAATAACGCAATCAATGTAAGTTTTCAAAATTTTTCCTAGTTTGAGATAGAAACCATTTTTCTTTTTTTATTGCTAGAACAATTGTAAAATTTATTGATTCTTACTTTAATAATACAATTGATCGAAGGCAATGGATAATTGTTCAATTGTAAAACTTCTTTAATATGATTTAAATTTCCTTTCCTGAAATGAGCATCACTGAGTTTCATCCCTCTGTCAATTAAATTCTTAACACAACCAATTCTTCGTGCAAATGTTTATGAGATTTTGTCTGCAGGGATGATAGTGAACACATGATCTACTTATCTTATAAATATGATCGGTTCAAAATTTAATTTGTTTCAAGCCCTGTTTTCTATATCTTCTAGCACAATGTTAGCAAAAATTGGAAATAAGGGTGAACCCACAAAACAACCTGATATTTGTTTATAATAATTTTCCTTCAAAGAAAGAACAGTGTTGTTGAAATCTGTTCTAACTGCAAATGATATTTCATTCTTAGAGATTTTTGTTAAGTTATAAAATAGATTTAGTTTTCCTTCTATAAATTCTATTGCTAAATCTACTGGAATATTGTCAAACATTGGCACAGCATTTAAAGAAACCATAGAGTGCGTATTTGGAATCTTTACATTTTCTAATTTTTCTTTAAACGACCAACTGTCTTCTATGTAAGAAACAGTGTTTCCTTGTACAAAATTTTAACATTTTTGCTATGTAAGAAGCCATATTATAGGTTGGCTGTCCAATAATGGACACTATTAATCTACATTTTATTTTATTTCATCATTGCCCTTTTCTTCAACCGTTGGTACCAAGCTTGTGTTAACTATTTTATATAAAATTTCATTGCTTAACATTCTCTAAATACTAATAATATAGTCATTTCTGCTTACAGCTACTGTTACATTGCCTTCATTGGCTTTTAAAAAAATGACATCTTTATTATCCTGCTAGTATTCTCCAATTTACTCAATTTTTTTTCGATTTTAAAACTTATTGTTTTCTTTGTGATTTACTATTAACTTTGTAATGCTTTTTATAACTTCTTGTTTAATATATTGATCCCAAGATTGAATCCAATGTTCTACAGAGGATATGATATTGTCAATAATGCTCAATATAAAATTTGACAGGATCAATAAATAGATCTAATAACTACGATGTTCAGGTAAAAAAAAATTTCTTGTAGGTTGATTTATAACCAATCTATTCATATTACTGCATTTTTCAAAATAGAAAAAGGTAATATTCTGAAGAAATAACACATTTCTAAAAATTGCTTACTTCCTCAAATTTGTATACTATATTTAAGTTAAATACATACCTTCTGGTGAATTGAGTTAAACATTAATAACTCAGTTGAAAGAAATCTTAATGGTATTCATAGGCAACTTTGCGGATTGGAACAAATCATTGCATAAGGTCTCTCTTTTAAAATTTCGTAAAGATCGAAAGAAAATCTACTTTCTTATGAAAATTTTTGGTGCACTGAAAAAGGAACACCCAAAAAGTTCACAAATCAAAACTAGACTTTGAGACTATCCGCTTTTCTAGTTCATTAGAGACAAATGTACAATAAATGTACAAACAAGAAAGAAAAAAAAAAGGAGAGAAAGGAAGAGTCAACCAAATCAGGCTTTCTCATCAGGGGAAATTTATAGGAAAACAACAGGTACAAGCAATGAAAACATTATTAGATTAGAAAAGCATTATTACGTGAAAATAAAACAGAGATAATTGATAGCAATTATTATTTTGGTACATATTTCATTTCTTGATTGAATATGATTTTTGTATAGGACAACATTCTGAATAAAAACCAAATTCTATTATTTAAATTCTCAATTGAAAATTCAATTGCACATAGACAAAATTCTGACCAAAACTACTGTCAATATATCCAATTTATGACTGCATTCCAAATTTAGTTGTATCTCGAAATATCTTTTTTCAAATTAATAGCTTTGTTACCTTCTCTCTTTATGAATAGCATTTCCATGAACTATCTCTTTTTTGATTTCTCTCATTAAACAAAATTTTAACATCATCCCAATTAAAGTCATGACCATATGTGAGTCTATGTTTTAAAGGACTGAATAATATCTTGCATTTTTACAAAAATTAATTTTATGTTCCTCTTTTCTTGTTCTAAGTAACCTGATTGTTTACCCCATATAGACAGGATCAAATTACTTTTGAATGGAACTCTATACCAATGAATCACATTTTTGTTTCTTTTCACGTAATAGCCATGTTTCCTGACATTCCATATGAAAGAGTTAAACTTGCTACAGAAAAAAAAATGGGATATGATCTAACTTCATACTGAGGTTTCGAAAAGACAATCTCTTGATGCTATTGAATGTTTTCAATTCTCTTTATTTTACATTCAATGGTACTTGTTATAAACAAAAATTTGGAACTCCGATGGGCTCAGTCTTGTCATCAATTCTTGCTGAAGTTGTGATGAAAGATTTGGAAAATAAAGTTTTTGATCAAATCAATTTTGATTTGAACTTTTATGCAAGATATGTTGATGATTCTGTACATTCCTTATATGCACAGAAGGTGGATACCCTACTTAATGTTTTTAATAGTATACATCCAAGATCACAGTTCACTGTTGAAATTGAAACGGAACGTAGATTAAATTTTCTTCATTTGACTTTAATAAAAACTGATGAAAATTATATTATTGCTGATTGGTACAAAAAAAAACCAATTTGCTCGGAAAGGACACTCAACTTTAATTCTAATTATTCCATTCAAAACAAAATAGGAGATGTATAGAATTTCGTCGATAGAGCTCTTAAATTATCTCATCTCAAATTCCATGAAAAGAATATTGAATTATGCAAACAGATTTTTTTTCTCAACCATTGTCCGATTGCCTTTATTGACAAACATATGCATAACAGAATTGTTCAAATTAGGAGTAGCAGCAATAATCAGAACAAAAACAATACACAGGATTACAATAGATTCAATACATTTGTCTTACCGTATTTCGGAAAAATCTCAAGTATCTTGAAATCAGTGTTGAGAAAATCGAGCTTACCTACAAAATGTAGAGTTTCATTCAAAAGTAATTTGATTGTAAAACTGGGTAAGGATGAACATGAGAAACTTGATAAGCAATGTGTTATTTACAAATTTAAATGTAGACAATGTGATTCTGTTTATATAGAGCAAACAAGAAGGTTACTTAGAACAAGATAAGAGGAACATACAAATAAGTTTTATAGAAGTGCAAGATATTATTCGATCCTTACAAAACATAGACTCACACATGGTCATGAATTTAATTTGGATGATGTTAAAAATGAGAGAAATCAAAAAAGAGAAAGTTCATGGAAATGCTATTCATAAAGATAAAGGGCAACAAAGCTATTAATTTAAAAAGAGGTCTTTCTAGGTATAACAAAAATTGGGATGGGGTCATTAATTGGATACATTGACTGTATTTTTGGTCATAATTTTGACTATATGCAAGTCAATTTTTAATTAAAGAATGAAATAATTGACTTTGGTTTTTATTCTGAATGTTTGCCTATGTGAAAATCATTATCAATCAAGGAATGAAATATGCACCTAAATAATAATTGCTATCAATTATCTCTGTTTTATTTTCAGGTAATAATGATTTTCTAATCTAATAATGTTTTCATTATTTGTACCTGTTGTTTTCCTGTAAATTACCCCTGATGAGGAAGTCTAAATTGGCTTCAAAACAGGATGGTCTAGTTGTACCAGTTACTTGGAGTTGTTATACCAGTATACATGTTACAGTACAGTATAGCACAGCAGGGGTGGAAACTTCTAACAAATATTGAGGGGGAGGGTACAAAGCTCGTAAGTTTTTCAACTGAAATTTTACAGAAAGAGGGGGGGTATCGAGTAATAATTATTGATAAGTATTATGAAAAAATGTGCAAGCATCTTATGAATGTATATGAACAGTATTGGTTCTTGCTTGATTCTCTTATTTGCTCCTAGTGACCGTTTACTTAATAAGAAACAGTTTTCAATTGTATTCACAATTTATTGTCGAAAAGTAAAAAAAATCGCGTCATAATAATGCAAATATTTTTCGTCTAATTTCACAACGTTTTGTAAATTGATTCGCTATCTCATTCAAATCAACATTCATCGCATCTTCGGAATGTACATGCAAAATACGGTTTTTGCTATTCTTGTCTAAAACGACGTAAAGATTTTCCTGCAGTTTTTGAAGATTTCGAACTATTTCGCACATCGCTATCGGAATCACTTTGGTCGAATTCATAGGTCTCCGTAATTTTCAAACAATTTTGCACATCACTGTCGAATTCTCGTTGATTATCTTTACGTGTCGCTTAAATCGATGGAGGCGGTATTCGCACTATAAAGCGATCCATTTATTGAAAAACAAACCAAATTTTCAATACCACACACTGTTAAAAATGTTCGTGATTTTACAAAACTTTACAATACAAATTGTAATGTAAAATTGCGAACACCGTGTTGTAACTCAAAATTGCAATACATTCGTTGTAAAATTACAATTCAAGTATTGTAATTTCCAAATATATATATTTTTAAATATAGTTTAAACATTTTATGAATTATTGCTGAAGTTACTTGAATGAGAATATTGTGAAATACCATTTGCTTAATATGCTGATTGTATCAAGAATCTTCATTAGTAGATAAATCATTAAGAAATTAAATAAGTTACATACCTAACCTGAAAACAATTTATCATGTAGGAGATTTTCACCTTTAGAATGCGTTTTTGTGTATTCTTCACCTATACGTCATACTTAATTCTTGATTTATGTATGATCAAACGCTAAGACCAACGATTCTTTATTTTCAATATACATAAATATCATGGAAACCATATATGCATGAAACTTTCATTTTTCTCATAATTCCGTGTACGAAACATGTATTGTAAAGTTACATTACGTTTTGGTAATAAACTTCCAATACATTTATTGTGAAATTACAATAGAAATTTTTAACAGTGCATGTCTACAAACTCTTCGATTCAATTAATTTTGGTTATGTTACTATAACTTGTACCGCATCGCAGTTCATAAGAATGTGGGTTACGCCACGGAAATTTTCGCATCAATCAATCAAACACAAAAAATTTTCTTAATAAGGTATATTTCATTTCAATCTTTAAGAACTTTTAAAAGAGAGACCTTAATCAAGGATTCGTTCCAATCGGCAGGATTGCCTACGAATATTATTAAGATTTCTTTTAATTAAGGTATTAATGATTAACTCAATGTACCAAAAGATATCTATTCTTTCTAAATATGGTATGAAAATTTAAGAATGTTAGCAATTTTTAGAAATGTGTTATTGTCTTGCATTATGACCTTTTTCTATTTTGAAAAATGGAATAATCTGAATGGATTGATTCTAAATCAACCTTACAAAATGAATAGGCTATTATAGAATCCGGCCCCTCAATTGGTGTAGATTGGAAGGAATTTCTCGGGAAATGTACGTCGGAAATCATCATTTAAAACTGACAAAACGTTGAACGGCCATTAATGATAAAAGACAACCATGAAAATATGTTGTCTCTTGTTCAACACCATGACAGTGTGTTATTGAGTTGTTCACCATTAGTGATGCAGTAACGAGGACAGTGGGACAAAAAAAGGCACTTTTAATTATTCCATCGAGCAAGGACTTTGAAACGAGGTTTTACGATGAGCTTCGACGCCGCATTGCCATCAGGCACAAGGGAACGACCTATTCGCTAGGGGTTCAAGAGAGGGCGGAAAACGAAATTGGATTTATAGCGCCAACCATTTATCGAGCACCAACCTACCTCGATATCTCGTTAGTGCATACGAAGGGTAGACGATTTAGAGAATTCGTTGAATGAACCCTAACGCCCTCTTCTCTAGGGCTGGTTTGCCTTCCTCAAAAAGTCGGGTTCCGGAATTCAAACCACTCAAACCCCAGCACGGTGGGGCGAATTGGCAAGAACGACGTCAAAAATCTGTTTTTTGTACAATAAAAAAGAACACCCAAAAAGTTCACAAAATAGAAATAGACTTCGAGACTACCCACTTTTACGGCTCATTAGAGACAAATGTAGAATAAATGTACAACAAGAAGGAAAAAGAGGTAATGAATAGGAAAACAGCAAGTGAAAGTAATGAGAAAATTATTTGATTAGAAAACCATTATTATCTGAAAATAAAAAAGAGATAATTAATAGCAATGGTTATTTTGATACACATTTGATTTCTTGATGGAAATTGATTTTTACATAGGTCAGATTCTAACAAAAATGACAGTCAATGTATCCAATTAATAACTCCATCCCAAATTTTGTTATATCTCGAAAGATCTCTCTTTAAATTAAGAGCTTTGTTATCTTCTCTTTTCACAAGAAGCATTTCCATGAATTCTCTCGTTTTTGATGTCTCTTATGATAAAAAATTTTAACATCATCCTAATTAAAGTCGTGACTACGTGTGAGTCTATGTTTTTTAAGGACCGAATAAGATCTTGCACTTCTATGAACATTATTTTTTTGTTCATCTTTTCTTGTTCTAAGTGACCTTCTTGTTTGCCCTACACAAACAGCTTCACATTGTCTACATTTAAATTTGTAAATCATATATTGTTTATCAAGTTTCTTTTATGTTTATGATATTGCTGATCACGTATCTAAAGTTAGATTTTTAATATTCAAAATGGCCGATCCGATATGGCCGCTTAAATGATAAAAAAGTGTATAAGTGTTTGTGAAAATGAGTGTTGCTTATGAAAGTTTGAATACGGAGATTTTTTTGGTCACTGATTACGAATCTCCAGTTAGATCTTCAAAATTCAGAATGGCTGATCCAATATAGCGGACGAAGTGCTTCAGAAGTTGATAAACATTTGTAAAATTCAATATCTGGGGATTTTTTGGGTTGCTGATTACGAATCTTAAGTCGGATTTTCAAGATGCAAAATGGCCGGAAAGTGCGTACAAAGTTCATTATAAAATTATTAAAAATTTCGTGCACAACGGCATGCATTTCTACTCACTGATTATTAGTAGGAGGATACGAAGAATTTTAATTGAAAGTGACGGATGAGAAAAATACCGGGCTTAGTTGAAAACTGTGTAAATGAATATTTATTTTTATTTCTTTATTTCTTTATAGAAATTGTTCAGATAATGAACAGTTATTGTTAATTCGAAAAATATGATAACAAAAAATCACGGGCAAGACATTTTTAGACTATACCGTGAAAAAGTGAGTCTATTCCTGGAAGAATGTTAACTATGGGCATTTGTTCATATGAATTATTTAAATGAACAAAAAGTTTGGTTAAAATACAAAATATGACAACAAGATGTCATTGAAAAGACCTTTTTAGTTTATTCTGTGAAAAAAATTAAGCTTACTCATTTAGACATTGTCAAAATGTGTATTTGTTTACAAAAATTGTTCAAATAATAAAGAAAGAGCAACTCTTTTTAACATCGTAATCGTTCATCAATTTTTCTCATATTTCATGCAAAAATTATGAATTTTAACAACAAATCATTGCAAAATATGGAAAAATGACACTTGTTCATTCATTTCTGTATAACATCAAAAACAATTTTTTTTCTTACTCCAACACATAACAAATTATTTTTGTGTAAGTCTTATACTAATTTAAGATCTGTTTAATTGAATTTGAGAGTCTTTAGAACAGTGGCACACTTGAGAAGTTATTTGAAAAAATTTCATTTCTTATTGAATAAAAAATGTTGCATTAAAAAAAGGAAAAAATGAGCAGTTACATTTTGTACTTGAAGGCTCCACGGTTATCACGAGAAAATCCCCCAAATAACAGTGGAGGCGAAAAATCTAGAAAAACCCCCAGCAACCACCCCTTATTGAAAATTACCAAAAAATTGAAAAAACAACCAAAATACACCAAAGTTTGTCATTTTTTAATGATTTATTATATTCAAAAATTCTCTTCGATAATCTCGTAGAGAATAGCTCTGTTGAGAAACCCTGAGAAACCTCTAAGAAGCACCCCTAGTGATGAACGATTTTTCAGTAATTAGAGTATCGTATAATTGTGAGAGCGAAAAATCTCGAAAATTCCTTAACAACCACCCCCTATTGAAAATTACCAAAAAATCGAAAAACAATCAAAAGACACCGAAATTTGTAATTTCTTGATGATTTTTTATCCAAAAAAATTCTATTTTTGAAATTTCTATACTCTTTGAGAATAGTGGTGGAAAAAAATCCCGCGAGACCCCTAAAAACCATCCTTGATGATAAACGATTTTTCAATAATCAGAAAATCGTCAAAAATAGCTTAAATTTGGTCAATTTTCCCTGATCTTATATCTTGAAAAAATCTCTTCGATAATCTCTCGAATAATAGTGGGGGTGTGGAATCCCGCGAAACCCTCAGAAAACTACCCCCCACTGAATATTAACAAAAAATCTAAAAAATAACCAAAAGACACTAAATTTTTGAACTTTTCGGCTTTTTTTTACCTTAAAAAATTTCATTAACGATCCTCCAAAGAATGGTAGTGGTGAAAAACGCCGCACAACCCCTAAAACCCAATCCTAATGAAAAATGATTTTCCAATAATCAGAAAATCTTCAAAAGAAGCTTAGTTTGTAAATTTTCCCTGATTTTATATCCTGAAAAAATCTTCTCAATAATCCCCCGAATAATAGTGGTGGTAAAAAACCCTGCATAGCCCCTAAAAACCATCCCTTATTAAAAATGATCAGATAAAAAAATATTAAAAAATAACCAAAACACACCGAGGTTTGTAATTTTTTGGTGATTTTTCACCCTTAAAAATTCTCATTCGTAATCCTCCAGAGAATAGCGGTGCTGAAAACCCCCGAAAAACCCCTTAAAACTATCCCTAATGAAAAACGATTTTGCAAAAATCAGAAAATCCTCAAAAAAAGCTCAAAGTTTTTAAATTTTCTTTGATGTTACATCCTGAAAAAATCTCTTTAATAAAGCCTCGAATAACAGTGAGGATAAGAAATTCCTGAGAAACCATAAAAACCACTGCTTATTGAAAATTACCCAAAGAAAAGACAACGAAGTTTGTAATTTTTGGTGATTTTTTACCCTAAAAAAATAATTCATAGGTAATTAACTTATTTTTTATGAACTAATGATCTAATGTGAATTTTTCATCTTCTGTTTCAGGTAAGTTCTCTTACATCCAATCAGAATTAATTAGTCTGGCAATTAGAGGGTGAGTGTTAAATTACCATTTGGAAGTGAATTCTAAATGAATACGCGAACTTTACTTTTGCACAAAGCATAAAGAAATTATATATTTTCAGAATGAAGAGAACTTTACAAAAAAAAATTCATTTTGCAAAAAGAGTGTTGAATCTTGTAGAATTTATGTTTTCATTTAATACTAGATTCAAGTCTTTGCTGGCAGAGAAGCTTGAAAGCATGAAAAAATAGAAAATACGTATATGTACACTCTTCTCTGCTCCACCCTTTTCTCACCTTTTCTTCTTTTTTCCTTTCTTCTTTTAATTCCGTTCTCTTTTCTGTCTTTCTCTTACCCTTCTTCGTTCACTTTACTTTAACCAACTAGCGGGTGAAGAGGTTCACTCTCATAGAAGGTAACAGTACATCCTACCACACTTTCATTAATGAGAAATTCCAAACCCCAGATCATCTTACTGAAACTTCTCTTGAAATGTGCTGAATACTTTTAGCTGATCAGTTCATGTGTACTTTGTTTCTTTAAGTACTTTAAACTTGAAGTACTTCAATATTCAATTTTTGTGATCTTCTATTACCTCAACGGTAACCTAGTTCCTTAATTAAAATTACAGTATCTTAAGGAAGAATTAAAGGTCAATCGTATAATCGGGAAAAAAACCGGGAAATGACGGGAATTTGAGTCAGTGAGTAGAAAGGCAGGGACGGTTCTAAATACAAACTCCTACCTTACCGACTTCGAGAACGTTCTAAGCAGTAGTGGTTCATGTCCATGCTAAGCTTCTAGAATGTTCTTGATGACGTCATAGAATGTTATTGCGCAATTGTGAGAAATGAAACTCACGTAAATATTTTCAAGGTGATATTTTGTTTTGTCCTCACCGTTTCTTCTGCGTAATATAGTTTATATGTGAAAATAAGGATGATTTATTGCTTTCTCTCTAAATAATGACAACTGCTTCAGTTTGAAGACAAATAACTTTAATGCCCAAATAACTGATGAAAAATATTCTTCTGCAGTCTGGAACCTCCTAGAAATTTAAGACGAAGCGGGAAATATATGAATAGACAAAGAAAGTAAATGAGTTGTGAAAAGAAAACGTATGCATTATTTTTCCGTGAACAAATTCGAGGTGTTGTATGATTTTAATGACGCATTGTATTTAATTTTGTAAAACGTCACGTCCAGAAACGTCTTGGATATAACTTTTTGCAACGCTAAATGCAATGCGTCATTGAAACAAAAAATAACCTTGAATCTGCTTACGGAAAATCCTAACATACGATTTATATTCACAACTCATTAACTTCCTTTGTCTATTCCTATATTTCTCTCTTTGTCCTAATGTTTTAGAAGGTTCCAGACTGCAGAAGAATGTCTCTCATTAGCTATTTGTGCATTAAAAAAACATGTTTTCTTATTAAATTAGTCGTTATTATTTAGACAGAAAGCAATAAATCATTCTTATTTTCACATATAAACTATATTACGCCAAAGAAACGGTAAAGACAACACCAAATATTACCTTAAAAATATTTACACGAAATAATAAATAGCTTTGAAGTTGTTTACGCAAATTTTGTTTTTCACGATTGCGCAATATCATTCTATGATGCCATCAAGAATATTCTAGAAGCTTACCATGGACTTGAATCACTACAACTTAGAATATTCAAGAAGCCGGTAAGGTAGGAATTTGCATTTAGAAGCGGCCCTGCATATGGTTTCATATGAGTCATTCTACTTTTTGCCGTGTCTCTAACATGATTTTTAGCATTCGCAACCTTTTTTTAAGGAATGTCCTTGCTTTTGAAATTTCTAAGCAGTACGCTCTGAACCTTAAATGTTTTAGCTCAACTTGTAGGTACTTAATAAGTTTCCAGCGCACACCCTTCTTAACAATGATAGAACCAAAACTTTGTCTTCGTGTTTTCCTCAAAATGGAATAATATAGCATTATCTTGTTTTAACATGCCCAAATTATGTGAATAAAGCTTCATTATGTATGAAATTGTATTTCAGACCTCTATACTCGTATTTATTTTCCACCCATATTAGTTTCTGTATGTGAAAAAGTTTTTTTGGAATGTATAATTAAAGTCATTATTTTGCCGCGAATAATAATAATAATAATAATAATGATAATAATACATCATAAAAAGTGTTTGTATATTTAAACATGTTACAAGAAAATTATTTAACCTAATCGCATTGCTTATAACATTAGAAAATGAATGCCCTTGGTCATCTACGAAGCCTTGTTTTCTAGAGAGCTACAAGATAATTTTGAATACTGTGACCATGATACATCATAAAAAGTGTTTGTATATTGAAATATGTTACAAGAAAATTATTTAACTCAATCGCGTTGTTTATAACATTTGAAAATGAATGCACTTGATCATCTCTGAAGCCTTTTTCATCTCCAATGCCTTCTATCGCTGCGACTTAGAGATTTTATTTTGTTTGCGGTTGCAGTATTATTCAACCATAATATGGAGAATTAGTTTGTTTTAATCTAGCGAGAAATTATTTTTTATCTCAAATATGCATATTTGTGTTAAATAAATGACTTTCATCATAAAAAAAATAAATAAAAATGCCATCATAAACATTCACCTTCGCATTACTCTACAGTGACAAAATTAGCAATTTCAAGAATATGCTTCTTTATGTAGAAGAAAATTGCCTGAATAAACTCGCTATTGATTACAATTAATGCAGGTATATTTCACGGACACGAATAATCAATTTAATATATAATTAGACTGTTATGAACAATTTATTTAAACAAATTCTTCAGTATATCAGTTTGTTTTAGAAAAATAATTATTTCGTCTTAAAATCGTTGTAATTTATAAGTAGAATGGCATTAGTAACGAAAAATTGTCATAATTTAGAAATTCATAAACAACTTATGAACTTATAAACAATTTTTTAGCCCATTTAGTTCCTTGGAGAGACCAGTGGACATAAGAGAAAAATTAATGTTGTAATAAAAGCATTCCATTAAGAGACGATTTTTCATTAAAAAAATAATTTGAAACTTCGAATGGCGCTATTAGTTTTTTCCTTATCTTGGATTTTTGAAGAAATTGTTTGAACACAAATTGTTTAAACAATCAAGAGTTAAAATTATTTTTCATGAAAATTGGTCTTTTAATAAAGTGTTCGCAGATACCACGTTTCGAGTAAATCCAATAATTTGTTGAGATACTTATTCGGCATATTTGATTCGCCATTTTATGAATTCCTTTCAGCGAAAAAAGATTTAAAAATCTGAAAAAAATTTTGCCACAAAATTCGAGCTAATAAATATCTCCTTCAGTGGAATCACCTATATATTTTATTACTCTAATTCTGAGTTGGGACAGGGGATTTCAGGAATTAATTATAAGTTTGACTTGGAGATAGTATATTTTATAAAAAAATTATAATTGTGAATTGAGACAGGGAAAAAATAAAAAAAGCATTAAAAAATGCACGTGAAGAATTACAATTATTCTGACTTGGAACAGGGAATTTTGGAAAAGAATTACAATTCTAAGTTGCGACATGGAATTTCAGTAACGAAATATAATTTTGAGTTCAGGACAGAGAATTTCCGTGAAGAATTATGATTTTCACTTTGGGACAGGGAATTACGGTAAAGAAATATAATTTGGACAACTTTGACTTTGGGAGAGGGAATTTCATAAAAAATTATAATTTTGATTTTGGACAGGCAATTTTCGCAAAGAATTAGAATTTTGACGTTGGGGCAGGGCATTTTCTAAAGAATTACAATTTTGAGATAGAAGCTGGAACTTCCGTGAATAATGATAATTTTCATTTAAGATTCACTTTGGAACAGGAAATTTTCTTAATGATTATAGTTTCTACTTTAGGACAGGGAGTTTGCATAAAAAATTATAATTTGACTTAGAACCGGTAATTTTCAACATGAAACAGGAATTTTTGAATAGAATTTCAGTTCTGATTTAGAAGAAGGAAATTTAAAAAAATCCTTGTTCTAAGTCAGATTTTAGGAGATTTTGAAAATTCTTTCTTCCAAATCAGAAATTGTTTGAATTAAAGCATTCTTTTTTTTCAAATAAAAATTTTCCACTAGTTGAAATTCCGTTCTTTTGAATTTGAAAAAGGCGTTACTTTATTTCTGAATTACAATAGAAAATGTGGTAAGTATTATTCTGACGTGGAACAGGGAATTTTCGCAAAATAAATGTTATAGTGACTTAAAACATGGAATATCCGTCAAGAATTATAATTTTCACTCTGGAGCAAGTAATTTCCTTAAAAAATTGTAATGTTCTCTTCGGAACTGGTAATTTCCGTAAAAAATTAAAATTTAGACTCTGAGACAGAGAATTTCTCTAAAGAATTATTATGTGGCTTAGAACAGGGAATTTTTGACATGGGACGGGAATTTCGAAAAATAATTTTAGTTCTGATTTAGAAGAAGCGAATTAAAGAAAATCCCTGTTCAAATTCAGAATTATAATTCTTTCACAAATTTCTCTGTTCCAAGTCAGAATTGTAATTCTTATGGCCAAAAATTATCTGATGTTCCAAGTCACAATTATAATTCTCTTTCAAAATTCCTTTTTCTAAATCAATAATCCTTTAAGTCTTTTCAATTAAATTGGTAAAATTGACAATCGATTCGGAGAAAACCGGGAAATGACCGGGAATTAAAAATCATCCGTCGGATAGACACCCTGAGAATGAAAGTAAATGCAAATTGGAAGGCATTGCGATTCTAGGTTTCATTTTGTAACATTATCGATTTTCTAACCGGGGATCGCTCTCGTGTTTACTGATAATCTAAGTTTATAATCGATGCACTTGAATGATTTAAATAAAGGCTATAGGTATATACTAAAAATCTTATTAATTTTTTAGTAATAATGGCGTAGCATTTTAAACTTGTATTAATGATATTTGTCTTCATTGAGAGATTCGTTCAATTTGCGTTTACTTTTTCCTGTCCAGTAAATGGCAATCAATATAAATTGATTCCAATACGGACAGGACCTTAAAATTAGCCCTATCCATCTTAAAGCTAAACTTCACGATAAATTAATGAGAATTGAATGAGAATTGTGAGTTCACCCAAGGAAGAGTTGAATGCGAACTTCTGTAATGATTTAAATTTATTTTTCTAGATCTCTCATAAGATCTATTTGAGATTAATGCACACAATTAAATCTTCATTTTTCATGTCTCATCGCAGAACTAGGTCCTCATAATTGAATAAGGTGCCAAGTCGTTACGAGTGAGCACAATTTTATTTTTATTCAATTTTAGCAATTGATTTGCAGATTCTCCTTCAAATTTTTCTCCTTTATTTATGACGCCAAACTTAACTCGCACAGCGACGTCTTAATATTCTAATTAAGTGCAAAGTCGTTACGAGCTCCGTTGCACTTTTAGATTTCAATATAAATATTTTCCCCAATTGATTTTGAAATGATTAAAATATTATTTACTCTTCAATTTGAAATTCAAGATGCAATCATGCACAATAAGGTCTCCATCGTTTAATGGAGTGCAGAGTCGTTACAAACATTACACACACTGATAATTTTAATTTCTTGAAATCCCATACAAACTTACTTTTATTGAAGAAATCCAAAAATAAATTGAGATAATTTCTCATTCGCAAGAAGAAGAAACTCAAAAGAGTAGGTTCCTTCAGGGAAATTTGTATGACGCCAATCCACGATATGGAGATGTCCAGCACATCTTACCTCGCTGATCGGTCCCGCGTAATTCCCCCTTATTATCGGGTTGCATGCGCAATAGATCGTACGATCGAATGATTTTATGAGTCATCTCTTCGCTTCACCTACCTTTCCACTTTTGAGTCACAGGCGTATCAATTTTAATATTCTCCCGTTCCTATATAATTAAAAATTCCAAATTATGAAAATAGAATAGATTGTTTCAATTTCATGGTTCGATAGAGCTGAATAATAGCTCAAAAGTATTGTGCGTTGATTTAGAATCAATCTATTCAGATTATTCCATTTTTCAAGAAGAAATAGGTAATAATCCAAACCAAGAACACATTCATAAAAAATTACTAACGTTCTCAAGTTTTTGAAATATATTTAAGTGAAATAGATATCTTTTGTTAATTTGAGTTAATACTTGATAACCTCAATTAAAAGAAGTCTTAAGTGTTCATAGGCAACCCTGTAGATTGGAACCAATCTTTGCCTAATGTCTCTCTTTTAAAATTTCTTAAAGATCGAAGTAAAATCTATTTTCTTATGAAAATTTTTTGTGTACTGAAAAGGAACACCCAAAAAGTTCACAATTCAAAAATAGACTTCAAGACTACCTGTTCTTTCGGCTCATTAGAGACATTGTTTATATAGGGTGAACAAGAAGGACACTTAAAGCAAGAAAAGATTAACATAAAAATAATTTCTATAGAAGTGCAAGATATTATTCGGTCCTTACAAAACATAGGCTCACACATGGTCATGACTTTAATTGGGATGATGTTAAAATTTTGTACCATGAGAGAAATCAAAAAAAGAGAGAGTTCATGGAAATGCTATTTATAAAGAGAGGAGGTAACAAAGCTATTAATTTGAAAAGAGATCTCTCGAGATGCAACAATACAGATATACACATATACACGTTTAATATATGTTTCATTATTTATAACTGCAGTTATCCTATAAATTACCCCTGATGAGGAAGTATTAAGTTGGCTTCGAAACATATTGGCCCCCCACTAGTATAGAAAAGACGGATAAAAGAACTTTTATAGAAAAAAGAAGAGAGATTTTAAAAGAGAGACATTAAGAAAAGACTTGTTCCAATCTGCAGGGTTGCCTATGAATACTATTAAGATTTCTTCCAACTGAGGTGTTAATGATTCACTCAATCTACCAAAAGATATCTATTTTATTAAAATGTAGTATAGAAATTTCAGGACTTTGGCAATTTTTAAAAATGTGTTATTGTTTTGGATTATTACATTTTTCTATTTTGAAAAATAGAATAATCTGAATAGATTGGTTCTAAATCAACCTGCTGAATCAATGACATTTTGTCTTAATATACTCTTTTAAAAGTGTGTTTTGAATCCAGTTCATTGCGGATGGGACCTCATTTTGATACGTTGACAACTTTAATATCATGTGTTATGAAATTGCTTCAAACAAGACAGTGACCCATGGTTCCAAATGATATGAGAGTTATTTAAAGTTTAAAGGGCCTTGAGGACTGCGTATTAAACCTAAAATAGCAGATTGGCCCCCACAATCGTCAGAACTTAATTCTATTGAGTTGTTGTGGGAAGAGATGGACACAAAGATTCGCGCACATTATCCAACCTTTCATGAAGATCTATGTCCTGAATTACTGCAAGTCTAATGAAATGCAAGAGGAAACATTAACTCTCTGGAATTACCAAACTATTATATCATCATTTGAACGAGCCACTCAATTCTTGATAAAAAACTAGCAAATCATACGCGCGTTACAGCGCGCAGGGAACATTGCAGTGCCAATTAATAATGTGCAAGTATAAAAGAAGATTACTATGATTCCAATTTGAAATTGTACAGTTTAATCACTTCTAAAAAATAATTTGAGGGGGTATTGAGTTTGGAATGTCCAGTTCAGAACATAATCAAATTAAAAATAATTCAATATTGGATGCCTAGTTCGGGTGCACTTCCGAACACAATTAAAAATAGGATCATTTTTGTTGCAGAGCATTGTGCTCCATCGATTACGTGACCCTCGAGATCATAATGATTTGTCCATTCGAATCATTTTCATCTGCTTTCAGGGTCATTTGTCAGACTAAACAAAATAGCCGCCAGTTTTTGGAGCGAATGTCATAA
>JAUMHM010000031.1:41275185-41311653 GCA_032362435.1 Melikaiella ostensackeni | reverse complement strand
TTTTTCAGTAAAAAAAAAATTTAATAAGAAAATAGATTTTATTTCGATCTTTAAGAAATTCGAAAGTACATTTTGGCTTAAAAAAAATTAAAAGCGTTAAAGTTATACAATTTTTGTGTCTCCTGGAAAATGCGCTTTTCAGCACTTATGCCTTTTTTCCCGGCTACCATTCAATTCTGCTTCCGTTTACAAATTTAAAAATATTTCCTCAATATCTTCTCCATGTTAGAATTACGATTGAGAAAACAAAGTAATTTTAGCAGCATCTATATTTAAATAGCGAGCATTACTCATTCTGCAAGAGCATTTGGGTAAAAGTTTCTTGGGTACTCTGCCGGTTTATTGCTTATACGCTAAATCATGTAGATTCTTGATTCTCTAACCAAAATACCATAGCTCGTACATGCACATGGAAAATTCGAGGTTCAACGAAACCCTAAACTCAAAGGACCACCCACTGTCAAGAAGCTATCTATATGGCATCCATGGAATTTAAGACTCGGTTGTGGGTATCCTGGTCCGATCGTTATTACTAGGCCTCTGGCCTAGTAAGGCCTCTGTAACTTCGCAATGGTCAGCGGTCAACCGCCCTGACGAAAGTGTCGGATAGGAATTCATTCCGAATCATTCGGAACCAATCCGAATCAATCCGAAAGAAGTTCTTAATTAATTAATCCAACTTCATCCGATTGAAAATTTATTTTGGATTGGTTTGGATTGATTCGGATCAATTTTTAACCGATTCGAATCGAACGAAATTGAGAACTTTTTTCGGATTAGTTCGGATTGATTTGGATTGGTTTGGATACAGATTTCGGAATAATTCGGAATGAATTCGTAGCCGAAACTTTCGCCAGGGCAGTTTATGGTATAATTAGCCTGAACTTGAGAAAATAATAACAGGGATCACAGTCCGTCCCCCTTTTTACCTTATTCCCTTTTTTCTCTTTTCCCCTAAAATTTGGAAAATCCCCTAAAACACCTAAAGTCGAGAATTTCGACCTGATTTTCCCCTTTTTACAAAGTTTCGATTCATTTTTCAAGAATCGCAAATAGAAATTCAAGACATTAGAGAACACATGGTAACGCTTTGAAAGAGATTCTTCTTCATCATACCAATTTCACATAATTCCGAAATGATTTATTTCCTGATTTTTTTTTTAAACAGGGACGAAAATTTTCCAAAT
This sequence comes from Melikaiella ostensackeni, assembly GCA_032362435.1. NCBI lineage: Eukaryota > Metazoa > Arthropoda > Insecta > Hymenoptera > Cynipidae > Melikaiella > Melikaiella ostensackeni. Next base: position 41,310,466 of record JAUMHM010000031.1, on the reverse strand, counting down.
TTCGGACTTCACAGCTTTTGTATGCTGCCCCCCCCCCTCACTTACGAGAAGAATAAAAAAAATCAACTGTATCAAAAACAGGCTTCACAGGCAAAAATGCTCTAAAATCGGGAAAATTAAGGAGATATTTCACAAGAATAGGGAAATAAATTCTTTTAGATAAAATTAATGTCTGTACTATATTAAATTCAATTTGAAACATTTCGATTCCTAATATTTCAAGTAAAAATATTGCATTTAAGAAACAATAGATGAATTTTTGACCAAGAAAAAGAATTTACAACCAAAAAGATGAATTTTTATTCAAAACGATTAATTTTCTACCGAAAAAGAAGAACTTTTAACAAAATAGTTGTATCCTCAACCAGAACAGATTGATTTTCAATCAAACAGTTGCATGTTCAAGCCACAAAGATAAATTTATTTGAAAACAGTTGAATTTTAAACTCGAAAATATGATTTTGCAACAAAAATGTTGATTTTTTACCAAATAGTAGAATTTCCTACCAAATTAGTTGAATTTTCAACCCAAAAAGATCAATTTTCAACCACAAAGAATGACTCTTTAACAAAATTGCTGAATTTTCAATGAAATATTTGAATTTGTTACCAGAAAAGGGGAATTATAAATCAAACAGTGGTACTTTTAACCAATAAAGATGAATTTTTAAACCAAAAAGACGAATTTTCAACAAAAAAGTTGAATTTTCAACCGAAAATGATTTTTTAGTCAAGAAAGAGAAAATTTTTTTTAGAAAATTGTTGAATTTTCAATCAAATAGTTGAATTTTTAACAAAAATAGACGAATTCTGTATTAAAAATATTATACAGTAGGACCCCGGTGCCTTGCGAGGGCCCTACTGGGCTTTTCCTGGGTGGACTTGAAAACTTTTTAAGACGAAAAAAGGGGTCAACCGCTTTGTAGGTCGTAGAAACTCTTCAAGTGTCATTTTTAACAATGTTTCAAAATATTTGGATAATGAAAATTATGATTTTTTTTGCTTTGCTGGGAGTGGAAATATTTTAGTAAAACGGGCCATACTGATCTCTTTGGTTTAAAGTTTAAGTATTTTCTTAAAAATTCATTTGCCTTGGTTTAAAATCCATCTATTTGGTTAGAAATTAATTTTCTTAATCGAAAATTTAACTATTCCGTTTTTGGTACAACATTTTTTTTTCAGTTCATAATTCAACTATCTGGTATAAAACTTATCCTTTGTGGTTAAAAATGCAAATGTTCGGTTAAAAGTTAATCCATTTTAGGGGAAAATTCAACTATTTGGTTAAAAATTCATTTATTTTGTTGATAGTTCCTCCTTTTCAGTAGAAAATTAATGTTCTCTGTTAAAAAGTCATCCTTTCGTTTGAAAATTCAACTGTTTGGTTGAATGTTAAATTCTTTTGTTAAAAATTCATTTTTTTTTGGTTGAGCATTAATTTTTTTAACTAAGAATGTAACTATTCAATTTTTTGTTAAAAATTTATATTTTCAATTGAAATTTGATCTTTTCTAGTTGAAAATTCATGTATTATGTTGAAAATTCATGTATTCTGTTGAAAAATCGTCTTTCTTGGTAGAAAGTTAATCATCTTGGTTAAGAATTCATCCTTTTTGGTTGAAAATGCAAATGTTTGGTTGAAAATTAATTTGTTTTGGTGAAGGATCTGACTATTTTGTGAAGCATTCGTCTTTTTTGGTTGAAGATTCATCTCTTTAGTTGAAGTAGTTGAAAATTCGTTTCATTTTTGGTTGAAAATTAATTTTTTCAATCAAAAATTTAACTATTCCATTTTTGGTCGAAAATTTATCTTTTTCATTCGAAAATTTAACTATGTGGTTTAATATTTATCTTTCCCATTTAAGAATTTAACCATTTAGCTTTTCTGTTAAATATTCATTTTTTTATTAAAAATTCAACCATTTGTTTGAAAATTAAACTGTTTATTTGAATATGGACCTATTCGTTAGAAAATAAAATTTCTTGTGAAAAAATCATATTTTTTGATTGAAAACTCAACTGTTTTGTATGTAATTCGTCTATTTGGCTTCAAGATTCAACAGTTTCCTTGAAAATTCGTCTTTTCTGGTAGAATATCAATCTTCTTGGTAAAAAATTATTTTTTTTTTGGTTGAAAATTGAACTATTTAGTAGAAAATTAACTTTTTTGTTGAAAAATCGTATTTTTTGGATTGAAAATTCAACTATTTCGTAGATAATTCGTCTTTTTGGATTAAAAATTTATGTATTTTGTTGAAAATTCGTCTTTTTTGATAGAACATTGATCCTCTTGGTGAAAATTCATTTTTTTGGTTAAAAATTGAACTGTTCGGTTGAAAATGCATCTTCTTTGATCGAAAATGAACTTAATTGTTGAAAATTCATCTCTTCCAGTTTAAAAGTCAGCTGTTCTCTTTTGGGTAGAAAACTTATGTTGTTTAGTTGAAAATCCGACGATTTGGTTGAGAACTCATATATCTTCTTAAAATTCATTTTCATAGATTTAAAGTTCATCTTTTATGATGAGAAGGTTATCTTTATTGGTTAAAAATTCATCTTTCTTGTTTTAAAATTAACTTTTTTTGTTGAAAATTCAACTGTCTTCGGAAAAATTCGTTTTTATGGCTCGAAAATTTGAATATTTGTTGATTAATGCAACTCTTTGGTTAAAAGTTGATTTTTTGTTTGTTGAAAACTCGTTTTTCTGGGTTGAAAGTTCATCTCCTTTGGTAGAAAATCTGTTTGGGTCACGTAGGCATATTGGCAACTAAATTCACTAGAAACGCGAAAAAATGTAGAATGAACGTGAAGACCATGTTTAACCAATGGCTACGTTACTTTTCGGGGGAGGGAGGGGATAAAAGGATTAAATTACGATTTTCAACGAGGGGGTTGGGGTGGGGGCCTAAAAAAGCCAAAAATTGGTAACGTAATTTATGGACGGCCCCCTTTGAGAGTTTGAATTTTTCGGTTTCCCTGTGGGCACCTTTCCCCTTCTTCAGAAAAATCAGCCTAATTAGTTTGTAATTTTTCAATATCTTTAATCTGAAGTAAGACATAAATTCAAATTGCGATAACTTCGGAACTGCACTGTCAATCGCGAAAATCGTTAGGCGGCTGAAGCTGAACGAGGGTGAATCGACATTGCAAAGGGGGAATTTCGTTATCTCAGGGCGTTCGCTTTCGTTATCTTTGAAACTACTGCCAGTGCCATGGGAATGGTAGCAGTTCTTTCCTGGGTAGAAGAAGAAGAGGGAGAGCAAGGGACTGAAATTTAATTCCAACTCTGAAGGGAACCAGCAAAGTACCCCTTAGTCCAAGAAAAGTCGGTAAACGAGGAACTACAAGACACCGTTGTAACTATCTGTATGTGTATATATATATATATATATATATATATATATATATAACATACAATATAGGGTGTGTGTTCGATCGCCTGATATTTGAACTTACCAGATTTTCTTCCCAACTTATAGGAAAGCTATCAGCTTTCCCTTCGTGTTTTGCAACTTATGGGAAAATAACTAGGTGATGGGATTTCAACCAATCCCTACTGTCTCTTCCTTTCCTGAAAGAAAACCTTCCACATTCTACACGATTTCCAAGGGTAACAAGTTTCATGAGACAATAAATCGAATATAAAAAAAATAGTGATTTTTTTGGGTATTTTTCAAAGATGAAAGAGTTTCTCAGAGAATATGGTGTAGAAGAAACACTGTTTGACAAGAGTGAAAGAAATTTGCTGACATGGTTTGGTCATGGTGAGAGAATGAATCAAGAACGTTTAACGAATCAAGTGTATTTTAATAAAGCGAGTGGTAGCGTACCCAGAAGTAGACCAAAGAATTAATGGTTCGATTGTGTGAATGAGACCCTGGAGTGAAGGGATATAAGAAGTCGCAGAAACATGAGAGCGTGCATGAAACGATGTATTTTTTTTAACGGAAGGAGATGTATGCAAGGATAGGGATGTATGGAGGACAATTGTTTATAAGAAGGAGAGTGTTGCCTGAAACGAAAGATTTTGGATACTAATGGGCCCGCTTGAAGAGATTTTCTTAGTGGATTAGTATAATGGCTTTGTGAAGCTCTTCACCTAGGGTGATTGCTAGAAAGACTGTTAAAAAATCGTCTTCCTTGGTAGAAAGTTAATCTTCTTGGTTGAAAATTAATCCTCTTTGGTTGAAAATTCAAATGTTTGGTTCAAAATTAATTTGTTTTGGTTAAGGATCTAACTATTTTGTGGAACATTTGTCTTTTTTGGTTTAAGACACATCTCTTTGGTTGAAATAGTTGGAAATTCGTTTCATTTTTGATTGAAAATTAATTTATTAGTTAAAAGTTGAATTAATCCGTTTTTGATCGAAAATTTATCTTTTTTAATTGAAAATTTAACTATCTGTTTAAATATTCATCTGTCTCATTTGAAAATTCAACTATTCAACTTTTTCGTTAAACATTCTTATATTTGGTTGAAAATTCATTTTTTTTTGTTTCAAAATTTGACTATTCGTCAGAAAATTAACTTTTTTATTGAGAAATCATATTTTTAATTGAAAATTTATCTATTTTATAGATAACTCCTCTTTTTGGATTGTAAATTCATGTATTTTGTTGAAAAATCGTCTTTCTTGATAGAAAGTTAATGTTTTTGGTAGAGAATCCATCCTCTTTGGTTGAAAATTCAAATGTTTGGTTGAAAATTGATTTGTTTCGGTTAAGGATCTAACTATTTTGCGGAACATTCGGCTTCTTTGGTTGAAGACTTATCTCTTTGGTTGAAATAGTTGGAAATTCGTTTCATTTTTGGTTGAAAATTAATCTATTAGTTGAAAGTTGAACTAATCCGTTTTTGATCGAGAATTTGTCTTTTTTAATTAAAAATTCAACTATCTTAAATATTTATCTGTCTCATTTGAAAATTTAACTATTCAACTTTTTTGTTAAGCATTCTTATTTTTGGTTAAAAAATCTTTTTTTTTGGTTAAAAATTTAACTATTCGACAGAAAATTAACTTTTTTGTTGAGAAATCATATTTTTTGATTGGAAATTTATCTATTTTATAGATAACTCATCTTTTTGGATTGGAAATTCATGTATTTTGTTGAAAAATCGTCTTTCTTGGTAGAAAGTAAATCCTCTTGGTTGAAAATTCATCCTCTTTGGTTGAAAATGCAAATGTTTGGTTGAAAATTAATTTGTTTTGGTTAAAAATCTAACTATTTTGTGGAACATTCGTCTTTTCTGGTTTGAGACTCATCTCTTTGGTTGAAATAGTTGGAAATTCGTTTCATTTTTGGTTGAAAATTAATTTATTAGTTAAAAGTTGAACTAATCCGTTTTTTATCGAAAATTTATCTTTTTTAATTAAAAATTCAACTCTTGTTCAAATATTTATCTGTCTCATTTGAAAATTCAACTATTCAACTTTTTTGTTAAACATTCTTATTTTTGGTTAAAAAATCTTTTTTTTTTTTTGTTAAAAATTTGACTATTCGACAGAAAATCAACTTTTTCGTTGAGAAATCATACTTTTTGATTGGATCTTCCGTTTTTATTCGAAAATTTATCTTTTTCAATTTAAAATGTATCTATCTGATTAAAGATTTACCTTCCCCATTTGAATATTCAACTATTTAACTTTTTTGTTAAACATTCATATTCTTGGTCAAAAATTCAACAATTTTGGTGGAATACTCAACTATGTGGTTGAAAATTAAACTATTTATTTGAATATTGTACGTTTTGTTAGAAAATTAAGTTTTTTGTTGAAAAATCATATTTTTTATTAAAAATTCAACATTTTTCTTGAAAATTCGTCTTTTTTGGTAGAACATTAATTTTCTTGGTAGAAAATTCTTTTTTTTTTTGTTGAAAATTTAACTATTCGGCAGAAAATTAACTTTTTTGTTGAGAAGTCATATTTCTGATTGAAAATTTATCTATTTTGTAGGTATCTCGTCTTTTTGGATTTGAAATTCATGTATTTTGTTTAAAATTCTTTTTTTTTCTAGAAAATTAATCTTTTTGGTAGAAAATTCATGTTTTGATTAAAAATTGAACTATTTGGTTAAAAATGCATCTTCTTTGATTGAAAATGAACTTTTTGTCGAAAATTTATCTTTTTCGATTAAAAAGTCAACTGTTTCATTTCTGGTAGAAAACTCATGTTTATTAGTTGAAAATCCAACGATATCGTTGAAAATTCATGTATTTTTTTGAAAATTTCTCTTTTCTGGTTCAAAAGTCAACTGTTTTATTCTTGGTAGAAAACTTATGTTTATTAGTTGAAAATCCAACGATTTCTTTGAAAATTCATGTATCTTTTTGAAAATTCATCTTTGTAGATTTGAAAATCATTTTTTATGTTAAGAAGGTCACCTTTATTGGTTGAAAATTCATCTTTCTGGGTTGAAAATCAACTTTTTTGTTGAAAATTCAACTGTCTTCGAAAAAAATTCGTTTTTATGGCTCGAAAAAGCTGGCCCTACCACACCAGCAAAAGAAAACTATTGAGCGCAAACAATTTTTTTTAACGTGGGAATTTTGTGTCATTTTGTGCTATCGATTTGTGCCAAGCACAAGATCACAATATTGTTTATTATTGTTAAAAAAGTGTGATAATGCCAGCTTCATGTGAAGCTGGCACTACCACACAAAAAAAACTATTAATCACATCAAATTCTCATTAACGCAGGAATTTTGTGCTAATTTTGTGCCAATTAATGACGAGAAAAAATTGCGCCTCGTAATTTTTTTCAAAAACTTGTATAGTCCAGTTAAATTGGTACTTGTGCTGAAATTCGAAGATACCAGCAATTTCTTCATCTTAAAATATTCAGATAAGCGTGCTATTGAAGCTCAGAAGCCCTCAAGCAAATTTATGAAGAGCCTTCGCTAAGTAAGCGGTATATGTAATAAATTTTCATTGTTATAGAAAAAAATATATCAGCTTTCTCTTTATAGATATATAAATTGGAAGGTTTGCTGAGTATGAAAAGGCTTTTTTGGTACGAAAAGCAAAAATTGGTAGGGTTGGGGGTGAGTTGAATTTTTTTTGTTAAACAATAATATTTTTAAAACTCTCACTTTTAGTGAGGTCTTATTTGGTGAATCTGACGAGGGATAGTACTTCTGCCAGAAAAAGTATTTTTTAAATTAGAAAAATAAGATTTAAATGTTTAGCAACAAATGGTTATAAACAATCATTGTTTTTCATACATAAACTGTTCCGAAAACTCTGAAAAAAAAAACTGAAGATCAACAAGGATTTCAATTATTTTTCAACAAATTTTTTATCTGTAATAGTGCAGAATTGTTTAAACAATCTTTGTTTAAACAATTACAAAATCGGATTATTTTTCATAAAAAATTATCCTTCTCTCCCAACGGTTATAAGAGTATCTTCATAGCAATGAAAATTCATTAAAACGCAAGCTTCTCTGAAAACGCGCTGCCCTTAATTAACAATTTAATATTCCATAAACTATTAGTCGCAAAGAGTTCAAATAGGGATCGTTTCAAAGAATTTTTTATGCCCTACAAATCGTGTACCATGTACTTTCTACCTATCTCTCAATCGGAAACAGCCATCCAAGCAGGCGTTCCAGTCTTTTTTTATTGGTAATTAAGAATATACGCAACGATCTAACGAAGCTCAGTATTTCATTAGATCGTTCACCCAAACATTTTAAGCAATGAAAAATTGCTGCATACATTTTGTTTCAGTAAAAAGTTTTTTTTCGCCTACTTTGATTGGGCTACACGTTTCTATCAACGAAAAAATTTTGAAATTTTGTGCATAGTACAAATCAACAGCACTTAATTAGCACAAAATTTCTACGTTAAAGAAAATTTGATGCGATTAATAGTTTTTTTTTGTTTGGTAATGCCAACATCACGTGAAGCTGGCATTACTACACGTTCTTAACAATAATACAAATGTTGCCATTTTGCGCTAGGTACAGATCGACAGCACAAAAAATTCCTACTTTAAAGAAAATTTGATGTGAATAATAGTTTTCGTTCTTTGGTGTTGTAATGCCAGCTTCAAGTGAAGCTGGCATTACTACACATTTTTGAAAGACATTACAGAACACAAAATTTTTTTTCTGCAGCATAAATAATTACAAAAAAATGAATTATATAGTAGCCAAAGATTCGGTCTGATAATGAATGAGAGAGAAAAAAACTTTGTCAAAAAGTATGAATGTATCTCCTAGATTACTATGGGTCAGAATGGAAGTGCGATCTTGGGGAAAGAATCATTCTACTCGGAGATATGAATGGCTGGGTTGGTGTGCAAAGCCAAAGTACCGACAGGGTACTGGGCAATTTCGGAGACGCAAAAACGAATTGTAATAGGCATAAATTGATTAGCTTTGGTTAATTAATTAATAATAAGTCCAAGCAGGTGCGAGTTAGAAAAGAGAATTCGTAGAAACCAGAAGTACAACTGGTATATCGTGAAAAGCTGAATAAGTATTTAGTGCATGGTAGAGAAGACTGGAAGATGGAATTAGGCAATAAAAATGTCGAGGGTGCTGGTGAAATGTTGAGGATGATGATAGCATCTTCAAGAGTGCATCTAAAGTGTGCGGTACTGCGGTTGTAGGACGAATGACTGGAGATGCTTTGTGAAATTATGAAATCCGCGTGTCTGTGAACGAGAAAAAGCAAGCGTACTCAAGAAAGTTGAACGTTAAAGGTTTTAGCAATGAGGAGAAGACCAGACTAGAAAATGATTATAGGGCTGGAAGCAGAAAAGCAAAGATACTATTCAGAGAAAGCAAAGATAAAATTGAAGCGGAAGAAGATAAAAATGCAAACTGATTTTGAAGGAAATAAGAAATTTTTTTGAAAATGGGTCAAGAAGATTAGAAAAGGAAGTACGAGCACTGTGTCAGTCGAAATTAAGAATGCGGATGGTAAAATGGTGTGGGATGCAGACAAAGTTAAAGACTGTATGAGGGACTTTTACAAGAAATTGTATGGAGGTCAAGCTATGGAGCATAACAAGAGTGACACAGAAGACGATGCATCAGACAATCCCGTAGTAAATAGCAAAAGAAGAATCGATATCCGCGACATTATATCCGTAATTAAGTAAATAAAGAATGGTAAGGCTGCTGGTTTGGATTGTACTACCGCTGAAATGCTTAGGAGCGGTGGCGGGTATTTGTTTGTGTGACTGAGCAAATTGATGAATATGTGTGCTGAGAATGGTGAAGTTATAAATGAGAGGAGATAGGCGATCATCGTTCGATTCTACAGGTGAAACGGTAATAAAAGCGACTGTAATAATTATAGAGCGATTAGCGTACTAAGTACCGTGGGCAAAATATTTACTAAAATACTTATTGATAAGGTCATGAGAATAGCTGAAGAAAGGATCTGGGAAGTCCAATGGGGACTTATGCCAGGGAGATCATGTGAGGATCAGATATTTAGTTTGAGACAGATCATAGAAGGAAGTTTGATAGTAAACAAAAAAGTTTTCTGTGCATTTGTTGATCTGGAAAAAGCTTTTAATAAGGTGAATAGGACTAAACTTTGGGAAGTACTGAAAGAGTATGGAGTGAATGGTTGGTTTCTGAAAACAATACAAGCAATATTCAATGGCAGGAAAGTGCAAAGAGTGACTAATTTAAGTTGAAAAGTGACTAATTTTGAACACAAAAAGTGACTAAAAGTGACTACTGTTCACAAAAAAGTCATATGAAATTCTATTGCTGAATTCGGTGTTGAATACCAAAGTTACGGCTGCTATAATTAATTTTTTAAGTAATATTGAGACAAGTTGAATAATTAATTTTATTACAAGCTAAATAAGGGTCACTTCATTTTATTTTGCCGAAGTCACTATTATGTGCTTCATAGGATAAAGAAAAACTCAAATTCCACAATGCAAAATTGAATTGAATCGAATAAAATGTACTCAACAGTCTTTAAACTGCAAAAGTAACATTATTGGGAAATAATGAACGAAAATTATGTTTTGACAACAACTAAAACATAACCATTTTCAGCACTTTCATAGCCTTATTGAAAACGTTATGCTGAAATTCGAAAATTTTCGTTTTGAAATTCGACACTGGAGGTTTTGTTCGTTTTTTCGGATGAATAACTTGTAGGAAGGAAAATGAAAGAAATCAGGATTTACAGTGTATGTAAATCAGGTCCTCATCTCATTTCCTTGAAAATTGAAATTTTAAATATTTAGCCAACTTCAACTTAGTCATTACTTCGTTCAACCAAACCTCGAAATGGCAACTTTTGGGCTATCATGAAAATCGATATTTCGGTAGAAAAAGGCTCGGGACCTAAGCAAAATTTTCAGGGGGATAAAATGAAGACCTGATATATATATTCTGTGAATCCTAGATTTATTCATTTTTCTCTCTACAATTAGAAATGATTTTTTTCAATTATTCAATTCAATTCAATTATTCAATCTAATTATTTTGTTTCAATTTACAGTAGGATGTACTTAATACATAAAAAACATTTAAAAGTACCAAACCATAAAATTATATATAAAGATATTTAAAATGTAGGTAAAAAGTATGTTTGAAGGTATTACTGCGGATGAACAAAAACTGTGTACGTATTACTGCATTCCTATTACTGTGGATTTCAGTTTTATATATGCGAACGTATTAAAAGGAAAAAGATGATTCAAATGGGGTTTTCTCATTACCAAAAATATTATTATTGGAAAAAGTGTTCAAATAATAGAAAACCTACTTTATCTTTAATCTATATCTTAAAATAACAAAGATGTGTACCTATTACTGCGGATTTATGAGTAATATTTTGAAAACTGAATTTATTTCGAATAAATCGTTGTTAACAACGAATAAACAACGTAACAATTTACTTAAATTTATCAAATATTTAGAGTTTTTGATCCTTTGACTATTTTACTCAGAGTATGAAGTATATATATGAGTATCCCAGTAATTGGGATACCGGCTGTAATTGGCACATTTACCCTATGTGAAAAATGAGTTACAACAATAATGAGTATTATTATAATTAGGTATCCAATTTTTTGCAATTGTGCCGCACCCGCACTAAATCTGAAGAAATCGTTTTTGCTGCAACGGCCGGTATTCAATTGATTTGAAAATTTGTATCAGTATAAAGAAACAAAAAACTGTTATATTCTAGGATGATTTTGTTGCAGATCAAATTTATACCTTCAGATTTAGTGTGGTAATAGTATGTGATAGTGTGATTTAGTGTGATTTTCTTTTCTCCTTTAGGTAAAATCTAAAATGAGATGGAGAAATGTAACTAAAGTGACCTTTTTCTTTTAAAAAAGTGACTAATTGTGACTTTTTCTGAAAAAAGTGACTGGATAAAAAAAAGTGACTAAAAGTGACTGTGTGGCAGTTCTGTATATACATGGACTGGCTTTAGCAGATGATATGATTGTCACGGCAGAATCAGTCGATGATTTGCATAAATGTGTTTGTGATGAAGAGTAAGAGATACGAGTTATGCTCACCCCGAAAAGGATTTGGCTTAATGGTATAATAATAATAATGATAATAGTGACTTTTTGGGTATCCTTAAAATTGAAAATAGTTTCTTTCTCAATCGAATGGTTAATGGTTCAGCTAATCAGAGTATATGGTCAATGAAAAGAATGATAATATTGGAATAAAAAGGTGTTTCACACAATCGCTGCAGCATAATTGAGCAGCGCAGGGGTATTTTTTGCAACCTCCCACGTGGGAAATTCACCAGCCGAGGGTGAACATAACAGAACTTCTCTAGGGGTCGTCCAATGTGGTGCTTTCATTTTGTTTCATTTCTTTTTACGCTATAGAAAAAAAGAGTCGTTTACATCCTTTGTTCTCCTGATTTAAAAAAATGACCATGCTGATAATAATATAATTTGGTAAAAGAACGTAATTTAAACAGCTTTCCAGTTTCACAATATTAAACTTGTAAAAGTGTACAACACTTTTATAAAAAATTTTGAAACTGGTTAAAATAAAAAAGGGGAATTTGCGAGGTAACTGCAGAGTCACTTTAACTTCTCTGTTCCAGGAATTACATTATCTTGTACTCATTTGAAATATTTCTTCCAAGCTAGTGCCTGAATACTGTAATCGAATATGCAGTAGAATTTGTAAGAAGATTATAATGTAACTCTAATAATAATATAATGAGGCTTTTAGAAATGAGATGCTTTTCATGCTTGCATTCATTCTCTTTAAAGGGATTATTATTATAAGAATGAAGAAGCTTTTTATCTTCTTTAGCCATTACAAAAATTATTTTTGAGAAAGAGAATAAAGTTTTTACTGAATACGGTTGAAGCTTAAAGAATGTCTCCTTGCTAGATATTAGGGCGTATAGTATAAAATATGAATTTCAGAAAGTAAAAGACCCTAAGGTCCAATTCTTTTCCTTTTTATATGAGAAGCAACTTTGTCAAATTCATTCCCTATCAAAAAAAGTTTCTCTGATAAACGTTGTCAAAATTTCCTGGAAAACATAAAAAACCACGTTTTTTTATTTACTTCAAAATTATTGGTTGTAGTAAAAAAGTGTTTTAGTAAAATTTACAGATGTGCATAAAATACATCTTTTTTGTTGCATTAATTTTCTCATTATACCAAACCTTCTCGAGAAAAATAAAAAAAGGTGAAAAAGTGAATTTTTCGTTTGTTATTTATAAAAATCATTGAGCATTTTTAATTTTACTTACTTTTGGATTTCGTAGAAAAATATAAATCACCATTTGCGACTATTGAAAAGCTTAATTCGATGAGTGTTTGCAATGTTTACGAAAAACGCAAGAAATTTTTTTTTCTTTAAAGTCGAAATCTTTTCGCTGATAATGGCGGAAGTCCATGTCAAAAGTATCAAGAAAAGTTTCATTCCTCTAACGAATGTCGAACCCATTCCAAATAAATCTCTAAAGTTTCAAAAATTCTGTAAAAAGACACTAATTTTTAAATTCGAAATGTTTTTATTGATAGTGGCAGCATTGCTTACCAAAAGCGTCCAAAAAAGTTTCACACCAATTTGAAGAGTTTAAATGCTTTCGCTGATAATAATGGTAAAATTTCATGTCAAAAGTGTCCCAAAAATTTTCATCCCTCTAACGAATGTCGAATCCATCCCAAATAAACCTCTAAGGTTTCAAAAATTCTGTAAAAGGACACCAATGTTTTAATACTCTAGCGCATGTGAAACCCACCATAAATCAGCCCCTAAAGTTTCGAAAATTTTGTAAAAAAATACTAGCTTGAAAAGTTGAAATGTTTTCGTCTATAATGGCAGAATTGCATGCCACAAGCGCCCACAAAAGTTTCATTCCTCTGAAGTATGTGGAACTCATCCTAAATAAACCCCTAAAGTTTGAAATATTTTGAAAAAGCCAGTAATTTGAAAAGTCGAAATGTTTTCGCTGATAAAGGCAGCAATGTATATCAAAAGTATCAAAAAATGTATCATCCCTCTAGCGCATGTGAAACCCTACGCAAATCAACTTCTACAGTTTTGGGGTTGATGTAGGGTGGGTTCCGAATGCTCTGGAGAGATAAAACTTTTTTTTTCATATCTAAAATCCCCCCTCCCCCCTATTGGAGATCGTCAGATATTAAACCTTGTAGCTCGAATCCCTGCACGAAACCTTTAATTACCCCAACTCTCATAATAAGCTTCCTAAGCAATGCCTGACGTACTCATACCTGTGGGTTTTTTTCAATCTCTGAAGTTCCCTACCGTCTACCGTCAGATTCTTATTAGAAGCACTAGCATTTGTCTTAATATTTGGTCAGGGGAGTGGAAAATTGCAGAAAACCAAAACTCCCGAGCGCAGCCGGTTACCGACAGACGAGTTTGGATGTAGACATTCGATATCCTCGGCGTTAAACATGCTTACCTGTTTACTTTTAGAAATACTTCTGTTCCTCCCCCATAATTTTCTAAAAATGGTAGTATTACAAAAAGTGCTTTAATTCCAAACTCTCATGAAGATAAGCAGATCTTCAAAGCTAATTTATTTCTTATATAATTTTTTGTCTTATAAATATAAAACCTGAGGAGGTAATCCATGATCCCTTTGTCTCTGCTGCAGTTTGCTTTTTTCAAGAATCTCGTTATGGAAGTCCGAATCTGTCTGGAGACTTTTCTTCGCGGACCTCGTCGACAATGCGAAATTGATGAGAAAATCATAGGGGATTTGGAGCCATCTGGTTGTCCCAAGCGTGTAATATCGAAGATTTTCTCATCGAGGACGAGCTTAGGTTCGCTGGTAGAAGACAGGTTTCGCAAATAGGAACAAGGGATGAGAAAGGGGAACCTGGAACGCGGAGCCGGGCGAGATAGAGTATGAGGTATTTCGCGGCAGACTGGAAGATCGTGATAAGCACTCGAGACAATTGCAGAGAAGCATGCAAGAGATTTAATATTAACGTGGTACTCTGTCCTAGGCTGATTACAGTCTATTGTACATCGCACCTTTGATAATCTATACCTACGTTACGCCAGGCAGGCAGACTATGATGCATACACCTCGTATATCAAATTTACCGGAAACGACGGGGCCAGAGATTCCGGATACTAGGGCAGCTCGGTTGGTTGGTTGAGGCCACACCATCCCTCAACGCTGATGCTGGACATAAATTCTCGACTCTTCGCGCTCAATTTTCGGACGTTTATTGAGTGAATGATGTGGACACGATACTACCAGAACTTGCACTCTATACTAGAGATCCGGGAAATACTCCTTCACGAAATGTAGGTACTAGGTACGAATCCAGCCAACCTCGGAATTTATCGCTCTCATTCTGCTAGTTGCTCACTCGTGGTCTGGGGCCTGAGCCTGAGTTAAATCACGGAAACATTCCAGTCCAACCATTTCGTCGCATAAGTCCAAAGTGATATATTTAAGCGAAAAATTTCATTTTATTCAAGGTTTTTCGCCATGTTATGACTGTATACTCTGTTATCGTTGGAACATTAGCCCATGTAGAAATTGCAACCGCAGGCCTCAGGACTGACCCACACTGTTGATACTATTTTACACTTTTTTTGAGCGATGACACTATTTTGCTACCATTTTGGAGAAAATAAAACTAAAGACTTTTCTCACAATTTGAACAAGTTTGAAGAGGAAAATAAGGTTAATAAGATCCAACAGAAATTTGAAACTATTCCAAAGAAAAGAGATTTAAAAGAGCAGTGTTCGAATTGTTTGATAAAAAAGGCTGAGGAAGAGTTAGTAAAAGCTTCAAATCGGAAGGATTTCACTGATGCTCATCTGGCAAATGAAATGGCTGAAAAATTAAAAAAGAAATAACAGCTCAAGAATATAGACATCCATAATTTATCTAATGAAATTAAATTAAAGAGGAAAAAGTGATTAGTGACCTGATCTGTAGAAAGCAATCCCGAAATCTTCGAATGTTGCTGAACCTGAACCTTCTATCGGAAATAAGCCAAGAAAAAGGTAGGGAAAATGTGCCAATCACGACGTACGAGTACAATATAAAGTCAAGAAAAACTACTCGCATGTCACACAAACAAGAAAGAATTCTCCAAAGAAGTTAAACGACAAGGATGAACAAGGAACAAACAACAAGGATGAATAAGAAACAAATAACAAGAATGGATAAGGAATAAACAGCAAGTATGGAGAAGAAATAAACTGCAAGTATGGAGACGAAATGAATAACAAGGATGAATACGGAATAAAAAAAAACTAGAATGAACAAGAAATAAACAACAAGGATGGAGAAGGTATAACAGCAAGTATGGAGAAGGAATAAAGAACAAGGATGAACAAGGAATAAACAACAAGGATGAATAAGAAACAAATAACAAGAATAAACAAGAAATGAACAGCAACGATGGAGAAGGCATAAGCAGCAAGTATGGAGAAGGAAAAAAGAACAAGGATGGACAAGGAATACCCAACAAGGATGAATAAGGAACAAACGACAAGGATGAATAAGAAACAAACAACCAGAATGAACAAGAAATTAACAGCAAGGATGGAGAAGGAACAAACAGCAAGTATGAGGAAGGAATAAACAACAAGGCTGAACAAGGAATATACAACAAGGATGAACGAGGAACAAATGACAAGGATAAATAAGGAATGAAAAAAACCAGAATGAACAAGGAACAAACAAAAAGGATGAATAAGGAACAAACAACCAGAATGAACAAGAAATAAGCAACAAGGATGGAGAAGGAACAAACAGCAAGTATGCAGAAGGAATAAACAACAAGGCTGAACAAGGAATAAACAACAAGGATAAACAAGGAACAAACAACAAGGATGAATAAGGAATAAAAAAACAGAATGAACAAGAAATAAACAACAAGGATAGAGAAGGAATAAACAGCAAGTATGGAGAAGTAATAAACATGAAGGATGAACAAGAAATAAACAATAAGGATGAATGAGGAACAACGAACCAGAATGAATTAGAAATAAACAACAAGGATGGAGAAGGAATAAACAGCAAGTATGAAGACGGAATGAAGAACAAGGAATATACAACGAGGATGAACGAGGAACAAACAACAGGGATGGGGAAGAATAAACAGCAAGTATGGAGAAGGAATAAACAACAAGGTTGAACAAGGAACAAACAACAAAGATGAATAAGGAACAAACAACTAGAATGAACAAAAAATAAACAACAAGGATGGAGAAGGAACGAACAGCAAGTATGGAGAAGGAATAAACAACAAGGCTGAACAAGGAATAAACAATAAGGATGAACAAGGAACAAACAACAAGGATGAATAAGGAATAAAAAAACAGAATGAACAAGAAATAAACTACAATGATGGAGAGGGAATAAACAGCAAGTATGGAGAAGGAATGAACAACAAGGATGAATGAGGAACAACGAACCAGAATGAACAAGAAATAAATAGCAAGGATCGAGAGGGCATAAACAGCAAGTATGGAGAAGGAAAAAAGAACATGGGTGAACAAGGAATACACAACAAGGATAAACAAGGAACAAACAACAAGGATGAATAAGGAATAAACAACCAAAATGAACAAGAAATAAACAATAAGGATGTAGAAGGAACAAACAGCAAGTATGGAGAAGGAATGAACAACAAGGCTGAAAAAGGAATAAAGAACAAGGATGAACAAGGAATATACAACAAGGATGAATAAAGAATAAAAAAACCAGAATGAACAAGAAATAAACATCAAGGATGGAGGGGGCATAAACAGCAAGTATGGAGAAGGAAAAAAGAGCAAGGGTGAACAAGGAATACACAACAAGGATGAATGAGGAATAAACAACCAAAATGAACAAGAAATAAACAACAAGGATGGAGAAGGAATGAACAGCAATTATGGAGAAGGAATGAACAATAAGGATGAACAAGGAACAAACAACAAGGATGAATGAGGAACAAAGAACCAGAATGAACAAGGAATAAACAGCAAGGATGGAGGGGCCATAAACTGCAAGTATGGAGAAGGAGTAAAAAACAAGGACGATCAAGGAATAAACAACAAGGATGAACAAAGAACAAACAACAAGGATGAATATGGAACAAACAAGCAGAATCGACAAAGAATAAACAGCAAGTATGGGAAAGGAATGAACAGCAAGTATGGAGAAGGAATAAACAACAAGGATGAACAAGGAATAAACAACAAGGATGAACAAGGAACAAACAACAAGGATGAACAAGGAACAAACAACAAGGATGAATAGTGAAAATTTCATATATCCCCCTCCTCAATATTACGTAAGATTTGCTAGACACCCCCCCCCCCATTGTTCTCGCTGAAAATATATTTTCGTAAATTTAAGGAGAAAACATTATTATTTCATTTAAATGCAATAGTTTTTTCATTTGATCGTGATTAATGGTGAGTCTATATATTATCTTTCGTAGAATTTTTAAATAACGTAACGCAGAACTTTTTTTAAAATCTAGTAGGTAAAGCTCAAATATGAATGGCGCTATATAAAATTTATTTCAATCTTGCTGGCCCCTAAACAACAAGAATGAGTAAGGAACAAACAACAAGAATTGAGAAGGAATAAACAAAAAGAATGAACAAGGAATAAACAATGAGGATGGTGAAGGAATAAACAAAGGGTATAAATAAGGAATAAACGACAAGGATGGAGAAGGAATAAACAACAGGGATGAACAAGGAACAAACAACAAGGATGAACTAAAAACAAATGAAAAGGATGATCACAAATAGAAATTTTAAGTAAATCAAGTAGTCAAGCCACCTACAAAAGGAAGCAAGTCCGGTGACGACTGCATTTCGAAAGAGGCTAAGAAAAAATGTTCTTACATAAATAAAAGAAAAACAAGTGTTTCTTTTACTAGTACGGGAAAGAATTTGGATTCTGACGAAGGACGAGAACAAAATCCAGTCACTCTATTTTTTATTTTCATTTGTATATAAGTTTAATACTTGAAAAATTTCATGACATTATTTTGACACTATTTTGTCACATTTGTGATACTGTTGACACTATTTTTGATTTCTGAAGTGAGTCCAAGGCCTGCGATCAGGATTTAGTAGAGCCCTGTGTAGTTTTTCTTATTTATGATCGGGCACTAATCGGGAAAAATGAAGAGGGCCGGATTAGTTCTGTAACGCTGTTTCAGCCAGGTTCTAGCTAGAACTTCTAATCAGGCACTAACGAGAGTACCTTTTCCTCGTCCGACTTTGACCGCTTAGACCCTTTCTATTACCCGATTAATATTTAATTAAGTTTGTCGATGTCAATAAATAAAATTCTACTGGTTGAATATATAACGTTAGATCATTTTGATTGAATGAGTAACTTTTTTTTCTAAATTTAATGAAAATATGACTAATTATCGCAATAATTGCACTCAGAATAACAGAACTATGTTCTAAGTCAAAGAATCACTTTTCTTCTTCTCTCATGACGACTAAATTGACTTCACAGTTTAACTAAAATCTTTCACTGCACTTATTGCCTCGAATCCTAATCACTTTTGTTAAATATTCTGATAAATGACTGGAATAATTCATATATCAAAAAAGAACGAAGGGGATTTAAAGGTTGCCTTCTCTTTCTTTTTCTTTCCTATATTTTTTTTGGAGGGGGGGAAGGATTCAATTTGAATAGAGACATTTGAGGGTGTTTAGTCCAAATTTGATCGTTGGGGCAGTCATTGTAGGTCCCTACAAGGGCCCAGCTGGGATTTTCTATGGTGGACTTGGACATTTTTTGAGACGAACAAAGGGGACAACCATTCAGGCCGTGAAACATCTTAGAATTTCATTTCTAACTGTATTTTAACATATTCATATCATTAATATTATGATTTGTTTTTGTTTTGGTGGAAATTGAAAACATTTAAGTAAAACGAGCCACACTAACTAAAACCCGAATTGTTCCTGACTAGAATCCTTTGGTTTTTTTGTTCTAATCAGGGTCCACCTAAAGCCCCTATAAAATACAAGATTGTGGCCTCACTATACGCACATAGTTTTTCCAATCACGAAGAATGGAAAATCTTCACAGTGCCTTAAAGAGTCCTCACTAGAACTTACTAGTCCAGTTTTTCTAGTAAGGATCTGACCACTGCCATAATTGAAATAGGGGCAAATGGAGCGATTTCTACATGGGAAGCACATGAAATATTCATTTATCTTGAATTCGGGTCACGAAATAATGGACATAATATGATGGAGAACTGCATTTATGCACTGTGATAATATATTATATCAACTTCATGATATGATTTATTGTTGTTTAATTAATAATTGTTTAACGTCACGAGACGTGACAAATCTTCCCGTAGTTGGAGTGAAAAAAAGTCCATCTGAGGTCCTATTAGGATTTCAAGTCCACAGGAAACCATTGGTGTGGAATTTGTTGCATTTCATTTTGAACAATAAACATTTTCATTATGCCTCCATTTGTTTTTGTGTCTCAAAAATGTTGCAACTCAAAACTACACCGAATTCGGGGTAATTTTGAGGATCGGCGTTTCACAGTATTCCACTAAAGTACCTTGTATGAGACAAATCAGTACATTATCTGTTCAGAATTTTGATCTGTTCCATGAAGTGCCCCAGGCGGAAAAGTTGTACATAGTGGGAAAAATTATGTAAAATTTTCATTTATTTATACATTATTTGGATGAAATAATGAAAATTATACATAATCTTTTCCACTATGCATAAGTTTTCTGCCTGGGGCCCAAGCATCTTTAGACACTTAGTATAGTTCACACACTTTACAATACAAATTGTAATGCAAAATTGCAATTTTATTGTAAAATTACATTACGTGTATTATAATTTCTAAATAGATTCAGCTTTTAATATAGTTTGAAAATTTTATGAATGACTACTAACGTAACTTGAATAAAAAAGTCGTAAAATACCATTTGCTTAATGTGCTGCTTGCAACAAGAATCTCCGTCAGTGGAAAAAATCATCAACGAAGCAATTTCAGGGACGAAGACTACTTCCGCAAGAATAAATCGACTATATGATATGTATCTGCATCTGGTGTGCATTGTCCTATTAACGCTTTCCCAAAATCTTTGCTAGACTCGAAATATCCTGACAAACCATGAGAATAAGCCGGTAAAGACAACAGATTAAATCCAACAAACACCACGCTGCAAATAGATTCAACACGCGTTACACGAAAATCAACAATTTAAATAGTATCAAACACAGTTGACCTAATCTCTAAAATCACGTACTTTGACGAGCCTCTTTAAGTACGATAAACGTGGTGCGATAAATAATAATTGTCTCATAAGAGCAAAGACAAGTTGAGACTCTAACATTTCGTGAAAAAATGCTAAACACTCATCGCCAGTCGCCTCTATCCCTACCTGACATTGCTTAATCGAAAGAACCGATCGATAATTATCACATAATTTTCAATAACATCCTTACAAGATGTCAGAATAATAGAATCATGAAGGTTAATATTCTAAGAGTCTAGTCGTTTGGATACAACAGACATTTTCTCCATCAAAGTTCGTTCCTCAATATTGGTCTAATTTGGGATACTGATTGATGTTAGCTATAGAATGTACTGATGTCTGAAATGTTGAGCAGCTTAGTAAAGTGCACACAAAGAGTATTTGTGGTTCAGAGGCTGGTCAGTTGCATCTGCCCCATGCATAACATGTAGTAATTGGGCTATGTCTACTGCTATCAGTTTGGCATGGGTCAAGAGGATTCGAGGCTGATGAAGAGGCGGGGACTTACACGAAGCGAAAGCCGATTAATGCAAATGTCTAACCTATTGCGAGGATAGCGTGGACAGCGATGAACGTTGAAGGGTGAAGGGTGGAAGAGAGCAGAGAGGGATGAGTGTAGTTGGTGTGGGACTGTGGGAGGTATAAAGCGTTCAGGGTGAGAGTGGCATTCTGAATTACTACACCAAACTATAGTTACTATAGTCCTCTTCCACGCTGTGCCGCTTTGCCTGACCACAACGCTTCAATTAAGAATGCTAATCAGCCACCCTTAATCCTGGTGAGCCGCTTCCCATAGGCTCTGTCTTTAGTAACTCTGCGTCAATGTCGTCCAAAGGAGTCTGCATCGCTCGTCAGCTCCACTTGATAATTTCCAACGTTCTCGAAGGAATCTGGACGAGATTGACCCTTCAAACTAGGAGCGTTTCCACTAAATCAACTGTGCTCGCTTTGACAGCAGATGCAACAATCGAGTTGGTCAATGTTTAGCTACAAAAATATAATAATTGGGAAGGCAAAGTATTATATGTACTCAAAAACGTACAATGTTACCGGTCCTGTTTTATAAACTGAACGAGCATATTGTGAGAACATTAAAATGAAAACAAAATTAACGATGAGTATTTTTTTGTACTATGTTATTTGAGGTAAGATGATGGGTCTCAAAAAGTAGCCCGCATCAAAAGTTGATATGGCCCTTGATGTTCAACAAAAAAAGTGCATTTTGCGCATTATCCTTCGAGTAGTTTTGCATAAACTAAACTGTTTTTCCCGAAGCTTGTACGCAGACGAATTCAACGAGGATTACTTACATTTTGTTGATACAAAATATTTAGTTCTCAAAATAATTTATTTTTAATGGTAGTCTGCATACAAAATTAGTATGACCTTCAATATTCAATAAACAAAAGTGCATTTTGCGCATTATTTTTCGAGTAGTTTTGCATAAACTAAACTTTTCTCCAAAGTCTGCATACAGACGAATTGAACGAGGATCAATGACATTTTGTTGAAACAAAATATTTAGCTCTCAATATAATTTAGTTTTAATAGTAGCCCGCATGAAAAATTGGTATGGCCTTTAGTATTCAATAAACAAAGGTGCATTTTGCGCATTATTCTTCGAGTTGTTTTGTATAAACTAAACTTTTTCCGCCGAGTTTTGCACGCAGACGAATTCAACGAGGATCACTTACATTTTGATGATGTAAAAAATTGAAAATGCAGAACTACGTCCACCTCTGTAGAATTTACGATTTTTTAAAAAGAAAATGGATTGTAGGTGTATTTCATTAGCATTTAATACTTAAAAACATAAAATATAAATGCTTGAATAAAATTTTAGCAAAGGGAAGTGTATAATTTTTAGTTTTTTACAAAAATTTAGAGAGATGCACTTCACGAATTTGATTTTGTTTGCTAATATCATATCAAATTTATACATTTCACAGATCTTGTAAATATATTTTTATAAAATATTGTGTACGGAATTTTTATGAGACTTAGAAAGATCGTAGTTTAAAAAGCAACCGCAGGATATTATTTGTTACCATTACCCTCGTTATACTTTTAAAAGCATTCTTGAGGATTCAGTCACAGCAGTATATTGTAATTAACGACTTTGAAATGCAATGTTTATCTGTGTTGAATTCCGATTTTAATTCTAAATGACCCATATATAATGTGGAATCAAAATTTAACAGTCTTTTTCCCCACCAGCTAGTTTTACTAGCCATATTTTCATATTCTTTGTAAGTTTATTTTCCGCATCAGTGCGTCTAGCATTTAAGTTAATTGTGCCCTCGTATATGCAATTTTCGGAGAGGCACTCTACTAAGACTGGAGCTTCGTTCAAATTTTTATATCATTATTTTATTATTATTATACTATTAGGTCCTAAATTACCATTAAAATACTTTCGGTGTAAGCGTAATTTGTTTGGTTATATCCTTGTTATACTACCGACAATCAAGGAATTCATATAGTAAGGATGAGTAGGAGATGTGTAAGATGTGTAGGGATGTATAGGAGAAGTAATAGGTTTTAGGTTAATCTAGAAGTCGCGTGTTGCTCATTCAAATGACACCCTCTTTCCAGAACACAGCTCTGACACGGATCTCAAATCAATCTCTCTAGCAATCATCCCAAGTAAAGAGCTTCACTGAGCCATCATACATCATGATTCACACATAATCACTCTCACTGACTGATGAACCCATAGGAAGATCCATACTTCTTATCCTAAACATATTCACTAAGCAAAGTTCTCAAGTAGGGTCCATTAGTATCCAGAATCTTTCATTTCAGGCGTCACTCTTCATTCCCTTAACATGACCAAACCATCTCAGCAAGTTTCTTTCACTCTTGTCAAACAACGTATCTTCTGCACCACATTCTTTGAGAACCCACTCATTACTGACTTTGTCCATTAGCGTTTTACCGCACATATTTCGCAGGAACTGCATTCCAACCGCGTTCACTTTGCTCCTATCATTTATTTAAAACGTTCAGGTCTCGCTACTATACAACACTGTGGGTGCAAGCACAGAGTTATATATTGCAATTTTAGCTTTATTCGTTACATTTTTACTTTTAGTGATAACTTGTAAACTGCCGATAATTTTTCTACCCTCGTTTATACGTCTGAATATCTCTGCATGAATCCTTTCGTCAGCAGTAAATAAGCTTTCAAGATACACGAACTCATCAACTTGTTCTATCCTCTCTTCGTTTAAGGCAATGTTGCATACTTTTTTCTCACTTCTTCTTTCAAAAACGATCACTTTTGTTTTATTTGCGTCAATCTCAAGATTTATACTCTTCATGCTGGTATCCAGTCTGCTCATAATTCTCTGCGAATCGTCGACTGATTCCGCTGTAACAATCTCATCATCTGCAAACGCCAGTCCACGTACTTTCAATGTCCCGAGATCAACACCCTCTTCCTCCATGAGGGCTATTTTCAGACATTTGTCCATGCATATATTGAACAACCAGAAGGAGATAACGCAGCCCTGCCTAACGCCGTGCTTTATATCAAATCAATTGCTCAATTGTCCATTCACTCTTACACTTGCTCGACTACCATTGTATATTGTTTCTATTGCTCTTAGAAGCCAACCATTCACTCCATATTCTTTCAGAACTTCCCAAAGTTCAGATCTATTCACCTCATCGAAAGTTTCTTCAAAATAAAAAAATGCACAGAAAACTCTTTTGTTTACTCTCAAACTCTTTTCTGTGAACTGTCTCAAGCGAAATATCTGATCCGCGCATAATCTTTCTGGCAGAAATCTACATGGAACTTCCCAGATTCTTTCTTTAGTTATTCCCATGACCTTCCTAATCAGTATTTTGATAATTATTTTGCCCACGGTACTTAGTAGGCTAATCGCTCTATAATTAGCAGAGTCGCCCTTATCACCCTTTCTCTCGTAGATTGGGACGATAATCGCCTCTTTCTAATCATTTGGAGCTTCACCATGCATAGCACACATATTCATAAATTCGCTCAGCCACACAAACAAATATCCGCCACCGCTTTTATGCATTTCAGCAGTGATGCCATCCATACCAGCAGCCTTACCATTCTTTTAACATTGTTAATAACAATAAAATTAGTAGATCTTTATCAAAATATCTTAAAAAAGTTTCAAAATTTGTTATCAACACTTGAGCATGCTGGAAAAACAAACGTTACATTCTGAAAAATAGTAAAGTAATACATTTGTTAATTAGGTTTATTTAAACAATTAACACATGCTAGCAATTCATAGCAAGAAGTCATTGCTGAATAACTGGCTGTTGAGTCCGTAAAAATGTGGAATTTTGTTTATGAATACGTAACATGATAAAAATTTGTTTAAACTATTTTCGTTTATGAAATTAATTATTTACTGTCATAGAAATGTCCTTAAAACTAAGGAGTTAATTATTAAAAGTTGATTGCGTTAATCCGTTTTCATTGAATGACCAAATAGGATGCTTAGGTTTCATTTTCAGGCAACATATGATCGATTGCGTAGAAAAAAATTTATTTAGTCCATCATAAATACCACATATGGATAATGGTTTGTGAAACTTGCTCAAAAATGAAAAAGTATTTATCAACCTTCATCAGTTCAACTAAAAAGCTCTTTTCGACCATAAATTGTTTGAACTCAGGGCGAATGTATTGACGAGTCGCTGCCATTTCCAGCGAAAACATTTTCATTCACTTATTTGTTCATAACAAGTTCAGTAAATTTTGAAACATTTGTGTTGCTATTAGACGTTTTTTTTTGGTAGTTGCTTCAAGTTTCCCATGCATTTTTGAATGAATCCAAGTATTTGTTGAAAACCGATACACTTCAAAAGTCAAAATTTTTCATTTATTTTTGTTATTCATAAAAACAAATGATTTGCGGTATCTTATTAGGTTTCATTTGAAAGAATGAGTTTAATTCTGATAACAGTTGTCTTCTGAAAATCAATGTATCCACGGTCGCTGTTCTTTGTAGAGAGGAGACCAAATATTTTCGGCCCAAATAGGCACTTCGAACCCTTTATGTCACTGGTCCAAAACGAATAATTTCTTTGAAGTTTCTCTATTTTATGCAACAATTTTTTAAATATTTTTATATTATGTATTCTTATGCTGATATTCCAATAAAGATTTTCGTACATTCGAAGAAAAATTGAAGGACATTCATTATAGAAGAATAATATACCGATTTAATAATATTGATAATAACAGTAATAATAATAAAAATAATAGTGATAATAATAATAATAATAATAGTAAACATGATGCCGCCTTTGTGGAGATCCCAATGAGAACATCGGACGCAACATTAATGGCTGTACGACGCTTGGCTCGCAAGAATATGCGTGCAGACATAATGATGTTGCTATGATGACTCACCAACAAATTGCCCTGAACACTGGCTGACTAGAGAGATTTGTGCCTTACTGCAAATACATACAGCCCAGATAAGGTACTAGAGAACGGACATCATTTCCTTGACTGGGACAGAACTGTTCTGACTTACAACCTATTCAGACACAATCGTCCGGATGTCCATGGTTAGCTAAGCGTGCTCTACATGTGAGAATAATAGACATAAGCGTTCCCCTTAACAATAACACTAGGCTCCGATAAATTGAGAAGATCCAGAAATATTCGGAGATGAGACAGGATATCCTCACCGTGTGGAGGATGAAGAGGGTCACCATCCACCCGGTCGTGATCATCTCCACTAGGAATGTTCACGTGAAGTGCGAACAAATCATGTAAGGATGGATGGAGAGCTCGAAGTTCACTACATCCAATTCAGAAGGCCATATCTCTGAACACGTGCCGCATCGTTCAGAGTTTTCTGGGCGTAAAAAATGATAGCGGTTAAAATCGCCTTTAATGGCCATCCAGCGCACACGGCTAACAACTGTAATAATCACATTTTTAATTTTTGTTCCTTTAATTTTTGATCTTTCAATTTTTGACCTTTCTTTTTTTTGTTCAAGTATCTTTCCGCGTGCGTCTGTGATGTTTTGAGTGTCTATATTCTGTCCGTTAAATTAATTAATATTTTGAATCGTTGGTCACAGTCGCTGCCATTGGAACTAATGTTTGTGAAAAAGATTGATCCCTATAAACGGGCTCTTCAGGATGAATGTTGGATCCCTATAGACGGGCTCTCAAGCGTGTATTAATCGCAGATTATGACAAATGCGCAAGCCGAATATAGAGTTCCGAAAGAACGACTGACACCAACGAATCTACTAACCACTTGCCGCGTTTCGCGACCATGTAAATCGGTATATTATTTTCCTATAATGAATGTCCTATAATTTTTTGCGAATGTACGAAAAACATTATAGGAATATCAGCATAAGAATACATAATATTGAAATATTTGAAGAATTGTTGCACAAAATAGAGAAAATACAAAGAAATAATATATTTCGAACCAGTAACATAAAAGTACAAAGTGCCTAGGCAGACCGAAAATATTTGGTCTACGTCTCTACGATATTTAGTCTCCTCTCTACAAAAAAAGCATCCATGCCAAAATTGATTTTTACATAACAATTTTCATCCAAATTTAACTTTTTTTTAAAGGAGACTAATAAAATTCCGCATAAAACTGTTATGACGGACTTAAAAAAAATTCATTGAACATCAAAAGTGAAAAAATATTTTGACATTCGAAATGTACCGGTTTTTAAAGAATACTCCAATTCATTCAAAAATGCATAGAAAACATGAAGCAAATATAAAAAAAGTCCAATAGCAGCGCAAGTATTTTGAAATTTATTGAATTTGTTATATATAAATAAGAAGTGAATGAAAAAGGCGGTTCTTTTTTAATGGATCTGTGGTACTGTAGCTGCAGCCATCTGAACTGGCTAAGCTGACTACGCTTTCTTAAAGAAACTTGACCCGCACCCTCCCTGAACGTCATAAAAAATTGAATGCCTGATTCAACATTGGACACTTTCACCCAGGCAACTCCTTCTTTGACAGTATCTCCACCCAAATACGTAAAGATGCGCGTCTGTAGGTTATTCTCTCGGAGAATAGAGTATAGACGCGATTAATGTCACCTTTAACACTCTCGGTCTCTGCATGACGGGATATCTAGTTCACCCGAGAAATGAGCAAGAAAAAAAAATATATATATATATATATACTTGTGTTCCTATAATATTGTTTCGTGAAGAATTTATATGCCTACAAAAAAAAATGTTCACGAAATCGACTTTCATTTCAGTATATTGAGGCTTAACGAATGTTTCATAGACGTGAAGTTCCACTCTTTTTGTTCCAAACGTTTATCCTTGAAAATTATCCCTTTACGAACTGCAAACATCGATTTGTTAGCTCATAGCATTACAAACGGTCCGGCAGATGTTTGCCGATTTCGAGGAGCTTTCCTATTTCAAACTATCGTTTATGATTTTAAGAAACCGATGCTTAAATTCATCGTGGGTTTCATCCAAATCATCATCTCTGTACCTTTCTGTGCCGCCCCCGCTAGACCTTGTTAGCAGCAACGTGCGTATGACGCCAAATACGCATGTACGTTTGAACGTCGACGTTCGCGACTCTCATTGTGGACTGACCCCGAACACCGACTCCTGTACTTTAAATCGTCAGTCGACTTTGAAAGTTACCTGAGCAAACATCCCCTTTTCTCTGATCGGCTGCAAATCTGTAAAACTCGAATGACTTTCTTCCGTTCTTATTCTTATTCGCAGTCAGAAAAGGAACCAAAATAATGCCTGTAATTTTTGGCCTGAGACAAGAGTTTTTCAAATCCCATGATTAAAGATTTCATTCGAAAAAGGGAGGCTAGCGATATTATCGCAGCCGTTCTGAAAAAAAGTTGGGGCCACATATTCTACTAGTGTCCAAAGACAATGGTACAAAATTTGTTATTTTTTAAACACTTTATCTTCTTTGGTTTATTATATATTTATTTTATATTTTATTCTAAAAACACATTTTTCATTGGAAAATATGATTGAGTTCCGAGAAAATGGAGCGGTCATTTTTTTCTTCACTCGACGCACACACTTTTCAACTTTGGACGGTGATTTACAATTCAATGTATATTTTTGAAAAACATTCCGATGAGATACTGCAGTACTGAATCAAGATGAAAAAAGTATGTTTGAAAGAAGTCATCCAGTTCAGAGGAAATGTAGAAGAATTTTTTTTTCGATTGAGGCGCATGTTTCCTCAGCTTTAGACGACGATTTAACTCCTCAAATTAAATTTCAAAAAGCAAAATAAAAACAGATTTGTAGCTGTTGAGTTAAAAAAAAAGTACAGAAAGTTTCGGTAGGCTGCAAATACAAGAAAAACTACATTTTTTTCCCGGAAAAAAATTGAAAAATGACACTATCAAAAAATTCTTTTGCCACATTGTGTATTAGAATTCATCTGACTTTTGAGACAATAATCCCATTCTCGAATAAGTGTTGGGTACGTCTTTCGAAACGTCTTATATTTGTTGTAATATTGTATAATATTTTGAAATTATACATTTTTGAGAGCCTCAAACAAGAAATTGCATATCAAGACTTTCCATCTGAAATAAAATTTTTTTAAATGTTTTAAATGAAATTGTTCTTCAAATTTCAACATTTCACTTTGCAACTACTTCATTGGCAACGTTTTTACTCTTTTCAGTTAATTAAAGATTCTATGTCTTTTATAAAGGATTTAATTTTGAAATATATTATACAATCTGGAAATATTCACGCACTCAGAACTCTAGACAGATTGTTCAATTTTAAAAGTTGTTCATATGAAAATTCGTAAATTTATGAAGTTTCAGTTTTATATATCATTCATTTACTTATATTAATATATTTATTGGAAATTATTTATTCATTTAAGGCCTGATATCCACTTTAAGGTTATTGTTCAATTTCTTAGAATTAGATATTTCTGAATTCCAGTCATTTTTAAATGCAAATTTTATAATTCCGAGTTCCATGAATTTCAATATATAGAGTCAGAATTATTCTTCTTGCTCTTCCTGGTCTTCTCTGAAGGTGATTATTCAACAGAGAGAGGGCAAAGTACGGCATCAGAGTCACTGTAAGTAGTCCTCTCCCTTCTTCGGATCTGAACCCTAAGATCAAGTGGTTATGATCACTCTCTTCAGGTTTCTTATCCTCTTTCTTTTTGATGCTCTTCGGGAGATCAAGTATCTCTGAAGGTTGAGAAGTAGGTAGAAGAAGAGGTCTAGCTCGTGAAGGTCTTAAAGTTGAAGTAGCTTTTTCAGCGATGTCTGAAGACATCTTGCTCTGTTGAACAACCCGTGGGTGGGGTGAATCGTTTCATTTTGGGACTCTTACTTCTTCTCTTGACTGTCTTAACCTTATGGTTGAATAGTTGAGGAGATCTCAGTAATTCACGTACACTCAGAAAGTTTTCATGGTAGTGGTTCATGAGACTTGTTGGGTAGGAAGGAAGTCCACCAGGTATAGAAACTGGCGTTTTTGGATGAACCAAGAACGGACTTGTTGCGAATGTTGGTAGCTGAGGTATCGTTCCTGGTCCAGCTGATGTCATTAAATCGCAAAACATCATATGTTTTGAGAGGGATAATAAATTGCTAAAGGATTGACCACACTTAATACCTTCGCTTGGATCGCGGCAACACGCGTGAATCCGTTTGTGACAACACGTTTCCAAACTAATGCTCCGCTATTAATTTCCATTGCACATGCCCAGCCTAAACGAATTTTCACTTAAAGGGCCCGCACATCTCACTTTCTCTGCGATTATGTTTTGGGAATGCCTCAGAGTAAAAAGCAAAGAAACGAGAAATTTGTTTACTGAAATTTTCCTATTTTCCATTTAAAAAAAGACATATTATGTGTTTTATATCATACGACATTTTGACACCTTCGAAAATGCTAAAAATAAGTAAAAGAATGGAGCTTTTTGGAAATTTCTCCATTTTAAAGCATATTCAACGCCTAGATCAGTCACAACATTAACTAAGGTGTATGAGATTATCTATAAATTAAACAAATAAAAACGTTTTAACTATAATAATTCACGAGATATGACCTTCGGAATGCAGTTTTCAGTTAAAAAATATTTCTATTTTCATTTCTCGTAAAATCTCTCCTTTAATATGCTTTAAGGTGAACGTTTTTTATATTATAGAGATTAATGGAGGCGTAATTCTCAACAAATCATTAAAAAAAACGATGTCCTAGGATTCGCAAGTTTCGGATTATGGCGACCAGAATAGAACATTTTTATTGAATAATAGGCTTTTCTAATACCTTGATTTCGTTGAATCCTACGTTAAATGCAACATTCGTTTGTACAAAAAATATTGCCAAGGTTGAAGAAATTAGTTCATTGTCGTTTCATGTGAAAAATGTAACGCTTTTGTCATCATGACGAAAAACCGTGTTATTTATTTTCCACTCAGAAAATTATTTATCTTGCGTTAAAGAAACCATTTCTTTAACATACTTCTTTTCATTTTACCAAAAATGACTTCAGAATGAAGAAAATCACTTCAAGCTGAAGGGAATTTTTCATGAAATAGAGAAGCGTTTTTTTGAACCAAACAAATTTTCTTTCATCAAAAGAAATATCGTTTAATTAAATCATTTAAATTTCAATTTCAACCAATTATTTCAATCATATAGCATAATAAACCTTTATTTGTCAATCCGTATCAATAATTTTATAGAGTAATCCACTTCATCCTCCCATAAAACTTTCAAAATAACATTTTTTTTCCTCTCACAAAAATAATCTGGTCGAAAAAATTGATTGGAACGAAGAAAAAGTGAATTGTCGGTTTAAATGAACTTTATCAAGAAAGAAGTTTACTACCTACATTTTTTCTCGTATCTTGCATGATTTTCAAGAAAAAAACTGGAAAAAATCATAAATTTTCAAATTATCGGAATTATTAAATTGGAAATTGTATAAATAACGAAATTTAAAAACCCGAATTAAAAATTCTCGAATGACTCAAATTTTAATATTTTTTATCTGCTAGAATAATATTTTATTTGAAATTTGAGGTTTCCGAGGATATGAAATTTCGGGAAAGATACAAAAATTAATCGATTTTTAATAAGAAATCTGATTTTCGTCCAAGATCTCGATTTTTTCCAATTTACGATTTTTTATTGAATAATGCATTACAAAGAGTTTTTTCGGGATTTTGTGAATTTTTATCACATATTTCGCAATTATCGAAAATTAGGTTACGTAACCTATTGAAAGTGTTTAACAGCTCTTGAACAAGTAGTTACAAATATGAGCATTGAATCTAAATTATAATTTATTACGAAATGTAGTTTCACGTTTACCAGTATCCCTTTTTTCTACAGTACTCATTTTTTCATCGATATTGCTATAATTAACATTAAAATTATGATATTTCGAATGAATTTTGTTTTGTTAATAAATTATAAATGTTTATTAAAATGTTTCAAATTCAAAATGGTAATTTTTCGGGATGGAAAAGGAAGGGGGAAGTTCTGTCACACCCTGTATCCCTTTTTTCCATATTGCTCCTTTTTTATTGATATTGGTATAATTAACATTGGAATTATAATATGCTGAACACATTTTGTTTCAATATTAAAAATTAAATGTTTAAAACACTTTTTTATATTAAAATTGTAATTTTCCGACCTGTAAAAGGGAAGGGGGAGTTTCTGTCACACTTTTTACCCCTTTTTTACTATATTTCTTTTTTTATCGATATTGGTAATTTAATAACTATTTTTTTTTAACTGACTTTCGAAATTTCATTCTTGAAAATTTTCCAGGGTATATTCGTAATCAGAACGAGAATAGAATTATTCATGAACGTGATTTTTTCCGATTTTTAATGTTTTGGGGTTTTATTGAGGAAAACTATGAAACTCTTCGGATCTCCCCATTTTAATTATTGATATTAGAGTCGATGGAAAGATAATTTTTAAAAAAGCAGAGAGTCACAAAATCGGAAGAGCCGCGATTCTAGACAATTACATACCTAATTTTCTTATGAATATTTTTCTCTCTTCACTTCTCTCGTGCTACGCAATTGCGTTCGAGTTTCAAAAGCGAACGTTATTTTTGTCTTTTTCATTATTTTATTTTTTGAAATAAAATTTAATATACTATCAAATTGATACGTGGGTACATATAATAAATTATCACTATAATGAATACAATCTGCAAACGATATATATTTTTTCACTCATTCGTAGTGTTAAAACAAAAAATTTCAAAATGTCCCATATATACGTTCCCTATGGCCTATATACGCACAAAAATTTCATGTTTTCTCACACTGGCTCGCAGTAGAACCGCAGTAAATTACACACACACACACACACACACTTCGTGCTGTAGAGGAAAAACTCATCGTTTTTAATATGAATAAAATATATTTAATTATTTATTATTAATTTCAATCAATAAGAAATTCTAGAAGACGAATGGACATACATATTAGTATACGTAATTTAAAAATTTTTATATTACGTAAAACAATACTTGATGTGTTTGACAGTTTGAGATTTTATTAAAAAAATTACTGTCATTTAGTCACTTGAGAACAATTTGATAACACTTATGAATTTGAAGAAGAATGTGCAAAAGTATACAGTAATTGAAAATATAGATTTTTTGAGCTAATTGAGATTGTGTTTGTGTGAATGTTTCTTATCTTGTTTCATTGGTCAGGCGTTTCGCGTAGCTTTTTCAGCCAGTATAAGGTAAATGTCCCAGTTTGGGCGAGTGACCCAGTTTGGGTATCCCAGAGACACCGTTTGAGACACATAACCCGTGCCATTCAGCTTTCGGCACGATTGTTCACGCCTTAGCTTGGGGGTTTTTCCTGCGGGACCATCTCTGGATAATTGTCCGCGACTGCTCATTAACTTTTGTAACCGTATTCAGCAGAAACCCTTGGCACAGGGACCCTCCATCCGCAACCTGAGGACGCGATCGGTGGCTTTGTCATAGGCCCTCCAAAGGAACCGAACCGAACTGAAAAAATATATATATATATATGTTAGGCGCGCGCATATTGTAGTCTAGTAGTAGATTAAATTATAGTTATACTTCTCTTATAGTAATTTCAAGTTTATCCAAGCCTTTAGTGAGCACATAGCAATTTACTGTAACACCATAGTAAATTACTGTCGTCTACGTACATTAGTATCTTTCTTTAAGGGCCAGTATGGTTGAGTATTTTCCTCAGGTAAAAATTGAACATTATAGGATCTAAGACTGATCCTTGTGGGACATCTATGTACGTGTTTCTAGTTTCGAGATCGTGTTGACCTGAGCATGAGTGGAGGGAACGATTATATATAAAGTTTTCCTCACATTTGATTCTTTGATAATGAATTCCCTCTTCTATCAGGTCTTCAGTTGATTCTAGGGTGGACATTATCGTGGGGTCCTTTGATATCAATAAATATGGCTCACATGAATTCGTCTTCAAGCTAAACGTTGGGTATGTTTAAGATCTAATTCAATCCAACTCCCGAGTCTGGTGAGAATTAACTTTTCCATAATTTTCAATAGATTATAGGCTAATGCTATTGGTCTGTACCCCTTATTCCCTTTTTTTGGGTAAAAGATATACAAAGTAATGAGACGAGACTTGTGAAAATCTTCCAAAGCTATAAATGTTATTAAAAGATATCAGCAAATTTTTTAAGACTGAATCTGGAAAGTTTTTGATAGTTTCGTTAGATATGCAGTCTGGGTCAAGGGCACCTTCAACCTTAATTGAAGCTATTGCTCGTATTATCTCGGATTAACAAAATTGGCTATCGGTGTTATTAGAATTTCAGTTAATATTGATAACTGGGATTTCTGCAAGAATAGCTGAAATACTGTTTAACAGAGCAAGTTTTTTAATGTATTCTTATACCGGGTTATCCACTTTATCTGTACTGATAGTGTAAAAGTCTGAGTTTCTACGATTCTTAAATCATTAACAATGCGTCAGATGCTTCTTGAATTAATTTGGGGATTAACTGAGTCGCAAAATTGAAGGAAACTTAATTTTTTCTCTTTTCTGAAATCTTTTTTTGGAAATTGTAACTTTTTCTAGATATATAGTTTCATTTTCATTTGGAAGGATGTCTTTTTCACTGATGAACAATTCTACCAACGAGCGGGTGAAGAGCTGCAATTTTATATTATTCATGGCGACCAGATATTTGCTGAAATTTCGCGCATGTGCAGTGGTGGTTACTTTTCCACGCGTGCGTCAAATTTAGCCAATAGCTGATCATCCTGATTACCATGAACAATACAGAATTATAGAAAATGTGCGCCCTACGGCGCCAAAAGGAGTGGTGACATCTGCTCTGAGTTTTGGATGTCCAGCCTAATTAAAAATATATTTTAAAGCATTACGACAGTTGATATTCGTTTAAGGAGTGAAGCTCGGCACCATAAGCAAGAATTCTAGTTATTTTTAAAATAATAGATTTAATGCTTTCACGATGATTCATTATGATGAAAGGAGGTGTTTCGGGTTTCAATCGTGTGCAAAA